>OZ034978.1:21539952-22179952 GCA_964030785.1 Siderastrea siderea
TGAACGAAGAGAAAGCACAAGAGGTCGAAGTAAAACTACAAACAGCGTATACTTGATCGTTTTATTTCATTATCTTTATCATATTCATTTCTAAATATATTATTAATTTCATATCACATCTTTTAAAAATGTTTTCCAAATAAAATAAATTATCTTTCTTTACTTTTGCCATGGTGTTTTTTCAGTTAGCTAAATAAACTTTATCCCTCTATTTACACGAATGTACAAATGCAGTGTTCACGTTGACAGATTTCACTTTTAAAAGAAAAATAATACTTTTCTTAGTTATTTAATTTTTCGAGCAATTCAAAATAAAACTAGTACTTAAAAGTAAGCGATCATTTTCCAAGAGAACGAAAAGTGAAGTTAATGTTGGGTCTCGCTAGATTTAGCAATACAAATTGAAAACTTCGAACAAAACTGTGTCCGGCATAGACAACTAATTCAATGGTAGCTAGTCATGCCCCTCCACCCGGTTAGAACCCAACATTTTACTACCACATTATCTTGCGTTTGCCAACCAAAGAAGTTGTATATGCAGTATTCGTTCACTGAGAAATTACAACTCAACTAAACAGCAAACATTGAGGAAACCAAGTATCTGCTGACTGTCTATCGGGCGGTAATTTCTTGTGGTGCAAGAAAGGTCCTATCTTTTCATTCTTTGGATGAAATCCGCAAGAATGACCATGTGGTATGGTTTGGATTTTTAGCATTGTACACCATAAAATTTATGATTTGGTCAGCTTTGGTGATCTTGAGAGTGAAATAGGCGGGTTCTTGCTGAGTTGCCACTCAGCCATACAAACGTCTGTAAATTTGACCTTTTTCAAAAAGGAATATCTCCTTCAATTTTCAACATTATCCTCCCATATTTGCTATTTTTACTAAATGTGCCAGTCTCTTTCAATTTTTCATCTTTTCGTTTGCCAAGCTGCCTATAAAGTTTTCGATAATTTATGATAATGCTTAGATCAAAGACGGCCGACAAAAGCAAGGATCCGCCTCAGTATACACAGATGGTAACAACAAAAAAGATGTACTCTAAAGAAAAAAGCTATTGAGAGCCTTTGTAATGCGTCATAACCACCAGGTTGACTATATTCTGTCCTCTCAGGATCTCCTGAGACACTTCTTTGTGACTCCAGTGCAGTACATCTTTTCCATTCACGCTTCTTAAATACATCCGGACCTGTGTGGCGAGGAAACGGTCTACAGTCAACTAGCAACAAATTAAATACTTATCTTGAGGCCAGAACGTCATGGTAGCCCACATATAGGGCAAGAACGTCATGCTAGCCCACATATAAGGCACTAATATGTGAAGGTAAGTGAGTACAAGTGAAGGGAAGTGAGTATAAATGAAGGAAAGTGAGTACAAGTGAAGGAAAATGTGTGTTAGTGGAGGTAGGTGCGTTAATCAGTTGGTGTATATATTCATATAGGATTGTAATGTCATTAGTGCCTTATATGTGGGCTAGCATGACGTGCTTGCCTATCTTGAAATCTACTACTCGAAAGCAAGTGTTTATGTTGAAAAGTATATATGCCTACAAAGGACAACAAAGCTTGGACGTCCAGGTGTATGAACGTGGAATAATTTGTCGTTCTAGTGCGGAAAGTAGTCAAGTGAAAGAAAACCCGTTAACGATATAGTTTTCAGTTAAAATTTTTGTAAAAGGTTATACTAGTGAGCAGCAATGACTAGTTTAACATAAAAAGGTTAGACTAGGTTCTTTAGTTTCACTAAAGAAGTTTTAAGACTAAAAGTTCGCGAGTACTGCTCATAAGTCAAAGACCAATAAAACACCTTGCAAAGCGTTTCTAAAAATATACCCTTTGTGAAAACAGTCAGTTTTACGTTGTTGAACTAAAACGTTGAGGAAATCTCCGTTTTCTAACGAAAATAAATTTCATGTACCTCCTGGTGAAAGTTGAGGGGTGTTGGCTGACTGCTCCATACCTTTAATCCAGCGGCTGCTGCTGGTCCTTTAGGATCTACTGTTTGTATGTACACTGGACTGGAACCACGAACAACAAACCCAAACCCCACCGCGTCACTCTTCACCTACATACACACACATAAACGGACGGCATTGGTAATGCATCTTTTAAACGCATCTTATTTGTAAACACTGTTTATTTGTAAATACTGTTCAATTGAGAAGTGAAATTGGATGTCAGCATGCAAAGGTACACATGGAGACACCAAGTTAAGACAGAGTTTAAGAAAAACGTGATCTAAATCAGTTCTAAGCAGGGTAGAACGATTAGTGCAATTTGTTGGACTCGATATAGATGTGGCCTTTGTAGGCTCAGTTGTGAATCGTCCAAGTTCCGCTTAATCGCGGCTTATGGAGACCCGGTGTTAGCCTCGATTTAGCTAGTTAGAATTCGTTTAAGCAATCGGCCCTAACAGTCCATTTGTGATGTTACACGACCCACAGGCCCAGCCCAAGACTGGACGACAACAGACCAGTCCAGACCAGGCCAGAGCAACGGGGACTACGTCCGTGATCACTTCTAATATCCAGTAGTCAGTGATGTGAGTTCTTGAGCGTCCCTGCTAGTTTAGCATTGTTGTGTGCCAACAGCAAAACAGTTCCTGTTTTTGCGTTGACGCAATGGTAAATACTGAGAGTAGAGAGGAACAAGATACCCCTGACATCCTCCGCAGACGCAGACGCGAACTGAACTGAGTTCCGAAGCATGGCTGCGCCCATGAGAAAGGTCCTTGGCATGCAAGGTAGGAAGCAATAAAAAAGGAAACGTTTTCTCTTGCCACTCAAGAAACCACTTGGCCTGCGAGGTACGCACGTGAAATATCGTTGAGGTGATCAGTGCCTTGTATCTGTTAATACGCACTTCTTTTGGACGTTTTTACAGAGAGTACAGAGACTGGTTCATAGAGCTACAGTTACCTACCAACACCACAAGACATATAGCATAATACAGGCATGGCACCAAAACAATACTATGGTCAAAGGACAGAACAGAAAAGCACTTAACACTATGAAATCGCTACATAACTAATCACCAAGTCACCAAAACAGTAGAACTCTGCAAAGTTCTGTGATTCAACATATTTCTGGTTCAGAGATAATACAAGAGGATATTTTTATGCGTTGAGTAATATTTTAAAAATGCAAGCAATGAGTACCAATTATTATTCCATTTCATTTTCGCTGTGATTTAACCTCAACGCTAGGCTGTAAACCAGTGAATTTGGGGGCACGGTGGTGTAGCACATTGGACTTCAGCTTTGAAGGTGGTTCAAGGCCCGGTCCCTGCAATCGTGTTGTTTCCTTAGACAAGAAACTTTACCCCACATTGTCTCTCTCCACCCAGGTGTATAAATGGGTATCCACGACAAACTTCTGGAGATAACCCTGTGGTGGACTGGCATCCTATCCAGATGGGGCTAGCAATACTCTCAGTTGCTTCATGCCTCAGAAACCAGGTTAAGCTGTGGCCGTGTGGGCATCCTGTGGCTTGTTTTTTAATATTTCCTTATACAGCAAAACGATGCAGTAATGTGATAACATAGTTTCGAATACTTGTTAAACAAACGGGCAAATTACAAGACTATCCGTACTCACCCTTATATTTTTTGTGACATAAGGTCCCTTTGGATCCAACAATTCAGCAGGGGTGATTTCTCTGACAATAACTTAAACAATAACGTTTTGTTTAGTTGCGCCAAAATATAGATCCAGGATACCCAGCAAAATGCCAACAAATATACAACTAAACAGGATACTAAGATGTTTCTACAGAGCAAAAAAAAGGTAATGTTGTTGTTTGATGATGAGTGCACGATTTAATACAAGGATGGAACCGATTTTCAGTTCATCAACTTTGTTCTCACCACAGGTGGTCCACAAATCAAATTAACTCACCTCTGAAATGAGCATTGAGTTTTTAGCCCTTGATTTGCTTCTTAACTTTAAAATACATTATCAAATTATAAATTATCCTTGCTCTCATCACTTTTGGAACTCCTCAAAGAACCTTCAACCTCAAGCTAGTTTTTCCTATGTCTTTAATTTTGTTTTGCTCTCATCAGTTCTGTGAGAATGCTATGTCTAATAAATCACAGGAAGGATCCGACATGAAATTATTACAAATATTTTTAGGTTGAATTATAGTGCTATTACCTGGTCTGGGTGACTGGCTTGGGCTGCCACTTGATGGAAAGAAATCTGGACTATCAGGTGATGTCTGGTAGTCTGTAAACAATCAACAAGTTAAATGTCTTCACTTTCTTATGAAGTGGTAGGAAAAAGCTGAAGACAAGTGGACATCCATGTCAGGAACATGTCTGATGTGACCTTCTCCAATGTTATTTTTACATACAGAAACATCTTCCATAAGCAGACAACCTTTATACCAAGCAGAGGTGTCTGTCTATAGGGTGCTCCATAAGTGGAGGTTTGTAGGTGTGCAATAGCAGGGCTGCATATAATTATTCTTTCTTAAAAGGACATATGGCCGACCAAGTCTCCATTTTGGTCGGACAAAACAGAAATGTGGTCAGACGTTTTTTTTAATTACTATTTTTAAGTGGAAGTCTTTTTGAAATAATTATTTCTTATCATTATTTACTTATTATTTGGTAAAAAAAATTGTCCAGACATAATGTCCGACCAAAGTTAAGAGTTCGTTGGACATGGGCCGATTTTAGTCGGACATTGTTCGATGATCGACAGTTATTTGCAGCCCTGCAACAGAGCTCACAAAATTTGCCCCGCCACTGAAAGGGCCTAACAAAATAAGAGCACAGTGAATTAGACCCTTCAAAGTGGAGGGGGGGGGGGGAATGGTAACCGAGGAGAAGAGTGGGTGGGGTGGGCAATCGGGAAAAAAATTGTGGGAAGGCACATTATATTCCCCAGGTGAGGGGAAGCAGGAGAAATTGGAAGAATTTTGCAATAGAATATTTTGGAATGGAAAAGCACAGCAGCGTAGAAGCAGCAGGTAAAGGAGTAGCAATCAGGAGCAAGGGGGACTGCAAACATGAAGATCAGACCTCCTGATGCTGGCACCCCTCCCCTGATGCTGCCACCCCTCCCCTGATGGACCAGCACCCTATGGATGGAAGGGATGTGCTGCCACCCCTCCCCTGATGGACCAGCACCCTATGGATGGAAGGGATGTGCTGCAACCCCTCCCCTGATGGACCAGCACCCTATGGATGGAAGGGATGTCTTATTCTTACTACTTTATGCTGTGACCAACTGATGCCAGCCTGACAAGCCACTAAGGGGATGTTTATAACACTGGTGGGACTCATTCTGGTATAAGATGCCATTTTTTGTATACTGCATTCATATAAACAGTTTTCATGGTGGTGTGAGTTTTATTTTAAAAAAAATGGTGGAAACAAAAAGGGATGTGAATGAACAGTCATAGCATGTTTACATGACACTGGTATGAGACTTCATACCAGACTGAACATATCTAGTATCTAGTACACCCTCCTAGATGAAATTGCTTTGGTATGATTGATATGAGATTTCAGACTGGTATCACATAAACCAATGCAGAACTGCAAGAGGGAACCAGGACGGACTTGTTATGTCATGAACGTTGTACTGGTGTGATGTTAACATTCCCTGAGATCCAAGGCAGACTGAATTACTTACCATATGGCTCACTCACTCCAGGCCTTTCTCTTGAAAAGGGAACAGGACTGGATCGCTGTGTGTTGAGAGGAGGAAGGTTCCTTCGTCTGAAGCTCCTTGGTGAACCAGGAGCCTTGTCATCAACTATCCCCAGAGCATCAATCACCTTCTTGTTTACTACTTTGTCAATCATAAATTGGTAGAAGATGTTTTCATCTCTGAAGTGGAATTCATCTGTTACTGAAAAAAAAAAATAACCAAGTTCTACCTTTCAGTTACCAATTATAAAACTGTAGCTTTGCACAGTGCAGCAAATTCAAGTACACTGAAACTCCACCTAACAACACCACTGTTTGTACACCCAACTCATTCTTATGGCCACTTATCTGGCTTGAACAAAAGCTCATGCAGTCTTTTTTTATCTAAAATGCCTGTTTATATGACCACCCTGATGACATATTGATGAGGTTCCACTCAGTTCAGTACAAAAAATTCCCAAAAAGATGAATTATGGGCAGAAAGACAGAAGACATTAATGCTTATGGTATAACTACTTGGAAGCAGGTGGAGAGGATAGGGGGAGCAGAAACCTGGGAGAAAGGGGGGAAAGAGTATAGAAAGCAGGAAAGGAGAGGGCGGGAGCGGGATCCCAAGGTGGTGAGAATACACAACACTGCATAATAGTTTGCAATTAAAAAAGGACAAGGAGGCAGGAGCCAACAACGAGCGGATCCGTTCGGATAGTTCGCAGTTGTTTTTTAGATGTTACTACTATTTTGTCTCTGCTGTCTTTGTTGTTCAGTGTATGCCAGTGTTATCAGGAGCAGGATTTGGTTGCATGATAGAGAGCGTCACCATTAAATGGGTAACAGGCAGCTCAAAATTAAAGAATAACGGGGAAACCATGAAAATGTAGCCCGGCATTTGAAAAGAAATATGCTATCATAAGTCTGGGAAATCTTTTTTTTTTTTTCGTAATAGCAGAATGAATGTGTAGAAGAATACTTACATAATTAAAGAGAAACAGACGTTGGGCTAGTTTTGCGTGTATATAAGTTGTTTGAGTTTATTTAAAAACTTGTGATTGACAAAATTTTACTTTCGTGTCAGAAATCATGCCAACATTACACCTATGTAAACATTCTACTAATTGAATTATGAAAATCAAATTTAAATAGCTTTCGTGTCAGGAAAACCTCATGAATATGATCATTCTAAAAGGCTAAGCGAGAGAAAACACAAAACATTTTTGCAGCTTAATGACAAGGATTTCAAGAATCTTTCTGGTGATCATCAAAGAGTAACATCATTTGGGAAGTTCGGAATAACGAGTAAATCGTAAGATCAATGTCATAACCACGAATACATTCAACTGTGGGAACTACGAAACTAAACTGCGGACACGCATGAAATACAGAAACCAAGAAAACTTCAATAATGGTCGATTCTGGAGAGCTCAATAACGGGAAAGAGTCAGGACTCTTCTGGCAATGATGCATGGAATATTTTTAAAATTTATCGAATACGCGCGTGCGGGGAAAATCCTGACAGGCCGATAATTCCGAGCAACATACACTATATATCAGCTCAAAGTAAACCACATAAAACTCAAACTGTAAGCTGTCAATAAAGTCCTTGAACTCTGTAAGGTGTGGATGATTTTTTTGATAGTTTATAACTTAAACCCGTACCAAATGCAAACGTACACAATTGCCTTTCGTGGGCTTCATTAATTATGACCAATTATCTCCCCCAGACAACTTATGCATAAAGAAATGTTTGCACTTGTAGATCAGAAACATCAACACACAAAGACTTCTTTGCAATCTTTTCGACAGCAACTAAACTTAACAACCAATTTCTTTCCTCGTCCAGCTGTTCCTAACCCGCTGGTGAACGCCAACGTAAACTGAAGACCAGCGAGTCCTAACATGCTCCTGAGTAAATTTTTCCTTCCGACTCCTTCCTGCGTTGTCTTTGCAAATCAAAATCTACGATATTTTCGAGGATCCAAACACTCCGATTAATTTTTAATCCATAGAGACTGCACAAAACTTGGTTAAGAGCCCCTCAAAACTTGTCTATTACACCTCGAAGGATTCTACTTTAAATGGCTTTGTGAGCTTGTTGCCAAAAAGTTAACACACTAACACGACTGTTTACGCCAGGACAGCCCCAATAGTTCCCAGTTGCTATAGAAACTGCGAACTAAAAAGGGAGCAGGAACCTGGATTAAAGGGTGCCGGAAGCAGAAAGTTTGCAGGGCTCGAGACTAACTTTTCAGCTTAGTAGCCTAGTGGCTAGTGGGAGGTTTGATTTCACTAGCCAAAATAAATTTTCACTAGCCAGAATTTTTTTGCATCATCGATCTCATACTGTGTTCAGTATGTCTAATTTTTAGCCGAGTTAAGTACTGTAAACATGCTTCTGTAATCTCAAGAGTGAAGAACTGGAATGTTTACTATTCTTTCCAACGGTTAAAGATCCTCACACGAATACAAAGTATCGTGTGCATTCAGGGCAAATTCCGCCATCGTGCAGAGAAACGTTGGGAAGACAAGAATAACATTGTGCGAACGTTGTAAGGTGTGGAGAAACGTCAAAAAGACAGGACTGATGCAGCGCTCAGCTCACGTATAGAAAAACATCTACGAGAGAAGACTAGTAAATTAGCGTATTTAATTGCAGAGAAATGTTGAACAGACAAAACTAATAAGGTCCGAACTTACTAAGGTACGGAGAAACGTTGAGAAGTCATATCAAACACATTGGTTGCAAATGTACTACATGAGCAGGGAGAAATGCTGCCAACGAACCAAGATACAGAGACGGAGAAAAAATTACGGAGAAACGTTATTAGACAAAACTAATTCCGTAAGAACGTGTGTGACGTACAGAAGAACGCTGAACGGACAAACTGAACTATTACAGTGGGACAACAAATTACGGCGAAACGTAAATGCGACAGCTAAAATCGCACTAACATACAGATAAACATTGAGAAGACAAGACTAATACCGTATGAACATATTAACGAACAGAGAAACGCTAAGCAGTGTCGACTTATCGTTCAAATGTACGGTGTACTAAAACACTGAAAAGCTTAGGAAGACCAGAACAATGTCATGCGAACGTGCTAACGTACGAAGAAACGTTGAGAAGGCTAGGCTAATAAATCGACGAACCTACTTATACACGGAGAAACGCTGGAAAGAGAAACTATTGTAGGAAATAGCAATTAATGGCAAAAAAGACGATAAGAGAATTCTAAAGAATTGTGTGAACGTACTAACGTGTAGACAAATATCATATGAACGCACTAATGGACCTTTCAAGGAAACGTATAGTGGGACGTTCTGAAGACGGCTTATTTCTATCGAATGAAGTAATGACGGCGAAAAACTTAAGTTGCCACCTGAGACAAGAATTAGTAGGCAAAAACGTTGAGAGGACAAAACAAGTATCATACGAACATTATGACGTCCTTTTATGGAATAAGTTTAAGTTTCCATCTGGTGCTTTAATGCTTTGAAATTTTTACTAGCCATAATGGCTAGTGAAAGAGTAAAACTTACTAGCCAAAACGGAATTTCTACTAGTCTGTGACTAGTTGGCTACCATTAGTCTCGAGCCCTGGTTTGGATCCCCCCGTCCCCCTCCCCTTCCCCCACAAGGTGGTGTTGTAATTGTTGTTGCGTCAAATTTTCAATCAGACTTTTGATTAGGACACAGAAGTTGTGGTTGAAGACTTGGCCTTGGCGTTTGTTGTGTTGTTTCCTTAAACAAGAAACTTAACTCCACATTGTCCCTTTCCATCCAGGAGTATAAATTAATGAGATCTGGCAAGTTAATAGGAAAACCAAACAAACTACTAGGGGTAACCATGTGATGGACTAGCACCCCACCCAAGAGGGAGTAGCAGTACTCCTAACTGCTTCAAACTACAGAAACTGGAGTCAAACACCAGCCATGTGGATCACTTGCAGCCCTTATTCAACTCTACCTTTTTATCTTAACACTAACACTTCCAAGTTACATACCAAAGTTTGCAGTGGACTCAAACACTCTTACCATGTTTAATGATTGCCTGATCCAGCAGATCTCTCCCCAGTAATACCCCCTGACTTCTGTCTGATACTTCACCGTTTTGTATTAACCAGTCCACCAGCTCACATCCCGTGAAACAGTTTCTGTACACAAAGTCATGGCAGGGCCGTGACTTGATCAGGTGACAATCCTCATTCTTTGCCCTGCAGTATGATATGACACTTCTATTAAGATGTTTCATATGTAACAATATAACATAACAGAACATAACATAACATAACATAACATAACATAACATAACATAACTCTTTACCTATACAAAAGAATTAGCCGAACTGGCTGGGTCGTGATTGCCTAGTGCTGTGGCTAACAAGGCCAGTGACAGGATCGAAACTGAAATTGGACAGGTCAGTGCTCTAAGTTCCTGCATTTTGGCATGCTATTGGCTGCCACCATTCTTCTAGGAATGGAGTTCCATAACTTAAGCTCCGCCAGTAACTGATCAATTCTCTGTCATAGCTTGAAAATAATACGAATTCACAAGAAACTTAAAAACCAAAAAATTAACTCACAGTTGGAAATGTGATGTTCAAGGTGCACTAGTTACAGAAGATACAGTCTATGCCCGTCTTTATACTAAACAAACTACAAGATGCATAGGTAGGCATTCATGTCAGATTGTTATGCATCAGTAGTTAAAAAAAGACCATTGGGAAGCTCTAAACACATACTAATTCACCTGTGATAAATATCACACCCCCTATAAACCACAGCAAGGTCAGGGTTAAGAACAGCTGTGTCATCATCTCGTCGGAATCTATAGAATAGCATCTCATCTTTAAAGTGATGATCGTCACACACTAGTAAATAAAAAAGAGAATTGTATAAGGCAACAACATAAGGGCCTAGAAAGCAGTGGTGTAGATGAGCTGCAGTTATCAAATGTAATGTTATTGCAGGGGCACAGTCAGGTTTCCTCACTGGGGGGTCCTGTATAAACAGTCACTTATGAACTTACATTATATGTGGCTGTACAATATAAAGCACTGTGCCAATTTGAAAGCCTATTTGTTTGTATGGCGGTGAATCAATTAACTTACAAATCTAAAGAGCATGACTGTTTTTGCAAGATAGCTGATTTGCTTTATTATCATTTTTTCTATTCCGAAGGGAAGGTAAAGTTTAACTTTTTTTTCCTTTTTCTATTCGGTAATAAAGCTTGTTGTGTGTTGTGTTGAAGGTCACGGGCATCCCAGGACCTCCCCCTGGCTATGCCCCTGAATTACAGGATAACAATAAAGTGAATGGGTAAGCCTATCCTGAGAAACTGAGTGATTCACTTACATTGAGTGATCATTCAATTATTTTCATTTCATGCCTGTGCAAGAGATTAACCGCTTTACTTGTGATTTTATGGAGATGTACACCTTAAGTGGAGTATAAGTGTTAAATACCTAATTGATAATTTTTGTTCGAACAGAAATTAAAAGTTTAAATTTGTAAGCTTATTGTGCAACAGCCCCTCGCCCCTTGATCGAAGATAAAGCCCTCATTCTTGGGCCAAAGGGCATAAAGGCCATCAATAATAGAACAATCAACCGATGAGTTTGTTCGAAAGAAGAAGCGTGACGAAAGGAGACTAAAGTAATCCCCTCAGGCCAGTGGAATACGTTATTGATTGTGTTTGTGCTCAAGCTTAGGTCAGGTTATCATAACAATCAATTTTGTTGGAAAACTGTTTCCTTCTTTGGCGTTTTGTTTACCATGGTGGATTATGTTGTTATCATGAAGAATGTTCATGCATTGCACAGCCCCAGCACGACTGTTCGCGTCTCCGTTTCGAATCAACCAGTCGACCAAGTCACGGCCCACAAAGCAGCAAGAATACATCCTGAGGTGATAGCGCCGGTCGCGGATCATTACAGGGTCTTCTTCAGCGTGCAGCCGATTCCTGAGGTGTTCCCCGACCAAGATAACTTGTAGCGCTTTCAAGGAGAGTTGATCCGTCATTTTGAAAGCAAAGAATTGTCACAAATGTGCATAACGAAACACGGATGCAGACCGGCGAGCGACTGCGCTGAAACAAGACACCTTTCGAAAGAAGAAGAACAACACTGGGTGGCCTGGCACACAGTCTCGTTGGTGCTTGTTTTTCCCGCCGATTTCCCGCCATAAAAAAAACAAAAGAAGGGAAACTGTATTTGGTCTATCCAATTTACAATAATTTACGTTTTCGTTTTTGGAAATACATCATTTGTTGCATTTTTCATTTATTTATTATTTATTTTTCCCTTTGGTTAAAGTAAAACGAAAGTATTTTACCCGCTAGTATATCAGTGAAATCGTTACTCTTTTTCTTGTAAAACAATACGGCAAAGCAGATACGAGTTATCTATCGCATAAACAAAGAGATAACAAACGGTTGTATAAAATTTGGCAATTATCTTTTAACTTTAAAGTGAGGAGTTTTCAGGGTCCTAAAGGGACTTAGCGCTCCAAGGCTCCGGGCTAAAAAATACAGGGCTGTAGGGCTCCACCGCTCTACTCTAGGGCTCCGTTTAGCCAGAATTATCGTTTTTCCCCCGGACACCAGGTCAAAAAAGGCTTCAGGCTCCGGGCTCCACGACAAAAATTTCGGGGCTCCAGGGCTCCAAAGACACACCCCCTCCCCTGCCCCCCTTTGAGTCCCTGAGTTTTAGGAACAGGAGCATCTGCTTCTGGTTCAAAAGGGTAGGATTTATAATTATTGATACAAAGTCCCATAAACACGACTTCTTGGCGAAATTACATGACCATCCTGGATTACATGAACAACTTTTGACACAGCAACTGACATAGCAACGCTATTTCAGAAGTGAAATGTATCAGGTCAGGGGTCAGGTGCATAAAAAAATAAACAACATTTGCTGTAATAATGTTTCCACCCGGCCGTGATGATTTATACAGTTTACAGTTGTCGGAATGCAAATACAGATGCCAAATTATACGCAAGCAGGATGAAAGAACATACCGTATTTACTCGATTAAACGCCGCGACGTTTATTAAATTTTTAGCGTTTCCGATGCGGCGTTTATTCAAGGGCGGCGTTTATTCGAGGGCGGCGTTTATTTCAAAATCATATTTCTTAAATCACTGATAATAATTACGGTAAATCATTCGTAAATACTATGTAAAACAGAAACATGTTTAAAGTTCCAATGTCTCACTTTTTTGCTGAGATAGAATCATGATTGTCTGGCTTGTAATATGTACAACGTTCATGTGTAGATTACCGAGTTTTACCGTTCTTGTTATTTTTTTTCTAATAATCCTCGAATAAACGCCGCATTCGTCTGATTGGGTGCGGCGTTTATTCGAGGGCAGCGTTTATTGGTAATTTTGCTTCCATCTGCGGCGTTTAATCGAGGGCGGCATTTATTCGAGGGCGGTGTTTAATCGAGTAAATACGGTAGCCCATGCGCATGCCAGTAAGTGGGCGGCTCCCATGAGAACTGCACTGACAGATTGTGCTTGTCGGAAATTTTCAGCCCCATTTCGTCCGGTTCCTAACTTAAAACGTAACAGGATAATTCAGCGGTAGTGTTTTTGTATTTTAACACCGTAACTGAAATTTGGTTGCCCCCTTCCCTCCTGCCTTCAACTGGATACGCCAAGCTGCTTGGCAACCTCGCCTACAGCAAATTAATGGCGGGCGCTTTCACGTGTTTGTGTGCAACTTTTAGTAAACAGCTGGTTTAGTGTTTATGTTCTGCGGAAAATAAAGGAATACAGGAAGTTCTGTTGGTAAATATGCTGAATGTATTGCATCACATGCAAATCCTGCGTTTTGTAGGTCCTGCTGCCGTGGTTTTAGGAGTTGCTCCTCATTATCTCTATGCTTGGCTCGCATGGCGCCTTGTTTCTCTGCCTCTTCCTCGCCGACTGTATGAGCGTGGCGATGAGTTTTTGTATGACATGTACCAATCGCTTGTCTGCTTCTTCTATGAGACGTGCACTGGAGCAGAGGTACTGTAGCTCGAGTCGAGGATAGATGTCAGTCTTTATTATCATGATATTTTTAACTTACTCGTCAGTAACTGGCACAGCTGTTAAAAGTGACTTTGGAG
Source organism: Siderastrea siderea (assembly GCA_964030785.1). NCBI lineage: Eukaryota > Metazoa > Cnidaria > Anthozoa > Scleractinia > Rhizangiidae > Siderastrea > Siderastrea siderea. Next base: position 21,553,731 of record OZ034978.1, read on the forward strand.
TTCTTAACGACCTCTCTCTTTTGTCAGTAATGTCTACTCTTTTTCAGGTGATCTTTTATGGTGATCCACTTCCTTGGGACAAACAAGAAAATGTGATTGTACTATGCAATCATCAAAGTTCAGGTAAATGTTGTTCAGTCCAACACCTGGTAAGGGGGGTGGGGGGAGGGAGGGGGAGGGAGGGGGAGGGGAGTTCCTTTTAAAAGCGACCGGGATGCACGTTGAAAGTACCCCTAAGAGGTACCAGAGTTGTTGTTGTTTTTCTTTTATTGGGGGGGGGGGGGGAGGGCATGGTTGAATTCATTTTTCCCCTAATTCTGACACAAAAGCTTTGACGATTTTTTGGGGTGCATATCCTACCATAAAAGGTACCAAGATGATTGTTCTAACAATGCTCATATTGGTTTTTGCTTGTCTAAGGGGGTGGGGGGTACCAAACCAAAACTTTTAACCCCTTAAAGGTACGATGATCACCCCTGTTACTTTTATGAAGGAGTCCCCATTTAAAATATGATTAACTAGACCTCAAGTTCTTGTATATCTTGAGAGTAAACTTATTAGTTTTTGGAGATTTAGTCATCCTTTACGTAACTGATTGCTATTTGAGAGTTGGGATAACAAACCTAATAAAGATCTACACATCTGCACTTTCTATGGTTTCCAAAGCCCCACCCCCTTTAATTTTACTCCCCTCTAAAATGACAGCAATCAAAAACAAAACATCCTTTCATCAATTCTGTCAACATTCTCAAATGTTGCCTTTTAATAAATTCCAAGGCACAAAAAAAAAAAGAAACTTGAACCATGGACAAGTGCTTTCGATTAGACCAACATGTTTTCCATAGAAATTACTTGTTTTAACACTTAGAAATGTAATCAAGATCCTCCCTACCCCACCCCTGCTGAGAAAGCATGCAAATACATTCACTGGTCAGTGAGCTGGATATCTGCGTCAATGTACCTAATACTGACAACATTTTGTTGTTGGTTTTCTGCAGTTGATTGGATAGTCTCAGATTTTCTTGGCATCAGACAGGGTTCATTGGGAAGAATAAGATACATTCTGAAGAGTGGACTTAAATATTTACCTCTATATGGATTTTACTTTGCACAGGTAATAAATTTATGTAGGCATGTTTTTGTATCTTCCACCTGACTGTTTTACAACCAATTTAGTTTTAGGAAACATTTGAATGGCTTTGTTCTGGAAATAAGAATAAACAATGAAATCTTGAGATACTGGCTCACTTTTTAGGAGATATTATATTGAACTGTAACATCTTATGATTCTTAGTGACACTTTGTGTGATAATACCACTGCCTCAGCTCTGTATCATGGCCACTTTTTTAATATTTTGGCCCTCTGAATATGACTGAATTCACCTCTAGCCAATATCAAAATTCTTCTCTCTCTATTGATAGCATTCATGCATATATGTAAAAAGAAGTGGAGCAGATGATCAAGCACATATTATTAGGTAAGAAAAGATTATTATTGTTTTCCATTTTCTTTGATATGGAGTGTCTAGGGGTTATGCTTTCCTCTCAACAAAATATTGTCAGTAATTGTAGATAAGATTTTCTTTTCCCTAGGAAACTGGAAGAAATGAAAGCACGGAAGATGCCTGTGAGTATCTGTTCAACTGTTTTGGGGACGTGAGCTCTTAATTTGTATTTTCCCGCCTCACTTAGCGCATCAGTTAGTTTTGCATCTTGCAGGTTGTGTAATCACCTTGATAAAGACTGTTACCATATTACAGATTGTTGTTGTTTTTGTTGTTGCAGTTGTTATAATTCAACAGTAGGTTTCATTGACTCAGCCTACAGCTTACTGGCCTTGTGATATCACAGAAAGTTTACCAAGCAAAAGATTATGTGTTAAAGATGAAACTTCTCATATAGATTTTCATCACAGCATTCTGTTTTCTCTTTTTATCTCTTTAGTTGGTTTAAATGAGTACTTGGTTAGTGGTTACAGGACACCCAGCCATCTTTGCTACTGCATAGCCTCTCTTAGGAGTCTAGCTTGTTGCTAATCAACTGTTATCTTGTCTGTAGATGTGGTTGGTGATTTTTCCTGAGGGTACACGGTACAATGTACAAAATACAGCAGCGATAGAAAAAAGTCAAAAATTTGCTGCTGAAAAAGGTACAAATGAGTTCACATTTGAAAATTTTAATGGACAAAGTACCGTAAACACCGGCGTATAAGCCGCACCTTTTTACCCTAAAACTTCGCTCAAAATCGGGGGTGCGGCTTATCTGCAAGAACATCTGGAAAAAAGTTTGTAATTTTCCTTGAATCATCCCCAAAACACCAAAATAAAGTCAAAATGGTACCACGCTATCTTCAAGAACTTGCGCCGGTGGTACTGTTTCTCCGTTGTTGACAGCTTTGATGGCAAATTTATCAAAGCAATTATCGAACTCCCTTTCACAGGCGAGTTTGTCACCGGTGGATGGCTTCCAAATATCCTTGTAAACATGGAAGCCATGAACAGCTGAAGAAATCGCTAAAACCTTCATGTAGAATTTCAGTTGCTTTGCGAATGACCGAAACAACAACACTTGACACCAGTTTTCTCTCTTCTCATGAAATGCCTGGCTACTAAGCCAAGATACGCAACCGAACGGCCGAAGAAAGTCACTCACATATTTTCGGACTTGAATAGCTTTAACTGGAAACATGGTGTGGAAAAGTTCATCGGGGAAAGTGGTCTTGTGTTCAAGTACGTTTACATAGTTTTTTGATATTTGTTTGAAGGATTATTCAGACTACAAATTGAATCACCGATCCATAGTTTAGAAAATTTTTTCAAAAACTTGAGCTTCTAAACTCGGGGTGCGGCTTATCTGCGAGTGCGGCTTATACGCCGGTGTTTACGGTAATCAGTGAGTTACATTACTGATGGTTTGTCTGTTCATTTGCACAGGAATGCCAGTATTATCCCATGTTCTCACCCCAAGAACAAAGGCTACTGAAGTTAGTATTTGGATTAAAATTACCTTTGTTAATTAAAGCACTTGAAATAGAACACATTCTTTTAAGCTTACTGTGAAAATTTTAAAACTGAGGCTGTGTATTGGATTATTGCAAAACCACTGAAATTCTTTTGCCAAGGGTGGTTCACCAAATTATTTCTTTTGGTTGTAAAACTGCACCTGATGTGGATGGGACATCTCATTAACGATTTGTTATTTTTGTTCCCAAGGCAAGTGACAATACAGCTGAAGGCTTCAAGTGTGTAGCAGACTTTGTAGTTTAACACTCATGGCAAACATGCTGATGTGTCACATTTTCCACAGTACTGACAGTAGTTGACAGCTTTTACTTTTCATTGACAAATCAGTGAAAATGCTAATATCCTGCTCAGTGTCTGATGTACAAAAGGCAGGCACAAAAACCGGACTGGATCAACTCGGATCGCTTGATCTGGGTCGGATCGACTCGGATCAACCCAGATCGGCCCGGATCGACCAAAACTTTTACAGAATCAAAGAAAAAGGATACTTTTACGCATTTATGGTTTCATAGTCATGAAAATAAAGCTATCCTTGCCATTCTGCGCCGCTTTGTCGGGCCGTCATTTTATTTCCAGGTGTCAGGTCCTCGCAGAGCAAGTAATGAAACTTGTGTCCAGCCTCAAGTCGCGTTGGTAGTATGTAAAGTGACCGTGCCAAACACGACTTCCGCTAGTCGCTGAAGTTATGCTTGTCTAACAACTAGAGCTTTCACAAGTACATTTGCAACGGCTTTGTCCCGGTAAATTGTGTGGTTGATCTATTGATCAAGAGAGGGCACTATCAAGCTGTCAGACTGTTTGGAGGGTTTTACGTTACGTTCTTAGAGCCTTTTAAAATCGTTGTGCCATCGTGTGCGCTAGCTCTTTGGCAATAAGTTAGGTTTTGGAGCTCAGTTTAATTGTAACATTCCTTAAAGCCACTTTAAGGAGTGATGTCTTCTGAAAGAATCCGCGAGTTTCTAAGTCCAAGTTTGGAGGTTTGCTTCTGGTTATGTGCAAAAAATGTTACCATGCTTTCTTTTCACGGATGTCGTATAAAGTGTCTAAAGGATTCAAGTTATGCTGAGACTGTTACAGTCTCCTTTGATCACATGGAAGCTATGGCTTCTTGCGCTGACGTTTTAACTCCACTTTCGTGGTTGTGATTCTAGAATTTGAATCACCGCTTGGAGTTAAAACATTGCACCTCCATTGTCTTGCGATGTTACCAGCATCCAACAGATAGATTTCCAGCAGTTGAATTACATTGTGCTTAGCAATTCTGACAGTGATTACTTTGTCATTTGACCCTCCTGTGAGGGTCTGTTTGTAAATCGCAAACGATTTTCTTAATGACCATTTATTAAAATTGCAGCAGTTACGAATGTACTTGGGAAAGCTCTATTTAAGGTAAGCATAACTTCAGCGACTAGCGGAAGTCATGTTTGGCCTGTCACATTACATTCTACCAATGAGCAACATTATCTGCCATAAAAATAAGCAAAGTTACATGTTAGGGACAACCGAAACTACCGTTTTCTAAATCTGGCTAGATCCAACCATTGTGCACGAGAACGCTACTTAAGACTGGACACAAGTTTCATAACTTGATCCGCGAGGACCTGGCAAAAATGGCGGCTTGACAGGACGGCACAGTTCTAAGAACAATCCGAGGATAGCTTTAATTTCTTGACTATAGAGCCATAAATGCGTAAAAGTATCCTTTTTTCTTTCATTCTGTTAAAATTTTAGTTGATCCGGGCCGATCCGGGTTGATCTGGGTTGATCCGAGTCGATCCGACCCGGATCAAGTGATCCGAGTTGATCTGGTCCGGGTTTCGTACCTGCCTGATGTACAAACATTAACAAGTTTATTGGAGGAGAGACTCTTGCATACCTATTGACTCTCACATGTATATTGGAGTCTCCTCCCCCCCCCCCCCCCAACCGCTGTGCCACAGGATTAGCTAGTCATCAGACTTGTACGTAAGCAAATCTCTCTTTTGTCACTTCAAAGGCCAGCTTTGAAGTATTGTCTTCAGATTATCTGGATGCAGTGTATGATCTGACCATCGCATACAGCAATGCATACAAGAGTACTGTACCTCGCAAACCAGCACCAAGTATGACAGGCAAGTTGGACCAGCAATTTTTTTCTCAAGCTCACCATGTGAATTCTTCATTCTGACTGTCAATCAAATTTTCTTGTTATTTCTGGTTGTTTAAATGGTATATCTGCATATTATATTATCCAAAATATCAGTACCATTTTTGCATGGCTTCAGAGAACCCGGGCACATTGCCATCCTGTACGTTGCCCATTCTAAAAGCTGGTTTCCATGTGGGGCATTTGTAAAGAGATGAACCAGTTAACATGCAATGCAGATGTTACAAATAGACATGTGATACAGATGTTAGAGACAAACATGGGCAGTTATAAATTACAAATAAAGGGTAAAGCATCTTTTGAAATTTCCACTAGTGTAAAGATTAAAGGCATTTTATCATAATTTTTTATTATACTTTTTTCTTCAGATTTTCTTATCTCAAGGGGCCAGAGAGTCCATGTGTATTGTCGCAGGCATGCGGCACAAGATCTTCCAAAAGTCAGTACTTTCTCGTTACTCTGAGGTGTTTCAAACAATGCAAAATTTACTTACAGTATTTCTAGTTCATTTTTGCAGCAGCAGCAGTTATAGTTTAAGTGTTGTGTCAATAGTTTTTCTTTTCTTTTTTTTTTTGACTGAAAGGATAATGAAGATACAAAACGTTGGCTTCATGAAAGCTTTGCAGAAAAAGACAGGTAACATTTTGGTGATAGAGAAGTAGATCAGTTCAACCTCTTTCAGTAGATGCTAAAGGGGCAAGGATGAATGTCACAATGATGGAACTGTCCAATATTGTTACTGCAGTGGTAGTAAGAGTTTATATGATTTTCAGACCAAGGAAACTGTCTGTAATGGAGAGGCATGTTAAAGCAGTGTTGTGAAATGTCTGGAATATGTCCCAGTAGAATTTAAAGCATTCAGAATCTGAGCAATGATTTTTATTATTTTCTGCATTCCAGGATTCTAAACAGGTTTTACAGTGAAGGAGGTCAAATGCCTGGCGTGCCACGCAGAAGAAGGTTACCTTGGTTCAGAACATTTCCATCATTTGTGTTTTTCGTGACAGCCTTGCTTCCTTTTCTTGTAACTAAGTGGGGACGTTCTGCTTACTGGAAAATGTGGCTTGTGTCCAGCCTTGGGACAGTGTCCTACATGATGTTGTTGTTTGGGAAAGTGCAGCGATGACCTGAGTGCAAAGAAATGTTGACACAGCAGCTGTTTTTGGACATGCTGTTTTTGGAAAATTCTAACCTGCAATCAGGCCTTCCTTTCCCACCCCCCACCCCCCTGAAAAAAAAATGCCTGATCACAGGTTAGGCAAAGTCTGTCAGGCACCGTTGAAGGGGAGTTTATGTGAGCTACAATTGTGCTGAGAGGCAAGGATTCTAAACTTTGTGCTTCACTTCCTGTAAGCTAATTTCTGCCAGTTTGCACTCCGCTTGTTGATTTAAATGCAAATTAGACATGTTAAAAAAAATTCTGTATTGCCGCTAAAGACCAGTCTTGTGAAGCCATGGATTCCTCATCTTCCTGTCTGACACTTAACTAATATTTTCACAAGTTGACATGTAATTAAAGTTCAGTCTTTGTAAAAATGTTATTCCGCTATTATACAAGGAATATGAAAATATTGCATGCAGTCATTGAATGACTCATGAAATGACACCTTCCTTTAAGTCAGACTGAAAATAAATAACAGGCCTTGGTTGAAAGTTGTGTTAACTGGAACTTAAGCCTTAAAAATGTGAATTGCCCCAAATTAGCTCTACTGTGGTATAATCTGAGTTTTTTTAAGAGACACAGTTAAATTCAATGAATTACTAAAGAACAGGATATTTCTTCAGATCAAAACTTCGTAGCCATGTTATGTTTGTCACATGATAAGTACTGTGTGGAGAAAAGTGGGGCTAATTAGGAGCAATTTGGATTTCTAATTATGTGAAACAGGTAAACAAAATATCTTATATATAATACGTGAAGTGGATTAACTGTTCTCCACTCATCACGAAAAAACGGCGAAGTTACAAAAAGCCACAACCACACCATTTCTATACTTTCCTGGCAAGGATGTGTGCATTATTTGGTTTTAAATCGAAAAGATCTGCTTTGCGAGAATTTCCAGAAAAGTCGCATGTTTCTCTCACTACGTGAACATCGCGTCATGTTGTGTGACTAATTTCAAGCACTTATGCAAATGGGTGTCGGCTTTCAAAATATTGAGTTGTAGTCTTGCTTCAAGTCGACCTTTTCAATTGATATTAATTTGCCCTGTATGTTGCAAGCAAAGCGAGCAAAGCCAGCTTCAATGAGGTCACAAAGTGACCGAGCGAGCAACCAAGTTGCGAGAGGCCTACTTACCTGAAAAAAATTTAAAGGACTTGGGAAAGTCAATAGTGTTGTTGAGTGGTGAATTGTTCACGGGTACCAGCTAGTAGATAATAAATAAACAAATGTCAAAATCTTCTCGAAAAAAATTCCAAGCCCATGGGTCCGGTTCAATTCCCGTTGGGGGCACGGAATTTTTTCCAAGATCTTGACATTTATTTATATAATTCAGATTTCAAGGGTAATTTTCCACCTAGCATGTGTTGTTTTTGATCCAGGGCCCTTAAATAAGTAACCAATCCCATTTAGGGGACATTTCTGATAAAGGAATTTTTAAAGATGTGTGCTAATAGGCCATTTCCGAGATGCCTCAATTTCAAATTGAGGCAAACCACAAAGTCTCTGATGTATCATATTAGTTTTCAACTCACCCAGTTTCTGTCCCCTACCTCTGGTGTTGAGTAACATAAGAAAATTACTTTTAAAATATGTGATGTAAAAACAACAACAACAAAAAGCTTAGAAATGGCCAAGTGGATTAATGTTCCTGGTTGATGAATCTAGGCAGCAAGAATGTAATTCTACCAGTATTTTGCTTGTTAAAATTGCAAACAGTTTATTTTTCATTGAGTTTTAGCCTATGAATACAGCTGCCTCTTGTTGCTTCTGTAGTGGTTGTTCACACAAACACCTCTATTGGCAGCATCAATAAGAAACAGCTGTATTTGCAGGTTGTGTAAATCTGGCACAGTAGCTCACAGTAGCTCTTGTTAGCTTTCAAGTGAATATTCCAGGGAGGGTGTTGAAACTTGTGAGGACAAGACACCAAATATGTTACCGTATTTTGAATCCCTTCTCCATATCCCCAACTAGCCACACAGTTTTTTCTATATGATTCCTAATTGATGGAGTGCTGGTCCAGCACTTCCCACTGCCACACACACTGTCACAAAGATGCTTGGGATCTTTAGATTGGACTGCGAGTACAACACTGAATGAAGTACAGCATCGAAATTTAGGACAAGTCTTGTTACCCCCACTTCTCCAGTTTGCTCAGAGCCTCTTAAAATCCTATTGGTACACACATGGTAATCCACAACATATACACAAGGCTTGATAAGTTGTACTTAGTCTCTTACCTGTACTTAGGAAGTGGGGAAAGGGGATTCAAACTTCTCCCTTCCCGTACCCTTTAATCTCAGTTTGCACCCTTTCGTTGTTAACCCCCGCGTCTGAGTTTTTTCGATTACAGAATATTATGCAACGTTGTGTAGTTTTGTCCTGCTTCTCCCACTCCCTGCCACCTTAAGGATCCTGCTTCCTGTCACTGATATCTTGCCTGCAGCGCAAGGACGCTTGCGGACATCATTTTAGGCCACCTCCAAGAGGGTGCATTTTCAAATGTTTCTGTTTTCAAAAGATTGAGTTTTCATCGAAAACAACAAAAGTTCTTTGTGAACATGATCGTTTTTAGATTGTCTTTTACACAAAAACAATGACAGTAGGAATATGGTACAAACCTGTAAGGTCACATGACCAATCGTTTTCAACAGTTTGCATTTTCAGTGTCCGCGTTGATGTCTTTGAAAATTTCCTGTTTTCAGAACTTTGTATTTTTAAAAGATTCCATACACCATTCTCAAAAGATTGCATTAACAGGGTGTATCTGTGTGGACGAAACACAACAATGTAACAAAAAGTTTCCATTTTCAAATGAACTTGCATCTGTGTGAACCGGGCCTTAATTTCTTTCTACAGTTGAACCCCAGTTTTCAGTCATTTTTACTCGGTTACCTCGAACTCGGATAACTCGAATTCCCCGCTAACTTAAACTAAATTTCGTTTCCCTTGATCAAAATTTACCCCGATAACTCGAATTCTGGTCTTGCAACTCACCATGGATGCCTATTGAAATATCCCATTAGCTCTTCTTGCCGTGTAATCAGTAAAAACAAGAAAACTAACACTACAGCAATTTGATTTTAATTGGTGCAACGAACAGATCACGTATTTGACAGTCTTTTCCTGAGTGAGTGTAACTGAGTTACATTCACAGTCCTGTATTATCATAAGAGTGCATAATCGTGTCACGGTTTCTGACGAGATAAGTTTTTATTTGCCCTGTACTGCTGAAAAATCAATAAACTATCAGTAATTATTATTGTCGATTGAATTGAAAATTAAATTCAATCGACCCCAATAACTCGAACCCCCACTAACTCGAACTGTTTTTTGTTTCCCTTCTGAGTTCGAGTTACCGGGGTTCTACTGTACTTACACATGCAAGTGGAACATAACTATCAGTAGCAAATAAGTAAATTTACATACAGTACTTTCTTTGTACAATGCTGACGTAAGTATGCATACATACATAGCAAGTTAAGCAACTGTTACAATGATTGAATAAATTATTATAAGTACTGCCTGTCTGAACCATTTGTTTATAAATCACTTCTATTGTGTTATAAGGCTTAACATCAAGTCTGAATTTAGTAATTAACAACGGCAAAAGCCAAAAAAAAAAAAACATTTCACTGAAATTGAACCGCTGTAGATTCTTACAGCATATACTTTTGTTAATAATTGAAGGGGTGTGTGGAATATGGCCCTAAGTGACTCCTGATCAAATATGAAATTCTCCCTTTGATTTACAAGTATACACAGGGCAAATTGTAAGGAGAATGTAGTAATTTATCAGAAGTCACTTAGGGCTTTATTCCAGGCACCCCTTCAATTACTGTTTGCCCTATGGCTATAACTGTTCAAAAATCCTAGACTGTCATTAGAATATTCTTCTAACAAAACTGATGAGTGGTACCATGATCAGAAGGCTTTGGCTAGAAATTTATTAGAATATATTATACAAACACGAACTAGAGGGAAAGGAAAGGAACTGAGCCTGGAGAAAAGAGCTAACTGAGCAGAATGAAAACAACTTTGAAAAATGATCTTTTGTTTTCATTTTGTCTTTCCTCTGCCATTTTGTTCTTGTGCTGAAGAACTAGGGAGATAAGAGCAACATACAAGACATATTATTGGCATTAGAGTTGGCAAGTATACAATGTATACAGTGGAATTCCGATTTTCAAACCTCCAAGGGAAATGGAAATTGGTTAAAAAAATCGGAAGTTCGAAAAATCGGAGGTGGCATCAAATCAGACCTGTTTTACTGTGGAGTGGTTTCATAAGATCCAAGAGGGCAGACAACAATGGTATATCACTCTTGTTAATGTGTGAACCATCTTTATTTACCAACAAAACATGCATTTAAAACAAAACGAAAATTTAAGGATTTAAGCCAATTTTGGCAGAACAAAAACCAGTACTGTACTGATATGTGTCTGTAATTTTGTGCAGACTCTTGACTGCATTTCCTTCCCCTTACTGTATCAGGAAAAAAGTACCCTGTACTCGAGGGTTTAAAGGAACAGCAAAATTTATTAATGTGCTACAGCAAGAGCTTGAAAAATGCAACTAAACGAAGGAACCTTGATCATGCATGGTAATCCAAGACCCTCGATTGTGTAACAACGGTACTGTAGTTTCTTCAAGATGACTTCGATGACAGATTTGTCACTTGCTTTGTAATAAAAAAGTATGAAAACACCTTCTGCGGCACTTGTTAATTGCATTCAGGTGTGTACTGGTTTTTGTTGGTTCCTGAGTTTTCAAAGTTCGAGAAATGGAATGTTAATATTTGAAAGGAAGAAAGAATTAGTTCGAAATATCGGGAGTTTTGAAAAATCGAGCATTCGAAAAATCGGGGGGTAAAATAACAGTGTTTGACTGAAGCAAATCCAAGGGAAACGACTTTTGGTTCGAAGAATCGGGAGTTTCGAATAATCAAGTTTGAAAAATCAGGATTCCACTGTAATTGTAATTTTGTAGCAATGGAGGTTAATATTAATTTTATTAGTATACACCGAACCATGGCCAGTGAATAGTGCTTTTTGCACACTCTAATATTAGCAATTCAACCCTGCGATGGTAAGCTGCTTTTCACCTCCTGCCTGGCACTGTTGTGTATTTCACGTGAGAGTTTATCCATATTTCTCAGAAAAAAGGAACTATTTGGTGCTGGCTATCCACTGGTTTGGTGTATACGTTGCTTCATGGCTCCACAAATATCCACTACTATTCACCTCCATGTTTGGTGAATAATAGTTAAATATAAGAGGTAGCTAAATAGGCATCTGGTGAGCTGTTAAGCATGAAGTGGCCAAGGTATTCAAGAAAACCAAACACACCATGCCAAGTTCCCAGGATGGCTGTGAATCGCTTTGTGGAACAAGCCCAGCCTTCAATTTCCCCAAATTCTAATAAACCTGGCTTGAGGATAGAAACAGTTTGACTCAGCAGTCCAGTTGAAAAAGGGGTAAAATGACCAACAACCAGGGTTAGTCTGGCTAAGGTCCTGTTCAGACTTTGCCCATGCTATAACACAGTGTACGGACACTAAAACCAGTTTTGTTTAGACACTCTGGCACCCTTTTTAGTGTCATAGATATCAAGAGGTATGACTACTTTTTCTGTGGCCCATTTCCACTGGAGTCTATTGTAAGCCTTCAGTTAATTAGGGCACTTGTCAAACTGTACTATCCTTGGAGGAAGTGTATGTCCCAGAAAACCCATTTGCTCAATTCCGTGCCCAGCAGCACCATTCCAGGGGCCAGACTCACGAAACCCTCCTAAGATAAAATGCGTCTGAAGTATTGTTCAAAAACAAAAGCTTCTTGAGAAGAAACAATGTTTCAGATTCATCCTAGGACAGTTTTGCATCTTAGGATAGTTTCATGAAATTATCCAGCCCAGGACATCAAGTCTACAAAGGCCTTTCATGGGGCCTTTGCCTTCAAGGCAGGCACTCAAGTAGTCAGGACACAAGTTTTTTCTGAGGAAGCTGTGAGCAAGGGAAGGTACTCACATTTAAAAGTGATGGGAAGGTGTAAAGGACATTTTTTGTGGGGGTGGGGTGGGGAGTTGAAATTTGCAGCTTCGGTATTTTAGGGGTTTAAAATTTTCTGCCATCTGTTTTGAGGTAACAGACCCAAAGGAACAGTGTGCAGTGCAGATTTCAGCAGCTACTAGTGGGAAGAGGTGCCATGTACTGTGACAACAGCGTGACAACCAAATAACGGCTGCCTAGGAGACTAGATATTGTGGAAAAAAACCCTCCTACTCCCCTTGAAGTTGGGTCTTGCTTTACCCATCCCTTGGAAAACATAACCATCCATTCTTCGAATATTTGAAGAGAATGTATTTTCCTTACCAAAATGGCAAGGCAATCAGTCTTTACAGAGACGCTTCTTCTAACCTTGTAGCTATCTGCTCTACCCCAGCATCTGCTTCAGCTGGTCCTTGAGACCCTGTCGAGGTTTGCTCTGTTGTGGACGTATCATTGGAAACTTCTGTCAAGGAGTGCTCACTTTCGGGTTGATTTTCACCGCTCTCGCTCTTATCAGTGTCTGTGGAATCCGCTGTCTGAGTAGGAGCCGTTGACCTCGCCGAAGGTGGAATGCGGATTCCAGCTACACCTTTTCTTTCTACATCTCTTTTATCACGCTTGATTCTTCTCCTCCTACCTGGCTCATTCTTTCGCATTTGAAACATGTTTTCAAAGTCTATAACATACAAAAACCCGGCAATAAGAAGTGTACACGACCTCTGACCACTTTTGAAAGCTTTTTCCACTTCAGGTGAAGTTTTCTCATCGTATGCCCACCATCCGTTTCGACCTTCGTAGTACCACACATACTCCTGATCTTCCTCACTTTCCTCGACATTTTTCTCGTCCGTTTTGGACGCTTTCTCGTTCTTGATGTCTTTAGTTACAACTTTAATGAGCGTAGGGTTCTCAAGATAGTCGGCAGTAACAGAATGACGGCACAAAGCGCACCTTCGGCTGCGCAAAACAACACCTTTAATGCATAGAAAGCAGAAGATGTGACCGCAAGGAAGTTTGACGGGATAAAAACAAGACTGTAAACAGACTGGACAATCAGGGTGATAGTCCACTTCTTCCACAGTTTGAACCACTTCCTCCTCAGCCAGCCCTGAAAATGTAACAAGAATAATTTCCTTACCTAAAACGAAACTAAGCTGACTTCAAAACTTCTTAAAATGCATGCGGTTTGAGAATATGGTGGTCGCAAAGAACAGCTGCGCGCTCCTCGCGTAGGTCGACCGTAGTTCAAATAACAACTACTGACCGTCAGTGAGTGGCTTATCTGTCTCTTCTAAGGAAGTTGAAGCTTCCGTCTGACTTTCTGGTGTATTTACTGTTGCTTCTGCCATTAACCTTCTGCATTCGGCAGTCACTTCAAACAACAGCTCCTCATTTAGTTGTCTCACAATGTTGTTAGAGCCCAGTCCTCCTGACTGTGAACACAGGATACCAACTTATTGTTGAGCGAAAGCCACAGCCCGACCACCGTCACCTTAGTACGCATACAGCTACAGAATTGTTAATGACGAAATGTCGCTGAATCTCTACCAATGTTGAACGCCGATATGATATGAAAAGCCACTCACTGACGGTCGATATGAGAAATTACGAAAGGAGTTGAACACAATATCGTGATTTGTCAGTGACAGCCATGCAATCACCGACGAAGCACTGATTAATAATTCGACAAGTCGGTTCCATTTCAGATATTTTTTCCCTAACAGAAAGACATTCTTTGAAATGAAAGGGGGGGGGGGGGAGCGCTTCCTTTGATGTTTTGTCAGTTTATTTTTAGGTTTGGAGTACCGTCCCGCCCACCGGAGGAGAATGTGATTTACAACAGGTGCATGGTATGAGCGGAAGACAATTATTCTCGAGCAGGAAAACAAGAAAAGTGAATCTCAATTTGAGATACACCTAATTGCAATAACGTTGTCATATAAAAGTGAAAGAAGGGAAAAGAAAATAACCAAATAGGAATAAATTAGGTACGCTAACTACATTCAGGGAATTGCTCAGACGAAGGGTTAAGGCTTAAAAGGTTTTTTAGGCGGCCAATTTAACTTGTTTCAACTGATTTGACAACAAATTGAAATATCACACAGTCTTCCATAATTGCTTTGAGAATTATGAAGATCTAAGAAATAATTTGCATGGCTAATTAATTCCTATTTGGGTATTTTCTTTATTCTTTTTTCCATTTTTGTATGACAACGTTATTGCAATTAGGTGTACATAGACGGCTGACTCTAGGCTAAGTAAAACAGAGTACCGTTTACTCAGGATGATACTGTTAAACTCTGACTTGCTTTTAAAACTAACTTGAAGGCCCGCTTTCGCGAAACAAAAGCCATATTCGCTGAATAAAAATGAATAACTTTTGGTTAAAATGTTTTTGAAGATCATCGTCAAACTGTGTAGTTCATGATAGAAACGTTAAGTATTTTTATTTTATTTTTAGCGACATTTTAACCTAACTGTTTATTCATACTGTTTTTATGATTAATTTACTAAAAGCTTTTACTCGATCTCGCAGGCAAAATAGATAATACTGCCATTATCTCCAGCCTTAAAGTCTCGCTGACCGAACAGAAAGGCCCTTTTCACTAGGATACAGTTTTACAGTTATTACTAGTTATCTGAAACTCCCGCTTTTGGACAATCGTCTGTTTCCCTTCAGTATCCAAAGGGGATGCCATACTATAAGGTCATCCGAGTGACTCAGAATATTGGTGGGGGACAGGAGGGCGGGAGCCCGGGAGAAAAGGAGGCAGGAAGTGTACGGGAGGCTGGGAGAAAAGGAGGCAGGAAGCGGGATTCCCAAGGTGGCGGGAAGCCATGCATGCATTCATTCACTCTTTGCAATTGCCTAAGAGTTAACTATAGTTTGGGAGGGTCTCTGATCTCTTGAACGAACATTCGAATGTGTGCACCCGCCTTTCATAAACCATAAATGGCGTAAGATGCAGTAAAGAACTCAGAACTGAGAACAGAAGACTTGGGGATGGCAGTGCCAGTTACTTTTTTTCTCGAGATCGTTTTCGCATTTATCGTAAGATTATCTTCCTGAAAACCTGAGGAAACTTGTCTTCTTCCGCCCTGAGTAAACTTGCTTCAACACGCTCATTTTCTCTTCAGGACTGGAAAGATATTTTTAGCGGATCCCGTTAGATGGAACCCTTATAAGCCGGTGGGAACACATGGCTCAAATTTAATTTTGGTGATCAACATTTGTTGCGGTGCAACGGATGTTAAACAGTGCGTGATCATGGATAATGCTGAATTGAGACATTCAACTTGGCAAAAGTTGTTGAACGAAATAGATCCAGACTCTATTCTGTTCAAAAGCTTTTAACATGCTGCTGAGGGGCAAACGAAATATGTAAAGAATTCATCGTGGCGCGGCGAAAATTTAAAAGGTGTTACATCTTGTACCATTCACTTACAAGAGATCGATGCAATGCACTAAATCCGCAAATGGCTGCACAGGAAACAAAAAGCAGTCACCATTTTCATTAAAGAGTCTTGCATATTCTCCGTCAGCGTCTGGGGATCAAATAGATGCATTTTTTTTTTCGGGACAATCAAAACAAGTGACCTGAAGTACTTCAAAGCTGCTTGAAGCAAGACTACGCGTTTGGTTTCCACTTGTGGGCGGGGATGGGGTAACTTCACGAGAGCTCGCGTGTTGTTGATCAACCTTGAAATCGTTGAAGCACTGCTCACAGTGTGTATATATCAATGACTACTGCTGAACCAACTGATTACCAACCGTCCTTCTACATTGGGAATTATATTCAAATGTTTGCTGAATAGCAATAATTTACTCTTTGCCTCTTACAATATATTGTGCTCAAATAATCATCTCTAGCTGATCTTAACCAGTGTCACTTCATCTTTCGAATGGGGAGGCAATTCAACGCAAAAATTCTCTCTTTTCAGCTTTTATACGTCTTGCGCGAGGTCAAACTGCCGCTAATGACGGAAACGATCGACTTTTGTTATTCTCCTTGAACTATTTCTTTTCTCTGATTACCATAAATTGACTGAAAAGGAAAAAGACGAGCCCCGTGGAAAAACACCAATTAATGACAGCTGCTTATGTTAAACAGAGAAAAAAGCAAATTGTTGAATTTTGTTTTCGTCAAGGTTTAAACTAATTCCTACTTTATTTTTCTTCGCTACTGGCTTTTGAGGTCTTGTTACACAAGGAATGGTTTTATGCAAATATCTCGGGGCAAAATGTTGAAATGAAATATGAGCATTTATTTTAATCGATTTGAAAAAAAAATACTGAGCCGCTGATGATTCTAATTTCCAATAACTGACGCTCTGTGGATAATTTTTGTTTCAATTTGAAACATTATATTTTACCACATATCAATTTGGGTAAAAAAAAAATCATCGATTCGGAAGCTCTTTATATAGCTACCGCTGGGTGTCACTAACATTTAAAGGCATAAGCCCATACCCAGTTCCACCTGCTTAAAGCACGATTTGTTTGTGTCTTCCCATAATATTCAACTCCTTTACACGTTTGTTTTCGTCGTCACTGTTTTATCTTTACTATTAATTTTGGTCAAAGTTGGCAAAGCGATTTGCAAATACGATTCCAATTAAGAAGGCAGCTGTTTTAAAATGTGAGTAACCGAAGGCGTATGAAAAGAAGAAACGTAAAATAAACTGGGAGGCTTATGCAACAACAAAGAAACGTAAATAATAACTAGAGAAAATATAAATATAAGGACTAGTTCTCGCCGTGGGAAAGCGTTTCTCTTTTTGGCCACAAATTATTATTTTTTATTGCTTAAATGAAACGGTGGGTAAATATGACATATTTCACGATATACGAAAGCTTAAAGTGACAATCAAACGCAGTATTATCTGCCTTGTTTTTGCGAAAAGACCCATTTACACCTTTAATACTTACACCGATTGCTGGTCGATTTCCTTTCATTACAGCAGTTTATGGTTCATTTTCTAGTGGATTATAAGCTCTAATTTAAGTTCTTCTCGCGATCCAGTTTCTAAAAATGCTCGCGTTTACGTCGTTTCTCGTGGGTGGCCTTTCTTTGATGCATTTGCATAATTATACTATATGACAAATGAAATAATCTCTCTGAAGCGATAGAGACAAATACTATCAAGAAATGAAAACAGAAGGTTTAGTCCCCAACGCGCGCGCGCCTAGCAGGGAAAACTAGTACCGAGCGTTGTCCCTCTGGAACACTGCGAGGAAGTGAGCGCTTGGAAACGGAGATCGACGGCCTTCATCCGAAAGGAAACAGATGTAACTGTAAAAAAACGCTAGGACTAATGGCAAGGCCTTAAATAGAAACATGTGAACGATTCTAAGCCATTTGCCGTCCGATTGTTCAGCATTATGTGACTTGGCGTTCTAGTGGAATCGGTGAGGTACGATCATTCATCTTTATTTTTTTCACCGGCAACTGAACGCTCTCAGCGTGCTGATCGAACACGAATGGATCACAATAATGGAAAAATCATTGAACTCCAGTCGAAATTTTAAGCTGCCGCCGATTCAAGGAGCTGTACCAGCTGCAAATATCCTGCGACAACCAACAGCAAGAAAAACTCAGCCATGGCCGCACGATCGTGAGAGATTGTCGGCTGCCCTACCAAAACATCGATCGACGGTCAAACCTCGGCCGGTTATCCATGTCCCTACAGACCCCTTTCCCGGTCGATACAGAAGTCCGCATGTTAACCGTAACTTGTCAAATACAACGGGCCAACGGCGCGCGTTTCATGGGACGATCGAGAATGAAAAGGGCAAGGAATCAGTGACTTTAGAATTCGCACCACTGGCACACCAATTTCCACAGTCATATTCTGTGCTTCCTCCGATTCAAAAAATTAAAAAACCGCTTATCAAGGAAACTGAAACTGTGGCTCAAGATAAAGACTCACGTTGCGAAGATGAGAAAAACTTAACCGAGTCTAAATCAGCGGTCGATTATGGTAAGCCAAATGATAAACAAAAACTCAACGACGCGCGAAAACTTGAAGATAAGAGTGGGAATGATTCAAACACAAATAGCAACTCAGACTCAGGTGCGGGAAGCAACGCTTCTAAAAAAAAACGGCGACCTGATCCTGAAAATCAGGATAAAGAAACGGGAGAGAGACAACCAAGTGCTACAACACTGCTGTTCTTGAAGGGAAAACGTAAAGGTCGTCGGGTCGGAGTCTGTCTCGAGAACGAACCAGCTTTAATTAATGTCACTGAACAACTCAAGGAGATATTTCTTCGCAGAAATATGGAAGAAATGTACCTAATCTAGTTCTACATTAACAACTTTACTGTGAGCAGGTGTGAGGATGACAAAAGCTGCATTTGTTTACAGTTTAACACAGTGGAAAAAAGAAAAGCGACAAAAATTGAAAATCATCTTGCGGAAAGATGGCTATTTGGCGTATTTCTAGAGCTCGGGGCTCACTAGAAATCTCTGTCTGAAGGAAGTTTTATTTCTCTCTGTTTGCCCGAGAAAGCGATTATCCGGCCCACGTTTTCAAAAACCCAGCCACGTTTTTTCAGTTTTGTATATATTACAGCCAGGTATTTCCATAACAACTGCTACAAATGCCAAACACAGTCGAATTCGCATCTGCCGGCGTTACTTCCTGACCCAATGAAATCGAATAGGTATTTCTTCATTCAGGCTCGAGAAGGTTGGCCCTTTTTACAGCTTTTTTTAAAAATACTGGATTGGAAAGAAAAAAAAATTGTTTTTCGGAGGTCGTTCAGTCAACTCAGCTTTGCTACTAACTTTATACCCTAATAAATCACCTTCAAAAAAAGCGCCTTTATTTTGAGGAGTACGCTAAAATCAGGTTTATTCTGTGGTGCTGAAAGAAGGAAATCGAGATTTTATGTTTGTTTAGCCCGTGTGACATTCTAGTTAAGGTTATAAAATTTAATCGGATAAAGAAAAGAAACTATCATGAAGGGTGGCAGGCAAAATAAATGAGATCCAACTAAGTAAAAAAGAGGTTCTCAGCGCGAAATTCTGTTTAAATTTTATGGACCATTAACCGACAT
This sequence comes from Siderastrea siderea, assembly GCA_964030785.1. Lineage (NCBI taxonomy): Eukaryota > Metazoa > Cnidaria > Anthozoa > Scleractinia > Rhizangiidae > Siderastrea > Siderastrea siderea. The sequence continues at coordinate 21,573,174 of OZ034978.1, forward strand.
ATGAGAAGACATTTTTACCACTGGTTAATCGTCCGCATGAGCTCCATTAGCGCAGTTAAAATATATGAAAAATCAAACCGTGGATACGCTACAATAGGAACCGAACGACAGCCGGAAACAAGAAGTGACAAGTAAATGAGAAACGTATGATAAATCTGCACTGATTTCACTTTTAACTGATTCATTTATTAATTTTTGTGTGGTGAAGAAAGAGATTTATAGAGGGATCAGGCCGCAAATCAGTTTAGTTTCAACTTGGCTACGCGAGCACCACGCGCTTAGCGGGTGTTTACGTACGTTTGTTTGTTCAGTGTATACCTCGAAGAACGGAGATGCCCGGGGGAGGGGGGAACTCCCATATGAAAGTGACGGGGATGCTCGTCGTCTCGCTTAGGGGGGTAAATTGGAGATTTTGGTCTCGCTTAGGGTTTTCAGGACGGAAAGCCAACATTTTTACCCATACATGTATCGCTTAGCTTTGTGCGTACAGAAATATCTATATGAAAAACCAAACGCCGTCAATTTTAGCGTCAATCTTAAGCGCATTTAAAATCACTGTAACTTTTATTTGGTTGTCTGTTTTAGCATGGTCTCCTTTAGGGGTCAAATAAAACCTGATCCACGCCCAGATTGGTCTCCTTAAGGGGTTTAATTCTAATTTTCCGAGCATCCCCGTCACTTTCATATGGGAGTCCCCCCTCCCTCGGGCGGAGATGTAACAAGATTTTATTTTGTAAAACAAAATACCCAGGTTTTAAAAAATACCCATCTGTTGTAAATACTGAAGATATTGTACATACTGCAAAGAGATTCCCAGACTAGCATTGGACGTGCTAAAAATTATTTGAAAGTTGTGAAAATAAACTTCTCTGCTTTAATAAAGCTTTGTCTCCCTTGTTGCAATAAATTAAAAGGCAACAGAATATCAAAGTAAACTGCAACCATGTTCTGTTCCTTCTTCCATTCCCTGAGTGACTCTACACCGGTTGTTGTAATCATTAGTCATTCCAGTGGAATATATAAATATGTACAAAGCTTTTGTTAACCATCAGCTCTTACAAACGGAAACCGGGGCTGTAGCCAGAAAAAAGTTATGACTGAGGTAATGTCCATGGTTAAATTCTCTTCCTAGGTATTTAGGGTGTTAAACGAAAAAAGTGACTGAGAAAACGAAGAAGATGACCGAGGGAAGTGCCTCGGTTTGCCTCATACTGGTTACGGCCCTGGAAACTTAGTTTTTACAACGCTTTCAAAACAGACACCAAAAAAGCTGAATTTTGCTACTAAAAATCCTCTTCACAGAACTGCTATTCAAGAACAAATTTTAATTAGGGAATCATTGACCCCGCATTGAAACAGGGAGAAACGCTGTTCCCAAGACTCCCGAAAACTTAAGAAGTTGTTCTTTGTGTCAATCTAATGTGAAGTTCAAAATGAATCTAATGTTTTGTTCTCTTGCACACTTTATAATAAGTTTCGCTCCAAATTTTTTGACGAAGTCATGAAGGTCATTGAAAAAAATAACTTTTTCAAAGACTTAGATATCAATTCAAAAAATTTGTTTCTTTTTAACGGCATAGATCTCTTTATTTGAATATCAGTTGCTGCTTTTATTTGCGATATCATGAACTATAGAAACTCTTAGAAATTAGAATTCTATAACACTTTTAAGGACGAATATACGCCTTCCTGCTATTTAGATCTTACAAGAAAACTAAATAACAGGAAAGAATTAGTGAAACTTAGAATAGGTAATCATAAATTATTGATCGAAACTGGCAGATATGATCAAATCCCAAGGGATAATAGACTCTGCCCTACGTGTAAATCAAACCATAATGAAGATGAAATTCATTTACTTTTCCATTGTACTGAATACTGTTGTTTTAGAGATGAATTTTACAAAAAAATAGAGAACCAAATACCAAACATAACACAATTACCTCCTATGCAAGCCACCAAAAAATTAATGAATTCTGATAATTATTATTTAAATACTCAACTGATGAAGTTCATTTTGAGATGCTTATCTTTACGAAATAATCTTCTATCGAATGAAAGTAATGTAACGCATCCATAATTGATTTTTTTTCTTATTACATGATTATGAATGTTATAAGTTTCGCTTTAGTTAAGTTTTACGTTTTTGCAATACTGTATGTACTTGTAGTCATGCAAATAAAGCTTGTTGTTGTCTATATGTGTAGGTTAGGTAATCCCATGTATAAATTTGGAAATACCTCAATAAATTGTTATTGTTGTTGTTGTTTGCACTGCGAACACAGTTGCACCCCGCCTTGTGGGATCACGTCGTGAATACGGCCACTTTTATTATCTTGGCCCATATGAAAGTTACACTTTAGTGGGGAAACACACTTCAATTTGTATGAAATAGGATGTGATTTAAGATAGAAACAAAAGAAGAATAAAATGTATTCGGATCGTTTAATCAGTTATTTTCACTTTCTCTTTTTCTTTAAGCTACACACTACTTTGGTTTTCATTTTTTCACTAGTTTTTCTTTCGTTTCAAAAACAGCCGTCCCGTTAGTTTGACCAGAGTTTGTAAACCGCTGGCCGACAGAATTAACGGGCTTCAACTGTGGTCATAGCCTGTGAACAGGCTCCGAGGTGGGGACAAGGCCCCAAAATAAATCAACGAGCGAAGCGAGCCGAGCGTAGACTGGGGAAAAGGAGCCTCCCCCCCCCCCCCCCCCCACTCTCCTCCCCGCCCCGAACCGACCAGAGAGTCTGTTCACAGACTACTGTAGTCATATATGGCTGGACAGCCTCTGCAAATAAATTTAGATCGGCGAGTTTAGATGGACCAGTTGAATGGTAAGAAAGTTGCTATTGATCCCTGAGTCTTATAAGTTTCCACACTTGTGCAACCATAAACAAGTTTCCATCCCAAGTTGACCTTTCTTGCATGTGTGAACAAATAATTCGAAGTCTTGTTCCACACGTTTCCTTGTTAATAACTCGGCTTCCCTTCATTTTCGTTAATCAGTATATTTCCCTTCATGTTTTCTTGCGAATCTGGAAGCGATCAACTCACTGTACTAATTAGAGAACTTTTACAGGTTTAATGCAAGGTGAAATTGATGTTGTCAGCTTGTCTGAGAAAAAGAAAGCAGATGACCAAACAACCAAGCTAGTTTTACACTAAACTGATGTCGATTGAACCTTATAAGCTTTTATTGCAGCGTAAATTTCTTAATTCAGTTAGAGTGACATCAACGCACAAATTGGCCATAAAGGCAGTTTCACTGTAATATATCATACACGCGGTGTTTGCAATAAAAAAGATCATATGCTGTTCGGCAAAGCTCAAGTGTTTTCTTAGAAATTGAAACGGAAACTGAAAAGGTACTTGGGCTTCCCAGCGCAGCTGGCTCAGCTGCGAGCATTATTTTTCACTAGGTCACCCCAGGCAAGTTTTCCTTGACAAGCAACCCCGATTGACAGTTTTCATTTTCTCTTCTTTCTCTTCGAAAGGATACGAAACTCTTTGACCGGCCAGTTGCACTGCAGAGGATCAACAAATACACTTTGTGAAACGAATGGAATGATTTTAGTTTAGAAATGATGTTTTTTAGTGAAGCGGAAATGGATCCCCGGGGGGGGGGGGGGGACTCCCATATGAAACTGACGGGGATGCTCGTCGGAAAATTAGAATTAAACCCCTAAAGGGGACCAATCTGGGCGTGGTTCAGGCCTTATTTGAGCCTTAAAGGAGACCACGCCAAAACAGACAACCAAATAAAAGTTACAGCGATTTTTAATTGCGCTAAAGATTGACGCTAAAGATTGATGGCGTTTGTTTTTTCATATAGATATTTCTTTACGCACAATCCTAAGCGATACCTGTACAGGTAAAAATATTAGCTTTCCGTCCTGTGCACCCTAAGCGAGACCAAAATCTGCAATTTACACCCCTAAGCGAGACGACGAGCATCCCCGTCACTTTCATATGGGAGTCCCCCCCCCCCTCCGGGAATGGATCTCGATCCTTTTTGATAGCATTCCGGCCCAAACTTGAGCTGTATGTGGCTCATTTTTGCTAATTGGAAAAGATGGTCTGCTGGTTGTGTTGTGGTCATATTTATGCAGCCTGAATTTGTGGCATGAAAAAAAGCATAATCATCCATAGTGGTGGGTTTGTGAAGCTAGCTACACAAGTTCACATTAGTGAACACGTATTAATATCATGTTGTGATTTTAATATATTATTATTTAATTAAAAAAAATTAAAATCACATTCATATGTGTTTTAAATTATGATGAGCCGGTGATTTGCTAATCTAACGCCTTCAACTGACACCTTGCAGTCCCATGCCTCTTGGTAAGGGGAAGAAGAGTTTTGAGGTGACTCTCTCACTAACGCATTTTTAGGACAAATTCGAGTTTTCTGAATTTCCATAAAATTCTACTTATCAAGGTTGCTTCTTTTGCTCTAGCGGCAGTCTTTCCTAAACGTGTAATAAATTAGTCTCAGACTAGTGATACAGGAAAATACTGATTTCGAACTAAGCCCCTGAGCTCATTGCGAAGCCAGAATGAGTAAAATTATCTGGGTAGGCCGGAAGAAGTTAAAGACTAGGGAGTTTGAAGTGGCTGTATCGAATTTTATAAAATTATTTTCAATGCTTTCCGTAACGTTGGAAAATATCTTGTATCTGTTACTGATGTTCTAGTGGTAGTAGTATAGGAATACAAGTCAGATGTTTCCCGCGATCTTTTCAATCATTATATTTTCTGCTTTGTGTCTCGTTTCGGTAGGCGCAAGAAATATCTTGATATCCGTTGAATGAAGCACCTGTCCTACTGGAACGCTAATTCCCGCATCTCCACCGGTCTGTTAGTTTTTCATTTTTACATCGACTGCGGTCAGTGGTTATTTATAGACACACTGTGAGGCTAGGCGGGTATGTTTATTACTTCCAAAGAATGGGCCTTCCGCGTGAAAGATACACAAAGGAAGCCGCTCCTCTCCTCCCAGCTATTTTCTTTCCAGACGAGCGTTCGTGAAAAGCGCCGTTACCACACGTAAACAGAGTGGGGCATTTGTGGAAAGAAGGATTCATAATCATCATCATCATCATCATCATCATCATCATCATCATCATCATCATCATCATCATCATCATTATCATCGTCGTCATCATCATCGTCACCAAATAATCTGGAACAATCGATTTATTCGGATAAACAAAAATTCTATTTTCTTCCCAAACTGGAACAAGGCTGGCATTGAAAAACTGTCCTGTTTGGTTAATGAAGCGAGGAACAGCTTCATTTCATTTGATGCTTTCCTGCAAAAATATAAAGTACAGCGCAACTTTCTACAATTTTACGGTCTCCTATCAGCAATACCACAAAACTGGAAAAATATCTTAAAGCAGAGGCACCTACCGCGCGCTTCAACGAACACACCACCTGAAATTGAAAAGCTTTCATGCAAAGCAGTTTACAATACACTGATTACCTCGCAATGTTTTCCGCCTCCAGCCGCAGAGAAAAGGCTTATAGAACACGATTTTGACATGTAAGAAAGGAAAAAATATATTCCCTCCCATTTCGCGTGACAAAAGAAGCAAAGCTATCCGTTTTTCAATACAAAATAGTTCATAGCATCCTGTATACAAACAAAATCTTGCACAAAATGAAGAAAAAAGACAACCCGTACTGCCCTTTTTGCACAGGTGTTGAACAGACAATTACTCACTTTTTCATGTTCAGTTGCTGTATCTTTCTGGACCGAGTTCTCGTGCTGGTACCACTCGGTGTGCAAAAATAAGTCTGTTCTTACAAAAAAAGGAATCATTTACGGTGTGCTAACTGACTCGAACGTCTTGTTTAACCCTTAATCATTTGATCTTAATTGGAAAATACTTTCTTTACATTAACGCGCTAGAGGATAAAAAGTACCAGTTTACAGATTTTATCACTCTTGTAAAAGAAAAAATTGATATAGAAAAATATATTGCTCTAATGAGCAACAATCGCACTGCCTTTAAAAAAAAATGGTCACTCTTCATTACGTGAAATATTCTCTCTTTTATAATTTTTTTAGGTCGTAATATGTAACTTTGTTTCACCTAGTTCATGCTCGTGTTTACTCAGCGCAGTTTGCTATTACCTAGGTAACGTTGTGGGTTTTCTGTAGTGACTAGTGTTAGTTGTAAGTAATTCTTCTCTCTTGTTTTGTACCTGAAACACCAGGTTTTGTTAAGCGTCGTAAAATTTAGTTCATAAAATTTTTGTCAGCTTCATGTTGTAACTTGTGTTATTTGTAATTAATTCTTCTTTCTCGTTTTGTAACTGTAACATGTTATGTTAAGCATTGTAAAGTATATAGCCAGTAAGTACATGTATTGTAAAGTAGTCTATAGTGCTTGTTTAATAAAAATCGTGAAAAAAAAAATCATCATCATCATCATCATCAAACTGAAGTCTGAACTGGAAAGAGACAGCACTGCACGAGGAATGAAGTGCATGACCTGCGCGGTAAACCGCTGTTCACATCTCGAAAGTGCTTCTGATTGGTTCATATTTACCTCTGACACACGCGGACTTCCCAGATATGTCACCATTATGTTATTTCGCTCTGGTCGTTTTTTAGAAGGAATTAAAGTGCTAAGGCGTTACGAACTGTGGCCTATTTCCTCTGGCTAGAATATTGATAACCAACTTTCTTTCATTCGTAGAAGCCCCTGTTTGTTTTGGAAGTGAAGAAAAGAAGAAGAATGTTTCGGTCGTATATTACTCACTGTTACACATCAGCTTCATTTGTTAAAGGGGCTTTGGCTTTTGAGTGTCTTAGACATTGAGTCACCCAGCTGAAAACAGCAACAACAACAACAGCACTTGTGATAGAATGTTCAATACAATGCATGGTTTTTTATTGCTTTACCCAAAAATCAATCAGATTCTCACTGATCATGGTGAGGATATGTTTACAACAGATGAAATTGTTCACGACCGATATAGAATCATGGGACTTAATAAAGGCCTTCAGTTCAGACTTTAAATCAGTCACGTTCCCTGAGCCGTCTCTTCTTCCGTTTGGGATTTTTTTGAGAAAGATGCTCTAGAAAAGAAATGAATTCCACAGTGATAATCTAAAGGATTAGCCTGCATGTTTAAAAGAAAATTGTACTCGTACTCCCATATTTAAAGGACCCTCACGACGTCACCATCCCTTGACGATAAACCTTTCACTTGAAAATGAATCTGACATACATATTAGATGCAGTTAACTACAAGAGTAGCGAATATGAATAGCTACATGATAGTCCTACTGTACAATCTTCAGATTCCGACTCAAGATTCAGGTCAACTGTTATAGGTTGAGACTTGGTTCTCTATTTCTGTCATGGTTTTGTTTTTTCTATTATCTGACAAAGGATTTGACAAAGGTGGAGAGTATCTAGTCATGAGTAAGATAACTTCCACGAGACGTGAGTCTTTTTAGTTTAACTCTCCCGTACAAACTAGTATATACTGCTGTGTTCAAACTAAATTCGGTCTCCATAACCCTTCTCCTTGGCTTGACGCATCTGCATCCTGGGCGTGTCCCCTCGTCTTAGTGGTGCAGCTAAGATGTCTTAATGATCTCAAAACCTATGCCAGTTCAGGGTGATGCTCCTGGTTAGTTCATCGTTGCGAGATTGGTTGAATGGAAGAGACCTGATAAAGGGAAGCCCGTGGTTAGGGCTGGGGCGCGGCGGGACCTCAGGAAGCTAAGACGGCCACGGCAACCATAACATCGCTGAACAAAGATAGTTTTAATTAGCTAAACACGCGTGCGTGCGTGCGTGCGTTATGTATATTGATGCACGCCTTTATCGATCTCTGCAAGACAAAAATTAAAAACTGAAATGTCCAAATTCTGAACACATGAGAGTGAATTTTCCTTTCTCTAACTGAACTTTAACACCGTCCCTGCGATTCCGCTGCTGGATAGTTCGCAGCTTGCACTTTAGACAAATTGCAGGATATGGAAAACCTGTGAAGTGGGTTAAACGAACGTGATATTTTTTAAGACCCGTTCCTCTTGGCGTTGTTGCCGTCATGGATGCGTACGAGTTTAAGCACGTTCCACTAGACACGTGGTGCGCTCTTGTTCTATCTGGGTGGATCTAAAGATGATCCCTGGTATGGAGCGCGTTGACAGAGGATGCACTCTCGAAGACCGCTGTTTTGAAATATAATTTTTAAGCACACTCTTTAACTGTCTGTTGCTGTATCCATATATCAACGGGCTCAAGACTGAGTTTGAGAAAGCTACGACGTTTAAATATGGATACAACTGCCGTGTCCATTGAGGCCAGGCCATCTCAGAATCGTATCGCGCTTTTATGATGAGACTGACGACTGACACAGGAAGCCAACAGACAACAAAAACGCACAACAAGAAGCAAACTATGGACAAAGTTTTGGCTCTTCTGGTAGCTGCATTTCCATTTGCGTGCAAAAGGTTCGCAGCGTTCGCCAGGGAGATTTGCCTGCGGTGTCTCCTAGTGACTTTGCAGATGTGAGCGTACATAGCAAACATCACAGTCAGAGGTATACAATACGAAAGTACAAAGAGGGTAAGAAACAGTTTTATGGGAAAGAAATGACTGCAGACTCCGGTAAGCGGGACATTAGAGCAGCCGAAGAAATCGGCGAAGATAAATGCTGATGATCCTAAAGAGTACAGCCACAACATTGTAACTACCACGGACGCACCCTTTGCGTTCTTGATAGCGTTGTGACGCATCGGAAAGATGATTTTGATGTAACACTCCATGGTAGCACAGCATGAGCTTAGAATGGACGCAGAAGCCGCTATCACATAGGCAAATGTGCGAAGTTTGCACCCCATCAGTCCATGTCGCCAAACTCCTGAGATCCCGTGATCAAAGTGGAGTGGGATCACAAAGATAGCAAATGTCATATCGGCGATCGCAAGGCTGATCATAAATATACTGACGGCTTTGCGTACCTTGCGAGACACCACGAATAACACAATATAACCGCCATTGCTAACCACGTTGCTGATGATGAGGATGATGAATAAAAATTCAGCTGCAAAAATGTATGCAGGCATTTTGCTTGGCGAGATGAACAGTTTGCAGTGTTTAATCAACCTAGCGCTCGTGTGGTTGACGGTTTTCAAGCATTAGTATTTGCTGTATTCCGTCCATTCACTGAAATTAAAAAGATTTTATGGTCAGTCATGTGATATCGGTTTCAGCCTCATATTTAAGGTGGAATTTCTGAGGGTCATTGAAAGCCGCGAAGCCATCCCCAGATAGCGACCATCCTTATCCGTTGGGTGCGTATATTCATGTTTCCGATCACGCAGCGCACTGCATGGGGGAACTTTTTCGCGATAATTACAAGCCTTATCTGACCATATTGTGCTTTTTAGGTCCTGTTGGACGGACTCTGAGATTGCAAGCATGGAGTTAAAAGAAAAAGGCTGTGTGCGAAAAAAAACACACAAACAAACAACAAATCTAAAAAGACATACGCGGGAACTCTCTCACGTCTTTCGTTACTTGTTCATTTTTTTCGGGCTCAGGATTTGAGTTTCTTTAGTTTACCACCAAGATTCAGGAACAGTCTCGCATTTACAGTCGGAGCCAAGTAGTTCGACTTATCTCAGAGACGTAAGCAGATTCATTCGATTTCAGGAAAATACTTGGAAGATTCGAGAGATGTATATCGACATAAGCTCAGATGTAAAAGCGAAAAATTTCCCCTCTTTTCCGTTTGTGGTATTACTCTTCTTTTCTCGTTGTTTTGGCACACTAAGTCTCGGTACTTAAAACTGTAATTTTCATTTCCCTAACCCGCAGATGTTTCGTTTTATCACTGTTTTTGTTTTGCTCGACTGGCGCAGGTGTGTCGGTGGAAATTTAAACATCGGGAACACCAGCCTACTCAGAGCACGTGACCGAGCGTTTTTATGAGAAAAACGGTTGACCTTAATAATAAAGTGTATATTTGTTTGTCTCACGGTGTGGTCACTTAAGTTGTAGATCGCGACGTTTCGAATGCTCACTGCTAGTCTTCACCAGGCGACGCGGTCGACTGGTTACGTGTCACCAAATGTATCACGATGGTCGGCTGTGAACCTTAGTTGCGTTTTGTAAAGAAATGCCGTATGAAGCGTTGACTTGACCAGGGTGGCTCGTGGAGAGGTGACCCTTCTTCCCGAGCCAATTTTACTCCATCGATGACAAACAAATGCAATGACACTCAGCACTAAAATTTAACCTCAGAATGAGAATAAATAATAGTGAACAAATGAAATCGGTCGCACCTTTACAACTTTGGAAACTTGTTGGTTGTTCCATACCGCCTGCGTGTCTTTAAAAAGTAGTATTTAGTGCGTGTACACCAACACATGCTGATCTGAACGCGTTCTTAAACAAACTCTAATTTCCCGAATTAACTAGTTGTTTTAAATTTGTCTTTCTGAAAATCAAACCAAGACAGCCTTTTTTGGTACAGCAAACGATCTTTTTATATTTCCAATAAACAATCGGCATTATGCTCCCATATCACGAATGTTTGAGGTGGCATTTCTCAGAAGACACTGTGAAGAAAACTCCAACTTATTTCGTTAAAAGTTAAATCTAAATATCTGAAGCCACGAAGGCCTTACTGACCAGTTCTAGTGAAAGGAACCGTTGGGTCAGGTGTTCATGAAAGTTGGAGCTGCGGTAGACAAAAACAATAACACTGAGCACTTTTAGGGAAAACCGGTGCCGCATAATAATCAGGGTAACACGACAAAAATAATAGGTGTTTTTTTGGAGTTTCTACGTTGGAAATAGTTCTTTTATGCTCTTATCAAAACTGTTTTCAGGCGTAAATTAATGATACAAAGTATCTAAGTCGTTATGGTGCAAAGGTCTGAATGTCATACACATTTTATTGCGTTTGTAAAATGTATTCCGATGATCGTCTGTGGTGTGCAAACCTTTATACAATATATTTTGTCGTGATGCTCCTTAAGAAGGGTGTACAGTTTGTCCCCTGAAAGCGTTTATTTACCTTCATTTTTGTTTGCATAAAATCCCCAAATACGAATCTCGCAAGAAGTCATGAAGCTTAAGGATCCAATTGCCTTAAATTCATTTCAAATACCGAATCGGCCTTCTTTCCGGCTTTTCTTCGTAAAGGAGGGGTATTTATTTCACTACGCGGGAGAATAGTTCCGAAAAATAATTATACCGAGGAGAAGTTTTCTCTTACAGGAACTTGATATTCTGGTTTGTTGTGAATACTGCCCGTTTTGAATAAAAACGTCCAGTTTCACTTGGAAACTTTTCGTTCCGAAATCGAAAGTCTTCGCCCAGTTTTTGTCTTCAGTCAGTGTTATTTTAGATTTCAGTAAAATCAGTTGGTAGCAACAAAGAACAGCACACAACGCTTAAAAAATGGGAACCATTATACGGACAGAAAAGTACGTTGTTAAATTAAGGTGTTGTCATATCAAGCCAGTGTCTAGCTATAAAGTTAGGTAACCGTATTTTAAAGCAAATTTACGGGTGAGAATTTAAAGCATGCTGTTTGGTGCTTTTTAGTTCTTGCTGGTGGTAACGTACACACTGCGTATAAAGGGAATAGAAATGACAGAAAAATGGTAAAACTTACACTGCTAGCTAAATCCTGAGATAAAGGCTTTCCTGTTTTCTGTTCAGTAACTCACGTATACACCTAATTGGAAAAACGTTGTCGTATGAAAAGCATATATGAACGATACGACCCAATGGTTTTCTGGGAAGCGGAAAAACTTGATTCTATTCTCAGGCACCGTGGAGATAATATTAACACAGGATACCCAAACCTACTTCAAAACCTTCTTAGAAATGAAAATAACTTGAATATCAATGTATGGAACTGCGTAGCAAGCTTGTCAGTGCTCTCTCACTGCATGAAAATTCGCCTTTACCACTCACCTTTGACATATCTCGCAGGTGATAAAGGCCGTCTTTACACAAACCTTTGACAACTTTTGACACTAGTCAAAGGCCGTATTTGATTTCGGTCAAATGTAGTACACTTTTGACCTGTATCAAAGCTATCGCAAAGTTACTTTCAAATGTGTGTCAAAGGTATCTTTGATGACGTTTGCTTCGCATCAAAGGCCTAGTATCTTTGATGCGCGTCAAAAGTTGTGTCAGAAATGATGTCAAATGTGCTCCAACACCTTTGACTCGCCTGTCAAAGATAGTAGTGCAACTTTGTTACACCTTTGATGCGATTCAAAGATGGTCAAAGCCAAATTTTCGTGTAGTGTCTTCCCAGAATTCCATCGTGTCGCATCGTCCATGGTGTATGCTTTGCGCCCGACAACGTTTTATCAATCAGGCGTATAAAATCCGATTTCTAATGGCAGGGGTACAAAGGTAAAGGTGCATGGCACGTAGGAGAATGGGGGAATGGAAGGCGGGCAGATGGCGGGCATTTGACAAGCTTGGATACAAATGTCTCGGCAAATGACCTAAATGTGGGTACGGAAATTCATTTGAAAAATATCTCTAAAAGTTTTAAATATCTCAAAAATTTATTCAAGTGTTTAAATACTTAGGTGTATCATTTAAAAACAAATTTTGACTTTGAAGCAAACGAAAGAACAAACAAACAAAAAACCGCGCTGGTGAATGCTATTGTTAGAGCTTTGAAATCAGACATTGAGGCTCAAAATCCTATCTCAACGATCAACCTAAATCAAAAGCTACAAATTTATCAAAGTATCATCTTATAACATCTTAATATAATCCACTAAGTTTTCTAATTTCTGTGCCTTCTAAAAGTATTCCCAAGCTTACCAGATATTTCTAGTCTGACCTCCGTATACACGAATCCAGAGAACTTTTTACAAGAAGCAAAAGGCCTTTTGAAACTGTCACGTGACTATCCTGAGGAAGGAAGGGGTTAGGGGGGGGGGGTGGGGGGAACAATTTTGTTCTTTTATTTCAATAAGTAGCCAGGGATAAAATGCTTTCGAAACGACGTACAACTTGCCGGTTGCAAAGTCCAGCTGTGAGTGCGATCTTCTAAGATGTGAATTACAGTAGAATGTTTGTTTGCCATTCAAGTCAGTTTCACTTATGAGAATCACAGCGTTTATTAATACGTTCTTGGTGAAATTCATCACTCACCTGACAGTTTTTTTTGCAAGAGGCCTATTCAAAATGGCGGCAGCAGTTCTAGAAGACCCCTGCAAACAGTGGATCATGTGCTTTCAAAATTCCCTTATTTGGCCAATAGCGAGCCTTCCGACAGCTGAATTGATTAAAATCTCCATAGCTTGCTATTCTCTCGCCGCCACTTTGAATGCACAGAGAAGGCCCTAAGGACGACATTGAGTTGAAATTAATTTAAAAAAACACATACACACTTTTCTTCTTGACTTCACGATTGCCTGACGCATACAGACTCGTACCCAGTCGCTATTTATGAATCTGGGGGAAAGGGACCGCGCGCCTCAATAGAACCTTTTCCCCAGACTTATTAATAGCGACTGGGTACGAGTCTAAGAACAAGGGGTGCTCTGCATTTGACCAAACGTATGGCTTCAAGTTTAAACTTGTTTTCAGGCGGCGAATGCAACTGATAATTATGAATAAAAGGCGCATCACACGTTCATATGTTGGTTAAAAAATCTCAAAGGATAATTTAATCTTCTCCGTAGCAAACTTATCCCAAAGGCTATAGAGTGTTACACCCTTTCAAGTGTGAATTACGGGTAAATAAATGCGCCCAGTCCCTTAGATGACTTCCTTCATCGGGTAATAAATTTTGCGTTGAAATTTTTGCCGCCCGGTTTTTTCCGCGAGTCGTCAGTTTCACGAATTTTTTGCAATCGCAAAACTAGCGAAAACTAAGTCTTTCGAAAATAAGTGACCATAAGCTGGTTTCAGCACCGTGAAATAACGAGTGGAACACAAATTTTCGTTTGTTCCGTATTTCGATCTTCAGAAAAGAAGACATCTAGTAGCAATGGATACTAAAATTCTTGAAAATTTACTTCCTATTTCCATTGATTTTATTTCGCTCAAGCTCTCAGAGTTTTTTCGCTGAGTAGAAAGCAACCTGCATGGATCTCCTTGCCCTCAAGGACCCTTACGTGTCGTTGCCACGGAAACATCGTCAATCAAAATCTCGTCATTTTATTGAGTTTATTGACATCATTTTAGCTATCACAATAGCTCAGTAAACGGAAATTTTCTGCTGAACTTTTGAATTTAAATCTTTGGTCTAACGCAGAATGCAACTCTAATTTTTTTTAAATAAAATCTGTTAATTTTAAGACGCTCCTTCTCGAAGATCATTTGTTTAATCTTTTCGGGCAGAGTCGAAAAACTAAAATAAAAAATGAATCAATAAAAAGCAACCTCATTAAAACTGTACATTATTTATTATGAGAGATCAAAAACAAGCCGCTAAATTGATTATTAAAAATTGAAATAAGCGAAATTCACTCTGTTACTTTTCTGTTCTTAGCGACTCTTGCGTTGTTTTAACTGTCATTTTAATCGGTGTTAGCATCCACAATTACCAGTACCCGAAATTGGCACGAAATTCTGCGCACAAGACGTCTCCTAGGCCATTTTTTAAATATACGTTGAAAAAGGCATGAATATGATTTCGGGAAGGTTACAACTGTTTTTTCACGTAATGACTGAAAACATTAAAATGCGGCATTTCTGATTCAGTAAACATATAAGGCAACATTCACTCTTCCTCTACAGTTATAACAACAATTTTTGTTCTCACCCGATCAAGTTAAATGGTCTATTTACAATATTCACACAGCTGGCGTCCAAAATTTACAAACAAATCTACTTAAAGTCGCCTTTAAAGCTGGTTTCTTCGGAGAAAACTTAATATTTGCATATTTACACTGTGTTTAAACTGGTTTTGAAAACTGTGTATATGTACACACTTTTTCTCAGCGTTTTTTCACGTTTACTTATTTGTACTTTTATTCAGTAGTTTGTTGGTTTTCTATTTTCACCACATCATGCACAATTCCTCCATGGTTTGTCGCAGTAAATTATCTCGAATAATATCAACAGCAGTCTTAAGCGATGGGTCAATTTCTATGCACTTCGCTCCTCTCCTTCGGCTGTTTTGGCTTTCGAGAAACTCTTCTGCTTCCGTACTTAGCTCTAGCTTTTCTAGTTCATGAATGGGATTAAATTCAGACATTTCGACGTCTTCACTGGACAGACATGTTACGTCTTCACTGATGGTGGTGTTTTCTTCATCTGTTTTCCTGGAGGTGGTACCCGATAAAAACAAAGCCTTTTCGCATGTATGTTCGACCGCAATTGAATTGGTTAGTGTATTTGTCGTTGGGCTTGGTAAGCTTTTGATCCTTTCAGGCCGTCCCTTGACACTTTGTCGACCATTTAGTGTTGGTGCCAGCCCATTTTCTGAGCGTTTTCTCTGTGACAATTGCCTTCTTCGACCTCCTACTTGGTCTGGAACGATTATGGGAGCTTGCTCGCCATTTCTCGGAGACGTCTGCAAAGTGGAAAATCCCGAGTGCGGCCATGAACTTGTTTGTCCAATAGGCGGCAGCACAGTGTAAGAGTTGGGAAAGTTAATCGGGGGCTTTTCGACATGGTTTACGATCGTAGTTTTCACAGGAGCTGGTTTGTTTGGTGAACGTATTTTTTGTGATGGAATACCATTCTGATTCCAGTTTCTCGACGGCTGCGTTCCGATGATTGTCGGAAAGCACACGCTTGCACTCGGCGTTGTCATAGTTGTGCGCGTGGATGGCTGAAGGGAAGTTTTCTTGTCACAGCCAGTTAGCAATTCGTTCTTGATAATTGGAGGTAATTTCACCCGAGTGTTCAAGTCGAATGTTGTTAGTCTTTGGTAATGAATCTTGTCCTGGGCGCTTGGTCTTGAGGAATGAATATGTTGACCTGGATAACAGTGCGACATCGCTTATAAAAATATAGCGACTTTAGCGAGGTGTGCAAACCTTACGTAAGCGTTTTTGCTCTGTATATGCTCACTTTCTGTCAAAGACAAACCTCCACAAAAATAATAATTTTATCTGTTTTCTCTGATGAATTAACAGCGAACACGCAGCTGGGCTGTCGGAAGAACCTCTTTTTTTCTTTGCTTGTCGAATTTTAATTGAAAATTATGAATTTGGCTTGAAATAAAGATGTCAGTGAAAAAGGTCCTGAAAGAATGACCCAGTAGATAGAAACAATCGATAAATGAAAGCTTTCAATGAAGTTTTTGAGAGGAAATCGTCGAATGACTTGTGAAAAGCTGATTTTGCTTTTATATTTTATTTGAATACCAGGAAGTTTAAGAAAAAGCAGATGCTCGATTCTTCTTATAGGTTGCCTTGACAACGTGGCTTTCATACGGTATTAAGGAAATTAATTTGAAAGCCCTCCCCTTTTGTTGGTTGGTGCACCTTCTTCTCAAATACAGCCGGAAAGTTTTAAAAATTTTGTTCATATAGATAAAAGCCGTGCAACGAAAACAGGAACAAGCGACGTTTGCGAATCTCACGTACCAAGTTTCTGGTCAATAAACATCCTAAATGAAATAATTCTAATCCGATAACTCCTTGCACATTGTTTAAGAGTAGGTAAATGCGATGGAAAGATTTTGTTCAGATAAAATATAGCGAAGTTAAGCCGATGTGATTTAAACACGAAAAAAATAAAGTGATCGACTTAGTGTTTCTGGATATATATATATATCTGAAGATTGTAATTCCTTTTTTTTTTTGCCATTGATTTTCTTTTACGGGAAGGGAATTTTAATTTATAATCCCTGTAAAAAATATTTTAACAAATAATCATCATTACTTTGCGACAAAACTGACGGCAAAACAAACTGTTTAGGTGCTCTTATTGTTACAGCTTTGGAAATGAGTGAATGTTCAGTTTTCTTTTGATTCTAGGTGTTGACTGCCATGGCAAATAATTTGTTAACAACGCTTATACACTCAGCATGTTCGATCAAAAACGTTCAGTTTCAATAATTCTCGGCATGACTTTTTATAGCTTCAACTTTGAAGCTATTTTCTGAACACCACCGTATGGCCGTATAGAAAATACACTCGTAGGCTCACGAGTAGGAACATCTTGATGTGGGCGTAAAAGAAAAAATTGAGCGCACAATAAAACATTTATTGACTATTCACCAAGACCTTTTGACAACGTCAAAAACAAATCAAACATGGAGAGTTAATGACATAGTTATTAGATTAAGTGATGTCAAGCCGAAAGGAAACGCTGCACTCGTTTCGTAAGCCCAAATCCTTCCCAGTCTGGTATTCGTGTTCGGCGAATGCGAAAGATATTCATGCCCGCATAACCTGGAAAGTAGAAGGATTTTGGAAAGTTCCTCTATGTACCAAGCTAAATCTTTGATCAGAGAGAGAAAAGATGGGGGAAAAGAGAGGGGATAGAAATAGGGGTTTCTGGAGTGGATAGAGGTTAGCCTAACCTAGACTTGCCCACAAGTCGAGCTCAGAATTTTTTTTCGGAAGTGCGAAAAATCCAAAAAACCGAGCGCTAAGAGCGAGGGGGAGCGCCAAGCGAAGGACTTTTCAGAAAGTCTAAGCCGAACCGGACCCTCCCCAAGTCAACCGGGAAACACACAAATTGTATTTTAATTTTTTATTATTATCCAGTGTCTGACAATAAATTAAATAAATAAAGAAGATCGAGCCACTAGGGTGCTTGACAGTAATGACTACGATCTTTAGTGTAATTCTACCTGAATGACACAGGAACACGATAGCTAGCAACTGAAGTTGCAACATTTACACCAGATAAATTTATCATTACGTTAGTTTATATGTACAAATGGATTTCTTGGTAGAACTCAAGTTGATCTAGGGGTAGGCATATTATCACTCCAACCGCAAACAAATGCACAACGAATTTGAATGCATCTAGATTGCAACACCTGCCTTCAATTCCCAATTAGAAATAAAAGTGACACTCTTAGAGCGTTTAGGGTGTCAAAGTTCGTTAAAATTTATATAACTATTTATTCAGGATTTTTATAACATTGATAAAAACACTTATAAATCATTATTTAAATTAAAATGAATGAAAACCATATTTACATTGAATGAGGGCCTGGGAAATGACTAATCTATCATATTAATTTTATTTTAATTTTAATTTCTACAATTACCAATCATTGAAAACCTCTGAAAGTGAGAATGAGTAAAGACGATGACAGGCTGATATCTGTTTTTCAGGTCAAATCATATATTACAATATTCATGACCAAAATTTGCGAGTGTACTGACTGACAATCAAATTTGACTCATCCTTCATGATCGACCTCCTCCATACCTGTAATAAGATATTATGTTTTTTATTAATATTATTAATATTACAATGTTGACAGGAAACATATCCATGTGTAGCTAGAGTTAGACTCAACGCAGGGTGGGGGGGGGGGGGGGGGGAGATGAGGTGCAAGAATGACCAAGAGCTGGCAAGAGATGTGAGATACATGTACCAATGGAAGGCTTTATTGTCAAGTGGGATTCTCCCTGAGGCTCTGTGCTCTTGGGTCAAAACACTGCCATTTCAAGGCATGTACGTCGAATTTTGGACGCTACAGCGGAATCCCGATACAACGGAGTGCCATGGGAATGGCAAAATGTGTTCGTTATAACGAGAATTCGTTATAACGGGGTTCTTTTTCATACATTTTGCTATTACTAGTCTGAAAAATATGGTTCGTTATGTCGGGGTCTTCGTTATAAAGGGGTTCCAGTGTATCTGCTCAATTCCACGCTACACATCTTAAGCATCCTTTGCAGCAATAGAAACTTAACTTCCGCAATTCATCATTTGAAAAAAACATAACCGGACCAACTTTTTGTGCTCAGTCTCATTGTTTTTTTTGTTGTCATTTCTGTTTTTTTGTTCATTTGTGTGAGTTTGTTAAACGTTTGGTAGTCTTTCCTCGTGTTAAGAAAGACTTTCCCAAACGTTAAAAAAAGGGGGAGTTTGAGTCTGTGGATGAAATCCTGAATGAAACCTACTGAGTAGGTGAGTCATCGTCAGTTATCTTTCTCTGTGAGACGTGTAGGGAAAGGGTGCACATGAGGTGATAGGAAAGAGTTATGAGGATGTAACTCTCTCCCTTTCAGAATATCCTTTGCATTATGTGCTCACTTTTATCTTGACAATTGACGAGGGACAAGTTATATTCAGTAGCACTTTTCTGAAGTGGTGTTTGTTTTCAAATGCAAAAATTTTACCAAGCAGTCATCACACTAATACAGTATGCCAGTCTAGGAATGTTAAGAGATAAAAGACAAAACTCACTTTAGACTCCAATCTGTTCGATTATGTACCCCAAAGCGGGCAGGCTGTGTCCGATTGGTTGTTGTTGCACCTGGGGGCTGGTAAATAGATGTGCCACTTCCTTGTTTGGTTAGTGGTGGTGGTTTCCATGTGGAAGCACTGAATGCTGTGTATAAAAGATAGGAGAATAGTAAGTACAGGTAGTTCAAATAGGCTTTCACAGTGCATTCCTCCTGTTGTAAAATGGTGGTTATGAGCCCTGAGCATATACAACTTCATAAGGGTTTCTCGGTTGAGAAGTAAGGAACACTGTGGTAGCAAACCATCATTGTAGTTGATTTAGTGTACTTTTATTCACAAAACTGTCTGCTACATTTAGGAGTCAGCGCAACTGAACTTATGCTTTGTTCAGGGTTGTCCGCAACTTTTCAAGTAGCTGGCAAAAATTTCTAAGTAGCCGGATAGTAATTATCGAGCACCGAAGGTGATCCCTTCTAGGGGGGTCTGGGGGCATGCCCCGCCAGGAAATTTTTACATTTTAAGTCCCCAGAAACGGAATTTCCTTGATTCTGAGCACGTTTCCAATAATGTCAGTTCCAAAAGTAATCGAAACTTTTCAATTTTATTTGCATAAACTCATGCCTTCAGTGGTTTTCTACATGTAATTCCTAGAACTCCACGTAATGAACTAATAATCGTGTATCTCTGTGCCAACCAGATTATTTTTAAGTCAATAAACTGCAATGGCAAATAAGTTTCATTTTCATGTATCTGTGCCCGTAAAGGAACAAATAATTTGTCTTTAAAAAAATAATATATATCACAAACGACCCAAGTAGCCGGTTAATTCTGCCGGCTGCCGGCTGTTAGGGACAACCCTGTTTGTTACCAAAGTGTTTGGCATATAACTGGGTGATAAGCAGCAGGAGATAAAGGGCACTTATAAACACATTTTTATGAAATTCTGAAATTTTGAGTGAGAACAACAGGACAGCTACCCTCCAATTGAGGTTAGAATCAGTTTAGCTAACTCGACCCACATATGATGCTCAGCTCTTACTATAAAGTGCCAAATGGTCAACACAAAATGTCGTCTACTTTGCTAAGCAGAAACAGCATAGCCTAATTTCTTGTGGCGAGTAAAAGATTCTGTCAACACTAACCTAGAATTCATCTAAATGGACTACGGTTACTGCTTGATTCACTTGATTGTCTCATCATGTTTACCATGATAATATTATTGAAAGAAGGGGCCAACCACAACTCACAAAGGGGACAATTATTGCAACTTGGTTAAAAAAAAAAACGCTCAGTGCTGCCTACCATCATGCATGAGACAATTATGACCCCTACTTTAAAAGTTACTGAATGGTCTGGAAACTATGTTTAGATTGCAACTGGTAAGGGGCAAGTGCTCTGACATTACAGAGACAACCATGATCGCCAAATAGAAGTTACAAACCTGACACTCCCGCTCCTCTGGTCTGCGCCCCTCCACCAAATGATGGTACATAAGTAGCGCCTCCTACTGCATTCCCTGATACTCCATAGGACCCTTTTCTAGTGTATGTAGGGTTTCGCATTGCCTGTTGGGGCTGCGTGCTTGTTATATTTTGACCAGGAAAGTATCTAGCTTGTTTCATGTAATGCTGTTTGGCACTTGGTGGGGTTTTCTTGCCCACGCCTGAACCAAAATGCTGAGAGCTGTGAAAGCAATTGATACTGGTGAATAAATAAGTAAAATAAATAAATAAATAAATAAAATGGAATATTTTCTTAACTGCTCCAAACTTGGAATCATTAGGAACTAATGCAAACACAATGACAATGGCAGTGACAAAGTTAAAAAAACACACAAATACACAAAAAAAACGAGCTTAAATGAGCAAATTATAAAATTCTTGTTTGCATGTACATATTTATACACCTCAGAACATTTCTTAGCCTTTCTCGGCAAAACAACAACAATGACCAGATTCAAAAATTATGTCATGGAGAAAGTGAACAGATGATATTTTTAGTGAATTTTCTTTTACCCTTTTTTTACTTGGAAGACATCCCTGGCCAACAAAGCCAGCTTTTGAGTAGTATGGACATCATGTTGGAATAATTGTGAAGTAATTCAAAGAACATGAATGTAAATATTTGGGTGGCATTTTCATTGGTACTGCCACTGTACTTGCCGAAGGTTGGCATTACTCTCACACACTGTCACACACGCTCACTTTGCTAAAATGTTCTTTTTGGAAATTCAAGTAGTAAAGCAAGACAATACTTCCTACACATGTACTTGATAGATGCCTCTATATGATTATTTTTGAGGACTGCATTATAATAATACATGTTAAAGGCAATAGGTGAAACTTCTTGCATAAAAATGTGATAGAAACACTATGGAGTATTGTCATTATCATGTCTAGGGAACCAGGAAAGCAGACAGACTGTTTAAGGTATTATAGAAGCAGTAATATTCCCCAAAACATGTGCCATAATAGCAGGTCAGTTTTCCAGAAAGTGAACTACAAGACCAATAAATGAATATTTTTGTAAGAAATCAGATGCATTTATTAAGCCAACCTGGAAAAGGGATCCAGAGGGTCTGTCTTCTGAACAGCAGGCTACAAAAACATAACAACAAAAAGTTACAAATTTAACTTAGAAGAAACACCCATGCATTAGAACTGTAAAAGTAGGTCTCTGCCAACAACACCAACAGACTCCGAGATGCTTCATGCAGTTGACGTTTGTGTATAATTACCTGTATTAGCTCCCTCCCTTTGTTGACAGCAAAAATAAGTGTATCACTTTAAAACAAATTTGTAAATTGGAGGGGGGGGGGGGGGAGTTTGGGAGGGAAACTATCTTGAGAAGACTACTCTAAGAACTATGCTATGCCTGTAGTTCTCACTGGGGATGCTGCAAGCTTGGTATGAATAAGATATTTAAAATTAAATTTGGATGATAATTTTTAACGTACAATGTAATTTTTGACTTCCACCATCTTTGTTGGTGTGACTTAATAATGATGTTCCCAAGACAAAAGCCTTCAAAAAGTATATCAAGATTTCGTCTTGGGTTTACAGTTACATTTCACAAAATCAGAGCAAAGGGGATAAACAAGGTTCACAAACCTTCTTGCTGTATGATGATGGATTTGTGTCAATCTCACTAAGCAATGATTCAAATTCATCAGTACTATCTCTTACTCCTCTTCCTTCTCCCCATCTTTTCCTGCCACTCCCATAACTAGGCACATTGCTGGCCTTGGCACTAATACCAACATTTGGCTGCACTCGTTTGTTTTCATTTCCACTGCCAAGCAATGACTTGACAGAGTCCTTTCTCTCCTGCTGCAGAACAGGCTTGGGTTGCTGCTGTGGCTGAGGAGCCTGTCTTTGCTGTAGTGGCTGAACTTGTTGGGTAGCTTTTGGCAAGTTTTGCCCCACTTGGAAGTATGGATATCTTAATGCTTGTGCACACGTTGGTCGCTTCTTGGGATCCCACATCATCATATCTCTCATAAGCTGAATGGCCTCCGGGCTGGCATTTGGTATTAAGTCTTTCAAAGGTGTTGGCATCTGAAATGAAGTGGTCGAGATGAATTAACTTAAGAGGAGTTTTTCCAGTACCTCTTATAGGGGTGTTACTGGAGTTGAGATTCTTTTCACTTTGCAAACTTACAGTTGTAATGCCTTCCTAATGAGCTCCTGTTATTGGCCATTGCTGTTTGAGAAATCAAACAACTATTGACCATTTCTAGCTAAACTAAAAAAAGCACATACCACTTGCATAAACTTGAAATTCATAGCTGCTGCTAATTGATGGCCTTCAGGCCAGTCCTCCTGGTAAATAAAAAAAAACAGACACAAAATTATAAATTATTAAACAAAAAAGTTAAGAAATTTATAAAATAAAGGCTTGTTTTTCAAAGCAAGGTCCAAGACATTTGATCTTGTCACACACAACTTTAGATTTAACAGTAAATTGGAGGTGTAAAACCAATATTTGAGACATCTAACTTTTTACAAGTTTCTCCAGTGGTCCAGATTAAATTTGTTCTGGAACTAACACAAGTTTGTAGTGAAGCGCCTGAAAATCAATTAGCAAAATGATGATCTTGCTCAAAAAAGTATTTCAAACGTCAAACCTCTTTGTGAGAGGAACAATTTATGCCAAATACTTGGATACACTTTATGCAACAAATTCCCCAATATATTGTTACATGTACATGTATGATTGCAATGCTGCACTCTAGAAATTTATAAAACTGGGTGGAGAGAGGCACATATCAACTGGATAAGAATAAAACCTTACAGATGTACAAACCTTTGATGGAGTGCCAAGGACTTTGCATATTTTAAAAATTTCATCAACTTCACTACTCCCAGGAAATAATGGCCTGAGGGTGTACAGTTCAGCCATAATGCAGCCCACTGCCCAGACATCAATTGGTGAACTGTAGTTTGTAGATCGTAACAGCACTTCAGGTGCACGGTACCTGCCAAACCGAGAGAAAAAAACATTAATGACACTAACAACACACCAGCAATCTTTTTAAAACAAACTGAAGATGTGACCATCGCAGTTGTAATCGCAATTTAAGCAACTGTGAATTAAGGCCAAAAAAATAAATTTCCGGGGCTTTGATGGGATTTGAACCAGTGGCCTCTGCGGTCACGCTACACTGTACTCTACCAACTGAGCTATGACAAACCTCACATTGGGAGCAGGCCAATTTAGGATTTGTAACACAGGATTTTACCTTAAATTATAAAAAATGTGTTCCTGATAAGTAAACCTTAAGGTTAGTTAGAAAGCTTTGATGTGATAAGCATACACAAGGTTTAGGAAAGAAATGCAACGACCTGAAGTCTTGGAACTGTGCTGATAATATGGTGCGTTGAGAAACCTGAAAATGTTGCAATAACTAATTTCAAAAACATGACAATAATATTTTTGTCATAAATATTCTTACCATCTGGTAGAAACATAATCTGTGTATGGTGGACGTGATCTGATTTCTCTTGCAAGACCAAAATCAGCAATCTTGACCAGCTCGGGTCCTGTGCAGAGCAGGTTTTCTGGCTTCATGTCTCTATGAAAGAATCCTATTCAACACAAACATTCCAGTTAGTATACATGCAATCAATAACATTCTATATTTTTATGATTTGGTGCTGCAATGTGCATGCTGCACATTACATTACATTATTGCACTACATTATTATGAAGTAAGTTGGATTGACAAAATTTGGGGGGTTATCCAGGAAAACCAAAACTTTTATTGCATAAGCAGGCTTACCAGGGTACGATTACACCATAAAAAAGCTGCAAGGCAATGCCCTCAATTCAGATCAAATGTGATTCATTTAATTTTCTTGTGGGTCTTGTTCCCAGTGATTGAGTAGGCATACAGCAAAGCTCAAAAGACAGACATCACATTTCACATATTTAGGAAGCAAACTGTATAACAAATCTAGACCTGTTCTGTTATACATAAATTTACAGCATTTACATAAGAGACAGAAATCTGTCTTGGACAGGAAACATGTCTCGTAAGAAAAAGAGACTTGTCAAATACATATTAACCTGGTTATCCTGCAAGGAACATGTTTTAAAGAGTCAAGTTTATTCATCCATTTTCCGTATAATTAGATGAGAAAAACTCATTCTGGGTCAAAAAATCATGATTTTGAATTCTTAGTAGACACATAATTCAGGGCAGATGTAAAGCTCCACCTTAATTTGTTGTTGAATCATTTATTTACATTAGCAGTATTTTTTGGATGATCTGTCCTGAAAAGAAATTGCATTAATTTAACAGTTATTTGTCAAACAGAATTTTGTCTTATGGGTTTTTAATCTTCTAGCAGGAATTTGACTATTAAAAAATCCATGCATTGGTTGGCAATGTGAGTTTAAGACTCTTGGGTTATTATCTTAGAACTCACCATGTTTGTGTATAAAGGCAAGGCCCTGAAGAACTTGATAAATAATATTCCTAATCATGGATTCTGGAAGTAATTTGTCTCTGAAAAAATAAACAGATGAAACTAATATTAACAAAAACTTAAACCCAACAGTGGAAATTTGAATTCTGTCACCACAAATGAACAATGATATTACGATTCTAGAGCTGATTCCTTTCATGATGTAGAAAGTTCATGATATTAACAGTACGCTGGGTAGTAAAGAGGAAGTTCTGCAGAGGTTACAAGCAGTTGTAATTCTCAGGTTTTTAGCATGGCAGGGTTGCCACTCATCATTTGATGATGAAACAAATTCCCTCACTTTCCCTGAGTTTTCTCTGACCACAAACCAAGTTTTCCTGACCATGCAGGATGAGTTCTTTGGTGCTGAAGCCACCAAAAGTAGTCAATTCAAAAACATGTTTTGAAACAACAATAAAACATCCTTATCAAACCTATTGGCAAGTAACAAAATAAAATTCCCTGACTTTTCACTGACTTTAAGGTACAATAAGGAATTTCCCTGACTTGATGCAAATTCTCTGACTTTTCCTGACCTTAAAAAAAATACAGTATGTTTTTCCCTGAGCAGCCCTGCATGAAGCACCTGCAAGTAACACTACTCCCCCTGGATAGGACATCAGTCCATCACAAGGCTACCAACAGCATTTTGTTAGGTTATCATAATGGGTTTTTTAGGCATTCATTTGTAAACTTGGGTGGAGAGAAAAATGGCTGCAAGGTTTCTTTTCATATGAAACAAAAAAACTCCACAGTGGTCTTGCATCCTAAACTTCAAAGAAAAGAGTGAGATACACTAACCACTAGACCCTGTGGCTCCACAGTATAGTGATAAACAACCAAAACAACATGATGGGTCATACAAGTAAATATGTAAACAAGGTCATCAACCAGATTGTCCAACACAGGTCTGAAGAAAGGTGGCTTCAAGTCAAGGTGGGAGGCAAGATACTGTGAACTTTTGGAGTGAGATATGGGGTAAAAATACCACGGCAGCTCTTGTCTGGCATGGCAGGATGGGACAAAAATTAATGGAGGAAAGCAGAATTGAAAAAGCCTAATTTGAACCCCTGAATATGATCATTCCAAGTCAAGAAATGACTCAGTAATTTTGGCAGGAATCAAACAGTTATCTCCCTTTATGTTTACTTTTTCTTACCTGCTTTTCATCATTTGGTAAAGGTTCTCTTTCATGTACTCAAATACAAAATACAACTGGTCATTCTCTCTGATTACTTCTTTAAGCTTCACCACATTGGCGTGGTTTAACTTTCGCAGAGACTGGAAAAAAAAAGGAATTAACAATTTTTATAGCATACTACTGCATGCAAGCACAAGCATAATACTGAGTTTGTGCTCCTCCAAATCCAAGTCTGGGTCAAATGAGACAAAGATTGATGAGACCAGGTCATGTGACAAGGTTTTGGAAACCTCACACTATAGCCGCATTTACAGGCACTAAAAAATGGCAGAGCACCCCAAAAATCAGGCACCATGCCACCGACTTTTTGGGATGGCACTACTGATTTTCAACCTGCAAACACAATTGTTCCAAGTAGAATGCTGCACCAGTACCCATTTTGGTGTCTTGGGTGCAAAGAGTACATCCTGGAGGTTGTCTCGGCATCCCGAAAAAGAGGCTCCGTGTCGAAAAATGAGTTTGTGTAAATTCATAATAGTGTTGCTCAGCTGGTTGATTCTTCAAAATTGATCCTTCATGCACACGTAGAAATTGATTGCAAAATGGCTTTCACAGTTGTACAAAAACATTTCCTCGAGCCTCATGCAAAAGGACGAGTCCTCAAAAATGCTCAAACCACCGTTAAGGTCCATTGGACAGAGGCAAATGAAACTTTGTACAACATTATTTGAATTGAAGAATCACATAAATTCTAACCAAATGATATCTCTTCATTAACATTGTGCCTCCTCTCGGTAAGATTCAGAAACTTTTTGTTGGTATTCTTGGCAAGTATTATGACTCAGAACAATGTTATCTTTTTCGATGAAACAGGTGCATATTAGGGTTTACTAAGGCACTAATGCGCACCATGCACAGTTCTTTAAAACAAATTATCATGTATTTTGCTAGAGTTAAGTCCCATGCCTAAAGGTTTGCACACATAAGGGAACTACTCCCTCTGACTAGTCCCTACAACTAGTCCTGGGGAGTTGATCCCTTTGTGTGAACCAGCCATTTTTGTCAAAAACTCTAGTAGTGGGGACTGAAATTTGCTACACTGACTTCTCTCACTATAGCTAGTTCAAATTGGTTTGAATTTGTGGAACTAGTTGAGGGGCCTTGTATCAGTGTTCAATCTAGAAATTAGTCAAAGTGGGTCATATGTCCCACATGTAATTTTAAATTGGGTCATTTTAAAAATGGTCTGGGTCATGAATAGTTGTGGTAGTTGCTGAAGCTGTTGGCTCGTGAAGTTGTCTTGTAGTCATACTTATCGAGCTCTCTTCCGATCTTTCACCATCCTTCTCCGGTCCCTCTTCATCATTCTCAGGAGGCTCAAGGGCCATTCTCTTTTCGATAAAAAATGTTAGCTTCTGTTGTCGTTTCCTGTTAATTTTACAAAGAAGAGCAACCGAGCTATGAAACACATTGATGGCCTATGCAAGCAACGCTTGCAAAACGTCGAAATGTGGGCTCTAGTCTCTCTCAGAATTGCTTGGAACGTCTGACACAAAAAGTACTTGTAAGTGCACGTTTTTACTTTTATGAATACCCGCTACTTTGTAAGTACTTCTATGTAAGGTAACTTGTTTTGTTTCTTTTTTTTTGGCATCAGTATGACACCACGGTAATTTCATTTTGCGTCAGGATATAATTTACCGCGTCAATGACGCAAAGATGTAGCCTAGATTGAAAACTGTTGGTCTGAGAATGAATATAATGAATAATCACATGTAAACTGTGGATGAAATAAGAAATGATGATGACCCTCACTTGATAAAAGAACGACCTGAAAACATTCAGGCTTAAAGAGCCAGTGTCACCCAAAGTGCTTTGCATGTCAAGGTACATTTTTCACATATGAAGAATCTGCCATTTTCTTGATTGTTGTGAGGTCTGATTTGTAGCTTCTTCTATCGCTGCCGTTAGCGATCTGAAAGCACTGGTGTGAATTTCAAGTTGACATTTAAGTGTTGTCGTATAGATTTCGTTGTGTATTTTTGAATTCTGTGGTGACTGTGTGGTGCAGAAGGAGATCTTTGAATTGGATGCTTTGTAGGATTCAGGAAAGCTGAGGCAAAGGCCAAGTCTTCCGGGCTCTGCTAAAGTTGTACGGCTGAAGGAGTCCGTATCAGTAGCGGAGGAAAAGAAAAACATCTACGGGTTTCAGCAATAGTACTGACACTGTGTTTACCGAAATAGTGCTACATTCACTGATTAATGAAAACCGAAGGAACATTAATTTACTACAAAATAACAGTAGCTACGGCCTGCTCCAAAATAATGCTTATGGTCATGAGCTTGAGCTGTTTTCCTTAATTATTCCTTGTGTTCACAGCTGTCTATGTTTTATTTTTACAAAAAGAGTAGGTAAGTGGCTTTTGCAGTTATCGACATCGGTCGATGCGATCGATCATGTGAGCAATCGATCGGAGTGTAATAGATCCATGTAAAGTCAGATCTTGATTAGTTTTCTCCAGTGACATCTAGCGATGAAGACATCAATATTCTTACTATTTGTTTTTGTCTTATTTTTGTATCCAGTGGAAGTGGCTTCTCTGGTGTTACGTACATCGAGATTGATCAATCAATCAATCAGGTGCTATGATAGCTCCATACACGTTGACTGCATAGTCAGATCTAGAGTTGTTTTCTGCAGTAACATCTACTGATGAAGATATTTCTTATTTTCAGAGGCTACTACTTTACATATCAGCTTGCTAGCAGCATGTAATAATTTGTGATAAGTCCGGCAAATGTGTCAGCCAAACCCTGAAAGCTGTTTCGAAACAAAAACACAAACGCGCAAAGCACTTTGGGTGATACTAACTCTTTAACCCTTTCAGCCCTAAGCCCTGATAAAAATGAAATTTCTCTTAACATGTTCACTACTTGTTTGAATATTCAAGTGGCAAGCATAAAGTAAGTGATTACTGAGGATAGGATAATAAATAATAATAAGAATAATGAATTTATAGAGCGCTATTTCTAGTGCTATCCAATAGCGCTTCATAATAATTTTAAAAATGTTACCAATAAAATTGATAAAAACGTAAAAATATCTGAAACATGGGAAAAATAAACTAACTAATAAAATAACTAAGCTGTAAAAATGAAAAAAAAACAAAGAATCATTAAAACCTTTCAATGAAACTAACTAATTAACTAACTTAACTAATTAACTAAGTAACTAACTAACTGGCTAGCTAAACTATCTGAATAACTAATTAACTGACTAACCAATAGTCTAATCATATGGACCAATAGTCTAATCATATGCATCTAAGGATGTCTTGATATATTTTAGACAAATTCTCCTTACTAGTGTCAAAAGAAATTTATGGAGATCAGTAATGAGAAATATGCATTTTTATATCAGGGCTTAAAGGGTTAAATGGGATTCAAACCCACGACTTCTGCAATACCAGTGCAGCGCTTTAACCAACTGAGCTATCAAGCCAAATGGGAGCTGGTCATTTGCAAATTCATAGTGATTCCAAATAGACATAGACATAGACATAGAAATGAGAATGAATATATGAAATAAAGATATATGTGAACTACAGATAAAAAAAGAGATGGTGTGATGACCCTTGCAGTTAAAGATATATCCTTAACTTCCTTGTACTCTTCATTTGAGTAGTTGCTTGGACCAAATAAATAATCTGCCAATCAACTGGACAGTCCAGTCAATCTGACCCTGTCCCATGACCAGTCCTATGTGGCTTGTCCCTCCATGTGGTTCCAATAAAAAAACGAGGCACTAAAATTGGGGAGCTTTAGCACTTCTTACTGCATGTAAATGGCTTCGAAGATAAAATAGGCAGTTTCCGTTTGTCGTTAATGAGGTTAGGTTTGAAATAAAACTCACCTTCACTTCGCGGAGATTTATACATTCTTCCCACGAATAGTATTTTCTTTTCATTCTGCAAAGAAAGCGATATCGCTGATAAGCCGACAGCAATTACACAACGCGTTGGGTTGTGGTGTAAAAGACTGATTGGAAATCACAAACTCAGCACTCCATCGATTTGGAGTAGGCCTATTTTCGTTTTGCTAAACATACCGTGATACTCAATTACAAAGATTGAAACCTACTTTTTTATGGCGACTGTCTCTCCAGTTTCGTGATGTCTGGCTAATATAACTGAGCCATACGTTCCATCTCCAAGATTCTTCAAATTCTGGTAGCGTTTCATTATAGCAAAATTATTTAAGCTTAAATCTTATCGGAACACACAAATATGAACAATATCGGCTATTCAATACAAAGGACGCCTATTCAAGTGTTTTCTCCTCTTTTTCCTCATAAGAAAAGCACAAAATTGAACATCCAAGAACACAGATCGTTCTCCAGCAACTGTGTTTAGAATTCAAGAAAATTATCCCCAACCGAGGATCCTTCCTTTAGAAACGCGAGTAAACACAGTATGGCATCACATTTGCATTTCTTTTCGGGACTTGTGGCCTTGCAAGTACGTAAGCTTAAACAGTTTCTATTGCCGCAAAACAGCCAATTCAGGAAAGTTCAATCTCCAGAAGCACACCACAAGACAATTCTGTGATCCTTCGACGACCAGCTTAAGTTGCCAGGAAGTTAATGACTTCAATCTTCATAGGAATCAATGTTAATAAAAATTTTCGCTCCAAAATCATAGGCTTAGTTTCTTTGAGTCTATACAAAATGCCGATTCCCATGAAGCAAAGCAATCGAGGTGTTGCCTGGCAACGAAATAAAACAAAAAACCCGCGAAGGTTATTTTCTAAAACATTCCTACAATGAATTTACGTCATATTAATTTTCACCTTTGGATAAAGGGAGATCAAAATTTTGGGGATTTCAGTTCTTTATTGAGGCAGCAATTTTCATTATTACGCACCAAAGAATGGAGAAAATGGTTAGAGCACACGAAGCAGTTGCCAAACGGCTACTGCAATCAGTAAATTATTAAAAGTGTTTGATCAGGTAGCCTGGATCTGTCTTTTCTTAATGAATTGAGTGAATAAGTAATAATGCTTTGAGAAAATTAAAACCCTCATACTGAATTTCTGACGTATTTGAAAGCAGTTAACGGTGTATACTGGCCAAAGATTTTAAATTAGTGATTCAATATTCTGTGGAACATCCAAAGCTCCGCGGGTTAATTTCCTCAGTGAACAAAGTCAATGGGATCAGAGAAGATTTTGGATTCAGGCTATGAAAAATCCTTGTTTTCTCTTACTTGGTAATCGAGCGAGAACACGCAAGCGCGTATGAAAGTCGCCTTTCGTGCGCGACGCGTGTAGACTATTTCGCGCCATAAGCAATTTTGTGGGATAACTTTCCAGTCGGTTTAATATTTCAGAATGGTTTAGCTAAAATAATAAAAATAACGCAGCAAGACTGGAACTTTGGACATGTGCATGATTGCACCTCTATCTGGTGGAAATCTTATTGATTATCACAAACATAGATGATGATGATGATGATGACATCTTTATTTAAACACGATATCGCTTCATTAAAATAATAATGATCCAGAGAGCCGTGATAACTAATTTACAAATTAACATATACAACTACTTTTACAATTCTTTATGCACTAACTACAAGCTACTAACAGTAGTTCTTGCTATACTCAACTTTGTTGGCTGTATGACAAACGTCACACTCATGGCTTTTATTTCTCAAAAGTCAGGCCGGTCGCTGGTAGTGAAGAGCGAGTGGATTATTCCCAAGAACATTAGATTTTAACCAAGATTGATGTGGGGATACCTAGCTGATGTTTAGTAACACCGTTCCACTAATTTTCGTTGGATACTCATGACTCATAGACGTTCAGTTTATTCATTATGGTATGGGGCTTTGATCCAGGTTTACTTTCATGTAACCACGTTACACGTGGTATGATCTGGGAGCTTTGAAACTAATTATCCTTCTCAGTGATGGATGAGCATTGAAAAATTTTCCGGTTTTGTCGCGATAGGCGCCTAAAGTGAACAGTTTAGAACAAAAGAAGTCGCCTCGTGGTACTACGAAAACGGTGACCTGAACTGATAAACTTTAAAGGCAAAAGTTATTAGAATCATATGATCTCGCCTCGTCCTCTCAGGGTTACATATATTTTTTACTTTAAATATCCAAATTTTCTCAGTGTTTTTCGTCTTCTGCGTCTTCTTTTACTGCTGTAAGGATCAGTCTTACCTCAATATTTTTATACAAACTACCCTGTTATACATCCAGAATGACGACTGTGAGACCATGCGAAATACGTCAGTAGAATAGACGCCAGTTATTTTTAGGTATCTCATGGATGATGCGATTTATTCGTCTGGGTCTTTGGTGAATCATATGCCCCCGCGTTGCTTAAAAATAACCCTTAATATTATGCAGTGAGACATTCCCTTTTTTCTGTCAAATGAAAGACTTCAACTCTATTTTTGAGTACTTCAGTTTCTTTCAAAAACTGAAGTACTCAAAAGTGAAAAACGAAGGATCCAATTTGAGGCCGAGGGATCATAGAGCAAAATTTACAATCCTACAGCGTTATGACGCCAACTCGTCAGATATCGGTGCTAATTAACCCACCCAACCAACCGAACGGGCCAATCTTTTCCTTTTGCTTCGACGCCACGGTTTTTTTCTTCTTATTTTAGCACTTACAATTACTCTCTATACAAGTAGCTATCTATAGCCATAAGGCTTGGGAGCTGTCCTTTGATTGATGGCTATTTTGAGAATCATCTCATGAGCATTCAAAATATTGGATGTTCAGCTGTCTAAAGGAAATGAATTGTTTCCTTTTTGAGCCTCCACTTAGAGAAGTATGCCATATCGTGATAACATGATAACGGTATTGGCTGTACTAGCCAATTGTTGCTGTTCGTCCTACGTTGTCGAAGCCAGATATACTAAGGATTAACTGCTTTAATACTAACCATATCACTCAATCTTGAGTGTATATTTCACCCAACCTTTTCTGTTCTATAATACAATTTCAATATACTGCTTTAAAAAAAACAAATAAACTTTAACATTGAAAGTTTTCCAGAAAAAATCTTGAAATGTTGCACGTAAGGCGTTGAAAATGTTCAGTTTTTCTTTCCTTTTGGGTTTTGCCTTTGCTTCTTTATCTTCTCTCCGTAGGGCTTGTTTTGTTTCTTTACATATTTCCGGCTTTTTTTGCAGCATTGTGATGAAGATAAATGATAAAATCCTGGCAATGAAACACATTATAATACCTTAGTCCTCTCTAACGGAAGAACGAAGACTTTTGGAATAATTTTCAAGCTGGTTGACATGCCACTGCCATAACAATACTTTTCTAAGTTTTAAACGTTCTCCCCCACAGGCAATTCTTCTGCCGAACTCACTACAACAATTGATAGTCTTGTCTCATATTCATCACTCTCGCTGTCGCATCCTTCGTGGTTCGATTGAGGCAGCCAACACTTCACAACATTTCCAACCACACAGTAAAATATCGCAAGAATCAAGAGCAAAAAACTGAATCCGAGTGAAACTCCAGGCCGGGGAGTTTTGAACGCGAGCGTAACAAGGATCAAAGATGCGATGAGAGCACAAGCTGGAAATAAGTAAAGGCAAAATCGATGGCATAACACCCTGCGGAAATCACACGTGCTTGCTCCTGGACTTTTCCCCAACTCGTGGTCAGGCTTTTGAATATTTTCTTCTGATTTTGGCTTCTTGTCGTCGGCCATTTCTCAAAGGAAAACCAAACTGCGTCTTTTACACGCGAGCAATTCGTGGCGTGGTATGTTATACACTGTTTATTCAATATCTTGGTCAAGCTGCGTTAATTCCACCGGAAATATGGAGCTATACGTCACGTACCTACACAAGGAACGATATTGAGGTCAATGACCGAAGTTATCGATCGATTATTTGTAAAACAGAAAGGCAATTAAACTCTATCATGCCACACTGCGTGTCAGTTCAACGTTTGATACGTCTTCAAAAACACTCTCACTGATTTCTGTGTGAAGTTGTTACATTAAGTTATGTCCTTTTCCTATGAAAGGATACAAAATTCTGTTTGAGCAGTCTGTGGAAAGCTAAGCCTTACATATCTTAGAGAAAATAAGAACACTTCATCTGCGCTGAATTTCTTCACGCCTACATGAACAATTATCGGAAGGCCAAAGGAACTTCGCGTGTCTCATCATCTCTTCCTTTTTCCATAGTTTTTATGACCAACCATTTCCCCATGTTTCAGTTTTGTTTCAACTTTTGCGGTCGGAAACCGCACTTTGAAGGGCTTTCGTTAAAACACAGAATTGCACGAGGTCAACAGGGCACAGAATGTTGAGTGGGCTTCCTCTGGTTTTATAAACAATTCTTAATATTCATTGGCACGAAGGTATATCATTTCTCTCACGCACAGTCAAAACCGCTGGCATACCACTCGAACAATAACAAATACCCAGCAGAAATCAGTGTGATGACAAAGTAACACAGAAGAAGTAATTGTAATAATCGCAGCACTAATAATATAACCCATCCTGCGTTGCTGCGAACCGGCATGTTTGAAATATGTGGAGTAGTTAGCATTCAGCACTGGGATTTGGACCTCACGCAGACCGAGCAGAACTGGGGCGGGCAGAAGAGAGTGCCAAGAGGCGAAAGTAAACTTACCGTATTCGTGCTTACCCTGGAATAAGGGCCTTCTTATGCTATGAAAATAGAAATAACTGTCACCCCTCTCCTGGAAAGCAGTCAGGTAGAGTCATGATGAAAGAGAAAATGAATTTTTTTTCTGGGATTATTCCCACGGTGACAACTGAAATTGTCCAAAACTCAAGCTGCTGTCTGGGCGCTCCCCGAGACAAGCGTGTTCTGAGAGACCGGGAGTAGAAAATACTCCTAGATACTGACAGTTCGGAGGAGTTCAAGCTTGGGCTGTACAATAAGTAGTCCGTTACTTTAAGCTATTTTACAGACCTTTATCTCTATCCAGAAGATAAAATGTGGATAAAGGTATCAGCTCTTTGAACAACCGAATCCAGGTATAGCAGTGCCATCAGTATGAGTGGAAGTAAAAATAACACAGTTGACACTGAACAGGACTAAGTAACGGGGTTGCTTGTTGTACTTTCCTGAGTCAATACCGCTAAGAGCGCTAAAACAGTAAATTGGACACCGTTAGATTTACCCTGCACAGTCCACGGTCCACTGACGAAGTGACTCATATCGAAGTGACCGGGATGCTCGTCGTACCTTTCAGGGGTTATGTTTGTGGTTTGTTACTCGTTTAGCTAGGGTACTAAAATCTAAAACAACCATCTTGTCCACCCTAATTTCGAGCGGGGAAAAAGGAAATGAAATCAAGTCATCTTTCCGCGGTTATGTGTAAAAACCGAATAAGACGTGAGATGAAAAATAACTTCTTGTTAAAATTAGTACGTCCTAGCAGGAGGCCCCTGGTCTTAGTGGCAAATTGACTTCAAGCCACGCCCATAAAACCAATTTATGTCTAGAGGCTCTTTTCAAAATTTCCCTCAAGAACCCTATTTCTTTAATTTGGGAGTCTCCTCCCCATTCTGGAACCAAAACAAACCACTAATCACCTAATGTGGCCCTAACTTTTGGTCTTAGTCCGGAGTATGAAATCCCAATAAGTGCGTGTTTCCACTAAAATAGAAACTGTCTAGCCATACCTTTCTGCAGTGCCGTTTTGTTTTTCTCAGAAGTTTTCCAAAGACAAATTTCTACAAAGAAAGTTTCTATAAAAGCAAATCACTGTCAAAGATAAACTGTAAAACGGGTTGTAAACTGATTGGTTCACGTGTCAACTGCTCACGCAAGGCATTTGCCTCGATGTCCCTCACATTAGTCTGACATGGGAGAAAGCGAGGCCCTGTTAGAGGTTTTGGGTATAAACCGGGAGCGAAACCAATATAGGATTAAAGGATAATAAGCATAATAGCTCATAGGACTGAGAAGGGGAAAATTTAGTCTAGTTTAGGGATAATCGCACATGACCTTTTCACCTTGCGTGTTGCAGCGTGTGAAACACTCGGTGAATTTAACTTGAGTGTTGACAAACATCTTTTCCCACATTGGCTTTCTTTTGACTCCAGTGTAGCTGATCTGTAAATACACTTCAGTTGTCGACTTTCTCTCTGGAACTGAGATCGTCTGGTTTTCAAATAGAGACGGAACCAAATTTTAGGGCCGGATTACAGGGATAGGGATAAGTATCGATCCTGCAGGTTAGGGATAAAGGTCCCCAAAATTAAAAGGGATAAGGGACAACCGGCACACCCTCGCTAACTAGGGGATCTCCCTCGAAAGTAAAGGGAGCACTTTCGGCTGCAGACTAATATAGATGCACACACCTAGCTATGGGCTCTGATGAAGCGACGATTCAGTTAAGTACAGTAGTATCCTTTTGTTACTGCGCATACGTTCTGCACATCCCGGGATATTCGGGTTTCTTAAGGAATTTGCCCACTAATACAGCTACATTTTTGCGCGGTTTATGACTATGTAGAAAAAGCAGATCTTAGCAACGGTTATCAGAATCCAAAAAGAAAATTGGGGGTAACCACGCATTTTTCAGAGATAATTGAGCTTAAATTTGGACAGAAATTGCCATACATTCTTTGTATTTTAACACTTTTTTAGAATTATGGTTGCTTAATTATCTCTGAAAAATGCGTGGTTAACCACATTTTTTTTTTGGATTCCAATAACTCTTGCTAAGATCTGCTTTTCCCCATAGTCATAACCCTTGCAAAAATACATCTCTATTAGGAGGCACCGTCCTTAAATAAGTGGAAACGCGTTGTCATCTAGAAAGTTGTTCTTACTTTTCTGAGAAGATAGAGCGGACGCAAACACAGTTGGAACATATCACATTGGTACTGAAAGCGGCCGATTTCTTTGAAGCCAGCTCCTGATAACGTTTGATGATTGTTTGACGCAAGCAGTCTCTCTATCATTCAGCTTGCCGCGGTCAGAGAGCAACGTGTAAATTAGTTTGTCACCGGCGCGAGACCCGCTCTCAGACGAGTTGATAGACAATGGAAAACTAACACAAAAATGTCACGCGATAACACCTGAAATCAATTACTTTTAACTTATTTTTTATCTTATCTCTCACAGAATGGCAAAGAAATGCGCGTATCCGAAAAATGCAATAACAAATGACAAAGCTAGTTGAATTCATCTTGAAATTCCTTTTTAAATTTGTTTTGACTGGCCAGGATTAAAATCTCGGGTTGTTATGACGTGTATTGAGTACCAAAAATTTTGTTCCTCCTTGCACTACGCCTTCCGCGTAACACGAACTCTTAAACTGTAACATTGACAACATTAATTAAAACTTTGTTGAAAAGTTGATCCATCCTTGAAATTTAGATGTTGATTGATGAGACGTCAGTAAGGTGGTCATGCCGGCACATAGCTCTGTCGGAAGTTATCACCCTCGCACAGCTCTCATCGTATCGGATCATTTAAAACTGGAGCCTTATCCGTCATGACATATGTAGAAACAAATAGATAAACGAAGCACGGAGTTTCGAAGAAAATCAGTTTGCTCCTCGGCCAGCTAATTAAAAGTCAATAGTACAGTGCAAAAATAAAATTTCTGTTGAGTTATGTTTCCACAGTTTCCGAAACGTGCTATCGTGATGCAAACCGCTTTATAGCTAGGAAGTAATGGTACACTCTTGACCTGAGGCTATTGAGGAAGTACGAGATAACTGAGACTATATGTACGCTCAGCCATTTCTGCTTGGTTATTGTTGGCAGCCATTCTGGGCAGTATGGAGACTGTTTTCAGCAGCAAGTACTTGCAACAATTAAAGGCTTATTCACGGACCTAAAAGACTGGAGAAATACAAGCAAAAAGGGGCATGTTAACAAGGATGACAGACTATAGATACGAAGACGAAAACTGCGAATGTCGGTGGTCTTGGAAGCAACTATTCAGAATTGTCTTCCTTCGTATATTGCCGTTACTGACGGCTTCTGCTGGAGTGTTTGTTCTTATTACAGGGTGTGTAGGCAATTTGGAATCTGAGCGTCTAAGGATGATTGGTGTTAGCACGATGTCTTGCAGCCTGTTTTGGTTCGTTTGGGGAAACTTCATAGACTTCTGCGTAAATTATGGAAAAACTGTTCGTGACGTCAGACATGGTAGCGTACGTCGTATATCGCGTGTATCTTCGTCAGCTACACATGAGACAAAAGTATAGCGAAACTGGTTTTCAAATGTAATGAGAGAGAAACACCTTTGCTCAGTCAACTCGGCTGAAACTAAAACAACTAACTTCTGTTGCTTCTTTGTATTGGGTTGTTTTGTCAGCGAATGGAATGGAGAACGGAACTGAAAATCGAGAAGAGTATTCGACAGGATGTTCCCCGCTGTTTTTTGCCGCTTCTCGCCAAGTAAATAATGCTGAAATAATTGATGATGAAATACATGTTCCAGAGGTCCATTAAATATAGCTGTGCCGAACTTCAGATGCATGCTATCCATATAGTTTGTTTATCGCAAGCATGAAGACTTACATGATATCCCCTCCCCGGCTGGGGTCAGGCGTCTCATCTTACTGGTGCCCATGAAAGAAAGACGAGGAGTTAAGAGACGGCTGACTTCTCAGACTAAACTCTTGTTCTTAAGCCATCGTAACTCCGGATTAAGAATGAAGCACAAACAGCGGTCAGTGATAAGATGCGTTTGTTTACCATGTTTATCACTGCTGTTTGTGCTAAATTTTTGGACTAAACTTCGTTGTTCAGTTGCTGTTTTTTTTATTTCTTATTTTCTGATTTGAATTTTCAGATGTTCTGATAGTTTGATGTGGAACAGAAAGGGTAAACAGGCCCGGATCCTTGTAAGGGAGTTGAAGTTTGAATAATTAAACTTTGTCAGTAAAACGACCCCCTTCAGGCTCAAATCAGTAAAACAAACTCAACTGGACAAAGAAAAACACTGTGTTAATAATTTTTACTGTTTTTATTTCATTTCAATATTTTAAAAAGCCCTAAACGCAGTCTTTAGGAAGGCTACGTTTGGATAACCAACAGCTATAACAGAGCAATTTAAAAGCGCGGTTGGAGGAGGGATACGGGAAAAATTCCTGAGCTCGCGTCTCGTCCCTCCTAATCCACCCTCCTCTTGTAGCGCCAACCACGCAGGCTATTAAAGTACAATCCACCACTGAAACAGAGGATGGTATAAAGCCTGCAGTACATCTGAGTAAAACAGAATTCTTACATGTTCCAGTGTACAAGAGAACGAGTGGAAAGTTATTCTCTGCCAGAACCTCAAACCACAACTACACTTTTTTTCATGAGAACCTCTTTTTACAAGAACGTCGAGGCTGGGATTGGCCAAAATTAAGAACATGCTAAGAACACACCTAGGTTGAGATTTTGTTAAGAACGTCTTTATCGTGTCTTCATATTTGTAGAATAAGCTCTGTGAGAATAAAACTAAATGTAATAATTTAATCAGAGTAATTTACAGCCTATTTGAGCCCCAAATGCTAGAATTTTTGTGACGTCGCAAGTCATCTTCCATTTTTTTTAAAAAAAGCAAACACGTATAACTTTTAGGAAATTGGTAGAACTTACCGAAATACTATAAAAACAATCTTAAGAACATTGTTAAGAACATTTTAGGCTCAAATCGCCAAAAAAAAAAAAAAAACAAGACCATTCAGTTCCGATACAGCCTCAGCTAAAAATTTGACCACGTTCTTATTAAAAAAAAAAGTCAAGAGTCTAGCAGATAAGCTCTGAGACACATTACCCAGGACGTTTCATGTGAGGTTCTAAAAACAATAATCTTTGAATGTTGTTCTTCACTGAATAGCATTTTTATAATAATTTATAAAGGTTCAAATGAGGCCTAACACTACTGTAAAAATTAAAATCTCAAATCCAAGCTTTCGCCGATCAACGGCATTATCAGGGATGACAAAAATATTCCGCGTAGGCCTATATATAAATGTAAAGTAAGATGTGAAAAAGCGTAAGATTGCATTGCAATTGCAATCAACGCTACATCGGGAGCACTACACATTTCATCCACGATCGTGTAAGAGAACACCTCAATAGTGAAAACTCCTCCGTAAAGAAATACATCTCCACATGCCAAAACAAAGACTACAAAGGCATTGAAATCAAGACCATTGTACTGGAAAACTACCCCGTAAATCTACGCCTATTTGAAGCATTTTACATAAGGAAATACAAACCTACCCTCAACTCCTGAGAGGAGTGCAGCGAATTCGGGGACCTTTTGTTCTAGTGTCTATTTTAACATATCTGGACAGACCCTTTGTGCAATGGCACTCCCTCATTAGACCATTTTATTCGCTTCCTTTTCATATTTGTACCTATTGTTTTATACATTTTACAGACTTGCCACATTCTTAATTAAAGCTTTTAACACATCTTACTTTACCTTTGTATATAGGCCCACGCGGAATATTTGACTCGGTACGCACGTCTCGGATCGAGCTCTGTGATTGGCTCACACCAAAAATGCGTTGGAATATTTTTCTTATCCCTGATGATGCCGTTGATCGGCGAAAACTTGGATTTTAGATTTTAATTTTTACAATAGTGTTAGGCCTCATTTGAACCTTCATAAATTGTTCTAAAAACAGTTCACTTGTTCATGAAGAATGAATGTTTACCAACAAAACAAAACAAATTCCTAAAAGAAATTGTGAATTTGGTCACAGTTGCGTCAAGTAAAAACGAACGCAAGCAGAACAGGAAATAGGCTCAGTTTCCAGCCGTGGGTGTCGCCATGCACCCGCGATTCTCTCACAGGAAAAGGAGAAATTTAAATTCTGGAATTGCGATTCATCTTGCTTGTTT
This sequence comes from Siderastrea siderea, assembly GCA_964030785.1. Lineage (NCBI taxonomy): Eukaryota > Metazoa > Cnidaria > Anthozoa > Scleractinia > Rhizangiidae > Siderastrea > Siderastrea siderea. The sequence goes on from OZ034978.1 coordinate 21,614,519, forward strand.
TTGCAATATTGGGTAATGAGGACTCTCGCTGTTCAGGTCACTCTTTAAAATAAGACTCAAACCATTTGTGTCACAACTGCGGCTAAAATTTGTCTTCATCAGCCTCTCTTGCCTTCTTGCTATTAACTTTTTGGTATATACCTGAACATAGGTAAACTTTTCAATCCTGTTCCCATGTGATCGACAGACTGGCAAAGATAAAACAAAACTTCATGGGTTTGAGACATGTTGTGTTGCTATTAAATTGAGGGTGGGAAAAGCTTTTATTGATAAATTAACACTACAACACCTAAAGAGCAAACAAGCGAATTGTCAATTCACGTAGCATCTGACATTTAAACCAGTGGATCAACTTTGGGAGTAAGATTTCCCGTATTTCCTTGTCATTCCAACTAATTTTTCGAGAAATTATTTTCTGTGATATCATTTCTACACTGTGTTTACATGTAAAACAAGTCTCCGATTAACAATAAAAAGTATTTTTTTTCAATATCAATTTATATGCAAATGAACTGAAAAGATGGTATAGAGAATAAACAACTACACTTACAAGGTGTAGGGCAACAAATGTCACGCTAATTTCCTCCGTTTTTATACGCTAGTGAAGAAAAAAAACTTGAATTTTAAAACTCGCTCGGTAGATCAGTTGAACCCTAGGAATAAAGTTTGCTTGTTTGCACACACTACCTGTAGAAAAGGTTTCATATGCAAATTTCCGTTTTTCCTTTCCGTTTGCGATGAAAGTATGCCTTTGGATAGAATTTAGGTTGGACACTTGACCGGTCATTGACCTCTTTTTACACGGTTTTCCAATTTTTCCGGCCCAGTTCCCGTTGACGCAACTGACATCAGTACGTATTTCTGTGGGAGTATGTGACGTATTGATCGTGCGTATCCGAAACGTACTTCCTAAAACATCAGTTTCTACGCTGCCAATGTCTTGTAAGGTATAAAAAGAAGGCTAATTGTTGCAATAAAACCAGTCTTGGGTACCCAGTAGTTAGTATCAAAACTCGGAGAATTTTTCGGTTGCCATATTTGCGTGACAATCAGGTTGTCACGCTATTGGCTACACGGCGCCACATGTGTGAAATGCAAATGTGCCTCGAGACAATTTTGCTATTGCCCACCAAAATTGTTGGCAAAAGAATGGAGCTTGGTTTCCCACTTGATGTAATCCTGTTCTTCACATCTGCAGTTGCAGGATTTTTCATTTATACAATCTTCTTTCGACCAAAGGAGTCACTCGAAGCGTACAAGGTGGTCTCTCAACGCCTCAAAGATTCAACTCTGTACAAAAGTCTTGGGCTCACAGCTGAATTTCACTCCATCAAGGATAAATTTTCAACTTTCGACGAAGTTTCGCGGGCAATAAGAAATGCTGGTTTAGAATCAAGTAACTTGATAATTGGTATCGATTTCACGGCTAGTAACGAATGGCAAGGGAGGAAGAGTTTTTCTGGAAGGTCACTTCACCATATTTTCAACAGCACGAGGAAACTGAATCCGTATCAGCGTGTAGTACAAATCATTAGCAAGACATTGGAACCATTTGACGAAGACAACCTCATACCCGCATATGGATTCGGCGATTTAACAACAAAGGACAAAAGCGTATTCAGCTTCAACGAAGACGGTTCTCCGTGCAAAGGTTTGGACGATGTGTTGAAGAAATACAGCGATGTCGTGCGTCGAGTGACCCTGAGTGGGCCAACAACATTCGCTCCGCTTATCAACAAAGCTATCGAGATCGTCAAACAGGAGCGATCATTTAATATTCTGGTGATCATAGCAGATGGTCAAGTCGTGGAAGAGCACGAACGCAGCACGAGAGAGGCGATAGTGGAAGCGTCGAATTATCCATTGGCTATCTTAGTAGTGGGAGTAGGAGACGGGCCGTGGGATCGAATGCACGAGTACGATGAATTACTTCCTCAGAGACGTTTCGACAACTTTCAGTTTCTTGAGTTCGAGGATGTTATACGTAATGCTAAATATCCCGACACAGCTTTTGCTTTGCACGCTCTCATGGAAATCCCGGATCAGTATAAAGCAATCAAAGAACTGGGATTGATCGATTTGAAAAGTAACGATGATTAAGTGTTCGATTTGCAACCATAGGGACAATTCTTCCTCCCCGTTCACGCCCCTTCGTGAGATACATATTCTCGTCTTTTCATATTTAAGGTTGTTTAAGTAATCGAGAGTTTAATTGTATAAGCAGTATTAAGCAAAGAAATGTTATTTATTTCCATTCTTGAATGTGGTGATTGTAACACTGTAACTTGCGTTTTTAATACATTTCAATAGTCATTAATAATGAGGAATAAATGACGTGGACAGTGGTTTTCACTTTCATCTCCATCATTAGTTTCTCCATCGTTAGTTGCTGAAAAGTGCCAAAAAGCCTGCACTGATGGGCACGACACCTCACCCGCACTTGTTTGTGATCGGTTTTGCAAAACATCTCAATGTGTTTCTATATTTGGAAAGAAAATGAAGTTGCAAATGACTGCATTTATTTAATAATTTATCACTAACATGATTTTTATCTAGTATTTAATTGATGGTTTGCTTTAGTTTTTAATCTAAGCTACTAGCAATCTATCCTTCAAGTTTTAGTATCTAAAAATGTGTGTGGTACCTTAAAGAAAATAATGTTATAACTAGTAATATACATCATCACCCTTTTTGCATCACATTGATTATTCAGAACATGTAATTATAGCAACAGATGTTGAAAATACCCAAATGAGATGCTTGTGTAAAATCATCAAAATGCCTTGGTAACCCACAACAACTAGCCAATGATACCAGGTAATGCTCTAAGAACTCAACTTTTCAGTGAGTGGTTTATCATTATTTTGTTTTATTAATATAAAAAGGGATAGAAAATTTCAATTTTAAATAGATCTCCCCACAACTTTTACTGTATATCAAATTGTGGTGTCAGTGGTTTATGAAAATTCTGAGCCATTTCACTTCACCACCACCTGTTTTTGCATGAACAGACTTGGCAACAGACCCAGTCTCAAACGTTAAAATATAAAAGCTTGATACCTCACCAGACTGTCATGAAGTTGTTTCTTCTCATTGTTAACTGAAATAAATTATATAACCTTAGTGCTACCCTTTACTACATTAAATTTGCCATTAAGTTTGGCCTAATTTAGTCACCAGGCTCCTTCTGGTTACTGAATTGATTCTTGTATTTAACTTAAGGACGGTGCCTCCTTAAAATACAGATGTATTTTTGCAAAGGTTATGAGGAAAAAGTAGATCTTAGCAAGGGTTATTGGAATCCAAATAGAAAAATGTGGGTAACCACGCTTTTTTCAGAGATAGTTCAGCAACCCTAATTCTAAAAAAGCGTTAAAATACAAAGAATGTATGGCAATTTCTTTCCAAATTTAAGCTCAATTTTCTCTGAAAAATGCATGGTTACCCCCAATTTTCTTTTTGGATTCTGATCGCCATTGAGCACTAAGATCTGCTTTTTTTGAATATCCCGAGATGCGCAGAACGTATGCACAGGAACAAAAGAAGGCACCGTCCTTAAGTTTAAACTATTAAATGTATAAACAAACAAACAGTACACTCAAGATTCCTAAACAAGAACAACTTTATTTCAATAATATTTTTAAAATTGTTCTTGATAATTATGGTTAAGAAAATAATTTATTGAAATTCAAAGCCTGAAGCATCCTGCTTATTTCAACTGAAGGCTTAGTAAACAGACTTCATTCCTTTTGCCACTATTTAAATGTACAAAATTGAAAAAAATGAAATCAAGTTCTTTTAGGTCACTTAACTTAATTTCAACAGCATTTATGTACTTTCAACATCCATTGCATGTTAGCATTTGCACCCACAATGCTTCATAATCCAACCCTTTCTATCGAACAAAATGTAACAATACACAACCCACTACTTATGAGATTAAAATCAATGTCAGTGAAACTACCAGATTTAACCATCTCTTAATCATGTCCTATGAATATGTTGTTACATGTACATATACGTCAAACAAGAACTGACACAAAACAGGAAACAACTGTGTTCATTTTGTTACTAACTATGAGAAGTTTACAAAAAACCAATCTTGCTGATGTGCATGTTGTACCAACATAATATCATCAAGTTCAAGGCAAAGCATAAAGCTCAATTTTTGCCAGGAACTGTCATTTATTTGGCTGCCATGTACAATCCACAGAAGTCAGTTTATGTAATCATTGAGCTTCACACTATTCAACAGCAACCTGAAAACAAAGAAGAAAATAGTCAAAACCTGTGCGAAAGTCGTGATCACCTTTGCTTGGGTACTAAAGGATTTTCTTCACCTCTTCAAATAGGGTCAGTGTTCAGAAGAAACTTTCCTCATTCTAGTCCAGAATTTCAATTAAAAAACAGAAAGGATTTCTGCTCAGGTTGCCATCCACAGTCAAGGTCACCTAAAACAGTCCTTTTCAAGAGTACTCTTACCAGAATGAACACACTAGTCTTCATTATAAAATACTGCAAGTACCTGTTTGGGAGTTCTAGAGGATTTTCTTCACCTCTTCAATAATATCACTGTTCACTGGAAACTTCAGTTTCCTTGGTGGACCTTTCTTTATTCCAGTCCAGATCAATGACTCTAACAGAAAGGAAAAAAGTTTATGAGAAGTGTAGCTAAAAAATGAGCAGACATATAAATGAGCCTGGCCACCTAACCCTTAGAATTTTCCTTGATCACACAAGGTGACTAGTGGAAAGGTCTTGCTAGTCCCTGCAATAAGTTACACTCATGACCACACATAGGGACTAGTTGCAGAAACTAGTTCCAAGGATGAATCCTTTTCAGTGTTAACACAAGAGTACTAATCGCTGGGACAGTCCGTTGTGGTTTTTGGTTGATTTTTTTAGCCCCAAAAACAGTACACACAAAGGGACAAGCACAATTTTAAGGGACCACTTCCTACAACTAGTCACCAGGATTAAATTCTTGGACATAAATGGATAGTTCACACAAAGGGAATTCATCCCCAGGACTTGTCATAGGGAGTAGTCACCTCATGTGTGCAGACCTTAAATATGTCTTTATTTTCTAGTGTAGTTCCAGCCAAAAAATAGCATCTTTTTCAGCTGCTGAAATTGGCCAGTATACATCCCTGGAAAAGAAAGAAAGTATACTAAGCAATTTTTTTCTCCACTAACCTTCCCCATCTTCCTTGATGACAGACACTTCATAACTCTTGGAACGTGGCTTTGTATCATTGATAAGAACTTTGACATTAGGGAATACCTTCGTCAGCTCTGAGGAGAGTTGATCAGCATTCCTTTTGTATACTTGTCAGGATTTACTAAGGAAAACAACAGAAATGATAAATACAATAAAAATAGATAAATAAGTAAAGAACAAAAACAAAAGGATGGATGAATCATTCAGTCAGCTGACTTTGTTTAGGCTGGTGCTCAACAGTATTATGACTGAAAAGTCTTTGGCCCTTGGTTTCTTGAACTCAGAAATGTTCTGTTCCGTGAAACTCGGTTGGTTGCCTATTAGTTGTAATAGGGACTTTAACCTGTCTAAGATCGTCTACAAGGCCATGCAAAGCGAGGACTGGCCGTCATACCTCAGGCTCAAGGTACGTGCACCACAACGTCTTCTACAATCCTCCAATGAAGTTAACCTTGTGGTGCTTCCAACATCTGGCACTCTACAAGACTGTGCAGCCAAACTTTTCAACAATCTGCCTAGAGATGTTAAACACTGACGGACATAACCGAATTCAAAAGGAAATGCAGAAGGCATTATTTCTCTTGAGCCAAGGCTGACTTGAACATTATTTACCGGTAGCTGCTGTTGTAGTTTTTGTATTCTGTTTGCAATTTGTAATTAGATTGTATATATTATATAAACCCCATATATTAATTTAATTTTTCCATTTTATCTTTGTAATGTAGGCTTAGTAAAGAAGAGCCACCAGTGGATATGCTAATAGACCATTATTATTATTATTATTATTATTATTATTATTATTATTATTATTATGTTGGTTGTAATGGAGGGATGGAACAAGAGGGGTGGGGAGACACCCATACAAAAGTGACAATGGCACTTGTCAAACCTTTTAGGAAGTAAAACGTACGGTTTGGTACTACTGCTCAGAGTGTTGTCAGAGTTTATAGCTCACGAGTAAGGAGAAAAATGATCTGAGTCACACCTACAAGACAAGATTCTGGTACCCTTTAAGTGGTTACTTTCAAATTTTCAAACGACGACCCTCGTCATTTTTTTTTAGAAATCCCCCCTCCCCAACCCACCCACCGTCGACAACCAACTACAAGCTCAACTCACACGCTACCTGAGAGGCAAGTTCTCCCCTAATGTAATGTTGATATTTAGTACAATCCAGATGAAAGAAAATAAGCATTTTGAATCATCTGGGAAGATTTTGTGCATGTTCTCAAAAACAGATCAAGTTGTCGACATAAAGCTGAAAGCTTACCAGTGCTCAATCTTGAATGTCAAATTGTGGGACTGTTCTTTTGTCTTTTTGGCTGGGCTCTTTTTACTAGGAAGTTCCTCTTCCTTGTCATCTGCAGTTTCGCCTCCTCCTGATTTAGAATTATCTTCCTGCTTTCGCTTACGTCCACGGGGCATTTTCTCTGTATTTTGACTTCACAGATCGAAGGGTCGATCGAAGGAAGAAATCGCCGCCAATTGGCGCCAAAACGTTACAACAATATGACAACCATTTCTATTGGCTAAATCCATTAGTCCGGCAGCCAGTGTAATCCCGTGGGAATTTCAGGCTGGAATCAATCCACCCATCCCAATGTGTTAAGGGGACCTTAGAGAGCACAAAAAAGTTTGGTGGCACTTTCGTATCCCGCACCGGGCGCCGTAAGGGTGATTTTAGTGACAGACGTCATTTTTCAGCATGGAAACGAGACTCTGACACGAAAATGGCCATTACTAACTCATTTTTCAACAAAAATGCACCAAAACCACAGAGATTGTAAAGTTCAATGAGCTGATCATTATGATACCATATAAATGCCATCAGCCAGTCACATGATCTCGCTAACATGAAAACGAGGCTCTTGTAATAAAAATACTATACCGCTATTGTTTTTGAACGAACTTTACCCAAAACCACAGACATTTGTTATTCGGCATCTACATGATTCATATTTAACGTTGGGGATCACGTGGTAACGATAGCATGAAAACGAGGCTCTGGCAGAAAATTCCAATAAACCGTCTAATTTATCTACAAAATTGTAATAATTGTTTTCCTTTAATACGAAAACTGGTCTAAGGAAAGTGTTCTCTGCTCTGCTGGAGAGTTCAGTTCTAGTTTTCATCTGATGAATCGTAATCAGGATCTGCATCTGATTGCCCCACTGCGGTACAGTTGTCGCATGCTCATTGATGAGCATCGGCTCTTTGAGCAACCACATCTTACTAACTCGATGACAGCTTCTGGCGTAGGGAGCAGTGTTGTCATTACTGACACCCATTTGTCTTCCTCTCGCTTCCAGCCAAACTCGTCCGGAGAGGGGAGTTCCGGCTTTGCAACGATGTCGTTGTTCCAAATCAGAGCTTGGTAATTTGCCCTCATGATTGCCTGTCGGAGCGCCGCTTGCGTCGGGGGCAGCCTTTCAGATTGGGCCTGTTTCCTGCGGAAAAGCAGCCATCGCAGCTCTGCAACGCTGCCAATGGTAGTGCCCTGGATATATAGCTGGCCAACTAATTTCTCGATGGCCTGCATTGTCATCATGCTGGGCTGCTCTCTTGTTCCAAGATTCGCAAGGGAAGAGATGGTGTTCTCGTCAGCCTCCTTGAAGATCTTCCACCAAGTTGGTTTAGCTTTGTTTGCAAAACTACCTGTCACATCACAACCACTTATAGCATGAAGAGCAGGAAGTGCCCCAATCTTTCTCCTGCCAAGTCCTTCAGCAATCGGTTGCAACTCGATAACTCTGTGTCTCTGACCTGTTCCCGTAATGAAGTTCACGTCACGGCAGAGCTCTGGGTAGCGTCGCAAAAGCAGAATAAAAACATCTGTGTCAGGAGAAAAGACGTTGATCTCTGTGGCCCCTTGTGCGGTTGCATCTGCAGCATGTATAATCAATTTTGTGTCCGCTTCTTCTTGATCGCTCTCCAAGTGAGCTACATTTCTGTGGCTTGCGCAACACTCACAAGCCCAAGACACGACCACATTCTTCCTCTGCTCCTATGCTCTTCTCAGTACCTTTGCAGATAAATACGACGTCAAATCCCTCTTTGTATTAGTGTGGGAGAGCAGTCGCTTCATTGATACCTTTGTGATGAGGGTGGTATCTGTGATGTGGTAGGCGATAGGTTGCTGGTCGCCTTGGCGGCGTACACGGGTGGCTGTCTTCAACGAGAGGGGGACGTCATATCTTTCAAAAATAAGGTGCAGTTCCACACAGTTGTCATGTTTCTGGAAGAGCTTTTCTGTGAAATGGTCAGCAAGTTCTGCACAATTTGTGATGGTGGGGTTCTTGTCAATAGCTTGAAGTAATGCCATGCCATCCACGATGTCCACTTTCTGATGTGCGTTCCCGTCTTCCGTTGTGTGGTTTGTATCCGATGACGTTGCCTCCTTTTCTAAGAGGGGCATTAGTGCACTTCTGGCGGAGCAGTACAACATGGAGCCATCAGCTACAAATAGCGATCTTGGGACTACATTGAATTCATGAATGCCAACAGCTTCTCGTACATTGATTTCCGGGCGGCTTTGACAGACGACTGTCATACGAGCAAACAAGCTCCGATCTTCCTGTAGTTCTATAACAGTATTATTCACTTTAACCTTTGTTTTCTTTCCAGTCGATTTCCACGTCAGAAGATTGCGTTTCTTCATAGTAGACCAGAGATTGGAGGTGCCTTTCTGAATACGCTCTGTCACAAACTTCTCAAGGAGGTTGTAGCCTTCAGTACTTTGCGCGCAGAGGTCCTTCTTCACGTCTTCGGACACTACTACTTTAGTTAAAAGATTGTACAGTTCTTCTCCAGTCTGCTCAAACGGGTTGGTGTAGTTTGCAATTATAGTCTTCAGCTTGACGATGCTCGCCTCTTCACGATTTAGCACTGAGGTGGTGAGGTTATGGTGCCGGTCTTGAATCTTTACGGACAACCCTGCCATATCTTTAGCTTGTTCGGCCAAGCGGGCCAACTCTGGAGCTATCGAGAAAAACTTCGCTCGAGCACTGGGATTTAGCGTTATCCCAACCAATCCTCCGCTGACTTTCATAGACCTGTTGATGTGCTCCAATCCATTATCAGCCCCAAGGCCACAGAATGGTACACTTTGGTTCTTATTCACAACCCAATTTCCATCCAGGAACTCGCGGTAAACATCTGGGTCATTAAGTGGGAGGGCTTTCATTTCTGCAAGGTAGAGAGGTATCATCCGGACGTAGTTGAGACGGTCGTGGGCGAAGTAGTACTTAGTGAACTTCTCAAGGGCCTGTAGATGAAGCAGCCAGTCTGCAGTTCGAACAGCACGAACAAACATCATCATTTCTAGTACCATCGTCATGTACTGTCGGAAAACTTGAAACATCGGGGTGTTGGCATTCTCTTTGTCAAAATCAGCTATCTTCATCATGATTCCCAAGGACTCCACTTTATCTTCGAGTGCCTTGTGAGCCTCTTCTATTTTGTCACTGTCACCTTCAGCGCATGCCTTCTCCAACTCTTTCGCCAAAACCAATAATTGCTCCTTACATTCACCTGCAACATAAAGCATTAAACTTGCAATACTGTAAAAACAGATGTGGAGATATGGCCATCAAGGCTTTGAGCATTGGTGTTTTCAGAAGAAAACATAATAGCTTTTACAAGACTATTACCTTCTTGACCGCTGAGAAAGGCATCTTGGTAGAGTGTGAAAAGGGCCTGCAGCGTGATAATGTGCGCTGTCTCGGCCCTTTTCACATGATTACCCTCGATGATCTGCTTTACGGTTGTTGGACTGTAAAGGTCAGCCTCTATCCATGCCTGGTCGATTCCGCTACCCTCTATATAAGAACCAATGGTCTTAAGATCTGCCATTTGAATATGTAACTCTCCTGGACGAAGGATGATGTGATTGAGATCCTCATGGACCATCTGAAGCTTCTTGGCGGGCATGTAAAGACCCATGTCGAGTGATATGACAGTTTTTCTCTGCTGACCAACAACCTAGTAATGCAACGGAATCTGCTTTTACTACGACTACAACGACCATCAAGAAAATTGAACCTGAGCGTTATTTGTACTGATCCATCATTTCGTAAAGTGCAAAAAGGAATTATTTATACAGATCAGACTGAGGTGCATATACAATCCGAGCAGAACAAGTGCATTAAAAAGGTACCTGAGCAGTGACTCCTTGTGCCTGTTGTAACACTGTCAGTAAGGTACTCCACTCGTGCGCTGGAGCTGCAACCAAAGGAGGCGCTGACACGCGGGTTACTGGCAACGTTGGGCTGACAAGAGAATTGTACGCGGACCAAACTGGCACTTTGCTACGGTGGGGCTCCTCTTCTTCTTGTCGAATTCCTGAGTCACCAGCAGTTTCCTCTTCCCTTGAAAGGTTCCGTGCAAACAGCCAAGCGTACTCTTTGGCACTCAGCGTGATTGGAATCTCCTCTTCTGCGTAGAGCCCAAATCGCGGAAACCTTGGAGAAGGCAACTTTGATGGGGGTCAGGGCACTCTACAAGTGTCGTTATTGAAGAAGGCAAATCTTTGATTGATCTAGTACCTCCCTCCTCATTACTCTCAAAACTAAAAATGAAGAGATATCAAATTGAGATGAGCTTGGCCCAAAGCAACCTTTGAGTATCTGTTCAGAGGCCCAAGTCAGACCGTAAAATTCCGAAAATACCCCCCTCGCTTATAAGCCCTCCGCCAATTATAAGCCCCCTCTCCTTTAACGTAAAACACCCTCCAATAATTCTCCCCCTGATTATAGCCCCCCTGGGTGCATATAATCGGAAACGTTTGACCACTTCATGGAAAATTTGAAGTTGTGCTCTCAATAAAACCTGCTATGTTATTAAAAATGTCTGTTTTGTACAGACGCAAAACTAAGGCTTCCGATGAAACGCTCCCCCTCCCCCTCCCCGGGGGCTTATTTTCGGAATTTCTACGGTGCTCACGAGGGAGGGGCTCCTACGTAAAACAAAACACAGCAAATCAATTTGTAAAAAAAAAAAGCTTACCGAATCTGTGGCCTCTCGTCGTCTGGGTGGCATTTCTGTAAATTGCCAATGCCGTGCCGTGCAGCGTGTTGCGCCCGTCATACGTATCCTCAGCGAAATCAATGTTGTCTATCGCAAAAAAGACGTGGCGGCCTTTGACGATATCAGTTGGTAGGAACAAACCGTCGTTTTCTTCCATCCTCATGAGTACGCTCGCCTCTATTTGAGCTTCCACTCGTAACAGCCTGTTATACTCAACTGATAGACCGAATCCTTGGAGCATGTTAACTAGCAGCTTACTTCGAACCGCCTGATGGATTGCAATGCCAACCGCCAACTGTAGGGGCATTTCCCGGCTGGATTTTATGATTTCTGATTTTTTATTTTCGATCTGGCGTTTAGTTAGACAAGCTGAGACAGTACTTTGGACGAGTGCCATCGATCGCTTGTGCACCTCTTGGTTTTTCTCTTCAGTAGAGAGTGTAGGATTTGGGCCAATAATGATCCATCGAAAAAAGCAATACAGCTCCTCTGGGTAATGTTCTTTCGATAGCGTTTCTAATGATCCGTCGAAGACCCACTTTTTAGATTTGTTTATCGATTTTCTTAGGTGTAATGCAGCGTTAAAGAGTGTTTTCATATCTTCATTTATGTCATTCCCTTGATTCACTGCTTCTGATGCCTGGATAGCTGCATCTCGGGTCTCCTTGATGGTCACCCTTTCGGACTCATTGACTCTTCTGGGCTTGTGAAACTCGACGTCATCGATTGCATTTGTTATCAGCTCTTAAAGTGCTTTCCTACTGCATGAAACCTTTTCAGCACCATTTGCCTGAAGAATATTTTCAAATTCTGCCTGAAGTTCTGCCATTGTTAAAACGTTGCCTTCTCTTAGGGACATTTCAGTCGCTGTAAGAAATTCAATTCTTGCTGCTATTCCCGCTACGTTGCTTGATTCCACACTATTTGAAGATCCAATTTCCATAGGAGATGACTGTCTAAGAACTGTACTCACGTCATTTCCCCAACACTTTATATCGATTGCGTGACCATCACTTAAGTCGACGGCAGTGCTGAGTTTCACGCGGAGCCGATCATTCCCGGAACGTTCAATTGCATCTTGGAGCGACTTGCCAGCTGACTTCGTTCGGAGCACATTAAGACTCTCTCTGTAACCAGCATCCTTATCACAAAAGAAGCAGACATCTTTTCTATAGGGCGAGGTCTGAGAACGCGTGAGAGATGAGGTCGATTTTTGTGATTTTCTTCTTTTATTTCCATCATTTTGAAGACGTTTCTCATACCTGAGAGTTGAATGAAGTAAAGTTTGATAGAGTAGAGTCTGAAAAAGCGGTGTCACTTTTGGCGATGTAAAAATAATCCAAACAACTGATGGATAGCCAAAATAATAGTCGAGGTTTGTTAATGGCCCTCTAACTACAAAGCTATCATGTTTTTAGGCTTCGTGGACCTATTACAGAGCGGATGGAAACAGATAACAACAACGAGTTTTTGAAAAATTACATCAAAATTTGTATGAAAATCTGCTGCCTTGCCAATAAAACTTACCTACATTGTTTATTAGGCTAATGAACTGAAATAAGTGATTTGGGGATGACTACATACAATCTTAGAGCTATATTTAAAATTTTATTCTAATAACCGTCACACAGCTCCTTTAATAAAGTAAAAATAAAAACTTGTCATACCTCTCTCTTGATCTTTTTAGCATTCCTGAATGGGTCGCTTCCTGGTAACACCTTCGATGCCATGTTGCTTCTTTTGATTCAAATTCCTCGGGGTTTACTTCTTTCAGCAACGACCAAATCTCAGCATACTTCATCTCTCCATAACCGGCTCCACATTCAATTGCATTTAAAAGCGTTTCCCGTGTCGAACGTGGATTTTCTACTAGAGGCTCGTCTCTTTTGGATTGACACACCAAACATAGCTTTAGATCAAAGCGGACTTCACTGTTTTCTTCCATAACGACTACATCAATTGAGTTTACATATCTACATGAGCTGGAAGTCAAAATGGCGGCCCCATGTGATGAGAACAACCGCTGACCAATGCTACCCTAGTGCACAGGCCCTCTCATCTTTATTTTAAAGTCCTCCCCGATCAGCAGCAAAGATTATCTTATCTTTAAGCCTGGATTCTTCATTTTTATGAATATTAACGAACACGGAACGTTTCGGAAAATTTTTATATATTTCCTTTACATTTATCAGCTAAAAAAATACTTTGAGAGGGTTGATGACATTTTCTGCCAGAGCCTCGTTTTCATGCTATCTTTACCACGTGATCCCCATTGTTAAATATGAATCATTTAGATGCCGAACAACAAATGTTTGTGGTTTTGGGTAAATTTCGTTCAAAAGTTTCGTTGAAAAACAAAAGCGGTATAGCATTTTTATTACAAGAGCCTCGTTTTCATGTTAGCGAGATCACGTGACTAGCTTATCGCATTTATTTGGTATCATAATGATCAGCTCATCGAACTTTACAATCTCTGTGGTTTTGGTGCATTTTTGTTGAAAAATGAGTTAGTAATGGCCATTTTCGTGTCAGAGCCTCGTTTCCATGCTGAAAAATGACGCCCGTCACTAAAATCCCCCTTACGGCGCCCGGTGCGGGATACGAAAGTGCCACCAAACTTTTTTGTGCTCTCTAAGGTCCTCTTAACACATTGGGATGGGTGGATTGATTCCAGCCTGAAATTCCCACGGGACTTTATTTAGGTACATTTGCTGCCGGACTACATACTGGCTGTCTAAACCAATCAATCCAAAACAAAACAATGACACCGCTGTACACAATTTTCCAGGTTTTCAATATGGCGGATGAAATTATTGGAAAACGAGTGCTGTGCGAGGGTTTTAGGGGAGAAATCAAATACGTAGGACCTGTTCCACCCACTTCTGGTGAGTAACTTGGGTATTTGTGACCTTACTTAAGATAGCTATGTTTTTTTCTACGTCATCCTTCTTCGTGAGGAAAGGAGAAGAGATTAATACTCGAGCCTTTGGAAATGAGCTTACAAGCTCCAGAGATCAGTTAGTAAGTTATCTATAGAGTTGTCCACATTATGCCGGCATAATTTTGAGCATAATAGGGAGGCGAAAGAATCGAGCATTATGCTGGAATAAGTGTAAAGTTCCTTGACTCTTTGAGCTTTATAAAAACTTTGCCAAAACCATGGGATTCCCATACAAGATCAGACACAAACCCAGGTACCACGTTTTAAGACCAGACCTGGTTGCAACTTAGCAAAAACATGGCTTCCAGTATTTCCAGTACTACAACATTGTCAGCTGCCTCCTCGGACTGTTGTCATGTACACTTGTAATCAACATAAACCTGTCTTCTGTGGTCTTCTATTTATTTTTATGTTAATTGTAATGGAGCATAATAGTGATGCTATTTGAGCATAATAGTGACATATGTTGAGCATAAAGAACTAGCATAATAGTGTGAAACATTGAGCATAATGTGGACAACCCTACTTATCTATTGCTGTGGTTTGACTGACGTGAATTTTTATATAATGAAGTGTTGAGTGTTACACTTATACATATTTAAGTAGACAGGACATGAGAAAAAAGATATGGTTGCAGAGATGCCATCCTCTGGAAATCCAAAAAGACCATTTTCAGAGGACAATTTGTAAATTTCAAAGGAATAAAATTTGTTCCTTTAAATGAATTCTGTAGTTGTGATGAAATGATGCTATCATAAAACTGACCTTTTTAAGCCCAGCCCCTTCACCACCCCCCCCCCCCGCCAACCCCCTCACCCACCCCCCACACTGTGTAAGAGAAAACAAGGATGTTGTCAGTCATCTTGTATTGCATTTTGTTTTAGATTTTCATTAGTTGGATCTTACAAACCAGTGCTTTATGGCAAACAATGTTGTCATTTTCTGTTGTTTTAAAGCTGTAAGAGTCAAAGACACAAGAAACAGATATCTACAATTTATGTTTATCTGGGAGATTTGATGTTGATATGGGAGTCTGAAAGTTGGTAACTCCCAGATAATCTGGGAGAACATTGATGGATTATTTAAATTTGATCAAAAGTTGAAGAACCAGAGATATTTTGAGTTCAAACCTGTTTTTTTTTTTATCTGGGGATTTTTTGTTAAAAATGAATAAAAATGATACTTTTTAGGGGAGTGGTTTGGCATTGAGTGGGATGACCATGACAGAGGAAAACATGATGGAACTCATGAAGGAATCAAGTACTTTGAGTGCAGGTACATAACTGTAAGCACTTTAATTAACGTAAACACAGTCTTTTCAAATTCATGCCAATGACTCAAGTTTCAGCAGAAATAATAAGTCTGAATAATTATTAATGTGTAGTATTTGTTGTCTCTTTTGAGAGAAGATCAATCATATCCAAGATGAATAAAACACAAACCCTTAAAGTGGGCTTCAGATGTATAGGCTGCTTGTAGCTTGTGTACAGTGTTAACTACCCATCAGTGATATTCTCTTTTGTGGTTTGGTCTTCTGATTGATGGGTTATCATAACATATACCAATTGAAAGTGAAATCCAAGTGTTCACACTTTTCTGATATGTACTGTTAGTAAATTATATTGGTCGAAGTCACACTATAAAATTATTATATTTTTGTTAATATATCATTTGCAGTCATCCTAAAAGTGGCTCCTTTGTAAGACCAAAGAAAGTGGACTTTGGAATCAACATAATTGAAGCACTTAAGCAGCGTTATGGACAAGGTGCTGATGGCATCAACGAGGATGACATGTTTATTGTCAGTGGAAAAAACAAGAAGAAGGCTGTAGAAATGGTTGGAGCAGATTCCATTCAGGAAAAGCAAAGGTACAGTCAAACCCTATTAAATACCAAACCCTATCAATACAGACACTGTTGGTACCACAAAAAGCATGTTAATTTTAGGGAAATGTGTGGGTCAGGACCAGGTAAGTTGTTGGTAATAATGAGGTGTCTGTGTAAAGCAAGATTCCTCAAAGCAGGATTGGATTGCACTAAATTAGTGATTCACTGTTGACTAAGCCGGTTGTGTTATTGTCAGGAGAAATCAGATGTTGATAACTCTGGCTTGACATAATTCAGGGATCAGTAGCTAGTATTTGAGAAAGCAGGTCAGTCCAATGTCATTGGAGGGTGGTGTAAGAGCCAAAGGAATTGGGGCAGGGAACAAGCTTTCCAAGAAAAGTTTTAAAAAATATCACCTTAACCACGTGTTATGGTGGATTTTGATGTAGATATTATACAGTATACACCCTTTTAAATCTTGTTGGTTGTGAAGGAAAATTATAAAGTAAACAAAACAAAGAATTTGTGAAAAGATGTGCAGCATAACTGTACAGGGTCAGGCATAAAAATACTAAGTCCATGGTAATGTCAAAGCCAGGGAAATGGACTGTGGACTGGTTATTCTAATATGCATCTCTGGGATTTGTAGTTGTTTAATGCAGTGATTTTGATTTCCAGTAACTACCAAGAACTGAAAGAAGTTAGCTTAAGAGGCATGGCAGTGAATGGACCTGATAAAGATCATCACTTTAGCGCAGTTGCACCATGTATCCTGAACCTAACTGACAGATAAATGTTGCTTCTGTTGTCTGTTCTATGCAGATCCTTATGTTATGGTATGACAGAATGGTTGTGCACATCAGCTCTGTTGCATTAGATTTCAATCTTTGTTTACTAGGTTTCTCAGCAGATCGATGTTTGTGGGATGCTTGTTAAGCAGCCTTCACACATCAAACTTATGTTGGCCAAGTCGTGTTGGCAAAACTCAAATCGGTGTGAGTGAACGAAACAACAACATGTTGGCAAACTGTAGATGAGAAATAGACCTTGTCTCTATTCTCGCCAACAGTATGCCAACATGTTGTTGTGTCGTTCACACACAGCAATTTTAGTTTGCCAACAGGAGTTGGCCAACATTAGTTTGACGTGTGAAGGCCGCTTTAGTTGAGTTTCTTAATATAACTACAGATATATCAGAGCTTGACCTTTCTAAAGCTCTTCTGTCATCTTGGAGTGATGTGGCATTAATTACAAGGGATCTGCAACATCTGCAAGTGCTTAATTTGTCGTAAGTACATGTACACGTACTCTCAATAATTAGTTTATTTACCCCTTCCAGAATTTATTAGAAAAAATATCATATTATGTGCCAGTCACGAATCTCCTTTAGTTGAAGCCCAGTGATAGGACCTTGCAACTGCTGCATCAGGAATGTGTGTATTCTTTTAGAATTTGGTTTTAATTGCATTATCTTTAATTTCAAGCAGGTTATACAGTTATTATTACACTCACTCACTCATCCTCTTCATGCCGAGTGGCACATAAGGCAAAATCCAGTAATTTTTGTCTTCAGTTAAAACCTGCATTGGTTAATTTAATGCGGAAATGGATCTTGTGTTTTGGGCTTTGAGTAAAGTGTTCTTTTTCCGGTGTTAACATGAAGCAACCTTATTGGTTGGAATTTTGTTACTCTCAGTGATATGGTAGAATTTGGTTTAAAGTGAAGACAGCAGATCAAAAGTTTAATTCTCAAGACCTGTTTCCTTGATTCTCTAATCACTAGACTAAGTTCCATTACCATTTTTGTACCCTTCCAACTTACAGTAACAGTATTATTTTTGTTGATTATTGCTTGCCATGTTCTTTAGGGAGAATTTACTCAAACTACCAAGTGTTCCAGAACAGCTGTTGTCTTCATTTACAACAATATCAGTCATATTTCTCAACAGAATGCGACTTTGTTGGGAGGAGGTGAGGGTATAACAGTTTTGTGTATAAAGTAGTCCCTGCCTTTTCAATCTCCCAGAGAAAGTGAAAAGTTGTTCAAGATAGCAGGGGTTCAAGATAATGAGAGTTAGAGTGGCATCAAATTTAACTTTGTCAAGACAACAGAATTGTACATACAAATCAATGTAAATTCCACTCTGTAGGTCTCCACACACAGCGGTGGCTACCCATAACATTTGTAACTTCAGCCTGTTTATTTTCCTTGTTCAATGGACATGCTGGCAACCATGGATACTCTCTTATACTGGCAAGAATCAGCACATAAAGATTCCTTTTTTTTATATGAGGGATGAACCCACTAAAATTGTGAAACATTGTTTTTGTGTGTTGTCTTTCAGTCAATATCTTAATTTCTGCACTTTGAGATAAGGGAGAGTTAATATTGCTCATATGATCAGCTTGTTTTCTGACTGGTGTTTTTTATTCAGGTAGAGGATATTGTCAGTATGATGCCCTCCCTTAAAGAACTACATGTTTGTCATAACTGCCTAAAAAATCTCAGGTAAACTGGAATGAAAGCAGAGCTGTGAAAAGCAGCCAGGGCTCAGCATATTAATACGCAACTAAAATTTGTCCACGTCCTATGAAAATCCAACTGTAGTGGACATGTAGTCACGATGAATACTACAGTGTCTATCATTTTGTGGATGAACAATGTGCCTTGGGTGCATTGTGATATGATTTATGAGATGACTTGAGATGAAACTGATATGATACGATACTATATATATGACATCTGACCTTTTTTCTCCACACTTTGTTGATCCAAATCAGTAGAAAGTAACTTAAGTTTGACCCAAGCAGAATGGTCTGAGTGTGTGGTTCAAGCTTACTTATTACAGTTATGTCTTAAATATGTGTCTTATGTGTCTTAAATTCATTAGAATGTTGAATTGTAACCAGCATGTACATAATATTTGAAAGAAATAGTTTAATATTACATTCTTCTCTTTGTAGACGAAAAGATGGCCAAGTTGATAAACTGCAGGGACTCCAAAATATAACACTTCTCAACTTACAAGGAAACCAGTTGTCAGAGTGGACAACAGTTTTAAGACTAGGTCACTTACCACAGTAAGGGTTAAGTAGTTACACAAACATTTAGAATATGGCTTAGTTTTGTCTTCACAAGTTTGCCTTTAAGTTCCCTATTGCCAGTTGGTAATGTATAGATTAAAGGTGGAAGGTGGTCGTTACAATGAATATTTTACTGCTTTTTTCCATTTTCAAATGCCTTTATATCAATTGTAATTGAATAGTCAAGTGAGTCAGGGGTGTTGAGGGGCACTCATGCCAGATCTGATTAAAAATTGTAGAAAGTAAAGTTTCAAGATTTTTTTTAATTAAAGCCTTTTCTCTGATGCCAAAAGCAAAACAGCTATTCATAATGAATTTGTTTGTTTTCTTCCAAAGTTTTGAATGTTTGTACATGTGCAAATTTTTTGGGTTGCAAAGGTCACCACCCTACTTGGTTTGAAGGGTTTTGTGCCTCTATGGGGGTTTTGTGGATCTATGGAAATCTAGCAAACCTGTAGCCCTAAGATCTGGGATTTGTTCCTGAAACATGGGTGGGGCTGCGAGGTGTGTGCTCTCACTGTTTTGCCTAAGTGCTCCCTAATAAATTTTATAAATTTATTTGTTGATTATTAACACTTCTCAAAACATGCAGTGGAATTGTTCCTCGTACATGTATATTTTTGTTTATGTCTAGACTACATGCACTCCCTCTTTTTGCTCAGGGCTAGTAGAGTTAGAAGAACACAAAAATCTTCACTCTGTTGAGTATGTCTAATTTGCTCGAGAGGTGAAGTAAAATTGACACCTCAAAATCTCTCCGCTGGGGGGCTTAAACATTTTGGTGTAGTCATTAGTCTCTCTTTTCCACTTGTGCATCACATATCCAATGGGTAAGCATATTTTGTTAAGATCTTGCATTCCTCACACTAAACTATCTCTGAGCAAAAAGAGAAACTGCTCCTTGTCTAATCTCATTTTGCCTGTTTTTTATTTAATCTTTCAGACTCAATCATCTAATTTTGAATGATAATGGCATAACTAGTGTTGAATTACAAAATAAAGTGCAAGGTATGTGTTTATTTCAGTCAGCTCAATGTAAACTTGTCTACTGAGGTCAATAATTCATTAAACTACACAGATGTAGTAAAAGATAAATAATTATGTTCCTCTTGATTCTGCTCAGGTGAACAAAGTAGCAAGCCTCTCTTTCCAGCATTGCAAACTCTTTCCCTCAGCAAAAACAGAATAAGTGAGGTGAGAAAATAATCATACACTTTTTCTTGTTCAGTGCATGGATGGCAGTGGCCGATCAAGAGGGAGAGTCCAGGGATCTCCCTTCTTCATTTCCTGTACTTGTCTTTTTAAATTTGAAAGGCATTCAAAATGTAAGGGAATAAAAAGAAAAAACCAGAAAATACCCTAGCTGTCTCAATGTACTAGAAAATCATATCAATTGTTGTAAATTGGCTCAAACTGAGCTGACATTCTTTGACTTTTGAATTATCTACTTCAAGTTGCCACTAGACCCCTCCTATTGGCATTGTCCTGACATTATGTTGTTAAGTAAGAGCGGACATTTGGCTCTTGTTTCTCTCTCCACCCAGCTGTGTGATTACATAGCAGTCACTTGTTGTGAAAACCTAAGAAAATGCAACGGACTAGCTGCCCCACTGGGTAGAAGCCATACTTATTCACCTCATGATACAGAAACTGGGAATATTTCGTTAACCTCAGTAAAACAACTCCTGCAGTAGACTGCTGGAGCCCAGGGGATAAAGTTGGTTGGTTCTGAAACACCCTAAAATAAGCCAGTGTGGCACCTAAAAACATGTTCACATGTGTAAACCTACCTAATTAAAAGCAACTGACGCGCAGTCCAGTGTCCCGAGTTTAACCGTTGAGCAATTGTTGAACGCTCAAGATGCTTTCGTTCTTTCTGCCTATTTTCAATGAACATTGCAATATCTGTCATTGACTTTAATTAAATCACCCTGTTTTTTTCCAGATTCAAAGTATTAATGAGTTAAACCATCTTCCGTCTCTAAACGAGCTGCGGTTTGCTGGCAATCCTCTATTCCAAGGTATGAGTTACAGAAGCAATTTATTTCAGTGAGCACTATAGTCAATTGTGTTGGCTTAAGCTTATCGCTTGCATAACACAAGGCCTTTGATTTTCGTCTTGCAGAGGAAACTACTTTTGCTAGTCGTCAGGAACTGTTGGCTCGCCTTCCTTCTTTAACTTCTCTTAATGGAAGCATGGTGAGTTGAGAGCATATTTTGAATGCTTGGCATCAGCTACCAGCTCTGTGAGGTTTGGTGTGGGTTAGATGTGTTTTCCTGCGTTTTGTAACAAGTCAGGTTTTGGTTTCAAGCATTGCTTGATTCATTGCATTCCTTGACAATCATCGGTGAAGTGCTGTCTTTTGTTGAACCTCTATTATCCGGACCTGGTGTGACCACGTGCACTTTAAATAGTCTGGATAATCGAGAGTCCAGATAATCAAGAAGAATGTATCTGGATAGTAGAAGTTTGACTGTGCTGATTGTTAAAATTTGTTGTTATTGTTTTTTTAGGTTAATCCAAAAGAGAGAGAGACGGCAGAGAGAGCTTATCTAAAGAAGTATGCTCAGGCATGGGTTAATGCCGGTGGCAGTGCTGGTAATGGACAAACCAGCTCACTGAAGCCTGCATTTGTGGAGTTACATCCCAGATATGAGCAACTTGTTAAAGGTTTAAATACTGTGTTGTTGTTATTTGAAGCACGATTCTTTGCTTTTTGTTGCCTAGAGACATTTACAAAATGTTGGAGTAGAATCAGCTCCTCATTCCGCTCAGGGATAGTTGAGCGAAAAGAACACACCAGTTAGCGCCAAAGTTGTCTGCTGCGTGGAAAAGCGCCGACACACGCGTGCGTCACTTTTCCTTGCAGCAGGGGATTTCCACGCTCACTCGTGGGTTCTTTTCACTCAACTAATCCCAAGCGGAAACTGAGAGGGGCTGCTCTTAGCCTAACAGAAATGTAGGTTGGATCTGAAGGCCCCCGCAAACGAGGAAACATTGTTGCAGAAACATTCTTGCAGAAGCTTGTTTCCCCAAAAGTTTCCTCGTTTGCGTGCACACGAAACATTTGTTGCGGAAACATTTTTTGCCTCCGAGAAACAAAAAATGTTTCCGATTTTCTTCAGAACATTTTGTTTCCGCAACAAATGTTTCCCCGTTTACGCGCCAAGGAAACAATATTGACTAGATTCCAGGGTCGCGTGGGCTGCATTTCTTAAACTGAGCATGCGCAAACGTTTGTTTTCAGTGAAGTGTTTCTTGGTTTTTGCGGCAAGGAAACAATGTTTCCCGCTCGTTTGCGCACCCAAGAAACATTCTTCGAAACAATGTTTCCGCAACAATGTTTGCTCGTTTGCGGGGGCCTTAAAGTTTTTGGCAAGTTTCTGGTACGATCAGTGCAAAACGTCTTCCTCAAAAACAAAAAAAAGAGGAATAGCATTCAGTTGACAGGTGGGGTGGCTTCAGCATGTTGTTACGCTCAGTGTCCATGGTTTTCACTGTCTTTCTTTAAAACAAATCAGCATTCACTCGCCTCCTGTACATTCTTTGTGGCATGCTAATGTTTGAAGTTTGTATTTCAGTTCATGGAGTTCCTCCGGAAGCCGAACGCAGTCAAAGTACATCAAAAACGTTGAAAGATTCCTTGATTTGTATCCTTAACGTACACTAGTGTGAAGTTTCAGAAACTACTTCATAGGGTAGTTAGAACCATATCCTCAAACAGCCAAGAGGAGAGAATTAGGAAGAGGAAAACTAGGCACAGTCTTCCCGTCATAATACAAGAAAACGTGAGCTTGCGGTGACTGCGTACAAAAGGCACGCGAGCGAAAAATGTCGTGAAGAAAGGTAAAAAAAAAAGACTATCATTGCCACATTTTTGTAACACATTTGGACGCTTTTAGCCTGCGATCAGGCTCACTTAGCTGTGTTTTCGAGACTGCGACTTGGCGTCGGAGGCGCCGATTACAAGCCGTAAGCTCCAGCGAGGAAAGGGGCAGGAAAATCAAAGAGAGCGTGCTCGCAGGCTGACGTATTCAGTGTTGTAGCTAAGCCCAGATATCAGGTTCCTGTCATTTTTATGCAGATTTCTGTAAATTCATACAAATTGATGTCAAATGAATTTTGCGCCTTGTTGTTTTTGTGGCCTAGCTGGAGCACTGTCGTGTTTCTGTGATCTCCAGATGAGCCCTTGTCAAAAATAACCACCAGAAAAGCATATTTTGCCAGGTCTGTTTGCCTATGACAAACAGACCTGACAAGGGTAAATCGCAATTTCTTTAATTGCGTGCATCACTGCCAGGATCATTCTTGATTTGTAACAGTTTTCTTAACAAGCTTTGCATTTAGCTGTGACGATCACGTGCCCTGATGCTCTGGACAAGAAATCTGTTACAAGGAAGTTACCAGGTGATTTGAATAAGTTGATAAAATATTCCATTTTAGGCAGAAGCTTAGGGAGAGGATG
Source organism: Siderastrea siderea (assembly GCA_964030785.1). Classification (NCBI taxonomy): domain Eukaryota; kingdom Metazoa; phylum Cnidaria; class Anthozoa; order Scleractinia; family Rhizangiidae; genus Siderastrea; species Siderastrea siderea. The sequence continues at coordinate 21,638,082 of OZ034978.1, forward strand.
TCGGATCGAAATAATAATAATAATAATAATAATAATACTACAAATAATAATAATAATAATAATAATAATAATAATAATAATAATAAAAACAGTGGTTTCTTCTTTTGTTAAAATTCACCCTTAGAGGATAGAGATTTATTCAAAAAAGAAGAAAGAAAAATCAGTACTGAGTAGTTGCTTTCCACGGCTACACCTCATTACCTACTGTCAATATTGGATGTCTGATATTGTCTTTCACAGGGACTATGACAATAGGAAAACTTAAAGGATTACTTTATCGAGTGTTCAAGGTGGATAGCTCAGACCAAAGATTGTCCTCTGTGGATAGCAAGGTATGTGGATTGACAAGTAATCCGTTCCACATTTTCCGATGTTAAATGCAGTTAAACCTCCGGCAAGCGGACACCCTTGGGACCCGGCATATGTGTCCGCTTACAGGAGCGGGCGCCTTCCAACTGAACACTCGTGACGATGTGGCTGTCGATGTCTAACTAAGTTTTTAGAGCGGCTAACAAACTCGGCAAAATCTACAATCACTGAAAAACGGGTCAAATGAGGTGCTATAATCACTGAAAAACGGGTCAAATGAGGTGACTGATGCAGTGTGGAGCTACCCTGCGAGTACGTTTCCGTCAAGGAGATTCATTTTCATGTAACTATAGCTAAAACAGAAATAAATCAAGGAAGGATTCATTGTATAGCTTCTGTAATGAAATACTTGTTCAGCAAGGATTAGTGTATCGTCTCTTGTTTTTTTTTTTTTTTCAATTATATGCACAGTAACAATGTTGCTGATTTGTAGAAGACACGTACATGTAGAGCATTAACTATTTGATAGCTCAAAATTTACCAAATCCTGGGTAGCACATTCCAGTGCCCGTCATATGGGATTCTAGAGTAGTTTTTTGATGCCGTCGTGTTTACATGCAAGCAAGTCGGAAGAGGTGTAATATGAATGGAGTGGAACTGTCGAGTGAGCTCGAATTTCAGGACATCTGTCCGCTTTAGCTCCTGGAGCTTCAAAAAGGTGTCCGCTTCCGCTTACGAGAGGTGTCCGCTTTCAGGAGGTTACAAAAGTAGAGTTTTAGTGGAGAAATCGCCCGGACAGCAGTTTGCTTCCCGCCTACGGGGAGTGTCCCCTTACGAGAGATGTCTGCAAGCGGAGGTTCCACTGTATGATGATTACGGAGCCGAGTATAGGCAAAACAAATTGCAGGCTAGTTAACTGTCCCTAAAAGAAAACGTGGACGAGTGGTTTAATTTTTTTAGTACAAAAAAAAGAAAGACTGTAATTGTAAAACACGATATATTGGTCATAAAAATCAAAAGAAATTATACTTTCCGAGGACAACGCGATCGTCATCTGTCAGCAAGTAATCAAAGATCATTGAGCCAATCATATTCGTGTATTCGCAATACATCCTGTTACCGTGCGATAGGGTATACTACCAATTTAACACAGGCATGTTAACTTTTTGTTATACTGTCGTAAAGGTCCGAATGAAAAGCCTGAAAAAAAAATTATTACCTCTACATAAAAGCGGAACTCATATATTCATAATTCACGTTTTTACTGAAGTTCATCTGTCCAAAAGGATTGCTAATTCCATGAAGGAGGGTTGTTACTTTCGGAACTTTACGGGATGTCTGTGCTCCTATAGGGAAAACTTTGCCGGTAAAATTAAAAAAACAAACAAGCAAACAAAACAATAAAACACCGGTATCTCTTAAGGTGCTTCACTCACGGCTCAAAATTACCTTAAATGACAAAGTATTCGTCGGTTAAGGTCAGGTAACTTGAAAACACTGCTCCGCCTTTGTTCTTTCACAAAAGCATATCATTAGCGTAATGATTTGACCCAGCCCGCACCCTTTCCAATAAGCGCCTCCGCCCTTCCTGATAAGTGCCCCAGTTAAGATAGAGGCATTGACCCTATGAATGAAAATGTCTACTCTGATCCTTTAATGCTTGCTACTATTCTTGTTGTTTTAGCTTCTGTGATTGTTCGTGAAGTGTTTTGACACTCACATTAGATATTTGTGTTGAGAATAATAAGTGCCCTCTCCCTAATAAGCGCCCTGTCTCTGTTAATCGCCGTCCCTTGATCTCCCAATCGAAATAAGCACGCGGTAAATTGCGTTATTACAATACTCACATTTCACTCAGTGACAGAAGGTTTCAAAGAACCTTTGAGTTTCGTTAAAGTTTCCTTGTTGTCAACGACAGTGTGATTTGTTTTTCTGTTTACAGCTTGGTCGAGAAGTTGAGTTGGACGATGATTTACGGCAACTTACATTTTATTCCATACAAAGTGGCGACACTATTTACCTTCGCTGGTGATTCAAGTTTCAAACGCTTTCTACCGAAACAGCGGTTCCCTTTACTGACAGGGCTGTTCGTCGTACCTTTAAGGGTTGAAATTTGAAGTTTGGTACCTCTTAGGGTGTTAACATCCGAAAGTGACCGTCCTGAGAATTGTCCCAGAACCTTATTTGTTAGGAAAGGAAAAGTCTGTAACTACCTTTTTGGTACGTACAAAGTATGACTAAGTCATGCACAGATCATATGGGAACAGGTCGCTATAAGAGTGATCCTCATGGGCCATTCATTGGTTAACAGCAGCTTAGGAGAATGGCGAAGAGCCCGCTGCTACATTATGGTGTTAAAAGGAGATGTTGATACACGATTTCTTGAAGGAGAGGACATCATTGTCACTGATCTCTCCAATTATACTATCTGAAAACTGTTCTAGACTCGGACAGCAGCAGTGTGGATGAAAACTCCTGCCAGTAGATTAGGTTCTTGAAACTGGTTCAATGAGTGCAATGCTCGGCATCAACAGACTGAAGCGGGTTACTCGCACAATCATGCACGTCTTGGGTAGCAACATCTTCAAGTCTGGTGCTCATAAGCTGGTGCGTGTCGTTAAGACGACAGACTCTGCCGACCGATTTTCGTGTTTTTAGCTCCATTTAAAGCACAGGTAGCCCAAGCTCCAAAGGGAGCCGTCAACATGACATTTCGTAACAGCGTTATATTTATAAGAGTTTGTATGGGAATAGAACGATCGTACAAAATATTCAAAATAGGGGAAAGACATTTAATAAAATCGACTTACCCTCCCATCTTCTGTGTATAACTTGTGTTTCTATGGCATTCGGAGGCGTTTCAAAGCGATTCCTGGGTTTTAGGTTCTCTGTTTTCCTCTCCATATAGAGAGGAAAACAGAGAACCAAACATCCACTGGAATCGCTTTGAAACGCCTCCGAATGCCATTGAAACACAAGTTATACACAGAAGAGGGCAGTTAAGTCGATTTTATTAGATCTCTTTCCCCTATTTCGAACTATTTTGTACGATCGTCATATTCCCATACAAACTCTTATAAATATAACGCTGTTACGCAATGTCATGTTGACGGCAACAGAGAACCTAAAACCCACAGGAATCGCTTTGAAACGCCTCCGAAAGCCATAGAAACACAAGTTATACACAGAAGATGGGAGGGTAAGTCGATTTTATTAAATGTCTTTCCCCCTATTTTGAACTATTTTGTACGATCGTTCTATTCCCATACAAACTCTTATAAATATAACGCTGTGACGCAGTGTCATGTTGACGGCTCCCTTTGGAGCTTGGGCTACCTGTGCTTAAAGGCGCCCCTATTTGGGTCTCAATGCAAGCGGCCAAGACACCAGCTTTTGTCACTCGCTTAAAACAGTTACACACTGGCGGAACCTAAACAAGAGAGCTTCCTCGCAGGCTTAGCCATCATTGATTAAAACTGCTGAAAATTAAACAGACAATAAACAGTCTATCCTTGTTTTATTAAAGAAACCTTACGAGTTTCCAGGAAATTTACATCGTATTACTGTGTTTGTGTCCAAAATAATCAATATCTGCGGATTTTGTGGTTTGCTTCAAAGTTTAGTAAATTAAAGTGGTAGTTGAGTAAGCAACTTATATCTAATTCGTCGTGCCTTCAAGCTGATTGTCCTGTTCTCAACACACTCGCTGTTCTCGCACATAAGCCTTCCATCACACGGGCAGTCGGCGTGAGATGTACATTTGTTCTTGAATATCCGGAAGCACTGAAAGATAAAGAAATATTTGTATAAAAGAGATGATTACAATTTCTAGACATGAGCAGTCACGTGCTCCGATTGGTTTCCTAGTAAATGGTAGAAATCAATCATATCTTCCTGGGCCGCGTAAACATATGTCGATCTAATTTATCGCGATTCATACAATATTGCATCTATTGAACGGTTTGAAGTTCGAAAACAAAACGAGAATTTTTCATCGTAGTAGCACTTTAAGGAAAGATCACAGTTGAATGTCATGTTTTCCCAACGTTCCAAGTATTCTTCTTTGTTATCTTCTCAAGGTTTCATGCAATCCATTCCATTCCATCATTTAATAGGTCTAGTACCAGGGTCTCGTTTCTCGAAGCTCGCGATGACTTACTGGGCCCGACAAGTAATTTTTCGAATCTGTTTTTATCGATTGGCGGTAATTATAAGTACAAACTTTCCGATATATACCATAAAACTAATACTTTGAGTTAGTAATTAGATGGACACTAAATCAGTTTGCCGTCAACCGTAAGTGCTCTTGCATGTGTGTTTGTCAAAGCGCTGAGCCACGGAGTAGACCTTAGAAAGACTACTGTTAGTGGCTAACGTTTTAAAAAGTAAGCGACGGTCATCCGTAGAGTCAAGAGAGGTGAAAGAGAAGAACGTATTGTCATTTGAATTCTATTGGTTATGGGCTTAATACGACTCGATTTTGTGAAACCAATCCTCGTAGCACGATTCAAGCACAGGCAAAATCGGCTCCGAAATGTGTAACCCTTTAAGCCCTGATATAAAAATGCATGGTTTCCTTATTGTTGTCCATACATTTCTTACAGAACCAGTAAAGGAGAATTTGTATAAATATCAAGACATCCTATCCTTAGTGATCACTTCCTTTATTCTCGTCACTTAAATGTTTGAACAAGTGATGATAATGTAACGAGAAATTTCATTTTCATCACTGTTGGGGCTTAAAAGGGTTAGTAATAGTTCATACTCAGACGATACCTTACTTCTATCATTCTTGTTTAGGAAGGCAATATCCCTAGCTAAACTTACCGGTTTTTTCCTTACAACACCATCCCACCATTGACGTACTGCGCAAACTTGTTTGTAATTGCAGATAACTTTCTGGTCCGTGCATGGGCAGTCGATATCCTCACCACAGGGATCTCCAATAGGGCACTGGAAAATTGGACATGAAAATATCAAAGAGATTGTAATATCGTTATATACTTGTAACGACTCGAAATGTATTAGTCGAGTAACTGAAAACCTTATGACTTGTAATTCAAGAGAGGGTGAGTTCGTTTGTAGTTTCATGCTTTTTTTATTATTATTTTCGCTTTCTAATAGCGTTGTTACGTCTCATTCCTCGAAAGTCTCGAAATGTACCGAACTTTCTTAGACGAGAATACCGTAAAAACGTGGATGCGCCTCTTGTTTGAACTGCAGGTTTAAAACAGGGATTAAAATTTTATTAAGTTTTACATCACCAAAATCTTTTGAGTAATACTAATTTTAAAACAAGCCTATCGGAAACTTGGATTTTTTTCTTTGTCACACGCTACTACCTCGTTTACGCACAAAAATGAAACAAAAACCAGTTAATCATCGCTGGATTTCAGTCGCTCGAAGGTATCAAAAGTTTTGTTTATTTTTGCGTTCCGATTTCTGCCAAAAGTTTGGAAACATTTTTAGTACTTAGCTGCGATGTCTTTCAGTTTATGGTGTATTTTGGCATACTAAAACAGTAATTTTCCCACCCTTAAGTACACTGCAAGCGCAAAAAAAGCACCCCTTTCGTGCGGAGATTACCCATGAAGCCCACTCTGAGGAGTACCCACCCCCCCCCCACCCCCTCCCGGTTGTTATGTTGTGTTTTAAAACTTCTGTTCAGACCTACAATGATCGTTAATGGTACAATCCCCAGCTCTCTTTAATTGCGGGGGCGCGTTTGCTGTACATTTTTGCAACCAAGTGTCAAATAAGGTAAATCTGAAATTTTCCCCCGGATCGAATGATTTGACTTTTTTTCTTGGCCACATGGTGCTAAACTAGTATGTTTCCAGACGAAGGTTGCAGCATTCAAGATTCGGCGTTTTTTGTTTATTTGTTTGTTTGTTTGTTTTTGTCATCGTCACCACTGGCCTCTCTCTTCCGTCGGCAGCTATTCGGAATATGTAAGTAATTTATTGCCTAATTACTTTGTCTCTTGCTCAGTTAATTTTTATGACAAAGGCGGGATATTTTACGAGCGCATAGAGGCTATGGGAAACTATGCGTTATAATTAACCCTGTACTTTTACCCAATTTTTGAATCATGAAATGTAGCAAGTTTTCCATTGAGCTTTTAAGAAAAAGCCAGATGATCAACGTTCAAACAGAAAAATAAACTTTCATCGGTGTTGTACAGAAAAATAAACACCACCCCAAAGGAAATGGCTTTCACTTAGATTGACACGGACTCTAAAGCTAGAACTACAAAGCACCACCCGAGAGTACTGCTCAGTTGCAGTTTATCTGAGTGGTCAAACATTAGGATTTCACTCAAACGTTAGAACAGTCTTGTACAGAGCAATAAACAGTACCGCGAGAAAGTACTGCTCAATAGCTTTCATTTGAAAAGTCACACTGCAGCGTTTCATCCACACACTCGGAAGCTAAAACCACCTTCTTGCACAGCATAGGAAACAGCAGTACCGAAAGGTCTGTTCTATAGCTTTCATTTTTCGGCGACTCTTGGGGATTCAATAAATGACTACCACCTCGTACAGCAAACTAAACAGCACCACAGAAAAATCTAATACTGCTCAGTAGCTTTCACGTTAACCGGTTACACGGTAGGATTCAATCCTCGACTTAAGGTGTAATTTCAAAGATGACTTACTCCTTGAGGATCATCCTCTTGAACCAGAAATCTCGCCGCTGCAAAACCTACAATAACCGCTAGTACAAGCACAGTTTTCATCGTCTTGCCGAACTGGTGTCTGGAAGAACAAAAAATCGCAACTTGTTTTAATGAATACTAAGAATTGTTTATAGTAAATGTCTGAAAATACCTGACACCTGATTATGCTCTCTTGAGATACTCTTGAGATTCGGCACTTAACCTACCAGAAGTGGATCTTATAGGATTACCGTGAAGTTTGAGTCATAAACCCAAATACGGAGGTTTTAACCCCAGCCTTTTGACGCAGCATCATGCGTAAAATAGATGAGGATTTTTTAAAAATTGTTGTCATTAAGTAAACCGACATAGGAGGATCCCAAAGTGCTATAAGTTTCAAATTTTGCCTTCAAGCAATAAATATTTTGGGGGGGAGAGTCAATAGCACACCTCTCTATCCACATAGCTCCTTTTATCGGTTTTGAATCAACGCCACGTCGCAATAACCTTGGGAGTTAAGGCTTACCGAAAGGTCTTTTCTTCTCAGACTTGTGAAATAATCTCTCTATATTATTTCTAAGTATTTTGTTTAAATTTAGTTTCTCCACTAACATGGAAACCGACTGTTCGGAGACAATGTTTATTTAAAGATCTAGTTTTCCATGTGCGCGCTCTCGCAGCATTTTGTATAGGAGCAAACCATTTGTGAAAGCAAATTCGAAAACTTTTTTGTCCCCTCGTAACCAAAATTCATGAAATGCATATCCCCCTACCCTTTTCTGTTTGTGGTTTGAAGTTTCGTAAACTAGTACGCCGACATTATTGAACGTTTGGATGCAGAGTTGCTTGCTGTAGTGCTGTAGGTATCACTTCTGAGTCATTTTTTGACGGTCCTCAAGTACGCCTGTCTTTCATTGGATATTGTAAATCAACCAAAAAAGAATGCTTTTCAGTGCTACCGATTTAACAAATTTTATAAATGAATGCGAAGAATTATAAAAACCACTGTACCAGGAGGAGAAAAACTTTATTTTCTGTGTTGTTTAGCGTTATTAATCAGCCCAGATATTATTTCAATTAAGGAAATGAGCTGTGTTGGCTATAAGCCAACCATGGTTTGGTCAGCCTGTGTGCCATCTTCAAAACAACTGGAAGCTCTCACGCATGCTCCTTGTCAAATCCATCCTACACTTTGATCCTACACCTTCCTAAAGCCATCAATTTTTAAGCACAACTCCTCAAGCAGCCAGTCGTGGCAAGTTGCCATTTCAATGTTTGTGACAAAAATGTTAAAAAGCAGGAGTGCTACTCATTAATTTTCGGCCCGCGTGAAATTTGGGTTTGCCTTGCCCGAAACGATCGGGAATTTCTCCGGAAATCGTCGGAGGTTTTCAGGCATAATTAGCACATATTGTTCTTTCCGGGTAATTTTCTTTTGCACTGAAGAGTGATGTATGAATGCATGTGCCCCAGGGTTAAAACTCAGTTTTGTTTATGCTTATATCAAACCTAAAAATAGCTTCATTTCATTTATTGTTACTTACTTGTCCTACTTTTCACGGATAGCTAGACTGAACCGTAAAAAAGTGCTTGCAGACATTCTTAGTCCTCTCATCACTTGTGTTAAATCTTAAAATGACGATGTAAGCGACCCGTAGTGAACAGGTTTTTTTGGATAAGCTTTTAGAATATCGTGAACTTGTTTTGAGAGCTGAAATCCACCTGTAATCATAGTCTGCTACGAGGCATTCGACGTTAAATAAGGATTGAAAAGCACAAGGAAAAACCACACTTTGTTTATGATAACTAAACCATTTCATTATGAATGCCTTGGATTCGGCAGAAATATTTTTATGAACTATTTCAAGTACAAAGATACGTGAAAATTTAGAGATAAAATCTAATAGATTCTTGTCTTATCGTAATTTCTAAAAGGCATTTTAAAATTCGAGCTTCAATTCAGTCGCAAATCAGTACACATGTACAAAGTAGATTTATCTCTTCCAGACATCCCCACCCTCCACTAAAAACCAAAATTATCAGATTGTATAAATGTCGCAGCTAATGAGTTCGCTTTTCGTACCTGAAGCTGAAAAAGTCTTATCAGAAGAGCGTTCAGCGTGCTGAGATCACTGATTTCAGCTTGAAGTCGGTGACCTTTTAAAAGCTTGTAAGGCGAAAGTTTGGAGTCCATTTAATTTAGGTAATTGATGTGCAACAAGCTATTTCCACTTTGAAAAAAACAAACTCGTGAGTAAAATAGCGAGCTTGTTTGATATTTAAACGCATCGGCGCAGCTGTTTGGAATGTTAATATTCTCAGTACGCAACCAATTTACTCATGCTTCTCATCATATTTATTGCAGTTCACTGCCTTTTATAGTTTGTATTCCTTTTGTTTTCGAGAAAAAACGCAGGCCTGACTTTCCCGTAACTAACAATTTTTTTTAATTTGGTTTATTTGCCAATAAAGGTACATTAAACTAGTTTGCATCATATCCTATAAGATGAAGAGTCGTAGTAATCTTCATTTCAGTCCGACAGGAAATGAAAAATTGAAGTAGCTACGGCGGGGGTAATTTGTAACGCCGTAAGGCTTTTGCCAAATTAAAAAGGTGTTTTCGTTGTAGCTCCGCGACAGCTATCTACATTCAATTTGAGCATTTCAAAAGGCAAAGATTATGCATTGCCTAGAGTAACAAAAAACTGTTGAAGGTTCGGTACAATTAATGAAGCAAAGCTTGCTGGGTACAACTTTGTAATCTCGGCGACCATTTCATGAACAAATGTTTAATGATGTCGGCATGTGTTAAACGCCTTTACAAAAACTTTTTCCCGTGGTATAGTAGACGTGTTTTCTCACACAGATACGTTCTTATGTTATCGGGCACCGAATAAGACAAATGAGCGTTGCCCAGCTTAAGATAAGCAGCGATATTTATGGCTGAAATCGGTATGAATTTCCTACATTCGTGGAGACTGATCAGAAAAGAGCTGCATTTTAATGGTTAACGAATACTAAAATCTGTCTAGTCGTTTTAAAATCTCTTATTATATTGTCTGCCGTTGCTATACTACTAACAACAGCAGTGAGTAACCAGCAAGAGGCAAGTGAAGTACGCGAATTTTAAGGTTACTGGCTGTCGCTGTAAGTGGAATTTCAATCTTAATATCTTTCAATGGGTTCTTACTCTGTAAATACAGGTGTCATATATCTCCTGTCTAGCTATCGTTGATTTCCTGAAAGTTTCAGTGAGTTGTTGCGTTTTTTTTTCTTGAAACCAACTCAGTCGCAGAAAAATATTAGTATTGGGATAGTCTTCGGAGCATCAACGAGAAAGTCACAATTCGTAAATTGACTTCAAAAAGAAAAAAGAAGATGAATAATCTTCATTAAAGGCCTCAATCAACTTTACATGGACATTTATACATCAAGAAAGTTAAATCACTGCATTGTCTTCACACCGACTTAATTTCTATTTTAAAAATTTCATGCAGTGTTAAAATACATATTACGTCTAATCCCTCGAAGTGCTAGTAAGGATAAAATGTTGTCTCTTTTTATCGGCAACAAAAAGCAGCTAAGCGGCTAGTTTTAGTCTTACCTGAACTCAGCTAATCTAGACAGTACTAGTTGTATCTTCCGTTGCTTCTTTGTAAGTTAAACTCTTCTGGAAGTTCAGCGAGTTTTAAAACATGATGACACCATGTTTACTTTAAGATTAAGATAACGCGACCCACTCTATGTCCTTATAACGACATGTTTTTGCAACGCTTTACGTCAACAACCTATTCAGTTTTCTTTCAGTTTACGGTATGACCATGTAAAAGAAAAGAAAATCGACGAGTTATACCCGAGGGAAAATATTTCTTTTATCAGATGATCTGGTATTTAAATTGGTCCTAAGCAGACCTAATATCTTTAATTTGTGGTGACTTTTTCGTTAGGTGCCTTACTTTCTTTGAAAAAAATAATTATTCTGACTTTTAATGATTTTGTAATGTGCAAAAACTTCGCTTGTTTAAAAAGAATAAAAAGACTCAAATTTACTTCGTATTTAAGAAATCTTTAAGGTGGACTCTCTGCCCCGATGCACGCTTCAGGAAACGGGAAATCTTATATCTGATTGTTTTTTATTCATTTCCATGGTGTTGTTTAGCCTCCTTTCGCATAAAGTGGAAAACTAAAACCTATGTTGAGCTTTGCGATTGAGATCAAAGTAAAAGTTCCTTTTTCCGCCTTTCGTATTAAATAAAATCTAAAAATATACGCACCAACGGAAAAATGTTAACAAACATTTTTCCCTCTACAATAAATTTAATTGATGAATGTATTCTAGTCGGCTTCTATTTTAAAGAACATCGAACGTTGTCGTTTTTTTAGGATTCGTAATTATTAGAAACATCTCTCTTTTTTTGTCTCCTTCGATTGAAATTGTGCTGATCAGCAAAAAACATTTTTTTTAAAGTAGTAGGAAACATTGTCGGCTTTTCTTAACCTGAAAACTTGCGGACTGAACTCCCAACCCACAGAAGATTACTGGATTTTAAGAGGGCACGGAGTAATACACATCCCCCTTTTAGTTTTAAGGTCATAAAATAATTCATCTTCATCAGTATACAGGTGGCAAGTTTTCCCTGGCAATATTTTTCCGCTATACCCCGAAGGTCTGGTTTTAATTCCACATTTTTGTCGAAAACAACACTGTATGCAATACTGATAAAAAATGAATTGGCTGTTTGACTTTACAGCAGGATCTTAAGATGATAAATGAGAGCTAGAGAGTACTATAGAGGCAATACACTTCAGATAAAGAGAGATTTCGGGACATGTAGTGTTAAAAATTATTTTCTTTTTGGATTCATCTCAGGGAAACAAAAAATTTCGTATGACGAAAATGGAAGGTTAAAGTTCAGTAACATGAAATTTGTTCAAACGTTAGAAATTAAAAAAAAAAACTTTCAAATTTAATCCCATTATTCATAGAAAGAACCCTTTTATCCAATCGAATTGTTTTATTTCTACATTTTATCAAGCAACCTTTTTACATAAAACATGACTTCCGTTGCTTTAAGCAATAAAACTCAGATTGGTACGAACTTTTGAATTACCTATTCAATTTGGTGCAACATAAGGTAGACTTTTTTGTTCAGTATTCAACCTTTGTTTCTAGTCCGGCGCTCTTTTTTTTTTTTCAATTTAAAAGCAACTTTTTAACCTTTTGTTAAGTTTGTTACAAGAAAGTGTGAAATTAACTGCTTCCACAATCGCAATTAGGGGCGAGTTTACCAGGGAAAAGAATCTGCCTCCGCTATAACTCCATATTATGGCTTATATGTCATGTGTTTGGGTTATAACTAAGTCTTATATTTTACGATGTCATTATTAAATCATCGTTTTGTAAATCTTTGAAATCAGTAACGCAACTTACCATAAAAACAAATCAATATAGTGAACAAAGGAGAAATATTGAACTCTTTTTCGCGCGTCATTGGGAATTTGCGACCCACTTGTTTTGAAAAGAAAATGATCGTGTATTTTTTCGAGAACCGAACAGGGCTTTTAAAAGGGGACAACAATAGACTTCTTTCGCTACTTCTTCGTTTCCGTTATTATCATTTAAAAAGGCCTATAATTAATCATAACAATTATTTTCGGCGGGAATGAGCATGCAGAATGTTCTCGGCTCAGAAATTATGAACTACGAAGATAAAAGGGTGGCCCACTAAAAACAATAAGATAACAGAAAAAATGGACATAAGTCTCGTTTTTTTCTAGTCGAGCCTTTCCACAACGGCTACCCGAACTACTCAGTTTTCTGGCCATTGTAGACGATGAATTAGAGTGGACGAGGGGTGGCGATCGAAACGAGAAAACGTAGCTGTTGTAGAATAGTGGCCGTTTGTGTACATTTGACTGTAATTCAGTGTATTGAGATTTTTATCTGCCAATGACCGAATCATGACCGTGACGTCGTTTAGCGAGTTTTGTAAGTTAAAAGTTTTAACTAAACTGAAGAAGGTGAGACTAAAAACTGAAGAAAGGTAGGAGGTTGTCTCTGAAGAAAAAAAAACACTGTAGTTTTACAGTATTTCGAAGTTCTCCATTCCTTCATAAACTGCGATGATTACTTTACGATCGAGATCTGTTTAATTTGCAGATCGATTTGCAGAATCAACGCACATTGAAACACAGGCTGAAATTTCTATATTTCCTAAACTAGGATAGACAATAGCTTTTCTTTTTAAAATCGTGTCTCGCTTGTGCTTTAAAGTTTGTATTTTTTCCTTAATCTATTTTTATTCTTTCCAGTCCTTCTTATTTCCTTTTTAAAATTTCCTGTTTTTATTTTCTCGAGCACCGTTCTACAATTCAAACCATTCTTTTGGGTTCTTGTATGTTATCTCGGAAGCCCGACGACATGTTTTAGAAATACCATGCTAAAAATACATAGTGTGTCTTTGTGACAGCTGAATTGAACAGACCGATAATGTCTGTGATGACAAATGATAAAAAGTTGGAGGAAATGGAAAAGTCAAGTGACCATTATTGACTTCTCGTCGCTGCATCATTTGGTGTTAAGATAGAACTTACACCACATAAAAAATATGTGCTTGTTTATGACTAACCCGTACACCTGAGAGATAAACGGTTGGTCTAATTACGCAGGTGATTATGTTAGACGACGGTTTTGCGGCGATTTTAAGTCCGTTTTAGATCGCACAAGTAAACTTTGATTTTAGGGCGATTTTATTGCTATTTTGTTGCGATTAGAACAGAACACATGCGATATAAGGACAAAACAATTAAACCTTCCCTTTCGGTTTCCCTCAAGGCAGCCTTTGTGTTGAAATGACATGCGTTCATAAACAACTTGACGCTTCATGTTGGAGATAGATTGCGTGCCCTAGATTTCCCCATCATGTCTTGTTATTCATTTATTGGCGATGGCATACCGACCATCAGCTTGTGCAAACTCGGAAACGCGTCTCTGGCGGAAGAAGAGACTTGCTGTTTCCAGTATACAAAACTCACATTTCATTGAGAAACTAATTGTTGTTGTTGTTTTAATAGTTTTGTCTCAGGATCGAAACTGAGGTGTTTCCAGGATCCCAGTGCGACTTCCGCATCCTTTTCCGTTTATAGAAACCGTCTTATGTTATAGCGGTACAAGTTAAAATAGTTGAAATTAAAAGGAATCTAAGGGAATACAAAAAGAATGACTCTACTGCGTTCACATGATACCGACATGAGTTTTTGCACTGCAGTGAGCGAAATTCCGATCGGAATCTCATAGCGATAAACTAGTACCCGTATGAATCATCTACTTCCTTGAAGAGTCGAGTGAATATAGGACCCCTCTCCCAGCACACGATTGTCTCAACCAATTATTAAATTCAATATTAACTCTTTCGCTTCAAGAGTCGTATTTTTCTGACGTTGGAGTCGGGAGACATTGAACCACTTGTGGCGTCATCATTTTCTGACGACACCAGATTGTTTTGATGAGCAGCTAACTCAGCAAGGACAGATCCATCCATACGTGTGTCCGTTTTGAATATCGACCAAATTCTGGCAGAGCTATCCCAGAAAAAACGTGTCCAATTTTGGGTGCAAAAATTGATGGTAAAATAGACCAAGTCACCTAGTTGATCAATGTTCCAGTTGCAGGTTTTTTGAAGGGCTGAGGCCAAAACTTTTCCATTGGATAGAAAGGGGATAAAGGGTAGAAGATAAAGAGAATAGAAAGGGAGAGAAAAAGGAAAGCAAACGAAGCGAGAAAAAAAAGGGAAATGAATCAGCAGAAGAAGTCCAAATTTTGGCTTATGCGCATGCGTGAAAGCAAAATATTGTACAACTTACGATAGAAGCTGATTCAAAATCTAGCTAAATTGTAAGAAAACGCTTTTGTAGCAAAGTTTAGCGGCATTTGGCAACATAGCACTCAAAAAACCGCTTTAACGGTAAAAAATGCTTTTTTTCAAGAAAAAAGGTCGGACGGGATTCACGGTTACTCACCACATCATCGGACACGGATACACACTAAAGGAATACCACCTCCAGCAATCGCTGAGCCAACGGTAGTCAGCGGTCGTGTTGCTGAATAACAACAAAAGCTTTCTTATTGAAAAATAAACGTTGAAACTCTTGGACACTTTGAGCCAACAGACCGTTGAAACGGTTTTTCTAGTCATATTGGAGGAGGTGCAAACATGAAGCGAAATGTTTGGGGATATTAAAATCGCGACCGCTGGCATTCTAGCATAGATGCACTCTAAAATTGAATCAGCAGAATCTTGTACTTAGTCCTTAAGTTTATTATTTGTAGGTTTTCAAGAATTAAAATTGCCAAAATTTTTTGACATTGGATTCCAGTTTTTTCCCCGGGGCACAAACACTATTTCGCGCCATTGAACCCTCGCCAATATGGCGGAAAAAACCTTGAAAACATCTACTATTTAGTCCAGGTCTCATCCACACTAAAATGCATACTTTTGCATGTGTTTTTGCCTAGCGTCCTCACTAAAACGATCGAAAACAGAGATATCTATCGCTAAAAATGGATGTTTTGAAGGAGTTCTCCACTGTGGAGCCGGACTGTCGAAAACAGAGGTCTATCGGTTTGGTACCGGCACGACAAAAAAATTCGTCTCAGTAAAAATCACTGAAACTGGTATTTCGGTTTTCCAACTCACCAATTTGATTTTTCACACAAAAGGTTGACACGATACGGAGAATAAACATAAAAATAATGATTAGGAGAATTAAAAACGCAAAGGCGGTTTTTTTGGCGACGCCGCCGCATGAACAGTATCGCCTGACAGTGTCTCGCCGCGAATGACAATGTCACGTCACGTGATCAATTTACGCCAATCAGAGTCGGAGAAAATTTAGTTTTGAACTACACCTTTTGCTGGTCATTACCAGAAAATATACTTTCAATAACGCAGATATCAGTTTCATCAGTTTCATTACCGTGAAAATGCATTCATTTTATTCAATCGACATTCATTTATGCTCTTTACAAATTCATAGAGCCTTTTTGGCATATTCATAAACATACATTTAACACGTACAGGCAACCATTTACACGATGATGCATTCTATAGTGCTACTTTATAAACATTAACGCCGTTCTTTAGTACAAGAAGGGCAAAAAAATTTCAACAACGTACTGGGTTTTCACACGAAATCGGGGTAGAATAAAACTTTAAATATGAACCTTAAGTTTGCATTCAGGTATGAACGTTCATAAATTGTATGCTGTCAATTGTACCAAGATTACATGTCTGTGAGAGAGTTACGTAACCACCTATTCATGATTCTTACGGTATAAAAGTGCGCAGAAAATTGCTATATGTACGGTAGTGTACGCGTACATGTAAACAGCAGAACACTGCACAGTCCACCTGTATAATGGTAGGTAAAGTCGCACACGAGCCAAGGAGGCTCTCACGGCCGGAGTTTAGCCTGGTTCCTGTAACATGAAGCAACTGAGAGTTTTGCTACTCCCCCCTGGATGGGATGTTTGTCCATCGCAGGGTTACCCCCAGCAGAATGTCGCTGATACCCATTTTATACACCTGGGTGGAGAGAGACAATGTGGGGTAAAGTTTCTTTTGTAAGGAAACAACACGATGGCAGGGCCACCTGTGTATACACGTACTGTAATTCTTGCCATGGCGGAGAGAAACAGGAGAAATAGAATCCATTAGAGCACCGTGAGTGGATTGTTAGGGCGTTCGAAGATCCACAGGAAGATTACCTTCTGGTGGCTGACACATCAGGAGTGAACAGGTCAACTACAAGACGCATTGACGCGAAATCTCAGAGAGGTAAGAATTGCAGAAAGACCGCTTGGTGGTCGAAACAACGTCCGAGTTGATAACGAGATAAAAGAATGCTTGAGCAAGATCACCAACGAAAACTGTCTGCTGATTCTGATGCTAATAAATGGTGAGATTCGAAGACGCCTTCCAAGAAAACCGCAAGTCCGCACTGTGGCGAGGGCTCTCAGGGGATGGAATGGTTTTGCGCGTCAAGTTAGTCAGACCAGTCCCGGGTGAACGAAACAGACCAGATGTGATACA
The DNA here is from genome assembly GCA_964030785.1 of Siderastrea siderea. Lineage (NCBI taxonomy): Eukaryota > Metazoa > Cnidaria > Anthozoa > Scleractinia > Rhizangiidae > Siderastrea > Siderastrea siderea. Next base: position 21,655,140 of record OZ034978.1, read on the forward strand.
GAGGCGTATCGACTATGCCAATTGGTTTCTGGCCAGTGGTGTTCTGAATCACTGTGTTTTTGTAGATGAATGCAGGTACAATATCTGGACCGAGCGAGAAGGGGCGACATAGCCAACACACAATAGTGTGGACAGCGTGGACGAATGAAATGTTACTGTAACAATGGCAATTCTACCGGTCAACGGTCTCGTCATCCACTCTGCGATAGTTGGAGGTATGAACGCGCAGAGATTTAGTGAGTTTTTGCGTTAGGTGAGGCGACGGTCGAGGCGACGTGGTTTTCCATATCAAGCCGGACGCTCGATTTTAGAACCAAAGCGGCATTCAACGCTGCGTTCTTCGAATATTTGTGGGGGATTAGAATAGCGCTAGCGTGAATTCTTTTGTTCCAAATGGAGGGGGTATTTCATTAAAAACGTCGAATCATGTCCTTTAACCGGCTGTCATCGCTGTTAAATTTAATTAATGAGCTTCTTTCATCTACGCCAAAATCCCTTTTAATTTCGTTATGCCGATAATAACAGCATCGTTGAAAACCAGGAACATACACTCGAATTAAGCTCTCCTTGGGAACACTCTCGTAAGCCACCAGCTCTAGTTACGAGTTGCGACCGCGACCACTTTTGTGAATTACCGACTGGACTTTTCCTTTGTTAAGTTCTCGTAAGCGATCACGCAGTCAACACTTCAATAAAAGTTTTCACTTGGTCAATTTTAGAGTAAAAGTCGTAAAACATAACATTTTAAACTTAGTGTTCGCTGACTCGTACATACGTGAACGTCTTCCGTGATAGACAGTAAAAAAACTATTTCATATTATGACTACAATGCTATTACTAACCATCAACATATGGCACTGAAGCTATCTGCCAAAAGCTCTTGGCAGTAAGCGACCACTCTCTAATGTTTCGTCACTTGGTCGCTTACGAGAGCCCATTCTTTTAGCGACCAGCTCTAGTTGCGACCACTTTTCAGAATTCCCTAGGTGGTCGCTTACGAGAGCTTGTATCTAAACATCGTAGAAAGAAAAAGAGGTGCTTCTAAACAGGCAATACCCGAGCGACCAGGACCGTCTACAAGCACTGGGAATTGTTTAGTGCAATTGAAAGTGACTGATAGCTATTATAATCATCTCTAACATTATCCATGACATTACGGTTTACTGTAGCCTCCCACGCAGTCTTTTTTAGGGAAGTCGTATTACACTCCTCCCCATAATACGACTTCCCTAATAACGACTGTGTAGGAGGAGGCTACGTCTACATCTACATTTTATTACGTTTAAACTCTCAACATCCCGTAATATTTCATCGCTGTTGTCGTATAAAGTCTGAACTCATCGATTTTGTCTTTTTTAAAATTACGTCTCCGCTGACCGAACAGATCGTGGGCTGTGGGAACCAGAATGTTCTGGCCGAGGAGACGAGTGACTAATTGAGCATGCACACTGTTCGGTTTTTGGCGCCCACTTTCAACTAGCCTCCCACGCAGTCGTTTTCACGGGAGTCGATGAACTATGCCCGATCTTATCGCTTTACGATACAACGTACATTGTATCTACCAATCTTCTCCCGATCATCAAGCCTCTTCGACTGAAGGTTTTGCCGCCACATTTCCCGAATATTGCTATCAGCTTAGCCTGGTGTAATTTCGTTGATTACTGAAGTAAGTTTAGAATGAAAATGTACTTAAATAATCCCTGTCGCTGGTCACAATAAGGGATGACTGGCATGTCTTACAATTTAAACCCTAGCATTACAAACGGGAGCAGCTAAGCACAGCATGAGCATTGGTTACAACATTAATTTTGTACTGTGCCAAATTATCCTTCCCATTGAATTTGGTTGTTGTTACATGTATGTCGTACTATAGTCAAGAAGAATGCCAGTCAGTTGGGAGGCTTTATGCTGAGATTTGCCGCCTGAAGTGCTTGATTACAAGTGTTTCAAAACATCCATTTCATCTTCTCTCCGTTCTCCCTCGCCCTTCATCGTCATTGAATGTGCTATTGAATGTGTAAGATTCAGCCGAGATTCGCTGACGGAAAAATTTTCGCTACTTTGTCTACTCTTATTTCCTCTTTTACTCCTGTCTACTTTCCACATTTTAATATTACTTATTATCTTTGCCGCAAAAAGTAATTACTCCCCTTTAATTATGTATCTTAGTCAAAACAATCCGAAAAGACAGTGACATTTTTTTTATTAATTGGCAACATCAAGTCAAAAATAAGGCATCTTTCATGAACTTGACATCGTCACGAGAACATCGAAACGTATATTCTCCAATATTAATCGCTTATTTTTATACTATTAAAAACTAATGCATTGTTTGTTAAAAGAGAGGCATCAATAACTAATTACGCAGAACATCAATACCAAGTTTTTTGTGTGTTCAATCACGCGAAGTTTATTTTGGGTTGTTTCAGGTGTTGAGTATTGTTTCAGTCTAGTAACTTAACAAATTCAGATGTTTGTATGACTGCAAGCGAGACCTCAACCCATACAAACTTTTAGCAAAACGTCCACAAAAAGTCCAAACCAGGCTGAGGAAGAAAGCCGTGTCAGACGTCTGAATTACTAGAAGCAATACCTCCAACCATAACAACTTGGTAAGTTTCAGGCCGTTACTTCTCGGAAAAGTTTTCTTATGTTGTCATGAGTTTCCAGTTGTCGGTTCCAAGCTTGAAAGCATATTATTTTAAAACTCAGGCAAGCCGAGTCAAAAGGCGCACAAAAAAATTCAACGCAAGTTAAATTGCACACTAGACACAAGTTGCACAAAAAAAATGGAACAACTATAAAAACTTTGCAGAAGTGCTAGCAACACTAATAAGGAAAAAAACACTTCCGTCAACTTGCGTTGGGTGTTCAAATCTTGCCAAACTGAGGTCGTACGTGAAAAACTTGCGTCAATTTGCGCACGAATCAGTTGAACTTGATCACTTAAGTGAGTCCTTGTTAGTGTAAAATCGACATGGCTTTGAAATAGCGACGTGAACGAAATGAAATGACAACGACGAACGGCCTGCAAACCACCCAAAAGACAAGTTTTGAATTTCAGGGGAGTGACATACATACACCGTATAACCGGGCCCTATAACTGATAGTACAGGGTTTGCTGTGTTATTAGATCGTGTCGTGATTGAGTAGAAAATGGCCAGACGTATTTGTTATTCTAAAACACTAGTCTTGCAAGAGAGATTCTAAAGTCTTATTTTAAAAATAACCAAAGAGTAACGAACATTTGAAGAACCTTTGTATTACTAATGGGTCTTAATGATTGTCGACGTTCCCATCTGTTGTAACCTTGGCGCTTTATTTTAGAGAGATGGCAGCTAAAACAAAGTATAGGATTTTGGCAAAAATAACAACAAGAAACACAGGAAAGCTTGGAGCCTTTAGTAACTGAACTAGGGTAACTGAGAGCCCAGGGGGAAACACGGCAACCATAGGATATTCTACTGTTTTGGATTGTCCTTGGGGTACAAGAAAAAGGTGCAATTTTTGCTCTAGGTACATGAAAAGGGTGCCGTTTTGGTAACAATTAGTATATTAAAGGGACACTGTCATCAATTTTTAGGAAAACTTTGAAAAGCTAAAAGATATTTTCTAACTAGAGGAAACCCAAAATAATGGTTGAGTTTCGTTTAATACTACTGTGCCAGTTCTCTGAAACTATAATTAAGTGTGTTTGGCTGCGGATCGCTAGGAGGAAATGGTTGCCACTTGAAAACATCGGGCTGATGTTTTCAAGTTTTTTCCTTTGTTTCTTGAAAAAATCGCCAGAAACTGACTATGGTTTGCTCTTCCGTCGAGAAAAACATTTGATTTCATTCTCTTGACATTCTAGGAGTATTCTGTGTACGAGAAAAGACATTTAATTTAAATTTCAGTTCCTTTTTGACCCATATACGCAAAAATACCCGTGACAGTGTCCCTTTAAAGGCTAAAGGTTTGAGCCTCCGGGGCGGAGCCTCCCCGTATAAAACTTTATTGTTTTTATTGTTTGTTTGTTTGTTTTTTTGTTTTTATTTTTTGTTTTAATAAATAAAATGCTTTATTAAGGTACACAGAAAGTTTACAAACAAGACAGTAACAAATAGCAAAATAAAAGAAAAAAATTACAAGCTGCTAAAAAAAATTATCACACAAGCTACATTATGTGAGAAAAAATCAAGGTGAAAAATAGCAAAACCGTGACATCGCAGTATACAAAAAAGGTATTAGGCAAACAGAATCAGTGAATGAAGTAATTCATTGTTTAAGTAGCAGAACTTGGAAGGCTTGTAACATATTGGCAAGAAAATGACGCATACATCTTACAGGGGAGGTAGAGGAGAGCACTTTCTAGAAAAATGACTTCAAAATCTCCTATTTCTTTGGTACTTCAGCACCAGTTTTAACCTCGAAATCGTGCACGGATTTCAGGTATTTTAGGAAGCCTTCTATTCTTGGAGCAGTTTATTTCTTTTTCAAATCCAGATAGAGTATCTAGCTAAGAGACAGCAAAAGTTAATTTGGTGATGGTGGTTTGAGGAGTCCGGCCTCAGTCCTAGTGCATCGGAGATTTCCAATTTGTAGTTGTCCTTAATATGTATTATTGCGCCCACTTATCTGCGCGGTTAAGGAATTCCAGAGGACGACTACCTTAGAGCATTCCCTGAAGATTTCGAAGCTCTCCCTGTTCTTTTCCACAGAAAGAGCACTTTGAATGTCAACAAAGTTGGTGCCAAGGAGTTACCTTAGGCGATTACCGACATCAGTTACTGCTGAGAGCATCGGCCAGCGGAACGTCGGCACTATGACCGCACACAATTGCTCTCAACGGTATCGGTTTATGCAAACATACTTATCCTGGTGTTTAAATGGCTAATAAATCGGGGAATAATGACCAATTTTTTCTGAACTTTGACAGTAAAACATATTTTTTAGTGACATGAAGGACATGTACTAATTTCATGTGCTTCTAGCGTCGCGCATTGAAAGTTTTGCGTTATTGAAACTTCATTGTCCTTCGGCTTGTACCAAAGAACGGCTTTAATGTTTGTGTCAGTTGGCATTACAGAATGCACCTTTCTGTAATTATTTGCTTATACGTGTTATTGAATTTTTATTTTCATGCAAAAATGTTTAATGAATTGTAAGGAACGAAAATAATGTCGATTCATGAAAATGAATTGTATTTTCACGGTAATGAAACTGATATCTGCGTTATTGATGGTATGTTTTCTAGTAATGACCAGCAAAAAGTGACTGCCTGACAGTTATTAGAACTTAGACTAGCTGTAATCCAAGTTCAAACGTGCTTTGGTAAAGTATTGCAAATCGCGCGGACCTCGTTTGAAATTGATTTAGGCCACAGTTTCCTCAAATCCTAACTAAGCTTCGCCAAAATAATCTGTTCTTTCCGTGTGCCTTTACCCTACATGGTGTATTGAAGTATCATTTGCATGAAGGCTGTTTTGTCGCCTTGTTTTCTGCATTTTAAGAACACGTTCGCGCTTTTTCGTAGTTGTTTGTTTAATCATTTAATCATTTTAAAGGAGAGAACCATTTGAGAGGTTTCTTTGTTTCTTTCTTTGTTTCTTTCTTTGTTTCTTTCTTTCTTTCTTTCTTCGTTTCTTTCTTTGTTTGTTTGTTTGTTTGTTTGTTTGTTTCTTTCTTTCTTTCTCTCAAATTAAGCGCACCAAATGTAGACTCGTCCACCCTTAACTGAACCCACTCCCTAACTTTGTTTGTCATGTGTTTTAATTAAGTTTTGAAATTTGAGTTTTGATTATGTCACGACTGTGGCAAAAAACGAAACATGGGCAAAGTTGACAAGTCAACTGATGTCGTGTCATCTGAATGTACAAAATGTTCTTCAAATCAAAGGAAACTTCAAAATGATAGTTAACTGATAGAAAAAGTCTGAGGAGGTGACCATGGACGAAGGATAATACAAACAATGGGAGGATTGCTATGAGTTGTAGACACTGAGGACGAATTTGAAAAATTCAAGCCAGCACAGGTTGATTTAAAATACACAAACACGGTTTTTTTTCACAGGAATCTCTTAACACGCTGAAACTGACTTACCTTTTAAAAGTATTCGCTACGCTTACAAACAGAAATGTCAGCTTTGAACTGGCCACGCAGGTCCGAGAAGAATACGAACTGAGACTAGAGGCAATTAACCAACAATTGCAGTTTTATAGCCTTTTAGTTAAGATATGTTTGACAGTTTGCCATTAATTTTCTTTATCCCAAGACAGGTGGGCCATTAACGCAATTTTCTGATTGCTTAGGTGCTGATGGTCAGGTTTTAGCGCATCACGAGATCGCCCCGCAGTGTTAATTTACCTCCCTCTCATTTAATATGAACATTCTCGAAGCTATGCACTTCAAGTACTAAGTAATTTTAAACCAACGGATTGGCAGAAAACCTTCTTGGAGAAGTTCCATCAGTTTACAAAATACCCAGATCAGTTTAAATTGGTGAAAACACGTGTAGCTTAAGGAGAAAGGCTCCCACTGTTTTGTAGTCACACGTCAGCGCGCATCATTTAATGTCCAAAAATAGCGAAAGAAGGAAAAGGTCTATAAAAGGACTATCCGGACATACCATATTACAATTACACGTGCTGTTCCTTCCGGATCTTTCTATACTAAACAAGGAAGATTTTTGTTCTCTTTATCTAGTGCATGGGCGTTTTTCGCCGGTTGTACTTACAGCGATACACGTTTTTTTTTCTTTTTTTCTTTCTCTTTTTTTTTAAATTGAGAAGCCACTGAGTTTCTGATCCATCGAAAGCTCCTAGGAAGTAATGATAAAACATCACTTCAACAAAAACTTAATGTCATTTTTTCCTTTACATGTATGTGTCGCTAAAATTTGGTGTTAACAGCAAAGCCGTATAATCAATAATACAAAAGCTAGGGATGTTTGATATTCCTTAATGGGTCAATACAATTTCCTTATGTCAGGTTTAAGGCATCTCTGAAATAATAGATGTACCGCATATACGCCAATAAATGAATCCCATATACACCTTCAAGGATAAATAAACGCAGTGGGGTGTAGTGAGGGGGCGTTTGCCTCGAGCAAAATGAACCGGGTGTTATAAGTGGTACAGTTTTTTTTTTTTTTAAATGTTTGCTCCTTGAAGTGAAGTTATGGAAATACTGTAGTAAGTTCAATCCTCTACTAACTATGGTTCAATACACCCAGGTTTACTTTTCAGCCCTCCTTTTTTATTGTTCTTACATGAAATAAAGTGGTTGGTATGGTAAGTGAACATGTCGTCTTACTGTCTACGCGCGGGCAATTTTAGCGTTATTTGGACAAAAGCCCTATACACCGCACATGGTTTTAAAAACCTAATAACTCAGGATTATGAATAATTCTCTTAAAAAATTTAAAAAAATAAGAGATTTTTTTCAAAATTGCGTGTCTTCTTAAAACAAATTCACTGCCCGCCCCCCAAAATTGGTAGAAAATTATTAAAGCAGGATTCGATGCGCAGCACAATTGTTCTCAGAATTTTTACACGTGCTTTGGGTTTGCTTTCGCAAGGAGGTAAAGTTGGAGATGAAAATTAATCTGATAATACTGGTTTACCTTTAAAATGTTATGAGTAATTAATAAAGATCCCTGTCAATTTTTTGGGCGTTAATTTTAGTTGTGAATCTCAAACTGTATTTTAAAATAAGCTGTATAAAAAGCGAAAGAAATGAAGCATTGCTTAATTTTTGATCCACGCACAATTAGTCTTAAACCGATTTCCAACAACCGGGCTCAAACCTACTTAACCAGGTTGAAGCTATTCCGCTTAATATTGTCTCGAGTTATTTAAGCCTTGTTTACAGCTATTCCTTTAAAACAGTAGCTCTAATTGTGCAAATTGTGAAAGGTGCCCATCATCTGACTGTGATTAATATTTGTCGAAACCTATCGTGTTGGGGGTTTCCAAACACGATGTTTTTCTTTTCCTGGTTTCCACTATCTACTTCTTGCTTCTAAAAATTTTTTCTGTTTGCTTTTTTGTTCGTTTGCTTTTATACTTCTTTGTCTCTGAAAAAAGACAAATGTTATTAATTGAGCTTTCTTTTTTAAGTGAATCTAGCCGACCAAAATTGAACATCAGTGCAATACGTAAGAAATTTTTTTCTTGAATGGGGAAGGTTTTCGTGCTTTGAACTGATAATGCCAAACGCCTGGTAGCTTTTCTTCTTTTCCTGTCCAAAACGACAAGAAAACAGTGGACAATACTGTTCTGGCCGGTGAGGATCTCACTTGAACTGGTGGTGAATGCCGAAACCAAATCATTCTTATTGCGGAGCTTTCGAAGCTAAAACTATAAATCTTTTGGATTTCGTGGCAGGAAAAAACCTAACGGTAAAAACTGATGATAGCGCAACTAAAAAAAAAAAAAATTTCCTATGGAACTCGGCCTCACTCGTTTCCAGTCACTCGCGTTTCTCATAGGCCCTGCGAGGAGCCTGAGGAGAAGGCCTAGAGAAGGCAGAAGCAGACGACCGCCCTGTTATTTTGTCATTTTTTCTTGGCACGAAGAAAAGCTCATGCAGCCATTTGCTCATGTCGTCACAGGGTCCCACTGGATTTTTGTGGCTCGAAACTGATTCAAAGATATGACGCTGCGAAACAGTACTCAATTAAGCGTGCGCAGTGAAATTTTAACCTCTCATTATGTCTATCCATTGTGTTAAACCATTTAAGAGTATATTACCTTCCAATTCGTGACAAATGTGGTTTGAAGAGAAAAAGAGTTACACAAGGAACTGAGAGTGTCAAAACGTTGTAAGGTCAAACTCACACTGAAAAGATATTGGAATGGATACAACACTATTATTTTCATTGAAAGACTACCCTTTCTAGTTTCATTTTAACGTACTTTAAAAAACTCATAAAATCCAGGCGAATATTGACCGGTCAATAATGGCATAACGAGTCAAAAATTATAATTCTTAGACTTGTTTTTCACTTTTATTATCCTGTGTTTTGACTTCTATTTGTGATTGAGGACTGTTTCCAAACGTAAAAACAATGTTTAATGATCCTAGTTTACATAAACAGCAGATATATTTACTAAAACATTATACACATCGCCGCGAAATACAGTATGCCGAAAAAAGACCCTGATCAAGTCAGCGGTTAGCCTTCGAAATATGTTTTTTTTGTTTTTTTTTTTTGCCAGAGACTGTTAGTTCAAGAAACCAACGTGTGCCAACCGATACAGTACGAATTTTTTTTCCAGGAGATTAAGCTTCATGAGGTAATACGAATGTCATATGGCGGTCTGTATGGCGCCAACTTACTTCAGTAGGCTTCTGATGGAAACAATTACACGGTGGGGGCAAAGTAAAATGCAATGTTAACACGTAGCTAAATGATAAATTTAAACTCACTGAAAAGTGAGATTTCAGTCAAAACACCGTCCCAAAGGCAAAATGGACTAAAATTTTAGTAAAGGAAGATGTGCTGCTGTCAGTGGACGGCAAAAATGTGATCATCCACGTCAAGCCGGCCATGTTATAAAAACTAATGAAAACTGCGGAGGTTTCCGAAAACCATGAGTTGATACAATTGAACAACGCCTCACGGCCATTTCGTTATTACGAACACTTTATTTTGGTAAGAACAAATCTTTAATCAGTCGTTGTCCTTTTTAAAGAAAAAAGTTTTTATTCCGATCACCTCGTCAATATGGCTAAAGTTTTGTGGCCCGTTGGTGATGACATTATCCGGGTCCACTGCAACTACATCGAAACAGTTCACTACAAAGGCGCTTTATCACCGAGAGTCTTCAATGGTGGGCACCACGTGTGTGTACAACAAAAACGAATAAAATCGCATACATGTGGATAAAAAGACGTTTTGACAGTATGTTTTTAAAATCTTCCGTTTTCAAATTAACACAAACCGGCAAAAAGGTATACCATGTGGCCGTAAGTCTGCAAGTTCGCTAAATTCTAATGTCAAGAAACTATGAAAATCTACAGCTATTTTTTCCGTACACATCAAAATCGTTTCAAAGTCTTTTTTAATTGTCAGACTCAAAACAGTCTCGAATTCAGTTAATTCATTTTGTGTGTATTTGGCAATGCAAGATTTCAGGAAATATTTTGACTTTGCTTTAAAAAAGAAACAAACGGAAAACCTAGCCACTACAAATTTCTACTTGGATCCCAGTTTTATCATCCTGTGGTTTAATAAACAAATTGCGTTCATTTAGACGGAAAATCAAAAGCAAATGCACAAAGCTGACAAAACATGTGGTTATCCCAGATGTCCGGGGTCAGAAAGGTTTTTCGACGAGGAAAATACAAAGTAGAATGCCTTGAGAATGATAAATAGGAGATAAAGTTTCCGTAGTTGAGCCGATTGTGGCGGCAACCTGGCGTACTATTTTGACTACAAAAATAACTGTGTTTTATTTTGTGGTTGAATCACTTTCAAGATCACAGATGACTGATAGAAAAGTTCATATGATAAACAGCAGTCTGATTGGGTGCCATGATGGTGTGTAAGTTTACGATTTTTTTTTTTTTTGGAGGATCAAAAGGAGATTACGCAGGCGTGATTTTAATGGCCAACGCAAAGCAAAGGATTGTCGAAAACATTCATCAGCTTAGGAAAACAGAAAGGAACCTCTGCTTCGTGGATCTCACACTCAGTCAGAGTCCGTACAGAGATCGAATACAAAACCACAAAACGTTCAGATATTAAGAAAAGGTTACGAAATATCGTCGAAAATAGACACCAAATTCAACAAAACATTTAAACTATAAGTTAAGCGTACCTTGGTGTCGTGATTCTACACTGTGACGTGATCACAAACTCGTGTAAAAAAGACAAAACATAGCAAAACAAAACAAGCCCACGGAAGACTTCAAAGTTACGTAACATCATTCCATTTCAACCTAATCATGTTTGGGGTAATAGCTATTTACTCTGAAATTCTCCCTCTTGAAATGTTCAACTTTCTATGATGTGGACGTGGAGAAAATATTCTCTTAATGATTACAATACCGCTCTGACGCGCGTGGTACGCGTAACTAATCTTGCCGCACCCTGGATGGTTTAAACTGAACGTTTCTCGTTACATAAGTTTCTCAAATAGAATGCTGCTCATTTTTATTCCAAAGACACTCTTCTGAACGAATTAACATAACTTAGGCGACGGAAATAGGCAACTGGGGAGAACATGGTATTGGAAGACACCATACATTTCCTCGCTGAAGGAAATAGAAAACACACGTCCAAATGCAACGAAGACACTATACAACCTTTTCAGTTCCACTTTCTTAGTTTACGCAAAGAAAAACTAAAGAGTTAAAACTAAATTTTGTTTGACTTTGAAAAGCCGAGTTTATGTGATATCGGTAAAAATCGTTGTATCGTTACTGTTCAGTAATTTGTTAAAAAGCTAGAATGCAGTGACGTTAACGCACGTATGGTCCTTTTTCTTTGATCCACTGGAAAGTTAAGTTTTCTTACCTTTCTCTGGCTTCAGTTAAATTCTCTGCTTTTGAACGGCTTCGCAAATGCAGTCTACAGAAATGAGCTCTTTATCACAAAAAGGTGTTTTAAGAACGATGAAATCGAGTCCTATTAAAGCAGTCAATATATACGTTGGTCTACTGGTTCAAATAGTTGATTTATCATAAGGCGGTACACTGATATTTATAAACATGTCAGATTCCAAATTTTTGGCATTTAATCAGCATTCATAAATTAAGTGAATGTTTTGAATTGCCTACAGAAAATGAAAAAAAAAAGAGGGCAGATGGTTTTAAATTAGTTTGAAGTCACGAAATTTAGAAAAAGTAAAGATTTCACTTGAATAAAATATTTTACTTGAATTGAAGTTTTGAGTGTTTGTTATACAAAACTAAACACCATTTATCTCTAGAGAATTTTTAGCCAACACACGTTTAAAATAATTTCCGTGAGGGTTGTACCGATAATTACAGACATCAACAATGGAAGATTAAGAGAACTTAAAACTGTAATCAATCTCCCGTAAAATGCTGGCTTTAGCCAATTATATCGCGCCAGTGGGTTCACGTTTACTTTATTGATTAAAAAGTCTAAAAGCGCCTTTTAAAAATAAACCTGCAATTGAATCGGATGCAATAAAAATCATTTTACCTCCGACAATCTTTTAGGAGACTTATTGGCTTATCTTAATGAGCCCTCCTTAAACAAAAGAAGTATTAGAGTGACCGCAATAATCAGTAATCGGCGAAATGATGAAGACTCTCATGAAAGAAAACCGGGTGTATATTTAAACGGGGAGACCATCAGATATTATCGCAAACGTTTCTTTAATACGCACTGTTCTATCAGGGGTAATATTATTCATAAAATAGGTGTCGCAGAACGTTTTCTCTTGGTCTAGGAAGAACTTACGTTTTAAATACCTTTCACTTAAGGTAATATTGAATCATATAAAAAAGAGCGAAGATGTGTCCGAAAAAATGACATGCTTTCCGGACCCACAAAAAGCTTTTCACGATTGCATTATGTCTGAAGTTTTTTTTTTTGAAACTGTTGATTTCAGTCACTTTTTAATGCTTATTGACTGATAAGACTGTGTAAACCTTTCATTGTGGGTCTATACCGTAAGGCAGTTCAGACAGTTCAGGTTGTTGTTAAAATTTCGGAAGGCTAAGTGCATGATAATGGGTCAAAGATGTTGAACAGAAGAGAATTATGTCTTATGTTCACGAGATTAGGCGTGAGATGGGAAATGAAGAAGTACGACTCTATAAAGAAGACGACCGCCGGCAAAGAGAACGAAAACTCCTGTTACAAGGGATGAGTAAGCTACAGTCTTACTGTATCCAACTTTCAATTTCTATTGAAGACTATTGCCCCCCATGGAGTACGTGAGCTAACAAACTGACAAGGAAGGAAGTGAAAGGGAAATAAATCTTATCTGCAAGACGGCCAACCTACACAACCTACCGTCCCCTTACTTCCACGACTGGTAGCTATGACATCACACAGAATCTGATCGGAGGCAGAAATAGATTTGAACTTGGTGTTTACCGTTAAGTTCCAGATGTGACATCCTCTGAAAAAAAAAAAGAATAAAACTTGACGGCGGTTATAAATAATTAAGTAGCGACTCACTGAACGCAAAACACCTCAAAAAGCACAACTCCCTCCACCAACAACCAGTTCAAGCTTAACTTAGACTACAAAACTTTTAGTTCAAGCGCGGGCTTGTAAGGCGAGATGTAACGAGTATAAAATCATGAGTGGGGATTGCGGAAAGACTGCGCATCTCCAGAACATGACGAGACATAAAAGAAAAGAAAAGACTGATTGGCAAAGGGGGAAAATATTTATGCTTTTTTTACACTTTTTACCACTTGGTGATTATGTTTTCAAATCTGTCGCAATTCTACCAATTTTGAATCGGCTCAGATGCAGTACATGTCTTAGAAACCAAGTGAGGTCCAGGAAAAAGGGAAGCAAACGACTATTATTCGGACATCTGAAAGGAAACCATTCTGGCGCCACATTTTCTCGACGTCATTCATCTATTTAGTCGAGATCACACCACTTGCAAAAACTGGTATCCTGTGCCAAGCGAGCAAACTCGTTAGCTAGGTAAGCAAGGCACAAATGAATTTAATCTCTTTTGGCTAGACCGAGTCACACCTGCATATTAATCCAATCAAAGAGATCAGAAACGAAAAAGCAACCGTAAGCACTTTGGACAGTTTATTTCCCATGATCCCTCACTGGACTTGAAAGCGCGATGCACTACGGGAAGAGGAAAGAGTGTACAAAGAAGTACACAAGAGGACGTGTACGTCTCCCTTGTTGGATCTTCGTCGATGTCTTTCACAAGAAGAATATTTTTACTACACTTGTCATGCGAACCAGCAGCCAATCGCCTGGCATCATCTGGATTGCGCGTTTTTGATTGGCTAAAACATCACGACAGAGAAGGTAAGAAAAATTGAACTGAAAATGGGAAAAAGTATGGCGGGTGAAGGCTTAGATAAGTTGTGAATTTAACGGGGAAAAAACTGTCTTTTTGATTACCACAGGCCAGGTTGTGTATTATATGTGCTCGGCGTCTATTCGGAAAACGGAACGACACGGTGAATGTTTTTTCTTTTGAGCAGAGCTTCGAGAGGTTTGAAATATTAGTGGCGTCATTAGTTGAACTTTGCGCGTGAACTCCGCGTTTTGCAGCTACAGAATCTTTTGAAATGGTGGCCAAATAAATCCATTTACCGAAACAAAAATAAGACAAAACGTAGCTATCACTGTATCATAAAGTTTAGCATAGTCCGTAGTTGTGAGTTTAACACGCTCCGGTCATACTCCATTCTGGTGTAGAAAGGAAGCTCAATGAAGCAGAACTTTGACAGTTGCAAAACAGTTTTCGTTTTTCCGCTGGTTCCTGAAATAGTTATAAACACAATGTTGTTGCTTCCTTCACAATCAATTACTATCTCCTTGAAACTCGCTTCTTTCATGAAAGGTTACAAAACTTAAGCTATTTAAGCTAGATCGTCCATCCGATTATAAACTAGTTATAGATATAAACATGCTTCGTTCTTTTTGGTGTCTGGAGCTGGCTTAATGAAAACAAATTTAGCGGTAGCCACAATAGTTTCCTTTCTCCCCCACTGGTTTCCCGTTAACCTCGTGACACAGTTAAGAACGCCTAACAATATGACGAAATTTTTCAACACAATAGACTATTGTTACATTTTCTTTTCGAAAATCGCTTTCTTTTTTTAATTAAAATTACATAATTCAACTGTGACTAGATCATACATCCATGAAATAAGCTGAACGATTGAAAAAGATTTCAAGGCTTCAACGGGATTTGAAGCCGTGACCTCCTCCGATATGGGTGCCTTATGCTGGGAGCAGGTCAATTTTGGGTTCTAATATGCCGCATGTGGAATGGATGACGTAATGAATACATGAAAGACATATATATGTACTGCGGTATAAACACGAAATGAAAAGAATGATCTTCATTTGTAACTTCAAGTTTATACCGCAGTCGAAACGTCTTTCATAAACTCATTACGTCAGAACAAAAAAAAAACGTCTGCGTTGGAGGCTAATAGTCTTCACTTTAACTGGCACTTGGTATTTTTTTCTGAGAGGACAGTTTAACTTTATTTTCTCGGTTGTATGCTTAAATGCTCAGATTTTCCCTCTATACTTGCCGAGCTGCATCACGGTTAAACAAAACAACTTGAGCCATTCACACTTAGAGTTTTCCCGGAAAATTGACATTTCATGCTTTTAAAAGTTGGTTATTTTCTGGCTGGACCAACCTAGCGAAAAACGCCATTTGCCGCAAGAAAGTTAACTTCTCTGCTTCCGAGTTGGGTCAAATGAATGGAGTAAGTCTGCGAAAACATCGTCTTAAAAACAAGCACGTCCTTTGAAGTTTGGTAATTAGAAATGTATTTGGAATGGCAATATACCGTGATCGAAATAGAGTTGGTGATGACAACTTTTTCTTGTTGTTGTTTTTCTCGTTTTGTTTTGTTTGTTGTTTGCAAACCAAACAAAAAAAGTCCCAAGTGGACCTGACACGGGATATGTCGGGATAGTTTTCGGCGGGATAAAGCTTCCCCCCACCAAAAGGCAGACTCGTTTTCTTTATACTCCCCCGCAGGTCCCCCATTGACCTCTGGAACAATGATGAACATGATAGGGTATGTTGAAATTTACGATACAATAAATTATTAATTATCTTCTCTTCTTGAAAAACGCTTCAATTTATGAAAATTACAAAATTGAGTTAAGCTAGATCATCCCTCCGATATAAACTACAAATGGTTTCACTTTATACTCTTTCTTCTCTGCTTTCTACTTTAAGTAACATAGGGAGTGAACTGTAGTAATTTTAGTGCATTCGAGATTGAGACAAAACGAGTGTTATTTGCAAAACAGCGTTTCGTTCTTTACATGGGCGGAAAAGTCTTTAAGAGAGTGTTACAGTTTATGCCGAGCATGGCGAACGAAACGGTAAAACTGTGGGTGACAGCGCAATTTTTCTTGAATTTCTGGTTACATCTTTAAAATGAAGTATCAACCCCTCTCCAGAGAGGCTTTAGGCAATATATAAACATGACGCCGCTACAACTATAATTATGCCTCAAGAAAACAGTGCACTGTCTCATTCAACGTTCAGCTAAGCACAGAATATTTATATTTACTGAACACATCGTCGTCGGGACGAAAGAAATCAATCGCCAGAAATGAAATAAATGTTAATACAAAGTGTCCTGGAGGAACAAAAGCGAATGCTGTGATCCACCACATCCCAACGGCCGAACCTGCAAACGTGACCGGTTGCAGTAGCAGAAGAACCAGGAAAATTGTGGCCCAGTCGCGATCTGTTTTCTTCTTCTGCCCAGCTGGTGTGTCCCAGAAATCAAGGATCACTGGTGAAAGGAGAGTGGCCCAGACCGACAGTACTGCACCCAGACCGTAAATAACAGACAACGTGATGAGCCAGTCTTCTCCAAGCACTATGTCCTTCCCCATGATTACTAGCTGCAGATATTATTGTACGAAAATCGACGAGTATCTATCGCGGAACAGACCTTTAATGGCTTCTGTAGCACTTGAATGGCTTTCTGTAGACCTCAGTGGGCTTTCGTTTCACCTGAAATGGTTCCCTGTTCAGCCTTGAACGTTTTCCTGTCTTTAACTGTTGAATACACCAGCTGAAATCGATGTTTTCTGGCGAAACTACGAGAACTTTTTCGTTTAAGTCGTTCGGACACTTCTTCATTAAATATTCATACTGGTTGTTTGAAGAAACCAGGACAACCGAATGTGGAATTTGCATTTTAAAACAGATATAATAAACACCTGCTTAAATTTCTTCAACACATTTAAGTGAAAGCTGGTCAACCTTTTTATGCTATTATGATTTTTATTACTTATTGGACTGCGCGTAGTGAATACGTAAATAGGAATGCGAAAGGAAACTTCGTAACCCAACACAAATATTTCTGTATCTAGTATGGGCTGAATTTTTTTGGACAAACTTGCGAGGTAACAATACAATCTCGAGGGATCAAATGAAAGTATTTGTTTCCAGCTTCTTTTCTTTCAGCTGTTTTCAACGACATTCTCTTTTCGCTAAAAAAATGACATTTTACCAGTTAACAGAGAACCGTTATTCTGTATAGTGAAACGTCCGATTAAAATTAATATTAAAAAAAATGGGGAAAAAAGAAAAAGTACACCAGCAGAAAGAGGAAAATAGTCTGCACGAATAAAATTTATTTCCTGCAATACACGAAAATATATATATTTTTCCGTCTTATATGTACAAGTAGGTCGGTAACCTAACATCATATCAGATTAAAAGACAGGTGTATTTGATACTGGAAGCATTCTTAACAGATCTCACGAGCTTCAAGTCTCTTCAAATAACCGGGTTTGTAGAGCTCTTCCTTCGCTATGAGTACAGCGTTCTCCCTGCATCAGAATAACCCAAGTACTATCAGAACAGCTGCAAAATTAAAAGCCAAAATTATTACTGTATGAAAGGAATAGAAATATAAAATGGAATGAACAGGGTGACAACTAGAGCTTTACTTTCTTACCGCTCCACGGATATTATCTTGTGGTACCCAAGGCTCTTCGTCTTCAATGTCATCCTTGGAAAAATCAGAAGAAAGTCGTCTGTATGCTTGAAGTCATTACGGTCTATTTCCTCGTTATACGACCGTGCGTGCGTGCGCGTGCGTGCGTGCGCACGTGCTCAACTTAGTCCTTCTCAGCCTGACTTAAAAATCGGTTAGTTCATGTCATGCGTGCGGCTAACGTTTTAGCCTTTCGTATCAGTCTGGCTTTGTTGATTTGTTGTATCATCATCATTACCATTGTTATTTTATTTTATGTGGATGAAATACCTCATTTCAATTAAGTAATACATTCCAGTGATACCGTTTATTATGTTGCACAAGGTGGTTCTAACTTTTGAGTCTGTGGTTGAGATCCTAAAGTGTGACCATAATACTTTCCTACTGAACATTACTTTCCTATGGTGCTGTGCTCTAACTTTTGGGTCTAGAAATCCTAAATTGTAATCATCCAAATACAAGGTGTTCCAATACCTCTTCTAAACTGACTCCTTCACCGTTGGGTTCTTCGGTGTCGTCTCCACTGTCATGTTCAACTTCTCCTCCATTCGCTCTTTCAACATTTTGTATTCCTTCCATCGCCTTGCTGTCCCCAGGATTCATGCTAAACAAACAACAACAAAGCGAGTTACCCTCGGACTTGCGGAGAATTCAAGTCTGGTCTGTGGTCGTATTGTTTTCTTTGACAAGAAAAAACGCTAGCTAGGGATAACCTTAAGTTGGATTAGAATCCCATCCAGGTAGGAGAGGTGCTACTCCTAGGTGCGTTCGTTATCAGTTTATGATTCAGAAAGCGGAGTTAAGCACCGGTCGTGTGGTACACTCACATTTAAAGTAGGAGGGAGTTTTTTTTTTACCTCAGTGCCTGTGTGTAATGATCCAATGCTTCTTGGTAATCACTTGTCAGCGCTAAATAATCTCCCAGCAGCTGATGCAGCCTGGGCGTACGCTCATAACTCATGTGCTTCCTTAAACTATAAAACGAAATCAATCACATATATTATTATTACAGCAATACTATTATCAAGAAGGCTTGAAAGAAGACATGGTTTGGGTGACAAATCATACGTCAAAGTTACTTTAAAGTACAGTTTAAGCTCAGCAACTAAATATAAACGAGGTTAAAGAAACTATGGTGTAGTGATTGTGGATTGTACAGGGACTTAATTGCCCCCGCAGAGCAGCTGTTTTGAAGGGGGGAGAGAAACTGAAGTTTTTAGTTCCGTTTGCCTCATTTTATTCCCGTAGAAAGCCAAAGTAAATTTCGAGTAAATTCTCTGGCCACGAGAAGGAAAAGTTCGAGTTTGGCCTAAGAAATCTTAGATCCAGAGACGCTGCGTATGTCTATTTGTCAGACGCGCATCATACACAAATCATTGATTGGAAACGATTAGTCAGACGCAAATCACTTTGGAGGGCTGAAAGACTCGGTCCACAAACAAGCAAGTATTGCTTAGCGAACGAGTGAATCTCAACACCAGTAAAACCTACAGACATCAGTTTTGTTTTTTAAAACTCGCGAGAAATATTGCGTTACAAGATTGTATTAGGTCGCGTGGAAACACAACAACCGTAGCACTTCCCCTCAGAAATAGCTCATGGAAACAGTGAATTTCTCGAAAAATATTTCTAGGTCGAATTTTTCAGTTTTTGTATACTTGCAAGTAGAGCCGCGACCTCATTATTTATAACTTTTCAGATTTAATAATACATAGCAAGACGTTTTGGGCGACTATGAAATTTCAGTACATTAACAAATACTGGCAAATATAGCCGCTTTTTCGATTTTACTTGATTGATTTCGAATTTAATTCATGTACTTGATTGTCTCTGTGAAAAATCTTGCTTTAATGTAAGAAATGCGTCCGAGAAAACGCATTTTGTATGAAAAGTTACGTTCATGGTACTTTACTGTTTACATTGCGTATATGGAAATTATTTCCACGGGAAGTAGCTCTCCCGCATTTTAGTGCAATTTGCCCATGAACTTTCCACTACAATGTTTGTTCTAATAAAGAAAGACTATCGAAAGAAGATCGGACGAAAAAATCGTTCACCACGCATTACTGTTTATTTTTTACGGCCCGCGACTCGCGCAATTAGTTTTAAATTTATTCTCTTGCTGCTTATTGTTCTTCTAATTTGTTCCTCAATCAATTAATAGGTTCGCCTAGTTTGCACCCAAACAACACCCAAACACGAACAAGTTCCATGGTTGACCGAAAAAGTAGAGCTCATTTGCATTGGTGATCAACCCGTTTCAATTGGCGCGATTCCGTAATGTCAGTGAAATCTCTTACCACTGGACTGGGTGCTAATCTAAACTCAGCCTGCTTCTACAGAAACAATCTAAAACCTAAATTATACTACAGAAAAACATGCCACACAAAAGTGTTTCTAAGTAAATCAAGAAAAAGGAAACCTTCAAAATCAATAAGTACGTTCACAAAAACTCAACTGAGCGGGGACAGCTGTAGTGTCAACTATTACTAGTTTAGTGTTTACTGTAAGATTCATACCACCCACACCATTACTGAAAAATCACCCGTCGGCGAAATCAGCCCATCGCCGGCACTGTGATTAAACTGTGTCACGCTGCTTGTGTTGAAAAATTACAAATTATTTCGGATCTTATTCCATTTAAACTGTCAGAAATGACAATTTTCCATAGTTTAATCAAAATGCAAAATCCTCTGTCATATTCCTGCTTCCTGAACGTGATTTTTACCCTACCAAAAAACTGTTTTTCTATGAATTTTATAAATGGAGAAGTTTATCTCTGACAGAGTACTTACAGTGCAATAGCTTTATCATATTGTTGTTTCTTGCCCATGATCTCAGCCAACAGACAAACAGCCTCAGTATAAGTCTCATCTTGAGCCAAACTCTTCTCCAGCATTGTGATGGCCTGATAAGGGACAGTTTGAAACAAACAGTAAATGATCTGCAGTCGAGAGAACGTGAGCGGGATGATTTTAAGACGGAATCCATCAGGAAATTGAGTAATCAGTGGACAAAAACCTTGTACCAGAATAATTTAAAGTTTATCGCATTCTTTTTTACACTTTTTAAGAGCTATAGACGTAATTAGTTATCTGTAATAACACCAAAGACAATTTCTTATGGGAACCCGTGAAATTAAATTTCAAATTTCATAGGAATTGTGTAAACACGGGTAAAATAGGTAAATTTTTATGCGTAAGATTTCATTTTGTGAAATTTGAAATTTATTTTCTCGGGCTCCCACGAGAAATTGTCTTTGGGGTTATTACAGATAACAAATTACATCCATAGCTCTCAAAAAATGTAAAAAAGAATGCAATATCCTTTAAATTATTCTGGTACAAGATTTTTGTCCACTGAAAATTAAAATTACTCAATGTCCTAATGGATTCCGACTTAATACTTTACATACTTTACACTTTGCTACTGTACGGCAGTATGGTGCATACCCAAAACTTGTGCAATACGTTATGTTCAAAAAGCTTGCTCAAAACGTGTGCAAAAACGATAACATATTGCATGTCAAAAACCTAGGAACAGGTTGAAACAACAAGCGGTAGCTGGTACATACTACGAGAACTCCACAAGTCACCTCTTGGTGGCAGGGTACATTTTCCAACAGTGCAACTTTCATTGATTACTATACCTACCTTATCGTAAGAGGACGGTTCATGAGCCATAACTGAAGCACAAAGCTAAAGGAAAGAAGAGAAAAAGACAAAACAAAGACAGCTAAAATAACGATCTATTTCCATCAGTTGTGCTGGGTTGTTTGTTTTTTCGCTTTCTATCGGCAAAAAAAATCGTTTTCAGTTGCCTCGGTTGCTTAACTTTTTCAGCTGACACTGAACTACATACAGAGTAAACATTTTGTTAAATTTTGTAAATTAAGTACTAAGTTTTTGTTATAAATAGTTTTTAATTAAGTTTCTGGCAGGTCCCCACCAGCCTTGGGGTTGCCTCAAACCGACCTGCCTCAACAAAAAGTATATGTATGTATGTATGTATGTATGTATGTATGTTGAAAATTAACTATAGGAATCAACCTTTCCAACCAAAAGCGATTGAAATGGGTGATTCCTGTGGTAAAATCTGTCACTTTTGTCATGTTTCTTTTGATTTCTTTCGCAATTAGTGTTTACAATTCCTTAACTATGTGTAATCATCATTGCTGTATGGGGCTCTTTAAATCAAGTTGCAAATTTTACATCTCACTGCAATTGAAGAAGACCGTATTAACGCTTGAAACATGTTTTGTCCAAAATCCAATGTGCCCCCTTTTTTTCTTAACATTATCGCCAGTCTGCTACTATTCAGATCTTTTGTTCTATAGGAACACTGCAATCAAACGGATCGAAAGCGGCTGTGTTTCAGCTGAAACACAACCTATTATTCAACACAAAAGACTTCTGGCAGAAAACTGATATCAGGATTAACTTAAACATGCAAGGCGTTTGACTGTAAACTCACTGTTAAAGTCCGTGGGTTTGCTCCTAATGTCTTGTGGGCGTTCTTAGCCACTGTCAGTGCTTCCTTGTGTCTTTTAGCGGCCATGTAACACTCAACAAGACCTGTCCAGTAACAGAAAATACATTAGTGAAGATCAAGGGCTAAATCATCCCACAAACGCGCTGAATGTCTATTTTAAAATTTCTTTTTCTAAAAAACGACAGGTTAATCATGGACATGCACCAGTCCTCTAAGACTGTCCACAGTTGACTGAATTCCTGACTGGAATCTAGATCTGTAGCTCTCTTATTGTTACACTGTTGGTCGTCATGCAATCTCTCGGATTGTCTTGACTGATTGTCTGGACTGCGTTGGTCCGTGGAAACGCGCGGTCTTCGAGCGAAAGGTCTGGAGCGAGCGTGAAATAGACGAGTGAGACTGGGGAGAGACGGCCTCTCACACCCCACCGGCGTGTGAGGCTCTTGTGGGCTCCGCGTGTTAGCGCTTTTGTTTTCTCCCACGCTTCTCTCGAGGGTCTTAAGTGAAAAACGACTGTATTACAGTCTAGAATTGTCTCGCGATCTATCTACCCAGAAGATGGCATTACGATACAAGGGAACACTTGCGGGAGATGACCTCCTAGCCTGCGTGCAGACGTCTCCTATTTCCTTTGCTTCACGTTCCTTTTCCGCGTGAAGCAAAGAAAATAGGAGACGTCTGCACGCAGGCTAATGACCTCCTTGCTTTGCAAAAACCTGAGTACCTTTTTGAGCTTCGAAGTTCCATGGAGCCAACTTTACCGCTTCACGAAAATGTAACAGGGCTTCCTGCTGCTTCTCTAAAGCTTGTAACAAACTTGCTGTAAGAATTAAAACACAAAAATTACGGAAATGCAACCTCAGTCAGCCAAGATGGTACATGTAGACCTCTGGATTTTATCTTGAAGATTCTCTACTACACGGGTAGTTCACCCACCTCTGTCCCCAAATCCCGGGGAGGCTACTCAATCAGGTTTTGTACGGGGAGGCTCCGTCCAGAGGTTCAAACCCTTACCCTTTAATATACTAATTATTACCAAAATGGTGACCCTTTCATATACCTAGAGCAAAATTGCACCCCTTTCTTATACCTCAATTATAAGCCAAAACAATAAAATTTGCTGTAATCGCCACGTTTTTCCCGGGTTTAAAGTCGTTCTGATTCAGTTGCGTAGTCATTTCTGCCAAAATGTGGCACCCTTTGATATACTTTGCTTTAGCCACCATTTCTTCTACTTTCCATCTGACTTTGTGACCCTTTCATATACTAAAATGGCAATTTTTCCTTCTCTTTTATATACTGCGAGCTTAAGAAAGGCACCCCTTTCGGGCGGAGGCTCCCCATATAGCCCGTTATAGGGAGTACCTTCCCTCCGTGCCCCAAATAAAAGCAATTCGTGCCTTCCATTTGCTCTCTTCAATCTTCCGGTGTACTTGCACAAACCAGATATTGGTGTTAGTGTTCCGACCGGTTCCCTGTGCAGTTCTGTCTTTTTACTTGAAGCAAATTGAAAGGTACTTGCCCAAGGCGTTTGTTTTCCCCGAGATGTAATGTGAGGGGAGTTACGTAGTTTAATTGTAATTGGTTTCTAAGAATGTTTGTAGGTACAGGTACTCTAGCGCAACACTGCCCCAGGAAACAGACGTTTTCTAGTTTGCTTTCAAATACAAAACACTAAGTTTGTGTCTGAAAGTGCATACAAAAAAAATTCCTTTGGCAACCAGGGCAGTTTAACACTTATTTTAACACAATTTTCATACCTTTTAAAATTAGTGCTTGCACATTACGACTGTCAATAGTGTGGGCCTAGAAATACAATAAAACAAACACTGAACAAGAAGCCTGCAGGGCAGGCAATGAAAGGGGAGGGCCAGCTGCAGCTGCCACGCAAGCTACTGAACAAGCCAATGCAGTTACATGTTATTAGCCCTTACACTGTGATAGTAAACAAAGAAGAATGTAAACAAGGAAGAATAAGGACTGTAGAGTTGTCACTATCTATTACTAAATTCAAAAAAATGACAAAAGTAAGTTAAGGCTGGTTCCATGTGACCCTTACGATCGCCTTGATCGCTGGAAAAAAGGTTCAGCAATCACTGCAATCATGTGGAAACCACTCTTCAGCGATCGTAGCCCACACAGCGATTGTTTTGACAACAATTGCTGAGATAGACTTCAGTTCTATAAGCTGGTTTCCATGTGATCGCTACGATCACTAGGATCACTGTAATCGTAGCGATCATATGAAGACCTGCCCTTATCCAATTACTGAGGAGAATTTGCTAATCTATACTGCCAAAGTAACTACATCTACGTGGAAGCTACCTTCTGAGCAAAATATACAGCTCTTGGTTTCCGGCTGGTGGCATTACAGAAGTGGCCCATTGCAATCCAAGGCTCAGGTTTTAACTGAGTGACTTGAACCAAATCCTTGGCTAGCCTGTATGAAATAATGAGAAAAGATAGAGTTCCAATGATACTCAAGAGGTAAAGCTACCCAAGTGACGTGATTAAAAAAAGATCCATCACAAATCAGTAAGTAGTCAATCTTGCACAGGTGATGCAACAACTGAAAAAATTGTAGAAAAGTCAGGAAAAGTTTTTGCTGCATGCTGGTACATGTAACATGACATTTTTGTTAAATTGGTTTGCAGGTGTATTGATACGGTTTCTCATGTAGCCACAGCTGAAATCCTCTGCCACCAGTAGAAACTTACTTCTCTAGCACTTCACCATTACCACGCCCACCCTGTGACAACAGAAAGGCATATGAATCCATACCCTGTAGAACACAGGGGTCCAAGGAGTGAGCCTGCAGAAAGAACAAGCAGTTTAAAACCCTGTAAAACTTGGCACTCACAAACTCGATACTCAAGGAAGGAACTAAGAGCCATAGCACAATTGACATAGAGCTGTCTACAATAAAAAGGAAAATAAAAGCCATAGCACATACATATATACTTAAAACAGTCACCGTATAACGTTCTTCACAGTTCACTGTTTTTTAACAGTGAGCAACTTGATATTCGAGGAAGCCGCAATATCAATATGCATGTTCTCCTTAGTGTTTCCATATGTTTCTTATGTTACTAGTTGGGATAATTTGCACAAACATCAAGACATTTCAGCTTTGGTGACCATTTCCTTTGTTCTCATGACCTGTATGTTTGATCAAGTAGTGATATTGTAAGGAGAAATTAGATGCTTGTCACTACTGGGGCTTAAAGGGTTAAAAGACCATAGACTACATGTATACAAGCAGCCCCTCCTTCAGCCCAGGGGTAGTCGAGAGCAAGAAGAACATGTGTCGTGCCTCCCATGTCAATGTAAAGGCTGAGTGGAGAGCAACTTGGCAGCCTTCCTTTGTGCGTGATCCCATGTTCTTCTAAATCTACCACCCCTGGCCCCAGTTGTTCAAAAGTTGGATAGCACCATCCACCGGATAATCACTTTACAGTGCATAAGTGTTATTGCATTGTCCACTGGATAGAGATTTATCCGGTGGATAGCGCTATCCAACTTTTGAACAACTGGGGTCTGAGCTAAAGGAGCTAGAGGGACTGCTTGTGATCTCTAAAAGCCACAGGATGTGCAATCTGCATGTATCTCTCAGACTTTGGTTTAGTGTGGACATGAGGAATAAGATGCAGAAGAAGAAGATGAATCATGATCAGTTGAAGAGTAAATTTCTGGAAATGTGGGCAGATGGTGGTATAATGATAAAGACTATTTTTACCCTTTGGAAGAAAAACTTTGCATTGGTGTAATCTCCAGCATTGTAAAACATCTCAGCAGCATTGCACAGCAATTCTACATTGTCCCGTAAATTCTGAAAAACAATTAAACCAAAGCAGTTTCAATCAACCAGGAACAGAAAAAGGACAAAGTACTAAAGTATGATATTAATAAAACTAATCAATAAGAAGTTCTATCTCTTGTACCTGTGTTTCTAATGTTTTCAATGCTTGAGCTCCCTCTAAAGATGAAAAAGAAATCATTTTTTTAGCTTTGCTGGAAAGATCACCAATGATAGTAAGATCCAGAACCATTATCATTAAGAACAATGATATTCTATATTCAGAGATTAAATACACTATGGTACATATAAATGTCCTCACTTGCGTGTTTCCCTGATCCCGCCAACACTTGCGCTTTTATCCAGGATCCTAACCTGGTGATCATTAAACATTGTTTAGCATGATTAATTTACTCAATCAATTAACAGTAATAGTTATTTATAAGAATTATTATTTCTGAAAATAACAGAGTGTAATTAAGCAGAGTGTAATTTAAAAAATAAAACAGCACCACGAAAGAGGGTTATAGACTGAATAGTCTCAGTTTATTTGAGAATGTCAATTCAGCTTGAAAATTTAATCTACATACTCAAACATCTTACCCTTGTAAAGCACAATAAACAGCACCACAAGAAAGTGCTGCTCAATAGTTAATTCAATAGAATCGTCACAATAATTAATGTTAGAAATATCATCCACAGACTCAAACTCTGGACCACCTTGAACAGTTTTTTTATAGTTTGAGACTTGCAACTTTATTTGCCCATCATTGGTAACAATGTCTTATTATTACAATCAGTTGCGGGAGATCTTAGCTAGCTCAATAGGGCTTTTCAAAAAACAGTACAATAAACACCAACACAGGAAAATAAACCAGTTCAGACTACCGCTTAATAAACCTGGTAGAAATCCCACACAGGATCTTATGGGATCCTAACCATAGGAGCCTATGAAAAGATGAAGTCAATGGGTACAGCTGTACAAATCCTTGCTATAAAAAATGAGAGTTGGCACCTAACTTACACTGCATGTTACGTCAATTGGGATATGACCTTAGTGTAAAGTCTAAAACCTGCTACATAGCTGAAGTAATAATACAAATAGAACTTATTGGTAAAAAGAAAGGTTCAGTCAAAGGCTTTACCAGTCCATTCCTGACGCTGATGATGAAGTCAGTGATGTAATTTCAGATCCTGGAACCCCTAGCGACAACAAGCCAATCACAGCTTCCAGAGCTAGAGGATACACTCTGAACAAAAAACAGCTGTATTTAATCAGAAAATATCTGGTCTGCTTAATTAACAATGATTATTTGAAGTCACAATTATGTCTTTAAGACTTTAGAGCCAGTGAGTTTGTTGTTACCGGTAAGCACAGAGAGTTGTATAAAATCTGAAAGCAACTGTTGATTAGATAGTGGATGCTCTCAAATCTACCCTACAAGGCCTGAAAACTAATGCAACAAGAGGGAAAAAGAGTAGTCTCCAACTCACAGCAGCCAATTTTTTTTGGCTCTTGCTTCAGACTTTCGTTGTGGTATGAACATGAATGAATGAATGAATGAATGAATGAATGAATGAATGAATGAATGAATGACTGACTGACTGACTGACTGACTGACTGACTGACTGACTGACTGACTGACTGACTGACTGACTGAATGACTGACTGAATGACTGAATGACTGAATGAATGAATGAATGAATGAATGAATGAACTTTTGTTCTTTTCTCACCTCAAAACTTCCTTGTAACAAGAAATAGCTGACCTGTAGAGAAATGGAAAAATATTAGTACATCTAAGGAAAAGTACAGGAGCAGTGAATAGATAAAGATGTAATGTCCAAGTCACAAGTGTGGGACAAAGAAAACAATCTGAGTCCCTGGCAAGGAACCTATGAACTTCTTTAGTTTACACCTCCAGTGAGATGCTCTAACTCCTGAGCTCCTGGGAGGCTCATGGTGAGTTAGGCCATTTACTAGGTTTATATATACCAGTAAATTATATAACATGTGTCCTGTATAATGCAATTCCAAAAGTGTCCAGGGGAGTAGTGTTTGCAAAAATAAGAAGGTGAGTGCCATGGTTTCAGCATTACAATTCACTTGTACCTCTCCATGCCTTGCCGTTGGTAAAGTTTAGCCAAGGACATGTTGATTTTTGGTGACCTCTGTTTCTGGGATATACCCTCAAGCTGCAGAGGAAAAATTTTTAAATCAGTGCAAAACATTTAAGAATTTCATTACCAAACAAGAAAAGATTCGTAAATTAATTTAAAACCTGAACATTCCAAAGAAAGGGAAGGAACAGCTTTAATTTTACATACTATTGTGGTTGCTTCTCTG
Source organism: Siderastrea siderea (assembly GCA_964030785.1). NCBI lineage: Eukaryota > Metazoa > Cnidaria > Anthozoa > Scleractinia > Rhizangiidae > Siderastrea > Siderastrea siderea. Next base: position 21,683,434 of record OZ034978.1, read on the forward strand.
TAGTCCTTCATGTGCAAATAACACTGTGACATCTTGTATTTTACTTCAACTTCTGACAGCAAGCCCTGTAATTTAAGGAAAACATATTTGGAGGTACGCAGTACCTCTAGAATGTAATCACTAGCCTTGTGTTGTGTGAGATTACCAATCTGAAATTAATATTCCTGCTACTTGGTTTATTATTACTTTTTGCTGTTTTTCTTCCTTAGGAAACTATTATCTTGAGGTTCCTTTTAATAAGAAGATACCGGTAATTTTGACAGATCAGAAAAATGAATGAAAATACCGTGACATTGTTCCTTTAATATTCATTGTTAATAAGTTAGCAAATTTTTTAAATTGAGCTGACTTACCAGTGGTGGACTTGCCTTTGGTTTGTTTTTTATAATAGTCTTCCTCAATTGGATAGCTTTTGTGTAAAAATGCTGCATAAAAAAGTTGAAATAATTATGTTAATTTTGACTAGTTAAAGTAAACTCATCACTAAAGGATGAGCTTGGGATTAGGTGCTGAATGGTGGTGTGGGGTAAGAGGCCAAACAAGCATCTGCCAAAATATGCATATATAATATCCATGCACCGAAATATCCATGGCAACCCTGATTAACAGCCCACCACCCACGCACCCATCACACTGATAGACTCAGTGGAAACACAGACATACTTTGAACATACTCTTACCATGCAGGAGGGAAAGAATGGGAGCAAAGATCTGTAAAAATCTGCCAAGAGTGAGATTGCAGCAATCCACAATGAACAGCAAATGCACGCAAAATAGAACTGGAAAGCAAAAAGGTGTCCTGGCCCTGGCAAGCTACTAGGGACACCCCACATATCCATGCAGGCAATAACCGCCGACCTACAATTGTCTCGAGTTTAACTTTGCCTAAATTGCATTTAGCCTCAAAAGATATGAAAAAAGGGTATCATGGAATACTCTCATATCCGTGGAAACAAGCACTCCGAGGCCCTGTATTTCTATTTTCTTAATATTACTCAGATGGAAGCTTACGTTATAGACTATACAACTGAGACCAGGCACCCAAACAAGGGAGAAAATGCCAAACAATGTTGAATAATGAAAAAAAATTGAGTAATTAATTTGAGAGATGAGGCCTTATGTGCCACTCGGCATAAAGAGGATGAGTGAGTGAGTGAGTAATTTGAGAGATTAACTCACCTCTGCCCTTTTATACTGTTCATCATCAAATAAAGAGTCTGCAAAGTATACCAGCAGCTGATACTTGTTTACCATGTGACTCAGCTCATATTTGTCCTGGACCCCATGTTCATTCACCGACAACAAAAAACTTGCCTGAAAAGGGAAGGGAATGTCTGATTATGATGCCAGTAAACTTGTAGGACAATTCCAGTTCTTTCCTTTAAAATTACGGAACAAATTGTAATTGGACTTCTGACATGCCATAGAATTCAAAGGAATATATTGTGCACGTACATGGCACTCAGCCAAGTAGAGATTTATATTCACCTGAATGCTTCTTCAATAATTGAAGATACTTCACTTACTATAGGCCACTTACCATCAGTAATCTCTGAGTGATACAGTCATATGATTTTTTTTCTGCTTCAAAAGAGGGCAATTATACAAGGGATGTTCCCTCAAGGTATGTTTATCGCAGGGAAGTTAAAAATTTCCTCAAAAGAAAAAAAATATATGGAGGGGCAGCAATAATATGAGGAAATATGTTAACTTCTTAGTTTAGTGTATTTATATTTAGACTTTTTGATGTGCAATAGGGGTTCCACCCCATCTGACAGCACACAGCACCCAATCATTATCATAGTCAAAAATCAAAATAATGTAATATTGAATCGTAAAATTATAACTACTGTACAACCTGGGCAGATGACACCCTTAGATATACAAATTATTACTCGCTGGACAAAACCGCATGTATAGAGAAGTTTCTCATGGATTGGCTCAGCCTTATCCACGGTATCTGTGAAAAATTGAGCATAATGTTCTAAGCTTCTATAAACAGTCTCACCAGAAGATTGGAACTTGCAAACAATCCAGCTTCATGTAAAGCTTTCACCTGGTCCAGAGAAGCTGTCATGGCTGATTTAACTTGGCAAGCCCACTAATTACTAAATAAATAATAAATGATGAACTATTTCTTGGAAAATGGAAGTATTCGAACCTATAAATTTGAGAAAAACAGACAATATTTGAACTACGCGGGAGAGGATGTGTCAGCAGATTGTAGGGACAATTTATGCGCACGCCTTATGAGTTTGTTTGACCGCTAATCAGAAAATCGTAGGCTCGTGTTCTTAAAAATAAAAAAGAGCGCAAAAATCCACCGAGATACAGATGTAATTATAAAAGCGTTGTTTTGCTGAAATGATGGAAAAAATGGAGTATTTTGTAATGCACATGGAAGAGTTAAGTGGGTCGGTAATTTTAATTTTAGCTTTTCTGGTAGGTATTTCTCTTGGTTGGTTTTTGAGAGGATTCAGGTCTCAAACAACTGCTGATGATAAGGTAAACTTATAGGTACATGTGTACATGTGTTAAATTAAATTAAAAAGCCGGAATTAAGCTTATTAAAAGAACACAGTGCCAAACCAGGAGGGTAAAGGGCGCCTTGTATACCAATTTGGCACTTTTTCAAAACTAACTACTATCAGTTATTTGCAAATTTGTGATTCTTTGACTTATCAAACCTGGGCTTTACCTCGGTGTAAGAACCTGTGAAACTCACGGATGACGTAAAACAAAGGAAACAAAAACATTTTAAACAATACCGTACAGCAAAACAAAAGCTAACAAACAAAGATAATCTTGTCAGGTTCTTACACCGAGGTAAACCCCAAACCTGGCTAGGGGTAATACCTCTGTGATATCCATTGACACTACCCCTACCCCCACAGTATTGTCTCTTGCTCAGTCAGAGGTTAAAGCAAAAACAATATTTATAGAGCAGTTTTCAAATGAGTGTCAAAAGTAATGTTGTGTTTGCTTTGGTTTTGCTTTACTTCGCTTGCGCCACTTTGCCAACAATCAGAAGTAAAACTCAAAGCAATCGTGACTTGCTCGCACGCGTTTTCCCATGCTTGACGCTAATTACTTGTATTTGCTTCAATTTCTGATTGGTTCATTTTATGTTTTGTTCCTGTTGTGATTGGTTAGAGTAATTCCTTTGGTTTTGGTTTTATGACACTCATTTGAAAACAGCTCTAATTACAAGTGTCTTTGCCGTACACATTTTCCGTGCTTGCTGCCCTTTTGGAGGAATATTTTGAAGTTATGATAGGTTGAATAACTTGTGTTTGTTTGGATTGGCTAGGGAGTAACAGTCCATTTTCAAGATCACCAAGACCACTAAACAAAAATACTAAAAATGCATTTTTAAAGGGTTTTTCTCAATCTAAAGTAACTGATTACCAACATGAAAGTGCTGAATTCTGAAATGAAACTATGCACAGAGTTGTGAATAGTTTTTGTTCTCACTGGTATTTGTGTACATTTTACTTTAGCTTGAGACTAACCCTCTAAAAGTGCATCTTTTGTGTTTTTATTCAGTGATCTAGGTGAACTCGAAACTGGACTGTTACTCAATTAAAAACCACTCCATGTCAATAAATCTGTGCGAATTCTGTTTACTATCTACCTCGCTAAACATGGAAAAGTAGTAGTAACCATTTAGCAGTTCCGTAATACATTATATCTTTTTAGTCTGTAACATCAGTGTCAGATGGATGTGGAGAATACAAGATGGTTTTGGTGGTTAGACAAGATCTTGGAATGGGCAAAGGGAAAATTGCAGCACAAGTAGGTAAATCACAGCAGTTCATCAAATTGCTGTTTTATTTGCCAAAACTCTGAACATTTTAATTTCTGTGGCCTGTATTATAGTGAATTGTTATGGCAGAATGCTTGTGATCTTTATTTCAGTGTTGTCATGCAGCTGTTGGGCTTTGTAGGCAACTTGAAAGAAGTAATCCCAAGGTAGGATCATGAAATCATTTTTTCTCAATTTTTGCAAAAATATGTAAGTGTGCTTATTTAAGTTCTGCCCAAGATATCAGGTAAAACCTACCTTCTGGTAAATTCATTATTGTATTGCTGAACTTGTTTTGTTTCTTTTAATAAAAGCTACTTCATAAATGGGAGTCAACAGCATGTGCCAAAGTTGTTGTTAAAGCACCAGATGAGACAACCCTGTGAGTAGTTTATCTGTAGGAAACTTGTATAATTATGTGAATTAAAATGACGCTATTATTGTGGATTCTGGAGGTGTGGTAGTACAGTGGTCATAACGTAAGACTTTCTATCAGAGAATCACAAGATCAGAAGGTCGGTGGTTTGAGGCTTGGTCTCTGCATTGCATCACGTTGTCTTCTTTGACAAGAAACTTTACTCTTCATTCTCTCCCTAAGTTACCAAAGTGTATAAATGGGTACCAGCTAACTGCTGTGGACTCCTAACAGAAAAGCTGGGGGGGGGGGGGAGTAACCCTGCAATGGACTAGTATCCCATCTAAGGAGGAGTAGTGATGCCCCTAGTCACTCTGTGTTGCAGAAACCGGAGTTAAGCCCTGTCTTGTTCAATCCAGTGGATTGGACACAAAACTTTACCCTTATTATGTGTTAATCTAGAGCCTTACAGACCAGACAAAAGGCTGATTCAGGCTGCTGACAGTTCATTTTGAACCCACACTCGTGTAAAAAGCTTGTGTTTTCAGAAACAGCTGTTTCTGAAAAACTGATAGGTCACTGAACCTGTTTTGTTGATAGCTGGCAAAAAAAATGAGGGAGTCATTAAACAGTACTCAAATGTTTTCTTACTCTGTGTGATTACTTTCTTTGTTTAGAGAGACTAGGGATTTGTATGTTAAGTTTGTTTGCTTCTGACTTTAATTTAGGATTGATCTTGCAAAAAAAGGGCGATCTATGGGTTTAGAGGTTTGTGTCATAAGAGATGCAGGAAGAACACAAATAGCTCCTGGATCCAAAACAGTTCTTGGTGTAGGACCTGGTAAACATTTCAATATTGCATTCTTTTATTGAAAGTAACAGAGATCTGTGTATATCACATGTAAAATCTTCAGAAGGAGAGCCAAAAATTTGAAGTCTTAGAATGACATTCAAAATGTTTACACACAGCAACCAGAAAGCTCTTCAAAGTTTCAATTTCTTTTCAGTTCACAAATCAGCCTCCTCATACTAATGAAGCTCTCCTTGGTTTAAATTTGTTATTTTTTAGAGGCTTCTAATATTTTTAATGGGAAATGAATGTTAAATGCAGGAAAGTTGTTTCAGTGACATTTTAGGATTCCCTTTGTGGGAATATGCACAAAAAACAGCCTGTTTTTTTGGATTGTTTAGGGCTAGATTCTACTTTCATACAGTGATGTCACCGAATAACACTCACCAAGAACTTATTTTGAGAGAACATGGAGGTACTAATCTGGTACAAGAAATGTTTTGTAGTTATGAGTCACTGACAATAATTATGTATCTTATAACGTTTTTTGTCTCTTCAGGCCCAGTGGATGTGGTTGACCAGGTGACAGGCCATCTTAAGCTGTATTGACAGATTGCAATAACATTGAAACCTTTTTTATTAATAACTCCATCTCCATAATGTAACTTTTCTAAACACGCACTGCATGTATATATTTATAGAGTTATAAAAGCATGAACTGTTTTGGTGAAGTCATAGCTGCCTTTCTGAACTTTAAAACTTGACAAAGTGTGTTTATCTCTTGCGTGTTTATTTGGGTTCGGCTGCTTCGGTTCACGTGTTTTATTTTTCACCCTCCATTAACTTTCATATTCAGTAGACTGCGCTATCTTGAATTCCTTTAATTCTCAACCCGTTTCCCATGCATGGAGAATGAGGCGCAGTATCTCCGCTGGCTAAATCCCTCTGACGAAATGCATTTTGCGGATGGTAACAGAACCAGTGTTACCAATCGACAGGCTGTTTGAAGGCTAACGAGCTGCTATGAGATTCACGTCATGGATAGTCAACGGATCGCTATTCTTTCGGATATATATTCTCTCTCGTTCTCAGTCGTTCTTAAAGCTCGTTCAAGGTTAACCAACTGGCCGTAGGCGAAACGACCTTGAAGCACCTTGAACGAGCTTTAAGAACGAGAAAGAATACATATTGCATTTTCTTTTCCCAGGGCAACACGCTTTAAGAACGAGAAATTATATTTATTGCATTTCCTTTCAACATTTAGGACATTAAAAAACAAAAAAACACCGTAGGCGAAACGACTTGTAGGCGAAACGACCGTAATCACCGGTAACCGGTCGTTTCGCCTACGACTCGTTTCGCCTACGGTATTTTTTTGTTCTTCCTAAATGTTGAAAGGATGCAACAAATATCATTTCTCGTTCTTAAAGCGTGTTGCTGTAGCAAAAGAAAATGCAATACATATTCTTTCTCGTTCTTACCTGGCCGTAGGCAAAACGACCGTCAAGCCTTTCACCATTTCTACAAGTGGTACCACGTGACCTGTTGGTGTCTCTGCTTTAGCAAATAGTATTCTTCCGTGTATATTGGACTTGTGGAAGCGATCCAATTAACTGCTCCCCAACCCCAACCATGAAACACGTTCCGCCTTCCCTGCTAAGAACGGCGCCAGCATTTTCAAATGTCTCCGTTTACAATCGTCCAAACACTTCATAAATTCTTTCTAAAACAATGTGTTTTCAAGTCTCCACTTTCAAAACAGGCTTTCTGAAACGGCCCCCGCTTTCATTAGCGTTTTTGGTTGTCTTGGTGCAATCGACAGTCACGAGCACATTTAAAACTAGTATGTGGTTTTCAAACAGAAGTGCATCGCTGCTGTTGCGAATTGGGCCTAACCTGGATCCAAGGAAAAACTGAATGCTTTAGGGGCTAATGTCTGCATTCTAAAAGATATCAAGGAAAACACCAAATAATAGAAGCTTCAATAAGCCTTTATGTTGAATATTCATTTAATTACGTTGACCATTTTCAATAAAAATATATATTTACAGTTTTACAAAAATAATTTTAAAAAACGAAAAAACAAACAAACAAGGGGATCGTTTGATTGCACGAAATTAGGAATAACAAGCGAATTGACCATATACAAGATTAAACACTTTGTACTGGTTATATATCTTCAAGATTCAAGGAACGACTTTCGTGAAAAAGACTAAACTACATAATTTATCAAATTAAAATTTGATAGCTTAATTATGTAGTTCAGTCTTACCAGCTTCTTTTTTGCTATTACAAGAACTGAGCTTATGTCTCTCTTGATATTTTAAACACCGAGAGACAAGCGCTTGTAGATGTTTACCGAAAACTGAGCATAAAAAAGCAAGGCAAGTAAGACTTGTAATTTTCGCGGCCACAAAATCCCAAATACATAGAGAAAACAGTTGCGTTAAGGATTTCGTCAATAATGGTAAGGAAATCCTATTCTCAATATTACCTTAGCACACACAAAAACTGATTGTATCTGAAAAAGCCAGCCAGTAGGGTGGATTGTTCGGGTTCGAACCTTATTTCAGGTTTTCGTTAATGGGACGATAAAATCTAAATAGGGTCTTGTGAACCCAAATCTGGTTTTGGTAAAGGGAACACGTGCATAACACTGCCACATCTCTAGCCTGTGTACAGCCGCCCGGCCTCCTCAAGAAAAAATCGGAGAGGCCCCTCTCCGAGTTTTTCTTGAGGAGGGCGGGCGGCTGTACAAAGGCTACCACATCTCCGGACGTGACTCCTATGTCGAGCGCGGTTCGCGAGGGGTTCTGTGACGCAGCCCTGTTTTTCTCGTCATCCAGGCAGGGAATGAGGCAGTGTATTGTGAGATTTCACCCGTTAACTCTTTAAAACCATCAAACGTTGCACACGCTGATTTTGCGACGATCTTTAACGTAACCTTGCGATTTTTTTTTATTACGTTAAAGATCGTCGTAAAATAGAAACATAATGAAATTTGAGTATCGTTCAATTTCTCACGTTAGTGGGACATTTGAAGGCTTTGCTGAACACAACAGTAATATAACAATAATATAACGGAACTGTATGAATTATAAAGGAATATTTAAGTTGTCATATTAAGTACAGTTTTTTCTGATTTACATGTGAAGTAATTTGTGTTTAAAGTCTCAGTTAGAATAATCGGTCAATCAAACGGATCCCCAAAGAACATAATAAATAAAATACGGAAATTATTAACTTTGTTGACAATAGAAATATCAAAACTAATATAAAAAATGTTCGAAACAATAATACTTGTGTTTTTTTACACTGTTTGGTCAGCCAGCAATATTTCTTCAGTAATCAGTTCAGTGGGCAGTGTATGAGGATCTCTTGCCTCACTGGTTCTTTCCATGAAATTCTCCTCTCGACAAGCAGCCCTTGCCCGTGACATGCGGGGTCCTCTCGGCTTTGTCTTTTTGGAGCCTGATTTAAACCTTCTCTTAACCAGCTTCCACAAAGAGCAAAAGAAGCCTCTCTGAAAGAAAAGACATTGAAAAAATTTTCACAGTGTTCAAGTGTCGTCGGCTGTTGAGTGCTAGAGTAACAGTTCCTTACACAGTAATATTTATCTCACATTTTAATGTAAGCTCACATTTCCCTTTTCATACTACACCAAGCTATCCAGATACTTTACATGACTCTTACATGCATTTCACTTCAACAAGGTCGGAAGCGGTACAAACCGCTGAGGCCTCAAACCCGCTATTCAGCTTAGTCATCGCGCCTCCTCCGCACAAAACTGTGACGGAAGTCCGTGAGCCATACGATACGGTAGCCTTTGAACAAGCTGCTTATTCAGGTAAAGGAAGCAAGAAAATCGACGAGTGGAACGAGCTGAGTGAGGACTAGAGGGAGACTGGGGAGTGAGGAGTGGAGACTGGCGAGAATGACGTAAACCGTCCCACCTCACATCAACTTCCAGTTGACAGAGTTGATAATTGTCGCTCATGACGTCCTCGTTTTCTTGCATTGTTTTCACATGAATTCTTGCATTGTTTTCACATGCATTCTTGCATTGTTTTCACATGCATTCTTGCATTGTTTTCACATCCACTTCCCGCCTCACAGTTTAAATAAGGGCCTTGAGCGGAAAACCTATCTGGCTTGGGAGACCGAAAGAAGCCAGTAAAATTTAAACTGAGTGAAGCTACATCCTTTTCGTCAGTTTATAATAATAACAAAAATATGTTTATTTGTGTAGCGCTGTTTCCACGGACCGATAACGCTTTACAAACAAGTATATATGCGTGTTACATAATTGACGCCTACAATGTAATGAACTAAGTACTAGTTTACCTTCTTAGAGTTTTCTCCTACGACCGCCTCGCATCCTAGTTCGTCAACATACCACACACCTTCGCCGATATACTTCAAATCATCTCTGGCGAGTGATGCAGCAATTTGGCTATCAGTGGGCATCAGTTGGTTTTCATCTTCGTTTTCTTCAGACTCCTGGTCTTCCTCTACCTCTTCTTCCTTCTCTTCTTCCTTAAGCGCCACTTGTTCAATATTTTGGAGCGATTTCAATTCCTCTGTGTTGCTGGCGAGTTGTGCAGCAATTTCCCTGATGTTGAGTCTCGAAACCCTACTAGTGTACTTTCGTTTGCTCATATTTCGCTCGCGATGTATGGCAGCTTGCACCGTAACAACAGTCTACAATAAACAAGACGAAGAACTGTTTAGACTCAAGATAGCTCCCCAATGTAAGAGTTTTTTGTCTTAAATTAACACTTTTTAAAGTTGTTGCCTTATGCCAATTTTAACGATCTGTTGTTTAAAACTTAGACGAGTTCTAGTGTGCTTAAATGTATTTTAAACGTATTTAACCTTGAACAGGTACGCTCAGTTCTTATGCAAGTAGGGTACTAGATTATCAGACTTTGTTATGAAAGTATTCTGTTATAATTTTATTTATGTCATAGTTCCGATAGCAGAAAAATATAAGTATTCCGTTTGGACAGTTCTAGCCAAGTATACACTACATCTTTCTCAACCGGCTCTGTCTAAAAGTAACGTTTTAAGCCGTCATAACAGTTTTAGAATGGAATTGTGGATTTACCGGAGGCACTGGCGCTGAATCGTCGGATTGGGAACTAGAAATAGAGCTTGTATCTCCCCAGGCTCCTCTCGGTGAGTCCATCCTCAACCAATCTTGGTATAGGACACCCTTATATAAAACACCTGTATTAAACAATAATAGGGAACATAAGCTTCATATGTTTGTTCAGGTATCTTAATAATAATAAGTAATAATAATTCTTGTGAACGTTTTCCTTGTTATGAGGGATCTTACCCCGGTTTATCCGGCTTTTTTCCCTCTCAAAAACCAAGATTTTCCAAATTTCAATTCCATCTGGATGCAGTGTTCCCAATTGAAACTCCATGCTAAATCAGTTAATTACCTTTGCGTTCATCATCATTCTTCTTCGTGTTTCTGGCCTTAGGTTTACTACAATTGGACTGAGTTGAAGCAGGCTTAGCCTCAGCCTTACATGGTTGAATCTCCGCGCAAAGACCAGTCTGCAATAACAAGAAGATAATTATTTAGAGATACCGACTACCTGCTAGTCAAGTATTTGATGTATATCCAGTTCCTCTGCACTTAACAGAATTGACACTACATTATTTCGTTATTTGCAGGTAACTTTTAAGTCCACAGCTTTTACAATTCAGTGAAAACGAAAAGATTAATGTTTCTATCGTTTAATATTTCGATTCCTTAGGAGAAGAGAACACGTAGTACAATTGAGAAGTAAAAGACTTTCTGTAATTAGATGCATGCTTGCTATCAAATTAAAAATGGGACCCTACTCTGTTAGCTATGTGTGGACCTTTGTTTAGCTTACTCTAAGAACCAAGACAAATCAATCAGATTACACGAAAACTGTGCACTCTGAAACCAACAGAAAATCAATGTTGTAAACAGTTTTTCTGGGTGTCTAGGTTTTAATTGATTCCACTAAAAAAATCCGGGGAAAATACATGAATCTCCACTATCGGTTTATGTCTTGTTTACCTTCTGAAGGCTTTCTTCATCCTCTCCTTGACGTTGCTGTTCTTCAGCTAAAGCCGGATTCTGATCGTTGTCGATTTGATTTGTTGATTCAACTGATTTTTCCGTGGCTCGTACAGCCTGCAAGCCTTTCTTGCTGTCCATCTGCAACAGACACATACGTATGTAATTGTACAGTGGATCAAAACAGCATTAGATGTAAGAAGTGTAGTTAAATTCATGTCCTTCGGGAGCAAAGAAACTTTTCTAAAGAGGCGGTATTTCATTCTATCTAAGAGACTGCTCAAAACTATTTTATTATTTTTTTTTCACGAAAAAACACCAGTAAACAAATTAAATCATGAAGAACGCTTCGCACGATTTTTGTTGAAGAGCTGAGAACTATCAGAAAACTCGCTTGCTCTTTATCACTTGCGAAAAAAATGTCCGTCCGCGTTCTCTGTCTTTTTCCAATTTTACCTTTTGTTCTTTATCTCCGTCTTGATGTTCTTCTTCAATGGGAACCTGATCGTGTTCAGCTGACAGCTCATTGTCTCCGTTTACTTTGACACTAGAAGAGGGCTGCGGAGGAGAAATCTTGGTTGGCTCAGCAGGATTTTGCTCGGCTTGTGCAGCCTGAAAATCAGAGAAAATGGTAAGCAATAAGTAAGTGGTGCGATTAAATCAATTGCATTAAGAGCGAAACGCCCTTTACAATGATACTGAGGCAGTGTGAACCACAGTTTGCCCAATAAATTGACAAGATTCTTACAGGTATTTCTAAAGTCTGGAAATAATTCACTCAGTACTTCGAATATATAGGCTTTTCGTTCAAGGGATGTAATCGAATGCTCAAAATGGACTGTTTAAGCAAGAGAAAAAAGCCACAAAAGAGACAATTATCAGTTTCAGTAAGTTCCGTTGACGGCTGAGATGACTAAGTTATTGACATATGACGAAGTCCAATAAACACTATTCAGTGTACTTCCCTATTTGTTTAACATTATTATTATTATTTCAGCTTGCTTCCAAAAGCCAAAGCGAGGACTTTTTATACTTACCTCGTTTCCAGTTTCCACAAGTGGGTGGCCATTTTCCGCCATCCACTGCACTTTCTCGCTAATTATCTTCCAAAGTGTCCGCTCCTCGTGGGTAATATTCTTGCACTTTATCAATAAGTCCTCTCTTTTCGCCTGGAAGTCAGCCTTTGTCTCTTCTAGAGCCTTTTTCTCATCACAGTCTCTTGAGATTCGCTTTCTCAAGTAGCGGCTCTCATTGGCTATTATTCGGTAGCTGGAGGCTCGCCGCTCTTCCTTCTCAACAGAGAACTTAAATTCTCCCATGTCTTCAAGCCGACTTCTTTTTTCCTGCACTCTGGAAAGCATCTCATTTCTTTTTTCTCGTACAGTTGCCGAAAGCTGTGATAACTCCGTGTTTTGAATGTCCAGAGCTTCGTTTAATTCCTTCACACTTTGTCTCAGGGTGTCTTCTTGGGTAAGAAGATCCTGAATAGACTTTTCCTGGGTAGCTCGGCTTTCCAGGAGTTTGTCAAGTTTATCCATGAGTGACTGCCTTTCCTGGTAAAGAAAAATCACGCAGGAATAAAAAAAAATGATCACCGAAGTCGTGATGCAACTCGTTCGAAATTAAGCAAGAAAATCTTAAGTTGTATGTATAGCTAATTTCTTCCTTTTTATGCTGGTCTACTCGCGCCCGGTAAGCTCACCTCGGGTGTTGCAAACTCGTCGGACAAGACATTGACAGGTTCACGTAACTCTGACCCAGGTTCATTGATAAATCCTCCTCCAGGTAATTCAATCTCCCAGGAATCACAATCATGGGACAGGGTATTGTTCAATTCTGAAGAAAAAAATACTGTTTGAGTAAACGAAGTGAAATTCAGTGCAGTTCGATCTCTCTAGCTTTCATATTCTTTAAGACAAGTTGTGTAAATCAGTGGAAAAAGTGAAAAAACTGCTCAATGTTTTTCTTGAAACCAGTCTCTCTTACTTAATATTAATTTTTCTGGTTGTCACCTTATAGAGAAAGTTGATTTTCGTGTTGATATCTCATTAGACTATATGGTCTCTTGGTGAAGTGCGACCGCATGCCTGTTTGGTTATATACTTAACTACACTGAATGCGAGGAAGCGGTCAGTGCTAAGCATAAAAAACCCTACCAATTTGTTCCACTTGGAGTCGAAAAGTGATGATGCCCTGACAAAAAGGGCTCCACGATGCCATTCTAGCTAAAAACAAATATTAAAAAATGGTATGAGCTTACTGAAAAAAAAAATCAAGACAATTGAAGAAAAAGCCAAATATTTCTTCATTCGGTGTGAAGATTAACTAAAAAGGAACGTAGGCAAGGGATGGATTCTGGGAGGGTCACAAAACGAAAGAAAGAAAGAAAGAAAAAAGAAAGAAATTGACAACGGGGCACGCGAACATTTTTTGGCCTCGCGCTCACTTTTTGAGAACTGAGAAAAATATGGTCTTCTTGTTCTTTTTCTTGAAAAGCTGCACAGGCAGTTTGGAGGAAGAAGATATGAACGAGATTCACTCGACGAACACTTACCTTAACTTTGAAAATTCTGCACAATAAAAACCAAGTTTAGCTCTCGAGAAAGCACGACTGATTTTCACGCTACTCGCGAATAGAGTATAAACACTTCCAGTTGCTATAGTGATGTTTCTGGTTTTCAAAGTGACGTCAGTTGTTAGCATCTTCGCGCGCAAAAGTCAACGGAAGAATAATTATTTCATAAACTAGTGAAAAAAAAAAAGAATCTGAACGTCATGGAAGTTTTCCCTCTCTTTAGTAGACCTCTGTCGTTTAAGCGTTAACCTGAATTTTGCACAATATTCAGTCACAGCGAACGCCACAGAGAGTTAGATGAAATGAACTAATAATTGAAAGATGAATAAACTTATCTTTTTTCCTGCGTTTTGCATCGCCTTTGTGGGCTGTACTAGATTCTGGGATATGCCCTTTGAAGTTATTCACATTTGCACATCCCTCGGAAGCGACATTTCTGTGTTGCAACAACCACGCATCGTAAAATCTCGAACTGCCCCAGAGTCCCCCGACTGTGTTCGTGTGAACGCCATTTTCGTTCAAAAATTCAACGGAATGGTCATCACACTGTGCGAAAGTCAAATAAATCGCTGTCTGAAGAAAGCCAAGTATCTTTTTCAGTGAAAAAGTCATCCGTTTCCTGAGGAAACGATGCTGCAATCAATCTGTGGATCTATTAATGATTCATAAGCCAACTAAGAAAGTATGTTCAATTTTTTCTTCACTAAGCTAAATCGCGTACTAAATTCGTCAGCCGTGATGAGGTTCGCCATCTTGAGTGCGTGCGCTAAGTGGCACTTACATTGGCGATAGGCGACTTTTGTTGCGATTTTAGCAGTGAGTTTTTCAGCAATTATGGCGGCAATTTTGCTACAATCAGTTTACAGCGATTTCTCGACAATTTGATCGCAAGTTTGTTGTGATCAGAGCAAAGCGCAAGCGATATGAGCAATAACGGGTCAACATTCCTTTGAGGGGTCCTCAGGGCAGCTTTCATGCTGACATCGCATGCTCTGTTCTGTTATCACTACAAAGTCAAATCGCCGTTAAATCCGGCGCAGCGAAAAATTGTAAGAAGTTTCTACAAGCAATGTCAAATCCCACTAAAACTCGCCCCAAAAATCATAGGTTAAATCGTCTTTCTAAATGGCCCTTTAGATAGCTGTTTACAGTTCGGAGCAACGAAAGCTGTTTCTGGTGCCTTAGGTTTGCTCCAAGTTGCCCTTTTTTTCTTGGGGCACGAATGAGTTGTTTAGATGATTGTACATGGGGGTACTCATTGCATGTGTTAAGGGCTGAAATCGAAAATGAACGCTGTTCGAATTATTTTGGTACCTTTTAAAGTTCAAGCGGGGGAAAAATCTGCAAACCTCCTGGAAATGCAACTAAATTTCTCAAAATTAGCACCTCTGTTTGGTGAAAATAAATTCAAACCACACCCGCTAAACGGAATTCCAGTACGAGCCACAGCTACTTTTGTATTTTGAGTCTCCCCCCCCCCCCCCCCCCACCTCTAGGGGCTCCCAGAAAAGACCGTGCTTCAGTCAGTGCAGTTAATTTCTGATTTCAAATTAACCATTAGGGGAAAGAGGTGAGTGGTGGGACTCTTTTCCCTGGACCGAGTATTTTGTTCGCTTCAGAACAGGGCAGGTGCTAACCGTACGGCTTGCGGTCACGTGACCCGTAACAGATTCACTTGACCTAGTGACGAGGCAATCGCCAACTCTATGAACCATAGTTAGCAGAAGGACTGGATATGAAACCTTGCAAGTTTCAAAGGCGCTGCAATTTGAAACCACCACAACCAATTGTTTTCCGTTCAAAACGTAACAGTAACAGTACTAGGGGGTAGTTGCTCATACAAGGTTCAAAAACAATTGTTGCATGTGCACGGTCAAGGTTAAAAACGGTAACAAAACATCAAACAAAGGACTTTGTTGAGTTTCACAACCAGTTTCTTTTATCGACTGTGTTTGAAGGAATACAGTGGCTTCCTAATGACTCGAAAAACCACAACGAGGGTTACAATCACAAGAAATGACAATCAGAAGAAAAAAAGGAACTTGCCCTGAATGGCAAGAACCCGTTGCACAAACATTCTGAATCAATTTACAACAGCCAACCAAATGCTAAACCATGAATTTTGCAGTTATTAAAATGGGAACTTGGGTTCTCGGCCAGTTCTTTAAACTTTCGGTAAGTTTTCTTTGAGAGATGGAGAAAATCTCTCTTGTCTGTGGAGGACTCCTTGACATACTCTTCCTTCTTAGCAATAATCGCCATTCTCTTCAGTATTTCTTAGCAAAGATTCGACATTCTTTCGGTTGATAGCAATCAATATCATCTTATTTCTTTTGTTTGTTTTTCTACTGAAGGAGCTTCTGCTGAGTACGTGGCAGGAATGTGACACTCACTGAACAAACAACAAACAACTGTGTTCACATATAAAAATCTATTTATTTTTCTTCACAAATAAGATAGTATTTAAATTAGTGTGGCCTCCGCATGAACTGTATTTATTATGCTGACGACTCAGAATTTAGAACTTGACGGTATCAAAGTCATGAGATCCAACACTCTGCTGGAGGTATTCCCGGTAAAGCCGTTCCTGTTGTTTAAAAAAGAAAAGACAAAAACAAAATAACGTTACACAATTAATAGAAAATCTATAGGCTATAAGTAGGGCCTCTTTTCACTCAGGGATAATTGAGAGAAGCGAGCAAGACACTCAGTTTTCGCCTTGCATGTCGCAAGCATGTCGCTCCTCATGCCAGTAGGAGAGCTTTCAGAGAAATCGCAGCTGCGTGCATTATTTTAAGATTGGAGAAAAATAATTTGAGAAACTTATTGCTCTAGAAGCAAAGCAAAGATGTGTGTTCCGTGTACCTTGTGTCCTTTGACATAACCTTGGACATACGCTCTCTGATCTAACAGCAACTTCTTGTGTTTCCGTGATAGGGTAGGCTTTAGTCTGAACAACAACAGAGATAAAATTTATTACTTTGAAAAAAAATTTGACCACAAACATATCATAAAATTTCGTATTAACGGGTTGTTAGAATAACAAGGCTTTCTTGGACAAGGTTTTTTTTAGATAAGGACATGACTGCGTCAGTTTTCGTTTGGGCGAAAAACGTAGTCGTAATATTAGCAGCTTGGTCTCTAAGGCAGCGTTTCTTTGTACTTTTCGTTTCCTTTCGGTTTTTTTTTCTGTCAAGAGATTAAATTCTCTTTGAGTTATATTACATCACTGCCAATCACAAGTGCAAATCGAAAGCTGAACTTTTTTGCTGAACAAATGAAGCTAATACCTTACCTTGACAAGAATTTGGCAACAAGCAACAACACAAAGGAAAAGACAAGCATCCCTATGAGGGTGTGATTATGGTACTGTGGAGGGATCGACGTCCACATTTTCTCAACTGGAGCCTGAAAGCACATAAATGAAAACATTAGATAATTCCAAAATATGTTAAATCACAACACTGATATTGTACACCCATTACTGAAGGAGTAAAATGACAACCAACAAAAAATCTCAGGAATTCTCTCCAGACCTTTGACATTGTTTGACAGTTGATAATTCTTTATTTTTTTTTAATCCTGTTTATCACCTTGCCATTATAATTTGAGTACAATTATTCTGGTAGATGCCATTACAATTTGAGTATAATCATTCTGGCAGTACACAGCAACCAAGAGGATTTTCTAAAAAACACACGCCAAACTGTAAAACAATTTTTAAAAAATGCTTCATAAAAAAGTGGTCAAGACAAATTAAAAATATGCACACAAAACAGGATTTCAAAAGCCACGTGAGATGGTCATGTAACCAGCCCTTCATTTGTATTTCTGGGCAGACATTAAGTATATCATCAATTTGCAGGTGTGCATGCAAGCATGGGATTTTAAGGTCATATAAAATAGTTGATGTCATTTGATGAACCAGCTCATGCAAATGACTACACTGTTACTATTATGCAAAGTGTGTCAAAAGCAATGTGTTCATGTCTTTCGTATTTCTATGCAACACTTACAGTATACATATGGAGTTTTTCTGAAACGTTTTTTCCAACAAGTCCATCCAGGGTCCCTCTTGCACTACTGCTTGCCAAGAAGTTGACCAACAAAACAAAAGGTAAAAGAACACCCAGGAAGCCAAAAAACACGCCTTTTATTCTGGCACGCAGGTTATGCGAACATGCCTCCCTGGAAAGTAGAACCAGTGTTGTGCAACTGAGTTTTCAGCGCTTTATAACCAGAACCATCTCATAAAATCTATGGGCAATTTATCAAGTGTCAAGCATGTGGCATGTGACCAATTCTACCTAATTCTTTCTGAACTGTATAAATTTGCCATATCTACACATGCTGTGCTAGGACGATAAGAAAGGCTCTTTTGGCTGTATTTACAGAGGAAATGAAGCCTTGACCTATTTTGTAATTTTCTGATAGACTGAACTAGACTATTCCTAGCATATTGATGGAATAACTACAGAGCTACACTCTATACCACTGCCACTTGCAAAACGTTTTTACCTAGTTTTTGACAACTTTTTGGTTTGCTTAAGTTTCAACTGACTGATCAAATCCATGAACTGTGAAAGGAGTCATCACCATCACTTCTCTTTGTGCCAGAAGGTGCATAAGCCTGGGGTGGAGAAATGAGTGTGAACGTGAAACATGACAACTCCACCTCTTAAAAATTTTTCACTTCAATTGATCAGTTGACATGAAAGTAACAAAAAAGTTGACTGACAGATGTCAAAAAGTTCCAGCCACTTAATATCAAAAACTCTGTTCAACTGGCAAAGGTATGGTGTGCAAAACACTTCCAGACCTGAAGATCTAATATCCATACCCACCCCATGATCGGTTCTTGCAAATTCTGACGGGGTGGGGTTAAAAGGCCGAAATTTTTTATAGGAAAGTATGTAGCTAAACTGGAATTTTCAGAGGGGTGGGGGGGAGTTCAAACAAAAAACCATTTGTGTGGGAGGTATGGATATTTTCTGGAACAACACAATTGTACAATTATACTCACGTATCAACTGTCAGCTTTTTATCCACCAAGTCAGCAATTTTCTCACAGTCCTTTTCAAGTGTGTTCAGCGTGTTTTGTATTGTCTGGTTGATTGTTTTCTCAACTTCCTTACAAACTTCTTCAATTTGATTGGCACATCTTGCAGGCTGTAAGACACAAAACATTTGATTGTTCAAGGCACAAAAAAAGCATCCAGCTAAGCTAGTGCTCTACTCATACTATTCTAATTATAAAGTACACACCTGAGTGCTGTATAAAAACTAATGAATTTTTAATTTCTGTTCCACAAAAGAAAAATTGAAGGTATTGCAGTTCCTAAAGGAGGGATGGAAATCAGCACTCACTCACTCACCTAGACAAGTGTCAAATCTTCCTAGGCAAACACAAATTGTAAATTAATTTTTTGGTGACATTCAAAGTCACTTGCCCATATGGCGAGTGCTGTCAAAATTTAGCTTCCAACTCTGTTAAAGTTGGCACCAAACAAATTTCAGTGAAATGTCAATAAATCAATCCATTAAGGAAACAGAATACTGTTCAAGCTAATGAAGATACATAAGAAAATTGAGTTATTTGGTTCAAGCTGGGGTTTCTAGTTTAATTTTTGAAAGACTAGACAAAAGTCTGAAAAGTCAGCAACAATTTATTGGGCTGTAATACCTTGTCCAACAATGATGGGATGAAAATTGTCGGCATTTCAAATCCTGCTTTGTTGAGTCCTGGCCTTTTACACAGCTCTTGAGTTATTTGCATCAACACCTTCTACTCAAGAAAAAGGAATAATAAGAGGTGAATCCACCCCACAAATTCTCCCCACGATTGGAGAATATTGCACTGGTTAAAAAAGTATTCCTTATGCAAGACACACTGGGAGGGGTATTACACCACATGTAGCCAGTTACCACAACAATTGATTATAATATTATTTTTAAATATTGTTTGCAGCAGAGTTGTACTGGTGACGTCAGTCAACTTTCTTCAAAGTATTCGCTATCTTTTAAGCCTTGAAATGTTTCTTGCAATTATTAAGTAACTAGGTGAATACATAAAGCAACTGGGGTGTAATATCACTACTCTTAACCCCGGGATGGAATGCTACATGAAGTCCATCACTGAGTTAATCCCAGTACCAATAATACGCCCAAGGGGAGACAAACAATGCAGATCAAAGTTTCTTGCCTCTACAGGAGAAATGGACAGTGGAACAGACAAGGCCTGATTCACCAACCCTAGATAGGGGTGGGAAACAGGGAGGAAAGATGCAGAGGTGAGAGCACTTGTCTTTCTCCAACATGTCTCAGGTTCAGCTCCTAGTCTTGGCTTCATAAGTGTGTTGAGTTTGTTGCCGATTTTTATCCATGCTTCAAAAGATTTTCTCCAGGTTCTCCAGTTATTCTTAGTCCTCAAAAACCAAAATTTCTAAATTTCATTTTGATTTGGAATCCTAGGGCCAAAGGTTTGTCAATGTAAAGACTGTGAAGTGTCACCCGTGATTTATTTCTTTAAGACTGAGAGTGAGATGTCCTAGGTGCTAGACCACCCTACTGGCACTGTGCATAAACCCAAGCTACATGCAAACTGTAAGCAAGAAAGAACAAAATACCTGTCTGTCACTCTCATGCCCCGCTGTGTCTGCTTTGCTTAGGAAAAACCGAATTCTGTCAGCATGCTTCTCGTTCAGTTTCTCTGCATGGGAGAACAGATTTTTGAATGGTTATTATGAATAAAAAGTGAACTCATTGACATTTAAAATAGCTTACATCAAACTTCACTGTTCAAGGACCTTTGGTTTATGAACTGGTTTGCAGAGTGTTGCACTATGTACAAAGCTTACCGACTAAGTTTAGAGTCCTTTTGCACAGCGCTTGTCCAATAGGGTCAAAGAACACAAAGATAAGATCAGCTAGATTACCTGCAAAAAATGCAAAATATTACTTTCCGTACGATAGCAGTCAATTTTTTATTCTTAAAATATATTAGTTTGTATTTTTCCTGGAATGTACCAGAGTCTGAATGCAGCTATCAGTGATACAGTAGACTCATTCCTATTAATAGGTCTGAGGGGGGGGGGAGCATGTCCCCCAGGGAAACTTTTTGATTTTACAGGCTCAGAAATGCAATTTCCAGAAATTTGGGCATTATTTACTCTGGTTTGAGAACACTTGGTAACCAGCAATAAGAGGCATTGTAGGCAGCACAACACCACCAGTAAGTAAGCTTCTAATGAAACCACTGATGAACAGAATTGATCTCCATTATTCTTGAAGTAATCTTATGGTAATTCATTTTTTAAATTAATGTTTGTTCTTGGCTTAGAACTCTAGAGCAAGTTCAACAAACCCAAACTGAATAACTGGTGTAAAACTACTGCAATAGTCCATTAAAGAACAATTCAGTTTGAATTAAAAAGTACAATTAATCTAGCAATGAAATTTACAGATTATACAAGCTGTATGGATAAACTATACTGAGGCAGTATGATTGAAAACTCACCTAACCAAAGGATAGAATCGTCCACATCAAATGCATATTTCATATCACCATCAACGAGTCCAGGAGTGTCAACAAAGGTCACCAAACTGAACTTCTTTTGTTTTGATGTTGAGATTTCAGTTGTTAAGTAATCAACAACACCTAGGAAAACAGCAGTCTATGTTGTATGAACCTTTCCACAGCTTTCATAAAAATACACTTTGACTTGGGAAAAAAAACAAAATATACCATGGGATCAGAGTATGTTAAAATGAGCAGAACCTATGAGTTGGAGCATTATATCTTGCCTAGATACAAAGTTACAGGCCAGTAAGGTGTGAGATAAAGGTGGCAGTAATAATGCTTTTTTTTCTGTCCAGGCCAAAAGAAGTTTAGCAAGACTGTGTGGTTGTCTGTTAATTGGGAAGAGGTTGATAACAATTCAAACTTACAAGTATGTATGAGCTTATTATGATGATTTCTATGGCTAATTTTAAAAATAAAATTACGTAGCTAATTAATTTAAATGTCCACTGACTCCGGGTATGACAAGATTTCATGTTTTCGTATTATGATAAAAAAGTTTTACATTTTGTGGAACCTTTTATATTTTGTCTGGCCTACACATTTTCCTGCACAGAACTTCTAGAAGTGCCATGAGAAGTTTCGGTAGTGGAAACTGGAGAGTGATGCTTGTATCACTTACTTGAAACTTACCTTTAAGGTCTTGCAATGATTTGAAATGTGGGTACAGATGTAATGTAGCATTTCCCTGTGCATGTTTAACCAAATGAAATAAACTTTAGCTAATAAGCACGGTATATAAAACAAGTTTAAGGGCGCATTTTCTTGCTCTCTTCTGGAATGAGACTACATTAGGCGGAATGGGAATGATCAGAATTATTGGAATATGAAACAAGGAAAAAATGATTGTTTCAAAAATGGACTGAAGACTGACCGCCGGTTTTTTTCCTCAGGCTCGGTGGGAGAATTAAGATTTGCTGCAAATGCGCTGTTGTTTTGGTCAGCCATTTTGTTATTGCCAAGTGATTGACAACTTTTTCATTCCATTCTGCTCATTCTGTTACATCTGGCCCAAATAGCAGAATACATAGAATGGCATTAACTACTATTCTAACAATTCCAGAATGAGAACAGGTACTGGTAATTAAAAAATGCGCCAAAAAGCTGTTTCGAGTATTCTCATTCCAGAATGGTTCAAAAAAACCCTAAATCTTGATGATCAATAAATGAATTATAAATTCAGGTCTAGGTAGCTCTCACTACCTCTCCCATATATCTTTCAAGCCTAAAACCAAACCCTGGGGAAAAGAAGCAACTGCTATTTAAAGAGGAACATTAGACAAGTGTGCAGGTATTTTAAATATGCAATATTACAGCAACGGAGTCACAAATCATGGTTGGACTAAAAATGTGACTCACACAAGCTGCATTGTTTTGGAAGTATTTAAATGTCACTCAAGAACCATCTACTTTGGTATCTTACCGTCAACGATTCACGTTTCTTTCCACTGGTGACAAAAGTGAATCCCTGAGTCTCAATTGCAACACCAGTCTTCTGGACATGTTCTTCTACATACCTGAAGATACACACATTACCATTTCAGTACTGGGTACCAAAAGAGCAAAACTAATTAAGTCTACATTAATGTCCACTTGAATGAGTGATCTAGAGATGATGGCTGAGCCAACTGGGAGACAAACAGTGGTGAGTTTTCACCATTGATTCCCACAGGTGATGAATAAATACATTGAAATAAATACATTGAAATTAATATTGTTTTGTTCCA
Organism: Siderastrea siderea; assembly: GCA_964030785.1. Lineage (NCBI taxonomy): Eukaryota > Metazoa > Cnidaria > Anthozoa > Scleractinia > Rhizangiidae > Siderastrea > Siderastrea siderea. The sequence goes on from OZ034978.1 coordinate 21,706,329, forward strand.
GAAAATATACATACCTCCCCCAAAGAAGGTATTTTGATTTGACCCTCCTCCCTCCCCCCACTCCTCTGGAAATTACAATTTAGCTTTATACTTTTGTTTAAACGCTGCTGAGACCACCCTCCTCTCAAAAATTCCAACAACCTTCCTTGGGGTGGGTACAGATATTTCCTGGAACTGCGCACTGTAGGTTGAGCTGGTTTCAATCATGAAGATAATTATTTGAGGTCTACGGTTGTGAAGTTTTAATTCACTTATTAATGTTTAACCAGAGAGGGAAGAGGCAGAACAGGTCTGGAGTACTTGGTCTATCTTTCCATCCCAACACTTGTGCATTTGACTGTCTAGTTCACAAAGGGTCGTTCCATTTTTTATCCGCACCCCCCCCCCCCTTTGAAAAAAATTCCGAAGGGTTCCTTTTTTTGGCGGAACTGTTGGAAAAAAATTCCGAAGGGTTCATTTTTTGGCGGCTTCTTTGATTTAAAAATCCGACCCCCCTTGTGCAGAAACTGGCCATCCTTAGGGGGGGTTCAGATAAAAAATCGAACGTCCCAAACAGGCTTGCTTAAAAGAGAAAGTAGTCAACCAAAACAAGGGGAGATGACCTGATTTAACCAATATTTTCAACTCCGGGGTCAAAAGTCAAATGCACTACATCAATTAACTTGGGTCCCCCCACCCCCCACTCCATCCCCAACCCCTTCCAATGGTTAACATTTATTACCGGGATAAAGCTGTTGTTGCACATAACAAGTGTACTCAATGAGGGGTAGGGGGGGCTATGTAAGATACCACCTGTTTGATTAGCCAAATAGATAAAATTTATTGGCCTCAAAATTTGAGTTGAGACTTTCATATTAGGCGTGCATGAAGCTTGCATTGCTGGAGAAATGGCACAGGGAGGTTTGAATCTTTTTCTTAGTTTCTACTCCTGATAGAGTAAGGGCTATACAAACAAGACACCATCTTTTAAGGTGGGGGAAGGGGGGTACATGAACAAACCACTGGTCTTTTTGCGCAATGGTGGGTCCTGTCTGAGTCCCAGGGGGGGTAATCCGGGTTTCAAGTGACGGGGATGATCGAAGGATTTTTTGGGGTTTGAAATTTTCGATTCCGGGATTTTTTGGGTAGGAAAATTTGGCAAGTATGTTTTTTGGGTGGCTTGATTTAAGTAGGGATCTTTTTTTTTGGGGGGGGGGGGGTATTCAAAACAATCTGAAGATTCGTGGTAGTGCCCGCGTATCCCGGCCATGTAGTTCTGCAAATAAAGTACATCCAAACTTGTTCTTGCACGGGTGGTCTTGTTTAGAGTTGTCATTCATAATGTTATTGTTGAAACAGAAGATGTTCTTGGGTGTCCCTAGTGTTGTTAGAATGACTACCAGATGAGAAAAAGATAAAATCAGCTGGTATGATGAATATAAATACAAACATTCAATTTCTAGTCACCCTTTCTGGAAAATTTTAAGGCTCGGAAATTCGGTATGGGTTTTTTGGGGGGCTAATGTTTGGTCCAGGGATTTTTTGGGTTTTGTTGGAAGCCCTAGGGATTTTTTTGGGTTTTGATTTTTGCCCCCATTCGATCATCTTCATCACTTGAAACTCGGAGATCCCTTCCCTACTAGCAGAGGCCCCTTTTCCTTTGTATTCGCTGAGCTGATGGGCGGGACAAAAAGGGACCTCTGCCATGGGTCGAAACTCCCTTTGATTCAACCGCCATCCATGGTCGTGGACAGCGGTTTCCGCAACGCATGCTCCCTGTATTGTTTGCTGACCGTGACTTGAGCCCACTGTAGCTTGCGCATTCCTTTACAGTTATTCCGCTGTCAATTAGTGAGCCCGCATAGTAACATGCCGTCCTGGATAACCTGCGATCAGGCCGAATTTTAGCATCGCTCTCATATTCTCTTATGTGGGTCGCTCGCTAAAATAGGGCCTGATACAATCTCTCTCAGGAGTTCATGTCGGCGGCGTTCTAGGAGAATGGTCATCATTTCGTTCTCTCCTGAGAATGGCATCTGGTTTGACGCAAGCTGTCTCTCACTCGGAGCAGAGAAGTACAGCAACAGTGAAGTATGTATCCTGTTTTATCGCATCGTGTCTCCAAATTTTTATTTGAAGGCTTTCAGCTAGTATTGAAAATATAAGCAGAGTAGTGGTTGTATCTGCGTTTTACGAAACAAAACGAACAGCAAGTATCTTTCGCCAAGAGTGATCAACAAGTCAACCGATAATTCGGTAAACTTAACGATAAGCTGATGTTTAGTGAGAGCCGCACTCAGCGAGATGCTGTATTTATTTTTACCTAAGTAATAAAGACTTTCAGTTTATTCATTCAGTGTTAATAATGTCGTTTTAATGATCTCTGACATTGATATCAAAGGATCTGACTAGGTTTATAATAAATGTTCTTCGTTTTAAAATTCGCTGCTGTTTAGAGATGAAATTCGCTGGTAATCTCAAATGTTTATCACTTCTGGAACTAAATTAAATTACAAAACACTCGTTTGTTTATAAAACGGTTTTATTGATATCTTTTTTCTAAAGAGTGAAACTGAAGGTATTTCTCTTAATTTCCCAAGGTATTTTATGCAGAAAATCGGTGACAAATGCGTAAAGAATATTTCCAGATACCATCTGAAATGAGAAAGGATTCGAACATGCAGCATATTTTGGTACATGACAACCTCGTCGTGTTCTGAATTTTCATTCAGTTTCAGCTCAGACAGAGCAACTATGTACAATACCGGAGCGCGTACCTTCAAGTTGTAAATTTGAACACTAGTGCCTAGACTTATCGTAGCCTGTGATTTTCTTATTTTTGCCGACATTTGAGGACTTTTTGGGAATGCCATTACATACACATATGGGAAATTTGCATACCGAGGAGCGTGCAAGCAAAACAAATTTTGATTGGCCATTTTGTTGAATGTCAATCAATCAAAAAAGTGGGCGGCAGACGTTCCGTAGAAGAATTGTATCAGGCTCTATTTTTTGTTTCGCCCTTCCCACCGGAATGTTTCACCGAGCGAAACGAAAATAGAGTCTGATCACAGGTTACGTCCTGGAAAAAGAACTTGACTTGTGGAGAGTTACAACGTTTACTTTCCCTAGTTTTTGTTAACATGGACGACGGAAAGATCAACAATCGAAAGAAGAAGCTCTAAGAAACACTCGACAAGTTAAGGAATGGAATTTGGAGCGAAGAAAACATCTGTCAAGGCGAAGGACAACCTTCCACCTCCAAAGATTTTTCAAGCTACGGACTTTCTGTGAAATGCTCCAGCACTTCTACGAGTCTACGGTAGAGTAAATTACACATTTGATTGTAAATTTGTATCGAAATCGCTTTTTAATTGAGGGATTCTTCATATTCCTTACAGTTTTCATAAAAGTTTTGAAAAACGTGCACAGTTCGCATCACCAAATGCTCTTCAAAATAACTTGCACATCGAGCGAAATCGCTTGCACGTAGCTTCCCTCGAAGAAGGAATTTAACGCATTTGGTCTTCAGAAACAAGTAAAGGAGTGTTTTAATAAATGTATTATTTAAAAAAGCTTACTGTTTCTTCTTCTGTCTACCTTCATTCATAAAATTTTGAAAAGTAGTTATCTGACCTAAACAGACACAAATGCTCTGTTGTGGTTTGATTTCATGCGCGAGACAACATGAGAAATCTCTTGCGGAAATTTTCAAAATTTTGACTTTGAGATTGTATTTTTGGCTAATTCTTAATTGACAACTGCTGTATTTTATTTCAAAGTAAGAAATTTTAACTACTCTAGATCAAGTGAGTGTTATTTTTTCGAACCTATAAATTGTCCTTTCGTACTGTACATGGGTTGTTTATTACCAACTGCTAATTTAGTGAAGCGATCATAAAACACGCAGCCTTCAATGGGTTAAATTCTCTTTGATTCCTGGAGTTGTGGTCATGTTAAAAAAGCTTCCTTGTCCAGATAACTTGAAATTAATACCGTAGATTAGACAACAACTATCTCTAGACGAACTGTGTACTTTTTTTAGGGTTTTGGTGAACTCGCCATTCACGACAACAAAATTGTGCAGGTGTTTTTTGGTGCGCTAGTTGAGAAAGGTGGGAGTCGTCAGCTGATCACGTGCTAAAAGCATCACGTAATGTTTCAGTCGCTAGGTAACTGTGGCGCATGCTCAACACAGTTCATTTCGACCCATGGCAGAGGTCCCTTTTCATCCCGTCTGTCAGCTCAGCGAATACAAAGGAAAAGGGGCCTCTGCTAGCAGGGAAGGAGATCCCCCCTGGGGTCTGAGTACAATAGTTTTGATCATTTCCCTAACCGCTAATCACTGTCAATCACAAAATAAAATGTTATCAAGTCATTAACTTGAATAATCGATGTCTTCAATGGGATCAAAAAATAAAAATAAATTTAAAAAATCCCACCAGTTTATAAAAGAGCTCTTGCCCGCAGAATGATTTCCAAGCAACAAAATTGTAATCTTCTTTCTGGGAGCAAGTAAATTTAATCCCAGACCACTAGCAATGGCAATAAGACCTGAAAAATTAAAATATTTTCATTAATCAAGGCACACCAAGGATAACTTGGCTTTATAAATAGACTGTTTTTAAGATAAGGTTTTTGTAAACGGGATTGTTTAGTTCCACGTCACACATTTAGCAATCTCGAAACTTTATACCTTTCTCCTTCTCCGTGTACAAATCGTGGCATTCTTTGAGGATTTTTTCATTCAAGGACACCGTAGATGTATCAGGAGCATTAGCTGAAGTCCTCTGTCGACCGGACGGCATTTTTAAATATTTTAAAGAAACAAATGGACAGGAATTGGAGAGTTCTGAATCTTACACAATTTTGTAAAATCTGCCACTTTCTACCTGAATTGCATTATGGGCAATTGTTATGTTTCCGCTGACCGACATTGGAGGGTACTGTGGTTTCTCTCCTTGACGAGAAAGGACGACAAAAGGGGCACACCAACACTCCAGAAGCGCATTACCTACCCGAGTATCCCACCCCCCCCCCCAAATTTTGCTTTTTTCTTCATCTTTTTCTTCTTCGTGGATGGGCTCCTGGTGGCAGGCTTGGTTTCATTGTGAACATAGTGTAGCAACTCAAGAACACTACTTATTTCTTATGGTAGATCAAGGGCTAATGCCCGCTACCAACATACCGTAGAGCCCATTAGTGGTTACAAGTTACCTGAGCACACGTGTTGCTGTACCGTAAATGATCCAATAAACGCCTGTAAACGCCTACTTTGGGGATAAACGCCCCTCTCTTATTTATTTATTTATTTATTTATTTATTTATCTATTTATTTATTTATTTATTCATTCATTTACCAGTTAAGTCTTCACTCTCAACAGAGTATGGCAGACTGCTTTAAATAATAATAATAATAATAACAATAATAATAATAATAATAATAATAATAATAATAATATTACAACGATGAAAGAAAAAATAATTACTTATCAATATGTAAGATTACACAGGGATTGCCTAAATGAACATGGTGAAGTAGATGCTATAATTTCTGGTGGGAGATTGCTCCACTGCGCAATTGTCCTAGGGTGAAAAGAGTTCTGGTAATAATCACATGTACCGCGTGGCTGCTCAAATCGATGACTGAGAGACGAGAGCCTGGTGCCCATTCTGCTCTTATGTTCTTTCTGAAGCTTGTCGTATTCGTAAGTGGCTAATCCATTACTCTGTTTGTACAGCATACAGAGACGTACATCAGATCGCCTGAGCTCCAGAGATCTCCATTTGAGAGAAGATAGCATATCAGTGACACTGTCTAATCTGTCGTAGCGTCCGAGTACCCAGTGAGCTGCTCGGCCTTGAATCATTTCGACCTGTTGTACGTTCTTAGCTACGTAAGGGTCCCAGACAGTGGCACCGTATTCAACAATCGGTCTCACTAGGGCTTTGTATGCTCGTCCTTTGGATTTGGCCGAACAAGTGCGGAGATTGCGGCGTAGAAAGTTCAGAGTCTTGTTTGCTTTGGTGGTAATTTCATTTACATGATCATTCCAGCGTAAATCTTGCGAGAAGTAGATTCCTAAATATTTAGTAGTATCAACAGTTTCTAGGACCTTGCCATGAAGTCTGTACTGAAATTTGAAAGGTGTACGTCCGCGTGTTACCCGTATAACGTTGCACTTGCTTGGATCAAATTCCATACGCCAGTCGGATTCCCATTTTTCCAAGCTGTGAAGATCGTCTTGTAATTGCCGGCAATCGCTCTCAGATTTTATTGTAAGGTAAATGACAGTGTCATCGGCAAAAAGACGGACCCTTGACTTAACATAGCGTGGGAGATCATTAACAAAAATAAGAAACATTAACGGCCCCAGCACTGATCCTTATAATGGCCCCGTACCCAGTAAACGCCCCTATTTAGCGAACGCAGGAAACGCCTTTTCCGGCCAAAAAACTGTCTAAGTAAGGCGAGCAAATCCGTCCAAACCGTCAAGGAGCTGATTCCACTGATTCTGTTACTGACACAGATTCTGTTACTGACGATAATTTGGACGATGTTATAAATATGGTGAAGTACGTTCCTCTCTGATAATGTTTGGTTTCAAATTCATTGTGTATCTGCCTTTGAGTACAAGGAAGGTGGAAGCTTTAGTTTACACTTGTTTGGGCAATTTAAAAGAAACGCCTCTCTATAGAAAATGCCCCTATCTAATAAATGTATGCCCCCTTAAAATCTGTAGGCCGATTTCATAAACACCCTGTGCGTTTAACAGATCAGTCATCTACGGTACTTGTTACTTTGTCATTTCAGCCACATCTCGTAAGTGTTACACTTTGTCATCACTTGATTTCCGTTTGTAAGAATCCTGAGCATGAGTGCATGTTATCTATGCCATGCACAGTGAAAACAGCTGTCCATGGCTGCTAACACTCGGGGTCACCATTTATTTATTATGATATATCAAAGCGTAATGCCGGCTACCAACGTGGCTATCTTGCCCACTAGTGGCAAGATTAATGAAGATTTAACTTCCAACATAACCAGAATTAAATCTCTGCTGGTTCACCTATCTCATTTTATTGGGAGTTTTGAGAAACGTGTGTCCGCTTCTTTACGCTCTTCGTTAGGCATCATCCGTACAACAAATATTGTATTGATATCAAAAAAGCTGTTATTTGCACTGAGTAAACTACCAATTCAGTCATTTACGAGCATGGGACTACGACGAAAAAATTGCGGGTCCACGACGGGAGTGGAAACAACCACCCGGTAGCTTTCAGCGGAGCTTCTGACCGGCAAGTGTGAAAAGGGTTCAGTGTGGGTCCACTAGAAATCCCAGTGGTTTTCTCCACCCTCGTAACAAACTGCAGTTACTTACAGTTTACTTACAAATAATGAACCTGTAGTGAAGAGATCCCCGCAGTACCAAAGGGAACTGGTGACGAGCAACAAAGACATGCAGACACAGTGGACAACTTCAAGACTAATCTCACTAATTTTTCAGAGATTTATAAATCAAATTGCAATTTCACTCACTCATTTTAAAGGTAGCTATTTTTCTAAGAAGAACACAACAAAAGGATATCGTGGATCTATTCAAGAAGTCAGCTATTGTAACAACAGCTAAATACACAGGACTTCACAAATCTGAAGTAAGTTCTGTGCCATTATGCAAATTCTGTTCCGTGATGTAACCTAAACAAATACAGCGGGAGTATCGTTCACGGGTCTTTGTTAGTTACTTAAAGTTTATTGATGTTCATTATTGTAGACGTAGCTATAATATCCTGAACAGTAACCACAAACTGAGTTCCTGAATCGGCCGCACAAACACGGACATCAGGTAAAATACTTTTTGAGCCGGGCCATTTAAATTACATGCATTTTCTAATGAGATTTTCGGTAGACATTTACCGTTTTCTATAACTGCTACACGAATCTGATTGGTTGAGTCTTCGTTTTCTATTCACTCATAGAAAACCACTGCGCGCTATGGCTTTGGGAAGTCAAACTTCTATTGATTTCATTCATACTATCTAAATATCGGCGCTACTTTCCACATGAAACAATTTGCATGTCCATTTAGCCAACCAGACATTTTAGCCTCCTTTTCATGATGAGCGATAGTCAAATCGGCTTAGACTTTTTTACAATTCGCTCATAGAGAAAACGAACTCGTTAACTAATTCTTGCAGTAAATATGGAGGAGGAACACATACTATCTATTTTTATTTCCAGATTTAGACGCGTGTTATGATTGCTCTTTGCATTTCTCGTTCAAGCTGGTTTCAGTTTAGTTTCTTGGTAATAGTATTGAAAAAATACATTGGCTGTTTGGGCTCCTGCTGTTTGTAACTACCATGGCAACAACAACAAAAATGTTAACTTCCTGGGAAAAAAATTGTGCATTTTCAGTCATGATTTTCCTGCGAGACAAACTGAACGAGGGGGGCATCGAGTTTTTCGGTTTTGCGGTTTTAGTCACTTTTGAGATCGGTTTTTCGGTTTATGTACTCAAAATCACCGGTTTTTCGGTTTTGGTATCCACTGTGGTTTTCGGTTTTTCTCTTTTTGACATTCGGGTTTGGGTTTTTATGAACAAAAAAGTAGTTATTCGGTTTTTTTCATTCGCTTGTCTAGTTCCTAGGCCTCTTCCTTTCACCTCTGTCACTCCGTTTTGGACCGTTTTGGGTAATGTCGACATTTCCACGGCGTGGGCCATCAACGGGATTCACGGTAAGTTTCGGGGCATCAAGCGCAAATGATCAGTATTAAAATACTGAGTAAGACGGATAATTGTGCAAAGTTCTTGCTAGCAATTGGTGCATTGTAAAAAGCTTCCTGAGTTCAATGCAAAAGTTTGGCCTTCACATGAGGCGAAGGCAATGGAGGAAGCGACTGCTTTGGTTGAACATTGCAAAAATTTCCTTTGGGATAATGCACATCGCTTTGAACCCGCGCTGTAAGCAGTATAACAAGGGCATGATTGAATGGTCCCCAAGGCCATATATTTCGCTGTTGTGTCAAGGGTTGAAAGGGTTGAGGGATTGAAAACTACGAATTTGTGGTTTTGAGCATTATTCTCGGCGGGTTTTTCGGTTTTCGATCGATTTTTCTTCCGGTTTTTCGGTTTTGATGGAAATTTTGGCCGGTTTTTTGGTTTCTGATAGGTTCCAATGCCCCCCCCCCACCCCCCTGAACGGGTGCGCGCTACGCAACGAACGACCTAAACCACTGTCCGCTTGCTTATCATCAAATTTGTGAAATTTTAGCGAGTTGGGTTACAGCGCAAATGCTTCTTTTGTCCAACAAGTGTCGTTTTTATAGGCAATTTTCCTATATTCAGTGAAAAATCGTTTAAGTAAATGTTACATCGGATGCATAATGTTACCAACCCTATGACACTGCGACTCTACAACCCTGCAAAACCACACCTATACTACTTTTTAATTTATGCTACAAATGTACTATCCTACAACTCTACGACTCCGTAACTCTACAACACCTCAACTCTATGCTTCTACAACAGTACAGCTCTCCAACACTATGACTAAGGGAATTGCAGAATACTAAACTCATTTCTAAATTCCAGTTTGATATAGAACGGCTTTCCGCTAACAGTTGATCACTGTAATAACTTGCTAGATCAAACAACAATTTACATTGTTTGAGTTTTTCACAAGATTCTTTCCTTGTGTTTTTTTAATTACAAAATAAGTAAACCGCGAGCGACCGGGCGGATCACGTGACATCGCGAGAAGGTTCTCTCCTCGTGCCCTTTAATGGAACAGTTGGCCGCCTGGTAAGCACCCATGTAGGGGAAGGAAATAGGAAATTCGCGAGCTCAGAGCGCGAGAGAAAATGGAGAAAATGGTGGCCCTTCGCACTCAATCCCCGCCCTCCGCCCCCTCACCTCAGTATCCAGTGTCGGCACCGAGCAAGTCATAGAACACTCATATTAAGGGGACCTCAATTAAAAAGACCTAAAGTTAAAAATTATGCCTTTTAACCATCGATTATGTAAGTTTTCTTATGAAGGATTTTTCTTTGTCATTGAATCTGCTGGTTGGATATGCTCTTACACATAAGGAAGGATAATTTTCCGGCCTTGGTCTGCGTTCAAAATGACCCTTCATTATTTTGTGAAGAGCGTTTCTAACAAAACAAACACGCATTCATATTCCAGTGTTAGTGTTTATTCACCGAAACGGAAACTCTTAAAGAAATAATCAGTCTATTTTTTAATATCTGGATTTTCAACAGTTTATCTCGTGAGAAGCAACCACATGCTTTGTAAGGCCGTGGAATGGTTATTTGCCTTCTTTGACACTCAGGGCCTGCTTATGTGAAATATTTAAGATAATTCCGGGTATGTCCGTTACGTTTGAGATTAAATTTGACGTTTTATGTAAAAAATTTTTATGAAGTCTAATTAAAGTCGTTTGGTCACTGGCACATGAGAACTTTTGCGGACGCTATTTACGTAAGTGATATTTTCATCATGCTCACCTTTAAGCAGTTAAATATCATGAGAAATTTCTCCTGACTATCGGCAGTATTATTAGTAAAGTTAGCAAAACTCATTAGTATTTTGAATTGGTTTTACATCAAAATATCCATAGTTGATTTTGCTTTATTTGTCTTGCACACATTTCAAACACCGAAGATACATATTTTAGAAAGACCTTTGTTATATTGTGTTATATTGACATGAATCAACAAAAAATGCAAAATATCACATGTTTGAGTTTGCAGGATATGTACAAATTAACGCTCCCGTTATGTTTCCGTCACTTTAGTGCATGACGAAGAAGAGTGCGAATCATTCCCTTCTGGAAGATGATGGAACTGTTTGCCGTTTTCTCGTTGTTCCTTGTTCCTCTAGCACATGGAATTCCCCTTTCTAATACGTCACCAGGTAAAGTAACTCTTTGAAAAACAGTTTGTGTCCTGTCGGATTTTTATTGGGAAAAATACTCATTTTGCTTCGATGTGTAAATACAGTTTTTTGAATGCATTACAACGGGTACCTTTGATGACAGATTTTTTAAACCCGATTTATTCATAAAGGCTGGTTTGTTATTACGAGATAGACAGCTTTTTTTGCCACGAAACGTTTAGGTTTGAGAGACAAAAAAAGTTGTTACAAGAATAAGAAATATCAGCTTTCAGAAAATGTGCCCGGCAAGCAGTGACGAAGCTAGTCCTACGTTGTTTGCTGGTATTCTGGGACTTCATAAAGGTACCATCTTGCTCGCAAAACCTTTTACACTGAACACTTAACACCTTTTACATTTAACCTCTTCTTTCCACTAAATAATGCAAAGTTTTGCACGTAAACAACAGCAACTGACTATTTTTAACTGCTTTATAGCATATACTTAACTCTTAAGTATCGAGGTTAAGTACATGAATACCCAAACTCTCCCTGAAATCTAATCGACAAATGCACAATCTTCTTTTTGTCAGTGATAAGGGATATTAAAATACACCAATGCTTGTAACGGCTAATTTCTGAAAATTTTGTTTTTGGTGGCTACAACTTGGCACTATGAATTTAAAATCGTTGAAGTTATTGATCATATTCATGTTATTCATCCAGCTAGTCTAAACGTTTTTTTTATAAAGTTTCTGTTTGGAGTTTTTATATTCAAGTTGTTATGATATTTCAGCCACAAGTATAAATTAAATCACTTATTGACTGTAACTTTTTTGCAAGCAATGCTCCACACGTACTGCAAATCTTTATACTCGTTTGTTGGCTATAGTCTTAATACTTACTTGTTGCGGCTAAGTACCGCATCAGTTTGGTTTACAGTGAATCGTGACAAGCAAACCTCTGTAGTCATTGTCGCAGCCACAAGAAATCAGTAGTTTGAAGTGCTCCGATTTTCCGGTAACTATTCAATATTCTTAAAGCAATACTGATTTTGCGGGTTCGTTAGATCATGCGTAAAAAACACGACTGATTGCGGTTCATTTTTCGGTCCGACAATCACATGACACTCGCGAAACATCATGGGTCAAACTTTTGGTCCAGTATCATGAAAACGTTAAAGTGATTGGTCTGTCAAATTGACAAGTACCCCTCGAAATCGCGGGAAATTCACATTATTTTCTTTGAGCTCGAGCAGTTTACTGAGAACTAGTTGTCCGCCAGTTGAAAACTACTGTGTCAAGACCTGTCAAAAACGAAGAGAAAAACAAACAAAAGATGTCATTCATGTTTTAGAGGAAACAATTGAGTTTTACCAATACAAGACCATTATTCTTTTTGCAATTACCGGACTTTATAATACGGTATGCTTATATATTGCATTACCCTCTCCAACCGTTTTGTTTGTCTACGTAAACCCAAATATAGACAGGCTATTATATGCCTACATAAAGAAAAGATAACTGAAACGTCTATCTTCTCTCATTTAGAGATATTTTTCGAAAATAATGACTCGGTGAAAACAATTATCCTTCGTTAAATAGTTAGCTTACTTGAGCTTTTCATTCGTGTCCATTTCTATAGTAAATAATACTTAACTAACATAGAAACACGAAAGAAAGCCGGCTGTAGAGAAAATTAAATATCCACTGGGTGTGCTTTAGTCTAGCTTACAACACCAAACATTAAGAAGGAATTAAATGCCAGCTTTCCCCTGATGAAATATAACTACAAATTTCTCAACTAATAGTTAATTGTAATTAGCTATATTTTTGCGGCTACAAAACTAAAATAAGTACGTAATTATCACTCAGCTATGATATTTCTATGGCGACTGCAGAAATATTCCAAACAAAGTGTAATTAAGGAGAAAGAAACAATGGGAAGTCCGATGTCCCTCTACCGTACTAGTGACTCGTACTTACGCAATATTTCCATGCAAATTGACTGAGTTGCATATTTTGAAGACAAGCAAAGTAAAAACTGTCTCCTTTTTACCCACAATTTTCTTTTTAAAATTAAATTGCTTGGAAAGCGGCAATGTTGCGTAGCAAAGATTCGATGTTAGCTTAAGTTTCACGAGCTAACTGCCGGCATAAAACAAAAAGGTGTTGGTCGTAGGTGGGGGTGTGGGAACTGGATGTGGGTCCTGTGTTGCTAAAAATATTTTTCTGTATATATAAAGCCAAGAGATCAATTTGAATGTCACATAGTTACGATTTTAAATTCAATTTTCCTGTATCTTTTGTCTGGGGTCTATTTTTTGTCCCGTAGAGCCATGTTCAGTTTAATCAGTATCATTTCAATTTTTGTATTATTTTAATCCCACTCTGTCACGATAAAAACCTCGGTAGAATTGAACGACGTTCCAAGACAGTAACGAATATTCGTACTAAGTGAATCATGCAACCATATTTTCACACAGGATTTCTTAGGATCACTTACTTGTCTTTACACGTTCCATGTTTTGTTTATTTGTTGTTGTTGCTACTGCTGCTTTAGTTTTGCTTTCGAATGTACGGCCGCCAAATCAGTTCGAAAGTCTAAACATCCTCTCAAGGAGTAGCACCGTTAACCTAAGACTATGACCAGTCCTCGCTACGCTCAGGGATAACCGAGGGAACTCGCAGGAAAGTCGGCTAGGTTGCTGCGTGTTAACGTGACGGGTGTGACATTTTCCTCGCGGCAGCCGACTTTCGCGCGCGTTTTCGTGTTCTTCTCGCTTCACTATCGTGGAGGGACCGCTCATAGTCTATGTTGATCTTAAGGTCCTGCATTCGGCCTTTTTGATTTATTACTATTCTAAATTCTACTGGTCAGCCTGGTCTTGTTGTTCCACCAGCTGAGCTATTAAGAACTTTAAAATTCTCTGTTTCAGTCCTGGACGATCCTGACCTGACAGCAACAGAAATAATCGACATAGTCAATCAAGGTATGTTACGTGAACATAATTTATGCCGCGGGCGTTGTTGTGGTTGGACGATGGATGCGCAATATTGATTATAAGTACTAAGGTAAACCACAAATCCATACAGCAATTATATAATCGACAACATTTCGTCAGGCAATACGCCACTCATACGCATTTGTATAACGATTTGCAAAATACTCTCCTCACGTTTATCTGATATTAAAACAATGGCAAAAATTCTTTAATTTATCTTTAAGACCCGGTCACGTGACACCGTCTTATCAAGAACAGGCCTCTTTGAATGTTACAAATTTTCCCTCACTGGTCATTAAATAATAGTTACTGTATGTTTGATATTTTTCTTCAAAGAGGTGGATGTTGAACCGTCGTTGTTTGAGGGTGACATACTGCCGGTTTCTAACCCAGACGAGCCGAGCGCGGATAATTTACGAGAGAAAAGAAATGCAAGGAGACTGAGGCGGTACATTTGGAAGTCCAAGATCATTCCTTACGTAATCTCTAGTGAACTTCGTAAGTTTTTAGTATCTATTTACGCTTTCTACTTATTTACTGAAGTCGTTTCCTATTTACACATCGGTGGGAAAATGATGGGGTTTCGTAATCTTTGAAGACTGAGTGAACCCGCAAAGAATTTCAAAATCTTTATTGAGCAGTTAGGGACTTCAGCAACGAGAATGTTGACGTTACGATTAAAAATCCGAAATCATTCGTCCCCTTTAATTTTGTGGGTTCTGATGTCAGCGCTCCAATCAGTAAACTAGACGCGCGCCAACAAAGGAAACACAAGAGGTTCGGTTGCCATCGGTGACGTTCAGGACGTCGACGTTGCACGTTTCCCTTTTGTAAACGGAGATGCCATATTAGCGACACGTAGAATTTTATAATGTCGTTTAATAATAAAATCTTTTCTAGTAATCTGAACTCGACCTAATCGACGCCCAGTTAAACTGATTAGAGCAGGAATGACATCGACCGTTATGAAAAGTTTGGTTACCAATGATGGCATTGACCGTTAAAAATGGCATGGTCCGTTTACAAAGGGAAAATAGCGTCGACGCTCTCGTTGCTTTAGGTCCCTCATGAAAAAGTTGCACGAGTAATAACATGAATTACAAAAATATATCCTTGATAAGTGTGACGATAGGTTTTTCTCCTCTAAAGCTACGCAGGGGAAACGTTATCTTCTGGGCGACAATTGGCGGAAAAATGAACACTTGACTCGGGGAACTTAGCTCTGCAACTCGCTTAGCTAGCGGGAACGGAATCTCGTCACGAATTCCTGGTACGGACGGGAACTAACAACAACTGAACCACGGACAACACACGGAGATTGACTTCAAACACACTTTAATCGTCGAGACTTCTGAATCCGATGTGTAACAGACGAGCTCTGGTTGTAATCTCTCGGCAATGTGTATGAGATATGAATCAACTTACAATTACAAGGTCACTCAATTTATACCATCGGTCGCTAATCCTTCTATAAGGAGGGTTGAATAAAGCCAGCTTAGCAAATACAACAAAAAGAAACAATTCGAATTACAAAGAAGTTTACATTTTAGCAAAACACAATCTATATCCAAAGAAATCATATTCTATTGTAAAACTGGACTCTATTCAAGAAATATAGAAAAGGAATAAAAGCTAAGAATACAAGTGAAACTTCTGGTCTATTATGAAATGGAACGCTATTCAGCGAATACAAAACAACGGCTACAGCTAAGACTACATCGGGTATAAAGGAAACCTTTCGTCCTTTTAAGTGAGTACAAATACAGAAACTCTAATTTAACTTAAGGCTTTTTATCTATTGAAAGTTTCGTATTTTCAGTTGCTATAGACCTAGTCAAAAGGGCAGATTCGTTAAAGATCTCTTTTTATCTGAAAGCGAGAAAAAGTGCAAACAAAATAATCCAAAAGCAACATAAGCGATAACTGATTGAATTTTTAAAAGAACAACGGTAAACACGAACGAAAAATGTTTGAATCTGTTATAGTTATGTTTTCAGTCTCAAGCTACGAATTATTGGATTTTGTCTCCTAACATAAGGATATATCCACAAACGTTATCCACTTTTGAACAACTCAGGGTCCCAAGGCACCGTGAAGCAGGCACACGACTAACGACTGCAACCAAAATACCATTTTCGAAGTTGTATAAACTGTTTAAGATTCTACGGTGTTCTACTTTAGAGTTGTTGCGCGCAACCGCAATATCTGGAGTGGGCACACGGTGAAATAAAGAGGTTGCGTGTAGTTTTGCATTGTGTGTCCGAATCTTTATTTCTGCTAACGCACTAACCACCGGTCATGTTAAAACGCAGACTGCAGACTGCAGACTGTGCAGACTGCAGACCGTGCAGACTGTGCAGACTATGCAGACTATGCAGACTGGTATTTTTTTGTCTTTAAGTAAACTTTGATTTGTTGTACTTTTTAGGACTCTTCACTTTTTGTCGTGTTAAGATGACATGGCCAGCAGCTTGGCACCGAGTTCACAAAAAAATGCCCCGTAGTAAGAAATTCTCGAACAATTTCGACGGAAAGATTCGCACCTTCTGGGAATATTTCCTAATCATTTGCCAGTTGATTCAAAAAGACATTTTGGTTTTGCAGTTTACGAAGTTTCCAAGCTTGAGCGTACCATGAACTCGCTATGTTACTATGTGGCGCGTCGATTTGCCAATCAGGGAGAGCAAAATTTGCGTGTTGTGTACGGCTCCTTGCAAATGTTTCCTTGTCACGCAAACCCTATAGTTACATTTTCACACTTTGGTGGAGCCGCAAAATTTACAGATCCCCACTTTGCTTATTATTTGGCGTTAGAGAAGAATAAAGGAGCCTTGGAAAGGAAGTTGAACCATTCACTGCCTTTCCGAACGTTATGAATGGCCCGATTTATACTAGAGACGGATCATCCGTCGATCATCCGTCCAGACGAATTATCCACGGTAGTTCGTCTGTCAAGACGAACTACCGTGATAGTTCGTCTGGACGGATGATCCGTCTGAAAGCCCGTATTTATAAACAGACGAATTATAAGACGAACTACCGTTCTTTGCCCAAGTTCGTCCCAGACGGATGATCCGTCTCTAGTATAAATCGGGCCAATTTTTTAATTTCCAGTATTGGATGTTGTCATGAAACTCGCATTCGCCAATAAATCCATTCGCTATTTCGCCATTGTTGCTCCTTGGCATTTATATCGGGAAAAATCTATTCGCTTTTACATTCGCTAACAAAAATCGATTCGAAATATTTTATCAGTAATTTGAATGCAAGCTTTACATGGGAGATAGCGACTGAGCAATCCCAAATGAATTTAGACCGATGCAGGTGAAATGTTTACACAATGTTGACATCAACATGATTATTTTTGTCTAATAATTTTGTGGTAGCGACACCGTACGGCAAAACAAATCAGAGATAGCGTTCTTTTTGTACAAACTTACAAATCCATATCACCTTAGTCAGTGAGAATGGAGGAAAAGCTACGGCTAGAACAGTGGAAATGTACATCTACATGTAAATTTGAGGAAACCGTTGCAAAAAATTGTGCGTCTTTGTCACGTTGTTTTGAATTCTCCAAGCTAGCAGACCCTAGAAATTCTTCTAGCAAATTTCCTGACTGCTAGGACATTGATTATACATTTTTCCAGAACCACACCTGGCTTCCAGGAATCTATAGGTATAGCAAAAAGTAAAGTCAATTAAAGTAAAGTCAATTTAAAAAAATTCCCAGTCTGCACAGTCTGCGTGGTCTGCACAGTCTGCATGGTCTGCAGTCTGTACAGTCTGCAGTCTGCAGTCTGCGTTTTAACATGACCGACTAACCACACATGATCACTGGGAAACGTGGGAAAAGCGTTACACATCATGATCGATATTTGTTCCTTTACAGTGACAGACGGATATGAACCAACCATTCTTGCAGCGATTCAGCAGTTTACTCAACATACCTGCATAACATGGAAACCACTTGAAAATGAGGAACGATGGGTAACCTTTGTGAAAAAGACGGGGTAAGAATAATGTGTTCCTTTCATGTAAACCTCATTTAAGGGGCCGATTACATGAGCCGGGCTGGCTCGGTTGGCAGGGCTGGCTCGGTCTACCGAGATAACTGCTCAGCCCGGTATTACATGAGGCGAGTCAGCCCGCCTACGGCTAAATTTAGAAGCTGTCGTGTGAAAAGATGGCTACATCAAAGAAGATGCATCGACTGTTTTTAGTTTCGCTAATCCATTGTTTTGGTGTATTATTTTCAGTTTTACGTAGCTTTATGGTCTCATAAACCTTTATGTGTTATATAGAAAGAGAAATATCGATCTTCTGGTGAGCCATTTTGCTCTGAAGCGAAATTTAGTGACGAGAAAGTGTTGGCCCGGCTGGCCCGGCAATCGCGATTACATTGCAAATTTTTAGCCCGGCTAGCCGGGATCCCGGCATCGCGATGCCGGGATCCCAGCTAGCCGGGCTGAGATTTTTCCATGTAATCGCAAAGTTGATTTTTAGTGTGTTTCACAGACGTGCCGAGATCCCAGTAAACCAAGCCAGCCCGGCTAACCGGGCCAGCCCGCCTCATGTAATCGGCCCCTAACTTTGAAAATTCTCGGGAACCCAAAAGTTCGGACAAAAGTAAACGTCCGAAAATTTTAACATCCGGAAACAAAGTATCCGAACCTTGGTTACTAGCGCCTTTTCCACTGAGATGTAGTAAACAGTGAACACTACATCAGGAAAACAACTGAGAGTAAAAACAATATATTCCACGCTTGGTATCTAACTACTCATTGCCATTTCATCGAGACTGTAAACGTTTCTGCTTGAATAGCTTGAGAATGATTTAGTCGGATTGGTAACCATATGTGATGGTATACAACTGCAGTGGTATACAACTGCGGTACAGATGGCATACAAATGCAGTGTATGTAAAATTGCTAAACAAAATTACGATCAATAATTCTCTCATTTTCCAGTAGCATACCCTTGTAGCTCCGCCCGCCTCGATTAGCTTCTGCTATTTGCGGGCGGAACCGAGCTTTTAATCATTCTTAGTACTTTATAATTTTTGTATTTAATAATTTATGTATTTTTGTGAATTGTGTGAATAAACTTCTATTGAAGATGTTCAAAGTGATAATATAAACTGAATTAATCACTCCTTTAAGTAGTTTCAGAAATTTAAAAAATTATTAAAAAGGAATTTCGAAATGTGCGAGAAAAAGACTGGAATCATATTAGTATCGGAAATACTTACTTAGGTCTCTTTACGCCAAGCATGTGGCGCATAAGGCCCCAGTATCGGAAATAAAAGGGTTCATTTTCCTTTCTATGGTAAGGCGAGGTGATACTGTGTATCAAAGCTGTCTTTGTGTGTTCATTTGTACTTCCTTTCTCCTGTAGATGCTACTCATCAGTGGGAGTGCATTACTGGAAGACTGGGTCCCAGGATATTTCATTGGGTGACGGATGTAACCATCAAGGTGTGATTATGCACGAGATGATGCATGCCGCTGGCTTCTGGCACGAGCAGTCACGCTATGACCGTAACCAGTACGTGGAGATACTGTGGGAGAATATTAAGTTTGGTAACTAAATCCCTCAACTAATCAGTATTCCGGATGACGTTCTAAGTCACAAGTAGACTGAAAAACCTCTATTTGTATTTTTGCATTGGTCCGTAGAATGCACGCGAGCTGCGAATGCGAATGTGAAATAGAGAGTGACGCGCCCACGGGCGTGTGAGGATCTACCCTGCTAGCGGATCTGCTAGAGGATCTGCTAGCGGTCGCCAAGAACCACTGCTCGCAGGGTAGTGAGGATCGGGTGCGCTCCGCGCCTCGCGTTAGCGCTTCTTTCTGTTCGCGCGCTTCAGGCCTTAAATAACAAGAACGTTGACGCTTCGGACGTTTCAGTAGGCAATCAGAAGTCTTCTTTTCTCTTTTCCTATCCTACCACAGATAGGAAAATGCTTGTTTTGCTTCTTTGTTTAAACCTGATGCCCTCAAAACACTGACTGGAGCAAAGTACTGCCGGGGACATCTGCTCGCAGGCTAATAGGCTTCGATAGACTTAAACAAAATTCAATCTGGCGAGGAACGCGAGTGTATGGTGACAATGCAACTGACAACCTCTCCAGATACTGCTATAAATGCAATGTGTAGGCACACCAAGCATTTTTTGGTTAAAAGTGTGGTAAAATAACGAATTGTAGAGCTAACATACAGTGTAAGTGTTACAATTACTTACTAAAGGGGCATTTAGCGCTTTACCTTTGATGACGGTTAAATCATTTCAATTTTTGTTTTTGTTTATTTTTTAGGTAAAGAGCACAATTTCAACAAATACAAACTTCACGAAATTGACTATCTGAATGAAGTTTATGACACGGACAGCATAATGCATTATGGGAAAACCAGCTTTTCTATAAACGGCCAGCCTACCATACGAGCCATCGGTGACCCAAATAAACAACTTGGTCAGCGGAACGGCTTCAGTCAAACAGACATTGCGCAGTTGAATGCCTTGTACGACTGCTCAGGTATTATTTAGTCGTAGATATTTATATCCCAGTTGATCGAAATGTTTTACTCCTTTTTTTACAGTTCTTCTTTGGCATTACCAGTTTTTGAAATAGCATCATTCTGATACGGTCCGTCAACTTTCACAAAGTTCTTAAATATAACGACGACTTAAACATAAATGAAGAGCAAATTAGCATCAAACTGGGTATGAAGAATAACATCGTTGAAGTCTAAATTACTTTGTTCACATCTGCTTTGTTACTCTCTTTCCCAGGTCCCAGCGGTGGCTGGAGCTCCTGGACAGCTTTCGGCCCATGCGACAGTCAGTGCAGACACAAACGCCAGCGGTTTTGCTCGTCACATGACCTTGCTAATTGCCCTGGAGCAGATTATAATGGCATTGAAACTAAGACAGAAAAGTGTCCAGATGAAAAGTGTTATGGTAATTAAACTGTTATGAGTCCGGCTTAACTTCAGTGTCTCACAAACAAAAAATTAATGCAGATTAACCTAAATCAAACTCTGGTTGCGTTAACGGCATTTTGCTATACAAGTATGTTTCAGAACTCTTAAAAGACTTTCCAGTAATTTTTTTTGCTTATGAACCATAGAAAAGGTAGACATTTGCCCAGCAGCAAACTTTTTGGACTCAAATCAGTTTTGAAACTGAAGACTTCCAGATTCGAGTCTGCGCCGAGTAGTTGTATTGTTACTCCATTCATTGGCTATCAGAGCGTATAATCCCTACTGCCCTGAAGATCAACAACATTGGTTTGAATACTCACTCGTTAGAATTACGTTTAACGTATATTTCTTAACACCTTACAGCACCAGTAGATGGGCACTGGGGAAGGTGGTCAGCGTGGTCTTCCTGTAGCGTGACATGTGACACGGGAAAACACAGAAGAACCAGGCAATGTAACGAGCCATCTCCTATGCATGGCGGGAAAGATTGTGTTGGAGAAAGTCAAAAAACTGGAGACTGTGTGTTGCGTCGTTGTGGACTGGGTAAGAAATTGGCTTTCTCCTGATTTTTGCACATAACCGGCTCTTGATGCCACTAGCGCTGATTCTTTTCCTCCAAAGCAAAGAGAGAAAAGAATTTGAAAACCTGAAATCGTATATTTATCTGAAACGTTGATATGGAAAGATCTTAATAATCTTTAAAGCAAATCCAAAACGCACTTATTCATCTTGGATAGCCAGACCACGCAAAAAAACAGCAACAACAGCAACAAAAACAGAGTCACCAGGCGTCGTCAAGAGTCTTGTTTTGGAGCTTCTTGTAACAAAGAAGGAATGTTTAAACCTGAAAATCTTCGAAACAGTTTGCGTTCAATTGATAGCCTACATAATAGGCGTTTATTTAGCCGAGAGCGAAGCGCGAGACATAAACGCCTGCTATGCAGGCTCTCAATTGATAATACATTTCAGAGGCAAGACGCATTTCTTTCGCTGGTTAAAGCTTGTTTTCTAGAGTTCTTGATTCCCAAATTAAAAGAGGTTCAAGGCGCAGCGATGAATGCAGCACGATTTAGGTTTCCTGCGCAGTTGAACTTGATTGCACTTGCAGGATGTGTGCATGGCAGTCATGTTAAACGTATAACGCGATGGACGTTTAACGGATAGATCTTTTCCATGTAAATAGCCAAAAGAAACTCTTAACTAAATTTGAGGAACTTATAAATTTGCTATTTCAATCCCCAACAATTCCATCTCTTGTATTTCAGGACCTTATGATTGCGAGTTTGAAGCAGGTGGAATGTGCCATTGGGATTTTTGCAATGTAAAGTCCTACCCCAGGTGGTACCGCCATAATGGCCCCACTGGAAGTTCAGGAACAGGACCACAGGGAGACCACACTTCCGGATCAGGTGACCATGACCAAAATATCAGTGGCATTAATCTCGAATTAATCTATGGCCCCTCCAACGAAAACCGTCTGTAATCTGAATTGACTGTAGTCCTAAGATTACGACAGATGACTGACAAAGTCCTTACTGAGCCACGTTACTAGTCCTACTGTTCTGTAAAAGGTTGCTGGAGTAAGGCGTTGCGTTAAAACCACAGAAGCCGAAGATTTTCTCTCTTTTCACAAATACGTGGCTATTGCCAGCCACGTATTTCAAGGAATCTTACAAAAACAGCTATTCTATGATGCCCTTTTAATTGATTAAAATCATGCCTGGGTAGGTTCTCTTAGCACGTCTGCTTTTGCCACTAACCATAGTTGTACTCGTGCTTTTTCTATCTTCTTGTCCAGGGAATTACTTGTATTTCGAGGCTTCGTCACCTGCCCAGCCACAGCAAACTTCCTGTTTCTTTAGTCAAGAATTGCCCGGAGGATCGTGTAAACACCTGACATTCTGGTATCATATGCTTGGAACAGGGATGGGAGAACTTAGGGTGCTGTTAAAGGACACCGCCGGTACAACAAGCACTGTTTGGAGAAAAATTGGTGAACAGGGAGATCAATGGATTCAAGCCAAGATTGAAATAAAAAAAGATTCAAACTACAAGGTAGCGAAAGTTAATAATAATAATAACAATAATTAAAGTGATTTTGACAACGACGATTAAGATGACAGTGGTGGAGGTGACGCTGCATCATGATGATGCTAACGGTGGTGTCGGTGAAGGCGATGGCACTGGCACTGGTTATGATGATGTCCATTTTATTTTAAAACGGATTTTAAATTTTTGTATTTCATGTAGCTTTTATTCCCTTTACCGAAGGCATTCGCTTCTTTTCAGGTATTTTTTGAGGGTGTCCGTGGTGTGGACTTCAGAGGCGATATTGCTATCGACGATATAACATTTGAGCAGTGCCCGGTGGTTTCAACAACATTACCCCCGACAACAACAAAAGCCCCCTCTACAACAGTAACCCCTACAACAACCAAAGCTCCCTCAACAACACTGCCCCCAACAACGACAAAGGGCCCCTCAACAACCAAAGTCCCCTCAACAACACTACCCCCGACAACGACAAAAGCCCCCTCAACAGCACTACCCCCGACAACGACAAAAGCCCCTTCTACAACACTACCCCCTACAACAACCAAAGCCCCCTCAACAACACTGCCTCCGTCAACGACAAAAGCCCCCTCAACAACACTTCCCCCGACAACGACAAAAGCCCCTCCTACAACACTACCCCCTACAACAACCAAAGCCCCCTCAACAACACTACCTCCGACAACAACCCAGGCCCCCTCAACAACACTTCCCCCGACATCATCACCTGCAGGTAATAATATCCTTTATTA
Source organism: Siderastrea siderea (assembly GCA_964030785.1). NCBI lineage: Eukaryota > Metazoa > Cnidaria > Anthozoa > Scleractinia > Rhizangiidae > Siderastrea > Siderastrea siderea. The sequence goes on from OZ034978.1 coordinate 21,729,976, forward strand.
AATTCTCAATCTCTGTCATTGAATTTCTAGGCTTCTGATTGGTTCACCATGCAAAGGTTATCATCGAATAACTCTGATTTTTCCCTTATGAAGAAATTGGCTGCCTTGCAAGCACCGCAGTGTTTAAAAGGTTTCACTGCGATGCACAAGATTTGTCGAAAACTATGCCAAGAACTTCAGCAACGAATACCGAAGCTGGGGATTTAATTTAAAAAATATTCCACTCGCGCTTGCATGTTGGAAATGAGGAGATTAGAACGCGATGAGTTGGTTTTTCATCACCTGATACCAAAGTGCACGTGGAATACGGAGTTGGGTTTATTTAGGTTTATCTGACTTAAATTCTAAATTTACCGAAGCATTTTGCAATTTTGCAATGTTTAAAGATAGATTAACACCATTCAGCTGTTCAGGATAATGCGAAGAAGTTTTTTCTTAAGATAATCGTCCCTTAGTACCCCTTCACAATCATCAATATACATAAAGAATCTCTCTTGGTTGGATTGATTTCATGGATAATTTTTAATTATCTTCAACTCGTGTTTCAGTTCTGGATTCCTGTGCTTTCGACAGTGGCGGTATGTGCGACTGGAAAAACCGTAAATACAACCCATCCAATTACAACTGGCTTGTTCACTCAGGCGCTACCCGATCCACTGGCACAGGACCCTCTGGTGACCACTCCGCTAGCGGTCAAGGTAAAGGAGAGAGGATTGGATCCCATTTAAATGATGTGTAATCAATAGGAAGTGAATGCTAATGTTGCTTTGACACTGCTAAGAAAGTAAAGAAAGAGAGTGAAGGAAGGTGGAAAATGCTCCAGATAATTCTAACTACATTAATTTTGTTCAATATGCAACATTAACTGATAGGCATTGCAATGAAACATAGTGGTTTTCAATTAAGTGTCGAAAGCAGGAAGTAATCCGGGTTTGCTTTGACTTTGCTTTACTACGCTTTATCAGTTTCTCAACCAATCAGAACTAAGACCGAAAACCAATCGTACCCTTGTAACAGGCGTTCGAGTTCGAATTGGTTTATTGTTTTTACGGCGATTGTTATAGTATAGTCACGTTTATATCAACCAACACTTTTCACCAAATATTCACGTTCTAAAGTCAAAACCATGAGTGTTAAAATTTCGTTACTGATAAGCGATGAACTAACGTTTTGTCCTTGGGACAGGAGGTTACATCTACTTGGAAGCCTCGTCTCCCGTGAAAGCCGGATACCGAGGACAGCTTATCAGTAAAGAGTTCTCTGGTACCTCAGCCAAGTGCCTTAGCTTTTGGTATCATATGTATGGTGATGCGGGTATGGGATCGCTTCGTGTGTTTGTCAAAAGAGGCAATAAGAGATGGGAACAGTGGGTGAAAACTGGAAACAGAGGAAATCAGTGGCTTTACAGGACGATAACAGTGAAGAAACACAAACGTGATAAACCTTTCAAGGTAAGGCTGCTTGTGTAAACACGCCGTAATTTTCAAAGAAATGTTTTGACTCCAAAACTGGAGTTAGAATTTCAGGGTATAAATAATTTCTTTACACTGGTTAACTAAAGATCTGGGATTGAAATAGTTTCAATCCTCAAACAGAGTTATTCTTACTCTAAATCCCCCAGTGGAGTTAACTTGACTCAACTACAACAGTATATAAACACTACTTTTTGGGGTTCAGGGAGGTTACTAGCCCGTAAGCGTAGAATTCCGCTCAGAGATAACGCACCGCTCAAGTCGGCTGCCGCACAGAAAAACTAATTGACACGCGTGTTACGTTTCACGCGGCAGCCTACTTTCGCGCGTGTTTGCGTGTTCTTCTCGCTTGCCATTCCTGAGCGGAAGGAGGGAATACTCGTCGTCTACCATCAGTAGTGAACTCAGCTCCTTAGAATAACTTTCAGGAGTTAATTTAATTTCCAGAAAATTGAAGTGTATAAGAAACGTGGATTTTTATTAAGATTTGATTTTTTCTTCTAAACTGTTTCCCTTTTATTGAGCCTCACGTGCTCTATTGAAAAAAGAAGGATGCCTTGGGTAATCAGGTGAAATATGAAAATCTTGTCCCATTGTACACTTCGTCGATACACTTGGTTTGAATGTGGATTGTTATATTTGATTTACTGTACATATTTTCCATCGACGACTTACTTTGTAATTTATCTACGATCGCTGATAGAAGCATTACTAAAGTTGACCTTTCCTTTGTTTGCAGCTTATATTTGAGGGCACTCGAGGAACCAGTTGGAGAGGTGACATTGCTTTGGATGGCATAAAAGTTAATGACGGTGCATGTTGAAGCTGTTAAAATGCCTGACATGACATCTCAAAAAATACAAAGTGCATGTTTCAGGATCATTTTGTCACTATATTAATGAGACGAAAAGCAATAATAAGGGAGAACTATTAAATTACAAGAGATATTTCCTGACTGGATAGTATGTGTATGTCATTCATTGAACACTTATTCTACGAAATCAGTGGAGGGAATGAAGTGCTATGTTCTTCATTTGTCAGTGTATAAAGACCAGACCTCAAAGCCGTTGTTTCTTATCCATCTTTATTGACCCATAGCAAAAGAAAATGTGTGGCTGTAGTTAAGACCTCAATTATTGTTTCTGAATTAAGTACGCTAAAAATTCTTTTAACGAATCATCCAAAAAATTGTTCCTTGTTTGACGTCAGCAACTGACAACCTCAAGCAATTGCCTCGTCTTCACGGCGAGGACACTCATCACTCATCATTCAGCTGGAAAAATCAAAGTAAACAAATTACTGACTTGTTTTTTCAACCTGAGAATAGTATCTCACTAGAGAAACATTTTCTGACTGAAGGGACATGAAGGGATTCTCGCAAGATTTCATCCGCTTTAGATACACTGTTGATTGAGGAACTTTATGGCCGGTAAAGCAAAATAACTTTCGTTCCTTTTCAAAAATAACGAGTCAGTATCATGCATCTCACACATATGCAGTTCCTTTTGCTCCGCTCGGTTGGGTGAAATCTATCATAGTGAGCAAGGAGTGGAGATATCAGCTCATTCTGGTCTGTTCTTTGTCTTCCACCGTTTGTCTGGAATATCTTGAACAAAGGAAGTGCAAGCGAGATGGTCTCTGTCCACCCAATGCCCTTCCAATATAGAGCATTTTTCAATTTAAATGTCGTAGATTTTGTGAAACTAAACCAAAGTAATTACAAAAGCAGTCTAAGCAGATGCAAACATCACAACGAAACCCACCCCTCTGCTAGAAACACGCGTTCAATAAAGCATAGTTTATAACTATGAGTTAAGATTGGTTTTGGTTCTACTTCTCATTAGTTGAGGAAGTAGCGTGAGTTCTTTTAACCAATCAGAGACCGCAGTAAAGAAAACCAAAGCAAGCACGAATTACTATCGCCACTCCACTCATCATTTGAAAAACCGCTGAGACTTACGCTTTCGATTCGTTTTCACTTCATGGTGGTTATTTTCGATCTCAAAAGGCTAACTATGGACAAAGCGAAATAATTTTCATCATGAGGAAATTGGCTATAGGCTCTGCTAAACTAAACATAGTCAATGGCAAATAACTTATCCAACGACAACATGTTCCGCGGTGATCAGGCCCATTCAATCCCGTACTCGTTGTTTGCTCCCCCCATTTCAGGTCATCTGACATTTCAGGTCTTGTGACGTTACTTTATTTAATTTTTTTCAAGTTTCATAAGTCTTCGTTTTCAAATGCCTAAAAAGAAGCAAAATGTATTTGTACGCACAAGCGTATGATTTTCACTGGTCCACATCAATGCGTTTTCAGTAATTCCGTTTGCGACTATCCACGCTAAAACAATTAAAAATGCGTCTTCACCTTCGAACTGTTTTCGAAAGGTGGGAACCCAAAGAGGTTTAGGGCTTCGGGCTCGGCCAAAAACTGTTGGGCTTCGAGCGCCAAGACAGAAAAATTCGAGCCCGGGGGCTCCATTTTTTCTGAGTTCTAAGTAGAGAAAGCGGACTTCGCGGTCCTGGCTCCTTGGCAAAAATTTGAGGGGGCAAGACTCTACTGGAAAGTCTCCGTTTCTATCAGTGTTTTCGTTCGTTTTAGTGCAGACGATCAGACGAAAACGCATCAAAATGTATGCTTTTTAAAAATGCATTATTGTGGATGGAGCCCTATATTATTCACATCCATGTGCACAGTTACACCTTATTTCTAAAAAGGAAGTTAAGGAGCAGTTCTTCAGTAAATGTCACATATTCTGGAGTCGTCAACAACGGTTGAAAAGGTATATTATGTATTCACGATCCTTCATCACACAACAGAAATTAATTGTGAGTTTCTGCTTAGGAACGAATAATGATTACCCAAAAAGCGGACTTTTGTATTCTGTGGTGACCACGGGAATAAAGCCCCTTTAGCTACAGTAGTTTTATATAACTACTGGTTTTGTTGGGAAAAAAACACTATGGAAACCGTTGAGAGAGTGGAACAACACAAACACTTGAAATTTTCCCGCGTAACAATATTACCCACACTGCAACACTAACGGGAAGCGCTGAATCACCAAAACGAGGCTTCGGAGCGAACGTCACGAGCAGGAATCAAGAAGGTGTGTGTTTTTCTCTGATCAAGACATTGCAAGGTGCAATGTTTATTGCCAACAATTTTTAACAGGGCAACGACAGCCTCAGCAATATGTAGGAACTATCAGGCTACTGAATTATGGGTCTTCGAGAGTCAAAACTTTGCTTCCTCGCCTATGAGGAAGCGACGAAGAGAGGTATGTTTTCAGCTGGTCACGATTGAAAGACCTGTTTGCGAGGTCAAAGCAGTTTTCGTTGTTTATTTCAGCTGATTTTCGCTTTGTTTGTGTGGATCTTGTTTTAGTTACGGACGACGAAATGCAGCGCTTAAGGTTGGCTTTCAAACGCTGTTCTGGAGTGAGTGGATTCATGCCACAGCCGGTTTTTGCTCGGGAAGTACTTGGTGATGGTGTTCCGAGCAAAGTAGCAGAGGTTAGGAAAAGTTCGCCATCAACTTTTCCTCCGGTTTATCTCTTTCTCTCTGTCTTTGATCCCAGTTAAAACTCTCTTTTGCCTTGCAGCAAATCTACGCAGCATTTGGTGGCACGAATAAGGGAATAACGTTTCGAGATTTGCTCTGTGGACTTGTACTTCTGACAAGGGGCACGCGGGAAGAAAAGATAAAATGTTAGTTTGGTGTCTGAGGCCTGCAGGGCTTGAATAAATCATGATTACTTTTTGTCCTGTTTGATAATCCAGTACTAACAATAACTGTGTTTTCTTTTGTCTTGTTTCTTGTCTCTCTCTGTAGTCATTTTCAATATTTATTCTACCGATGGGGCGTTCGTGTACAAAGACAACATGGAAAGTTTAATTTTGGCTTGTGATGGTGGTAATATTCCTCAGGCAGTTATCGATTGCTTCTGTGAGGTATGTGGTCATTCATTCTTTAATCTTCGCAGTAGCGTTTGTTCATATTAAACCTGTTGTTGTCTTATGTTTTTGTCTTATATGATGTAAGCCTTGCAGTGCTTCGGCATCATGCATGTCTGTCACATCACTAATTTACAATGTGACGACTCCATGTACATGTAGTCATGTTTATATTACATGGCGACGACTCCAGGAACAACTCGATTATTCCCATATTTATATTACACTGTGTGTATTTAAGCTCCATTGGAATTTAAGATCTTATTTTTGAGCCAGATATTTTCAAGTGAAATGAGTAAATTGTATTTTAATAGGAAGCCATTTCCTAAAAAATATTGAGCCGGAAAAATGATTGTCGTAATGAAGGTTAACCAAAGGAACTTGTTTAGATGTTCCTGTCGTGATTCCTTCGAAGAAACACGAAGCAAGTGCTAAATCAAAGTTTGTTATAATTTCCAAATGGTGATTGTTGTTCTTGGAAATGTAATATGTCAACCCCCAATTTTTTTCTTTTATTCTGACACTGACAGTTAAGTTTGCATACTTGTTCAACCTTGTAGCAAAGTATGTGATTCAGTTCGTTTCATTGGCCAAGAATAACACACAATTTTAAGAGCCACCCTGTTGAAGATAATCAATCATTTGTACACAAGGAATTGAGTGGATTTTTACTTTAGCAATTTCAAAGTTGTGGCACCTCTTGATTTTTATATGCAGCTTGTTTTGTAATGTCTAAGAGAATAATGATATCATTTCCAAAATGAGTGTTTATTTTTGGACTAGCAAATGTATGAATATGACCAGTGGTGTGCTGTAAATAAAAAAAAAAACCATTTTGAGTGTAAATACAAAGTGGTATGCTAAAACATCTATTGTCACCCTTTCACAATACTTTTTGAATTCTATATTCTTGGACACAATTTGTTCTCTGAGATAACATACGTCACTGAACCAGTGGTATCAATAAGCAATCAACTGCTAATTAATGAATCAATTAATGAAGCATTCTTAAAGCCTTGATGTCACCAATTAGTTTGTTCAGTGCTAGAATGATTGACATTTAATTAAATAATATTACTTAATTTCTTACTGAAATGGATTAAACATTTCCATTTAATGCTGTTCAACACTGTAGATTCCATCAAGTTACATTTGCTTAGGAACCCCACCTGTTGAATGATGTGACTATTGATTCTGAAGGATATGGTGTCAAACAAAGTTTGATTGCCATCAAACATTCATATAACAAAGTTGTATTCAACCTTGTTGGATGATGTTGAATCTGATTTAGCAATGTCTTATTATATGGCCATTGTTTTTGGAACACCTCCTCTAACTGGCTTCTTTCAGGTTAGGATTCTCCTGTAATCTTCACAAACATTATGGGAGATCTTAATGCCCTGCAAATGGGCAAGTTTAGATTGGACTTGTCTGTCGATTGTAGTAAACAAGGAAAAGTGATGTAACTGTTTTAATATAAATCTTTGTTTTGCACTGAAATGGAAGCTGCATTTATCCATCATGCTTAGTCAAATTCTGTAAAAATTTGTGAATGCCGCCACTCATGAAATATTTAATAAAGTGCTCTTAACTTGTTCAACAAAGTTATAATGTTTTTCAGGCCACGTGGGATAAGAATCTTTCAATTACTTCGTAAAGTGGCTCAGATGCATAATCAGATTTGATTTACTGTCTTGCCGATAGCAGGAGAAGTTACACCCTCTCATGGAGTAGTTTTCCTAGCCATGATATCCGGTGATAAAGACGCATTGATCCCTTGTTTTGAAAAATGGCAACAGTTTGCATTTTTTGAGTCAGAAAACTGTTTTCATTGTATTTGCAGTCTTCTTTTAGGTATAATCAGTCAATATCATATTATTGATAACACAGCCCAAATAATTGTGTTTGAAACTAACAGCACTGCTGGAAGTCCTTTTTGCTAATTCATAATTTTTCTGTGTATTTTTTAGTGTGATCGGCTGGGATTTGAGGAGTTTTCCAGTTGGTTACTAAGGAACCCTGATGTGACCACACTCACAAGGTGGCTACTGATTGTCAGCAATGGCTGCAGTATTCAGTTGACAGACAGCAGTGAGATGCCCACATTCTACCAGACACTGGCCAGTGTGACACACCGTAAGTTCCATAAACACCTGTGAGATGTAACTACTGTAAAGCATTAATTTGCTCTTGGGCTTTTGCCCAGAAGTTGAAAAGTTGGCAACCTAGATGTGTTTCCTCACAAATTTAAGTTTTAAAGTTTAGATGTAGTTTCCCTGAACTTGTTCCAAAAGTGGATGTCTACAGGATGCCCAGACACCTTCTGGCTAAACGCTTGTGTGGTATGGTATAGTGGGAATTGAAAAATCCGATTGGTTATCGCCCTAATGGAGATTTGCGGTTGGGCAGATACAGATTGCTCCTTTTTGTGGTCAATTCCCCAGTGAGCAAGTCATCTGCCTAGCATTAAACTACAGGCTGATCTTTATATTGCTGATGTGGGTGGAAAGTGTCCTAACAGCAGGAAAAGAGAGGGCGAGAAGTGGGATCCCCAGGGAGGTATAGGAGGGCAAAGAGGCAGAAGCCAATAAAAGAGGGGTAGGAACCGGGATCAAAAGGTACAGGAAACAGGAAGTTTGAACCCCCCTGTCCCCCTCCCCCTACTCCCGCACCAAAAAACACTCCTTCAGGTACTTTGGACCATTAGTTTGTCATAATTGGAGAGTAAGGCTAGAAATTCCCTGGTGAAAATCCTATACAGGATCCTACAGGATTTTGTAGGATCCTGTAAGATCTTACAGTATCCTGTATATTCACACAGGATCTCGCCCAGGATCCTAAATGGCAATAATCCTAACCATGTTTTATAGGATCCTACTCAGGATACTGTAAAATCGTTCAGGATCCTACTCAAGATCTTATTGGATCCTGATTACAATCCTATAGGGTCCTCTAGGATCCTAAACAGGTTCCTGTATTACAGGGATCCTACAGGATCCTAAACAAGATCCTTCAGGATCCTGCAAGATCCTGGTTAATAATAAACTGACTTCACTGTATTTTCTTGCTGTAGTACAAGAAACTGATGTGATGGAACTAGAGAAGAGATACTGGACATTAAAGTCTGGAACCAAAACGGGCAAATTTGATTTGGACACATTTACTCCACTTGTGTCACCTCCTATTCCACACTGTCTCTGTCAAGGTATGAATCTAGATGCAATGTTTTATATCCATCTTTTGGCATTCCAAAGCCAGTGATACTCATAATTTGTAAATGGTTTGAACCAGGAGTCATATCAGTGTTATATGCCAGTGAAGTATGATCATCCAGGTGAGGAGGACTGTTTATAGTCTTGTTGAGGTTTTGACAACCTGAGTGAAATCATCACTTAAAGTGCATATGAAGTATTTTTTTTAATTACATTTTTATAAAGCTTATCACGTCTAAATTACGAAATGACGAAAGAAATTCGACACAAAAAAAACGTAAGCCGTTTTTTTGACGTTCAAAGGGGCCCAAATTGGCGAAAATTGTGTCCGTAAAAGACCGGAAGACTGGGAACGAGTTTATGCTTGTGATGACGTAGTAAATGCCTGGGATTTACATGATTTCTCAACATTTGCTGAGATTTCGAGAGATATATCGCCAGAATTTTCCCGTTTGTCGATTGTAACCCCCAAAATGTCGGACAGTGACGAACTTATGTCCCTTTCGGAATCTGCTGCTGGGAATCCCTCAGACACAAGCGATTCAGGCGGAGAAATCGAAGTTGTGGGAGTAGTTCGACCTTACGCGGATGAGCCATTAGCCCACACCACCGATGAAGAAGAAGATGACGAAGAAGATCAGGATGGCCGTACCCCTGACGTTCATTGAGGGCGTAAAGTGTATCACCGAACATGATGACTTCGCACCAATGACCAACGAGACGGTCCTTCTGCAAGTTGGGCCTTTGCTGAGGGACAAGAACGGAAGACTATTGATAGTATGTAAAATGACAGGCCAAACACGACTCCCGCTAGTTGTTTAAGTTATTCTAGCCTTCAAAATAGAGCTTTCTTAGTACATTCGCAACAGCCTTGTCCCTCTGATCAAGGTGATCTAAAAGCGACACAATTGTGCCGGCAAGTAGTTGACCTATTGATCAAGAGAGTACTCAAGCTGTGATATAAACTGTTTGGAGGGTTTTATGTTACATTCTTAGTCTTCTTAGAGCCGTTTTAAGTCTCTGTGCCGTTGTGTGTGCTAGCTCTTTGGCAATTAGTTAGCTTTTTGGGCTCAGATTAATTGCAAGATTCTTTAAAGCCGCTTTAAAGAGTGATGTTTTCTGAAAGGATCCCAAGTTTCTAAGTCCGTGATTAAATGCCTGCTTGCGGTTATGTGCAAGACATGTAACTTTCTTTATCACGGATGAGGTATAGAGTGTCTAAAGGATCCAAGTTATTCTGAGACTATTACAGTCTCCTTTGATCATGTGAAAGCTACGGCTTCTTGCGCTGTCGTTTTAACTCCACTTTCATGGTTGTGGTTCTAGAAATAGAATTACTTGGAGTTAAACCATTTCACCTCCATCGTCTTGTGGCATCACTAGCATCCGACAGATACATCTCCAGCAGTTTAATTGCGTTTAGCAATTCTGAAAGAGGTTATTGTTTCATCTTCCTGTCACGGTCTGTTTGTAAATCGTAAACGATTTTCTAAACCTCCATTTGTTAAACCTGCAGCAGTTAAAATGCTGGTTCGAAAGACTCAAGGATGCTACACGTGAATAAGCTGTGTTATTTCTCAAGCACGTGTGTTTTGAAGTATTTACTACGTCACAGCCTTGTAATACGATCGTTTTGGCCGCGCGCAAAATGGAGACACTTTCCGGCGCTAAATTCGAACATTACAGGCCTGATAACTGCCGATTGAAATGGTTCTTTTCGGTAAAACCCACATTTTCAAATTGAGAAAGATGTGAACTTTCATATTATCGCGAAACATTTTTTACTTCATATGCACTTTAACTCTGATGATGACTTCTGTTCCGGTTGTTGAATCATCAGCCAGTGTCATCACAAACAGCCCTTATCCGGAAGTATGCTCAACTGGATGATCATACCTCACTGTCTCAATGACCAGTGATGTTCACTGAGTTAATTATCCATTGGAGATGAATATTAAAAGTATTTTTTTTAAGAACTGAAATTATTGTATTTAAATAAATTCTGCTCAGCAAGGATCATAGCTTTTCAGTGCAGCATCTTTTTGTTTTGAGAATTAGTGGTCAATATTTATTGTTAGAGTTTAACTAAAAAATTAAATGAATGTAAAACTGATGGTGTCTGCTTTTTTCCCCGTAACCTTGGGTCTCTCAATTTTCTTGTATTTTAAACACAGGGCTTTTTAATGCGTTTGATGAAAATCAAGATGGTCATATTGATTTTCGTGAGTTAGCTTGTGGCATCTCCAAGTGCTGTAGAGGACCTAATGCTGAAAGGCAAAAGTGTGAGTAAACAGCTGCAAGCAGTTATTAATAGCTTTTTTTTTCTCAAACTGATACATGTAAGGGACATGTCAGGGCACGAAATTGCGCCAATGTGCCTAAATTTTCCACGTTGGTGACCAAATCCTGAAAATTAGTCACCAAATCGGCAACTAGAATTCTTCATCACACCCTGCCTGAAGACCTCGTGAATTTTTGAAAACACCTTAATCAAAATCCATGGCAGTGTTGGGCATTCAAGCATGGTAGTTTCAGAAAATCGGAGCTTGCTCCACGAAGAAAATCTGTTACTACACACCATCTTCCCCATTCTAGTGTCTCTTCTCCACATAAGGAAAAAGTGAGAGCTCAATAAGCTACAATAGCCGCCATTTATCACAATGGCGAAGAAAGCATTAAGAAATAAAAACCAAAACTGATCACTTATTTTTTGGGGGCAATTTTGGAAAACCATCTGAAGAGAAATTGATTTTTAGGAGCCACTTTTCCTCTAACTGAAAGAAAAGGTCTTCACAATTCTTCAATTTATACTTGTTAAAAGTGAAGCAGAATTTTGAATCAGACATTCACTTTGAGGCAGATGCTTTGAGTGGATGCATTTTTGCAGGTGTTTGAGAACTGTTTGAATGAATTGAAGCTTACTTTTTTGGTACAATCTTTCTTGATAAAATTCCCTTTGTTAATGTATCAAGTTAAGCTTATTTTTCTTTAATTTGGATGTTTGTAATGCATGCTAGCGTCGTTTAGGATAAAAACTCAATTCCGGAGGGTCTAACTCTTCAAAATAACGGAATAAACCCTTTATTATTATCAGTTTTTAAAAAAACTGGCGACTACCTTTCTGGAATTGGCGACCACTTTGCAGGGCTCACAATAGCGGCCTGCCAATGGCCAAATGGCAAGCCAAATTTCAGGTTTGGCAGGTGAAAATAACAATATGAACTCCCAAATGGATGAAAAAATGGCAGGGCAAATTACCGTAAACACCGCTCAAAATCGGAGGTGCGGCTCATCTGCGAGAAGATCTGGAGAAAAATCTGTATTTTCGATGAATAATCCCCAAAACACCAAATAAAGTCAAAACGGTAACACGCTATCTTCGAGAACTTGCATGGTAAATGGCCCACTGTTTCTCTGTTGTTAACAACTTTGATGGCAAATTTGTCAAAGCAATTATCAAACTCCCTTTCACAGGCGAGTTTGTCACCGATGGATGGCTTCCAAATATCCTTGTAAACGTGGAAGCCACAAACAGCTGAAGAAATCGCTAAAACAGTTTGCTTTGCAAACACTTGTCACCAGTTTTCTCTCTTCTCATCAAATGCCTGGCTACTAAGCCAAGCTACGCAACCGAACAGCCGAACGAACTTACTCACAAATTTTCGGGCTTGAATAGCATTAACTGGAAAAATGCTGGGGAAAAGTTCATCGGGGAAAGCGTTCTTATGTTCAAGTATGTTAACATAAATGTGCCTGTTTGGTGCTTGTCTCATTCAGACTACAAATTGAATCACTGATCCTTAATGAATAGGACTTCACTTCAGCCAATATGTTCATTAACTGATGAAATGACTCGGCTATGAATATTTATCAAAAAATTTTTTTTCCAAATCTTGAGCTTCTAAACTCGGGGTGCGGCTTATCTGCTTGTGCGGCTTATACGCCGGTGTTTACGGTAACTGGACTGGTTTTGTGACATTTTCTTCTCCTCTTACCGTGCTAGTTTACCTACCATTTCTTTACATGCGTTAATCGTCCCAGATGAAAAATATCACCCGAGGGTCCCTCGACTGTAGTTCCTCCGTAAAGTTTGCAGGCACATAATGGTTTGCGGTTTTCTCATGTAATTTACAGGCCTTCTGACAGGGTGTGGGAAAAAAATTAAAATTGTACGGTATTTTGGGGGCAAATTGTGCAGGAAAAATGTCGATTGTGCGGGGAATTGTGCGGGATTGCATAATCTTGTGACGAACCAAATATTCAATCTCCAGTGTTCTAGCCAGACCCGACAGGGAGGAAATTCTGTATAAATGAAAAATGCAACTAAATTTCTTTCTTTGGCGATAGAAATATACCCAGCAGTTGCCAATTTGTGGCTTTTTTTCTTACCAAAGGGTAGTTTGACTCAAAACTAAAACTGTTTCTGTATAAACAAACTCACGCTGCGTGACACGATAAACTCGATCGGGTTTTATTAACACGCGTATAAAACCAAAATAAAACTTTGGTATAAAATATTTCCGATCTAAACGAGTTCCTTTATAAAAAAAATACCTGCAGTTTTGCTGTCTTCAATTATTAATAGGTAGTGTGAATAATTCCCTGTAAAGGTTCATAAATTCTCCGAAGTTAGCCGCAAAAACACAACCCGAGATGTATGCAAGACTAAAAGTAGACCGAACTGAAACTAGTGCCCAGGCTGGCACAGAGTGACGAAAGAACGCCTTGTCGGTTTTATATCTGCTCGAGCGATCGAGGAAAGCGAGGGATTTCTCAATTGTTTTGGAAGGTAAATAGCCTGGAAATAGCCTAAAAAGTTTTTAGGAATCTTGGTAATCAATAGGATACCTGATTTAACTAAATGTTTAAGCAAATCTTTCAGTATTGTGAGGGATTTTGCGGGGTTTTGGGAATTGTGCGTTATTGTGTGGGTTTGACCGAATTGTGCGGTCCCACACCCGTGCACCCTATCAGAAGTCCTGAATTTAACCCAGCATTTTAGGCTCCTAAGCATGAATTTGGGGAAGTGATTTGTTCACGGATAAAAATTATGGAGGCCTGCAACCCCAATGCTCAGAACATTGAAGTATACATGTATAAACTTTCAATATCTATGTGATCATTTCGATGAATATGGAATCAGTCTACTGAGTAAGTATTACATTGAGTACCTGTCATTGATGAAGTGGTTACCTCACACCTTGATGTTTGTTTCTAGTGTTTAATAAAAGGGAAAAAATGTTAGGTATGATTAAGATTAAAGGGTTCTTTCAAGTATTGAGTCTCACTCTGGACAGGAGTAGTGGGCAGCGATCTGAAAATTATGACCATGCGTTTGATTTTATTTTGTAGGATTTTTGTCTTACTTCATGTACTTCTTCATCTTCTTGTCAGCCAACAAATGTGATTGCTACTGAAAATCCAAACATAGTACGATTTCTGCAATAGCAAAAATGGCAGTAGGTGGCAGGCCAAAAAATAAATGGCAGGTCAAAATTATTTTGTATGGCCTGCCAAAAAAAAAAAGAAAAAAGAAAATGGCAGGTTATAATTTTTTTCTATTTCGAGCCCTGCTTTGAAATATTTAGGGGCCAAGTGGCTCCTTGAAAAAAAAGTTAATTTCCTGCCCTGCATGTGCATTTTCTCTGGATTCCTATGACAATGTCATGGCACCTTTCTTTTTCATTGAAATGTTTTAAAAGTTCCTGATTTGCTGGGAAGAAAGACAAGTTTAAAATCAAGGTCCTGCTCTTTCTATAAAAGCCTGGATCTACTGAATTTTAGGTTTAAAAATTTAGTATAAAATGTAGTATTAGGTGACGTATTCCTGATAACAGTTTTTGTTTCTTCAGTCTGTTTTAGGGTATTTGATTGTGATGGAGATGGTTTTCTATCTAGAAGTGAAATTGAACTGATGTGTAAAGCTCTTATAGAAATCAGAAAAGAAAATGTTGGAGAAAAGGTAAGATTATGAGTAAGTAAGTAAGCCCTGATAAACCTGTGTAGCTTTCAGACTGTCTAGCAGTGTAATATTGGATTTGATAACAACCAGAATTTCGAACTCTTGATTTCAGGACACAAGTGCCATCTGGGACAAGGATATTTCTTTAATGGCAACTGAAATACTCAATGACTGTAACCATGATGAGGTAGGTTAAGAAGGTTGTTATATTCTATATGTCATGAGTGTGGGGCAAAGAAAAAGTCTAGACTGTCAATTTACCTTTCACTGGTACCATCATGGTAAGCTGACAAATACATGTCTTATCTTTAGGATGGACAGATCAGTTTAGAAGAGTACAAAGAGTGGGCAGCAACACACAGATTTTCTCAGTTGTTTCCCAAGTTGTTAGTCCAGGTCAGTTTTCTCTGAAGTTGTGTTGTAAACTCAATGTATTTGTACTTCGAAGAAGCTTTGTTTGATGTAAAGATAATTTTGTGATATGAATTTCATTTAGGTTTGCCACATTGTACTGGGATTAAAGCCTGTCACAAGGGAGGTTGAACTTCAAGTTGTAAGGTACATGTCTGCTTTTCTCCTGTCTCTTTGTGTGCTGTTCTAGTGTCTCTTTGTGTTTCAATCTTTGTTGTTCTAAAGGTGTTGTTTGTTCTGTTAAGGGGGTGGCTTGAGCGTGAGTACCAGCATGAACTCAAACCAAACACTATTTGGTATCTGGTCGCTATATCTTGGTGGCGGATCTGGAAAGAGTACCTCAGCTATCAGGTTAGTGCAACAACTTGTGACTCAAGCAGAAGGGTTTGAAAGCAAATTATAAGTTTTTGTGAAAGAATATGGAGCCTCAGGATATAAGAAGTGATGATAAGAGGCTTAATAGTTCACAGACTTCAGTAGTTCTTAACTTGTTATGGCTCTTAAATTTATTCAGGCCTTGTCCATTGGACTACAGGAATGTCTCACAATGTAAGATTATTCATGGCACCACAAAGGTTTCAGTGAAATGCACTCCACAAATCTTCGATTGCTACAAGTTGAAATTACATTTAAATTATTATTATATTGAACCAAGGTGTTAGGTTAGGATGATAGTTGCTACAAGTAGTGACATTATTGAGCACAAACCCCTTCTAGGAAAGAGTGGCATGTGTTAAAAGCTTGTCAAATTGAAACATGGTATGCTTTTTGTTTAGCCTTATATTAGACGAAGCTCAACTGGCAACCTCCGCAAGAATGGTACATTGCCATCAAGACTAAATCAAGTAAACAGTGTGTCCACTGGAAACCCAGGACAAGCTTGGAGCAATGATCCAAATCTGAAAACAAGGACACTGGGACGACGTGAATCTCATCCCATGTATAACCAGGGTAAAACAACAGTTAGTCCATCTGGTGCAATGAATGGCCACTGTTCACAGGGGACTGCATGTGGCACACAGGTGCCAGGACCTGTTGATAATGTTCCTCTTGTAGAAACTGAAACAAGAAAGGTAAGAGCATTTATTTTGATGTAAATTTCATCACACACAACTGAAGGCAATTTTATGTGCTTGCCATGGCAATGAGTGTATTTGCCTGAGACACCTGCAACTGGGATGGCAGGTATCAAAATTGCGATAAATTAATGCTGGCAGTTCCCTGGCAATCACATGGTTTGCCTGTGCCAATATAACATTAAACACATCAACTGACGAGCTTGGGAGCAGGTGCCTTAAAGGATGGTTGAGCTTGAAGCACAATTGGGCAAGAACGTCATGCTAGCCCACATATAAGGCACTAATAACATTACAATCCTATATGAATATATACACCAACTGATTAACGCACCTACCTCCACTAACACACACTTTCCTTCACTTGTACTCACTTTCCTTCATTTGTACTCACTTTCCTTCATTTGTACTCACTTTCCTTCATTTGTACTCACTTACCTTCACATTATTGCCTTATATGACTGTGACCCTTCACGCGAAAAGGGGGCTTATCCAAATTTCACGCTATGGCTATTTTCACGGTCTTGACCGTGAAATGAAGAAAAATTATTGGAATGTGAGTGAAATTTCTCCAACACACCGTGAACACGCCATGAAAAAAGTCACCGCCACCATGAAATATTTCACGCCATGAAAAAGGTCATACATTGTAGTCACCGTGAAATGTTTCACGCTGTGAAAAAGGTCATAGTCACTATGAAATATTCCACGGTGTGGAAAAAATTCAGTCCTTACGTGAACATCACTATGCTACCGTGAATGTTGTTGTATTACTAAATCACGCTACCTACAGGGGTGCATTTCAGCGATTTGCTTCAAGCATTGAAACTTGAAAGTCATTCATTATCATTCAAAATCGATACAATCGGTTGCAAAGATCAGGTGTTGACGGCTACACAGGCGTTTGTTATTGCGTTTCCCTGCTAAAAAACACGCAACTTCAGTTTGTTTCTTTTGTCTTTATAGAACAGTTTTGTGTTTATAGAACTGTTTATAGAACAGTTTTATCTTTGCATGACGAACGTGACATTTACTTTTAGGCATGTACAGATCAATTTAAAAAAAATGAAATTGCTAAACGTGACTCAGTCATGTCGCGAATCAGGCGAATATTGTCGTGTATAAATTAACCGGACTTTTCTTCAAGCATTTCACCAAAATCTAATCTTTTCAAATAGAGCTTGCAAGTTTCTTCTCTACCGTTTTAAAACTCTCGTGGAAAGCGAATACTGTAAAAAGTATTCGCGAATAATAATTGCTGGCTACGCCAACGTTGCTAGACTCCGTGGTGCCAAACATGTACTATCTGTTTATTGCATCTGTTTATCATATCTGAAAGCGTTAAAAATTTGCCTAGTCATTACTGATCACAACTTCACAGGCAATTTTTGTCTAGCCGTTTTGTTTTGTTTGTTTGTTGATTTTTTTTTCACAAAAATTTAATAATGCACTTTTGTACAATTCAATAAACGATTTAATTACTGTAGAGAATTTGTGTAATAGATATCTTGTTACCTCAGCGCGTGATGTTTTAGTTTAAGTCAACTGTTAGTTTTAGTTCATTCTTGTGATTTTCTTGTTAAGTTCCGACTATCGTGGAGATTCTTTTACAAATTTTCCGTTTATTGGACTTGTTCAATGTTGCTGCAGCGGAGAGAAAAACAAAGGAACGTAGGTTAGGTTGGTTAGATTTCATGGCGTGAAGTTTCTTATCACGGCCGATCAATTTCACGGCGTGAAAATTTTCACTCTTAATTTCATGGGGTGAAAGTTTCCACTGATCATTCACGGCATGATTAGTTTCACGCCAGGAGTGAAAGTTTTTTAGCACAGAGTGAACACGGCGTGAAATTTTTAATTCACGCTGTGAAAATTCAAATTCACGGACCATGACTGTGAAAAAAATTCACGCTTTTTAGTGAAATCCATAAGCCCCCTTTTCGCGTGAAGGGTCACATATGTGAGCTAGCATGACGTTTTAATTGCCCTATATGTGGGCTAGCATGACGTTCTTCCCCACAATTGGCACCACAGAATGGAGGTAGTCATGGCAACTCTGCAAGGAACAGTCACCAGGCACAGTCACACTGATGAAATCAGTGGAATAGTTACCTAACCTATACTTACCAGCTGGGTGGGACGAGAGGGGGCAGTGATATGACCTGCAAAGATCAGCAAGCGAAGCAACAAGCATGTGCAAATGCATGAAATAAACACATGTAGCAGCCCTAACCTTCTAGCTGTGACAGGCCTCTCTGCAGAGTGGCTGCTCAGTTGGTTTACCACTGCTGACCAGGGCCAATTGTCTCGAGTTAACCTAGCCTAAATGTAACACCATTTATGTGGTGCATTTTTGTTGTTTGCTTGTACCTCTAGACTCATTGCCATTTATTATAATAGTGTCGGTTTTTTGCTGAGGGAGAAAAACCAGAGTATCCAGAGAAAACCCCTCGGAGCAGGGTCAAGAACCAACTCAAACTCAGTCCACGTATGACACTGGGTCTGGGAATTGAACCCCGGGCCACATTGGTGGGAAGCGAGTGCTCTCTCCACTACACCATCCCTCCTCCCCTACTTAGATTATACATAGTTTTAAATTTTGTACAGAAGCTTTCAGTAGGTACTGGATATTGACATCAATACTTGAATCCTGTGTTGTTGTTTTTTTCGCACTTCAGGTGATGATTTTAACTGGTGAAGGAGGCAAATTAAAACGCAACATTCCTTTGTGTAGAGGAAGGGACTTTGAGATCATCCCTGAGCCTGTATGGAGGGCTCTTCAGCAGTGGTATGGGGGAGGACCAGCCCTTCCAAGAACGGTAATCAGATTACATGAGACTTTGCAGTAATTGATCTAAAAACCTAAAATTCAGCAAAGCTCTCCAAGGGACCATTAATTATTTATGCCGGGGGGCGGGGGTGGGAGCTTGCAATATAGGGGGGAGCATTAAAAAATCAAGAGATGAAGAGGGGGTAACAAAAAATATAGGCATATGGGGGGGGGGGCTGTCTATTATAATTAACCGACGAAGTCGAGTTAGAGCAGTCGTGACAAGAGGGTTGACTGGTTTGGTCGGTCAAAATATGTCGTGTAAGGCTCACAAGGTGTGTATTTTGCTATGGCCCACGGGATGGGATGACGTATTCTGCAGTTAAGCCCATCGATTAGTACACACACGCACGCACGATAGGACAAGGTTCCACATAAAAAGTATCGTAGGTATAGAAATATCTGTGCAATACTAGTGAAAGAAAGCAAGGAGGACTGATAATAACAGGAGGTGAAGTCCAGTGGCACTGTTGATGCTGGTGGGACCAAAGTGTCGCTGAGACATCGTAAGGATAAAATCTTTCTCAGTAAAGGTTATGAAAGGAAAATTCTGGTGTATGTTGTTGTGGTTATGTTTATTACTTGAAAATGTCTAGGTGCCAACGTTAAGAAATGTTATTGGCAGGCGGGAAATGAATTATGACA
This sequence comes from Siderastrea siderea, assembly GCA_964030785.1. NCBI lineage: Eukaryota > Metazoa > Cnidaria > Anthozoa > Scleractinia > Rhizangiidae > Siderastrea > Siderastrea siderea. Next base: position 21,749,543 of record OZ034978.1, read on the forward strand.
CGAGGCTGGATCTTCTTGGATAGTATACTATAAGCGGCACAGAAGGATGTACCAGTTAGTCTTTTTAATTTTTCTGCTTTACTTTTGATTTTGAACCGATCTGTTCGATTTTAGAGTTCGAGACACTGACTTGCTGACTGCGGAAGAGGAAACCAGATTTAACGATTACGTCATAAGACATGCTTTAACGTGTTTGAGATAAAGCGACGACTTCGCTTTTTACTAATTTCTCCATGTTCACAACCGTATATAAATACTTCGCTTGCAACTCTTGATAACGGCATGTTCAGTTGAGGACAAAATTTATCCTTAAGTTTTAATTTTAATTCAACAAAATATTCAAAGCGATAGAAAGACAGATGAGCTGAGTCATCCGATTTTAAACATTACGTCATTCGGTAATGCAAAAGACAAAATACTGTCACAATTTTCGTCACGCCGGTTAGCACGTTGAGATTCTGACGATGTGTTTCTCTTTATCGATAATCATGTTTTTATAGTGCCCTATTCACAACAGTATATAAATACATTGCTCACAACTCTTGGTAAAAGCATGTTCAGTTGTGGACAAATGTATATCAACATTTAATTTTTTAGTTTAATTCAACAAAATTAAATATTCAAAGCAATAAGACAGATGAGCTGAGTCATCAAATTTTAAACATAACGTCATTCGGTAATGCAAAGGGCAAAATACTGTCACAATTTTCGATTCGCCAGTTAGCACGGTGAACCAAGTTAAAACATTTGTCGAGGGTGGAGTGGGTCAAAAAGGACTGGTAAATGCCTAGGATGCGCTTTCTTGTAACCTGTACGATAGAGCAAAGCAATGATTTATTTCGTATTTGCATTCACAATTTGGCTTAAGGAACCCTTGACATGATTAAAGGAAACTGTGCACAAAGCGTGGTTCCCAGGTGTGGGGAAAAGTTCAATTCTTTTGGGCTGTTACGGTGCCCATGCTGATCAATTGTGAAGATGTGGTTACTTTTGTGTTGGGAAATTTGTCGCCCATTTTTTGAAATGCATCTGTTTTGAGAATTTTTGTTCCGGGTTTTGAGGAAGACCGACCAAAAGACAGCGAAAAATTATCTTGAGTGAAGAATGCATAGTCTGGAGCTACGTTTGGTGAGGAGAGGGTGAATAATTCAGTTGACCTCCTTTCCAGGGTATTGGTCGCCTTTTCAGTTGGTCAAATTTAAGCGTTAGTTGTTACAGATGCTTGAATGTTATTGAAGCTGCAGTCACGCACGGCTCGCTTGCTTTCTTTTGGAGATGAACCAACACTTCATCGGTTCTGCACGCATTGCGGGCCTATGTTTATATAGAGCGTACAGATGAACACGTCCATTCAGTCCACTGACGTGAGTGCTTGCTGATGTATTACAGTAACTTAGGCCCTGTCCACACTAACACGTTTTCACTTGGAAATGCATACATTTCAATGTGATCATTCTATCGTTTTCATTGTAAACACATACATTTGAAAATGCTCTCCAAATTGGAGTCATTTGAAAACACATTGTTTCGCATATGCATCGCTTTCAGTGTAGACGGCGAAAACCGAGACTTTGAAAACGTTGACGCCATTCACATCATGTGAACTGAGATCCAGTCTCCTTGGAAGAGAGAGATCCACTATGGTGGACAACATGGTTGTACTGATGCTTTCTTTGCTTTCCAGCTTAATCACTTGCCTAGAGTTTAACATTGCTCCATTTAACCTTTTATTGATCTCCCAGAGAAGGAGAACATCTTCTTTGAGAAATATAGTACTTTCAAATGTTAGATACGGCCAGCATCCTTCTGTAACACTGTGTCAAAGACCAAGGAGGTTTTGGATTCAACCAGGTTGAACAAGCACCATGCTTTTCTCTTGTTAACCGGCCATTGCCATATGGCGACTGCCGGTTAATAAAATGGACACAGTTTTTTTTCTATGGTCAGTTGGCTTAACATACGAACAAAGTGCTGTAAGGCTTGTGGTACGGGTACTCAAGAGCGGTACTGTCTTATATAAGACGCATGCGCATATTAGTCTGCTGAATGTTACCTTCGTGTGTTCTTGTCTTTTTATTTACAGTATTTAAGATATGAACGGCGAAGGGTTGTTTAGTATGGGGTTTCAGTATTTGTCATGTATAACGCATGCGCAACTGAGTAAAGCAGCTGATAGGATTGAATGCGAATTTGGCTGTGTTGTCTGATCTAGTTAGTGGTTATGGTGAAAATTTTGACGTTTTATGGGGGGACGGTTTCCACAGTGGATTATAAGTTTTCTCATTGGGTAACCTGTATTTCACAGAGGAGAGAAACGACAGCTATGTTTGCAGCTTATTAGCGCGGTAAGGAACGGCGGCTTAGGAAAAGAAGGGATTGGCACTAGTATGATGATGCAATTAGTGGATTGCACCATCGATACATCATAGCTCTTGAGAAGGGAGAGAGATGAGTGTTTATTTGAGGGGAGAAGTTGATTTGAATTGCATAAAGACGAAGGAATTGGTCATTAATAAGGAGATCAATTAATAGGGTAGCTGTTATGAGTCTTTAAGATAGAAAAGAACTGAATATTATCGAGCGATGCAAGTGATTTGCGTGTGGTGTTCGCTGTTGCCTTGGTTGGGATTGAGGTAATTTGTTTATGTTACGAATTCTGAGTCAACTTGTTTACTTTTGCAAGGGGATTCCCGGGTTAGCAAACCGGATTTAAACATCACGTCATGAGATATGCCTTAACATGCCCCATACTCTGATGAGAGCTCGTGTTTATCAAGCATTATATTTTGATTCTACTGCTATGTTCACTGTTTGTATTTACGGTCTAGGCACAACAGTAAATACTTCGTTGTCCTTGTGTAAGCATTCTCAGTTGTGGACGAATTTATACTGAAATTCAATGTTTGAGTGAATTTGCGTTTTTCAGCAGAAATAAAAGCGATAAGAAAGATAAGCTGAGTCATCAGAGTTTAAACATTACCAGGGCTCAAAGTTTTTGTTTTTGGCTTTGGGAACACTTGTGCCACCAGTTGTAAATTTCTAGGAGCACTGCCAAAATTTTAGGCGCACGAGAAGAAGTGGATCTCCGAGTTCACAGAAACCACAGGGGGAAACAACCAATAAAACACACACTGATGCAAGGAAAATGATGAAACTTTATTATTTGGAGCCTGGTTGTGTTATATCTACCTTTGAATTTATTATTTCAAGCTTCCGTTTCGTGTCTAACCAGTCGGAGTACTTAAGGTCGATCAGGCTAGAAAGCAGAGTCAAGTAGCGATTCAGTCGCACTGAACTCGGGCTTTTTAGGCGCGCCCGTGCAATAACACATGATTTTAGGCGCACAATAAAAAATCTAGTCGCGTGTGCAACCAGCTGGTCGTTAACTTTGAGCCCTGATTACGTCATCCAGTAACGCTATAGTCAAAATATTGTGTCACATAATCACACTTTTCGTCACGCTGGTTCGTATAAATAAAGGATCAAGCTAACGTTTGTGAAACCTAGGGGTGGGGAGGGTCAGAACGGCCAGTCAAAATGCCCATTGGGCTTTCTTGTATTTCACATAAACTGGCAACTGCTTCAGAGTTTGATTTCAAAATGGCAGCTGGCAAGAGATGCCTCAAACATTGAGGGTGCGTCTCGTATCAGCATATTCGAGTGTTTTAGTGTGGATGGGGAAAACACTGCGAAGACAATGGTGTGAACTCAAGGCTTTTGATGTGTTTTTGGTAAAACAAAAACGCATTAGTGTGGATGGGGCCCTAGGTTGCACTTTTGTTGTTTTTATCATAATTGCCAATTCAAATATTTAAATTTTTGTGAGCATTTTAATGCTTTAAAAGACCTTCCGGTTAACCACAGCCAGTCCAGGGAATGCTGGAAGTGGCGTTTCAGAGAGTCTAATTTCAAAAATTGCCCCCCTCCCTGAAAATCCTACTTTATATAACTGCTTTAAGTGTCAAAGTGTGAGTGGGGGAGGAGGGAGGGTGAGGGAGTGGTGGTGGGAAGCATTTATTTTTTAGCATGGTGTGCTATAGGGATCATAATAGTTTTGTTTTGTTGTGGGGGGGGGGGGGGGGGTGAAAATGTTCCGATGTTAGTGCTTATCGTTTAAGGAATACCGAAAACAAATTAGTTCTTCCACAACCTCGAACTGATTATCTCAAAAAAAGTTTTTCGTACAGCGGAGCTCAGTTGTGGAACAACTTACCTGTAGACCTAAGACAAGCATCTTCACTGGCCGATTTCAAATCTAAATTAAGTCAGCACAGTTTAAAGTAATATCTAAATCTTATATGTAAGTGAATTTTAGACACGGCCTCCATGAAAAGCAGACTTTTCTTTTGTTATTTTGAATTTGTTGTTATTAAATTTTTGTAGTTAGTTAGATAGGTAGATAGTCCAGTAATTTAATTGACTGATGGAAAAACCGTGTATAAATAAAGTTATCTTATCTTATCTTATCTTATCTTATCTTGTCATGAATCTTGCCAGCCCCCCCCCCCCCCCCCACCCGTGAGTAATGAATAATGAATAGTCCATAAATAATGAGTAGTCCCCAAGTAGACAGTTGACAGTTTCATAAGCGGACAGTTCTCCTTACAGTCTCCGTAACAAAACCCTGTTTGCTGGAACTCTCATACAAACTCTGTATTCACACATTCTTGTAAGCAGCAATCTCCTGTTTTGGACACTTTTTCTGCTGCCTGAGGGTGTTTGATTTGACCATATTCTTTCACTGGTATGTGGGAGGAGAACAATTCAACAGTGTATCTGTAGTCTATGCAAAATAAGTGAAACTTAAATCAATGGCCAGTGTAATTTTTTTGGAGGTGGAAGACTTGAAACCCTGAGAAAAAACTGTGAGCAACTTGTGTCGATCACCACTGCACCAATCTTGCTCCTCTAGCTTTAATAACAAAACATTAAAAATTAGTGCAACTCAATAATTTTTGTTTGGTAAAATACTTATCCTAACCTGGATGTGTTCTTTACATGTGCAGGTCGTTACTCCTACGAACGGTGACCCAACTCCAGAGCTAGAGTTATATCCAATCTCCTTGCGGCTGTTCCGGCACTCTCCTCCTCCAACTCGTGGTGGCATCACAACATGGACAGGAGTCGGTTTTGGGCTGAGTAACTTTGGGTTTGGTACCAATTCACTGACCACTCCTCATGCCCCACCCAAGAGGTACCTGGCATACTTGGCTTCCTTCAGTCGAATGAACACCATACAACAGGTTGGTTTCTTGATTGTTAACAATGGTTTATTTCATTTTGAGTTCATTCTGGTTTAGATTTTAAAACTACTGAAAGCTTGGCAACATCTCTTGACTTTCCAACCTCCAAGAGCAGACCTCCTTAATTGCAGCTACATACCCTTGAAATGGGTAAATCGTTTGCTTTGGATGGTCTTGTGGTGTTACTGAATCGCCCTGATCGGCAGTTTAAAGTACAAAATTTGCACATTAACCGACCAACTTGCTCTCATAGCACATTGGCACTCTACTTTGCAAAGTTGTGTGGACTTGCAGCAGATAGCATGGCAGGCTTAGCTTGAATTTTTTGGATTTAGGAGCTCTGCTGATGGACCAGCCAATGTCTAAGTATTAGTTATTCACATGTAGTAAGCAAATTCTCTAGACTCAAACCATAAGTAATGTAAGTAAAGGGAAGAAACTGATGCTGATGTTAAAGCTTAAAGGCTTAATGACTTGTGTATTTCTTAATTGACAATATTGATGTGTGTCATTAAATTCAGGTGTATGACTATCTGTGTGCACGGCTTAGAATCCGTAATGAAGATGTGCGTCTCTGGAGTATGGAGGATGAGGTATGCTTAGAGGGATACAGAATTACATGTACTAACACTGATGTTCTTTTGGAAGTGCAGCAACATGACATGTAAAAGTGTAGCCTTTAAATGTAACATTAATTCACATAGTTACTTTCATGGAGTCAACTGTGCAGTCACTAAATTTGCCAGGGTAATACCCAGAAAACCAGCTGAAGTTCACCTGTACTCTTTAGTTGGTTATTTGAAAGCTGCAGTATCCATAAATTCTGACTGGATTTTTATTGTCACAATAGTATTTAACTTGGTTAGAAGTTGTATTTGTGTTTTAACTTTGTTTGCAAGAGGAAATTAAAATTTCACTCTGGTATAAATCAGGGTAATTGTTGCACAAGGCTAGTCTGATTATCTTTCCTTTATGTCTCACAGTTTATTTGTTTGTTTGGTTATTTACTTTGCTTACATAAGGTTAATAATATACATGTAGTGTAATGTGATTGTATACAGTTCTAGAATCTTATCACAATTTACTTTGACTACTTTATTTAGTACTGTCTAGGACATACTAAAATGTGATTGCATTGTATCTAAATTTACAGAACAAGTTAAGACTTTTAGAAGAGGACAATTCTTCTCTAGAAAAGCTGGCGATCCAAGACAACCATCCTGTACTAATTGAAGGTTGGTGGCATGAAAAGTATTGAAATTACAGTCTGCAGGTGATGAGAGTGACAATAAGTCTGTAATGTCTGTATTCACAATTTATTAAAACAGAAATCCTTTTTACACATTTTTGAAAATCAAGTACATCTTAGTTTTGTTTTATTACATGTAAATCCAACTTTGGTTTTGTGCATTGCTGTTCTTCAGTTCTTGTGTTGTTCAAAAGATCTCTGGCTCCAGCAGGGTTTAAGGAATTCCAGATTATGTCACTTTTTGTCCCTCCAGTTCGCAACAGAGACATGAGTTGGCCAGAAGAGATGTCCTCCTTAGCAAACAGCAGAAGTCTCAGAGAAAAGCTTAATTTAGGTATGAGCTTAAAAATAACACATGAGCTATTTATTTTGTTTTAAAGACAGAGGTGATACTGTTTCCTAATTTATTTGGAAATTCTTCCAGATTTTTATGCTGCCTGCATATTTTTATCATTTTGCTGAAAGATGCTCCTAAAAAGGTCTTTAACAGTTACGGCTATAACGGTTGAAATTCAACTCCCAATTTCCACCCTATGGACTGTGCCATTACATATGCAAGGTCCTGAAACTGTCTTAATTGTTTGTACTATTACATTCCTTTAACTTACAAAGGAACATGACAATAAGTAAATTTTAGTTACTTGAACTTGCAGTGTTAATTTTTAAGTCCAAAAGAAAAACAGACTAGAAGTAGTTAATCACCTAAATACATCAAGGCCATTTGGCTGTAAAAATGATAAAATTGGCTGTTTCATTTTCTAGAGGTCCTCTGTTAAGCTGTGTCTTCTTAAATGATTTCTCATTGTAGAACCCACAGAAAAGGGAGCAACTGGCCTTAGCAACCTGGGTAACACTTGCTTCATGAACTCTGCACTGCAGTGTCTCAGTAACACCCAGCCCCTCACCCAGTACTTTACTACCAAAAGCCATTTATATGAACTAAACAGGTAAGGCCAGTTTAGATTTGAGAAGTTCCTACTTGTGTGCCCTGACATGTTTCTAGGGAGAACTGTTAATAATTTTATAACCTGAGTTTACAAATAGAGTGTAGCTTTAAAGTATATGTTGTAGGTTAAAATGATTTTCAGGTCGAAATGATTTCAAACTAGTTTGATTTGTATTTCCTTTGTTTTGTAATCATCAACAGAAGACTGAAACAAACGAAAATACAAAACAAACTAGTTTACAATCATTTTGACCTGAAATTCATTTTAACCTACAACATAGACATTACTTTGATTACCAAGTTGTGCCGACTTCATTGTGTAATATTTATATTTTAGGAAAGACAAAATCTGAGATCAATTTCTTTTTTCTTTTTGCAGGACAAATCCCTTGGGTATGAAAGGCCACATAGCGCGTCGTTATGGAGACCTTGCCCAAGACTTGTGGAGTGGCAGCTCTCGCAGCTTAGCACCGCTGAAACTGAGGGTGAGTTGAAACACTGATATGCATAAAGATATTTTAAGGCCAGTTACATTAGTATCTGTAAGCTGTAATCTGGTGCACCAGCTTTTAGTCCAGTGCTTAAACCCTGTGTAGTGACCTCATAACATGTATAGTTTTGAGTTCTTGAGGTACTTAACATGCTCTCTGATAGCAGCTTTATAGGCATTTGACTGGGCCACCTGGGGGGAAATAAGTAACAATATTATAGTAGGTACCGGAAATTGCACCTGACAGAATGTTGGGGTAACCATGTGAGGGGAGGGTGCAGAATGTAGAGCTTTATACCCTTAACCCTATTTCAGCCAGTTGAACCTCTATCAATTACTCCCAAGAGTGCCTAAAATCAAAATTCAAGAGAAATCCCAAATTTTACGCTGCGAAATATTGTAATATAACTATTACCATGTGAAAGTACTACTGAAGAGGTTTTATTTGAACGATGTCACCAGAGGATTTCATCCACAGACTCAAAAGTTAGAACCACCTTAATTGTTTGCATAACTGGCTCTGGGAGTGAAAGAGTAAGCCTTTCCCCGAGGATGAACAAAATAATAAAAACAAACTTCACTATGTCCTTATAACTTTTTATTTACATTGCAGTGGACGATAGGAAGGTATGCACCTAGATTTAATGGATTTCAGCAACATGACTCCCAGGTGGGTTTTTGCAATTTAAAGAATAACTTAGTAAAATGTTTAGAGCTAACAGTAAGATCTTAAAGTAAAATGGCTTCCACTAGGGAAAATGGTTATTTCTAGCTTTTAAAGTCAGCCAGTTAGTTATAGGGGACAAATTTAAATACTCTTCATAATTTATTCCGACATTTTTCTGGTGTTTTTGTTTTGAAAGGAATTCCTGTCATTTCTGTTGGATGGTTTACATGAAGATTTAAACAGGTGAGCTTCTCTTCTACCCTCCGATGTGATTGTTGCATTCCAAAACAAGCCTGTTTGTGATAATTTGGCAGTTTTTGAGCAACAGCAATTTTTGCAGCAAAATCGTCATTTTTGTCCTTTTTCTACTAGACATAAGCCATAAATGTATATGTAGCTGAGTTGGTCCATGACTGAGTTGGTTCCCTGACCGTTTAAGTTTTGTTATACAGACTTCTAAGAAGGGCTGCTTATGATTGATCATTTGATTCACGTATTCATGTAAATTTTAGAAAATGCTGCTCAAAAGTAAAAGTAAACAGTTTTATGTTAACAGGGTACTTTTCCTGTGTGCCTATCCCAAAAGATTTCTGGTAGAACCTTGTGTCAGAGTCTGGCATGAAAACTTTGTATGCACTCGACTTCTGTCTTGAAAAACACTTATTTCTATTTGTGGACACAATGTCAATTGACTGCTTGATTGATTGTTTGTTTTGTTTGTAGAGTTCATCTCAAACCGTATGTGGAGCTCAAGGACAGTGATGGCAGACCAGATGAGGAAGTAGCGCATGAGGTATTATTTTACCAGAAAGCAACTGTCTGTTAGGGTGTCTTTCCTTACCCACTGCATCCCATTATTTGAAGGTGCTGGACACTCCTTCATCATCCTGTTGCGCGGCAGCAGTTATATATGGCAAAGGACACAAATCATATGTAGGAAACTTGTTTCCAAAGCCATTCCCCACAGTGGAACGAGGAACTTAGTCATTTTTTGAGTCCCTGACAGTTATTTCGTGGACCCAGTGTATTTCTTAAATTGTGTTTTATTTCACATGTTCAGTACATAATGTTCATTTATGATTCCTGTAGGCATGGGATAACCATCTGAAGAGGAATCAGTCGGTTGTTGTGGACCTCTTTCAAGGCCAGGTTAGTTTTTCAACTTCCTTTACATGGATTTTTCCCTCCCTTCCCTTATATTTTCACAAGTGCCTTTTTATTCATTGTGGTTGTTTGTTTGGTTGGTTTCCAATAATTCAGTATCATTTTAAAAAATAATTAATAGTCAATTTACTTTTTAACAAACTTTTAACACATCCCCTGAGAAGGCTTGTATGTATACATTGGTTGTTTTGCAGCTTAAGTCCCAAGTCAGGTGTTTAGAGTGTGGTTATGTCAGTGTCCGGTTTGATCCATTCACATTCCTCTCTTTACCCCTGCCTATGGACAGCTCAGTGTATGTGGAAGTAATTGGTAAGTTTTTGTGAATTCTAATAACCACACAGTTTTATTCCTCAAATGTGGGACTGTTAGGGAATGGCTCTATTTTAAGTGGCCAGACCTCATCTGTCCATCAAAGATTGATGTGCTAATGGAGGGTGAATTGCTTACAAAGCCACCTACCTACCCACCCACCCACCTACCTACCCACCCACCCACCTACCTACCTTCCAATCATACTGACTACCTACCTACCTACTTACTTACACTATTAGCCTATCTTATCTGCCTTCCCACCCTACCTACCCACCTACATATCTTACCTACCTACCCGACCTGCCTACCTACAATACCTGTAACATTATCTACCTTACCTATGAACTTACCTTGCTATGTGCCTAGGGGGATTTTTTGGTTAAAAGACAAGCAGTAATATGTGACTGTTACTTTTTTTGTCCTATACAGTTGTCCACCTTGAGGGTACAACCCCTACAAAGTACGGTTTGCTTCTCAATAATGATGACAGATACAAAGATGTGAAGAAAGAGCTGTCTAAGTACTGTGGTCTTGTCTCCTCACAGCTTCTTCTGGTTGAGATATTTGGAGCTTCTGTTAAGGTAGCAAGCAGTGTGGAATGCAATGAAATGTGCTGTAGTGTATCATTTTTCTTCTTTGTAGCTCAAGGAATTCCCAAAACTTGACCTGCCTGGATTTGTGTATAATCTTCACAGTTGTTGAATTTGTTTTTGTTGTACTTTTGCGATTTTTTCTACAATTTGTTTTGCTATTAATTTACTTGCTAACTGGAGTGACGTTTACTGCTTGACAGAGCTTACCATCAGATGTACAGAAGATTCGCACTGCTCTAGCTGGCATGCTTTACGCTTATGAAATCCCTCTTCCTACAATAACCTGTGAGGACGAATGTAGCACTTCGTCAACACCAGGCACAGATGAAGAAAAAGTTTTGTGTAGTGAATGTTCCACAGAATCTGAGCAGCAGTGTTCTGAAAATCAAGTCACAAACTGTCAATCAACTAAAGCTGTTTACAATAATGTATCAAACGGTGAAGCGTTGGAGAGAATGGAAAGCAAATCTTCAGGAACAAACTCTGAAAACAGTTCAGAAGACAGTGAAAGCCGTCTGAGAGTACAAGAAGACTGGTTTGCTGAGGGAAAGAAGAACAGAAGGAAAGTTCCTTCCAGCCCAGTTAGAAAAATAAGCCCTAAACTGCGGAAAAAGATAAGTCCAAAGTTTGGTGGAGGATTTAGCTTAACTGCAACATTAAGGAAGTCCTCATCTTCATCATCTTCAATGGAACTGACTGAAGGAAATTATGTTTCAAATTCTGATTCTGGAATCAGTTTAAGTGCGGAGAATTCTCCCAAACGCAAAACTCTTTCTGTTCCTGGAAACTTGGATGTTTGTTCCAGGAATCCAAGTATTTCTGCCACACCCACGGTGGGACCGTCACCATATTTGGGTTATTGTTTCAGTGGATTTGTTGTTGCAATGCACAGAAAAATAGTAAGTCATCTTCTTCTTGTTACACATAGAACTACCGTACTGTTGCTTGTAACCTGGGGAATCTCATGGAACAAATTCAGCAAGACTTTGATCAAACTTAATTGAACTAAATTGAAAGTGATTAAAATTGATCTTATACAGTTGCCAAACATAATCAAGCACAACTTTTCTGTGAAATCGTTTACTGAACTAATTGAGCAGAATGAAATGTTGTAATTAAGTCTGATTTTATTTGGAAATGTTCAGCTATCTTCCATTTTGTTCAGTAGTAGAATAAGAGTCTGAGATTTGAAACGAGGAGAGTTTACAAAAAAAAATTACTGTGTTCGGTTTTGTAGGGAAAAAGGAGCGAGGATCCAGTCATTGGAAACTGAGCAATCTGTCAAAATACTTTTTTGTTCCTCAACTATTTTTGTGTCAAGTCAAAATTTAACAGGTTTTCTGCCTTTTTCTAGATTCGATTAGATGCGTATTTCCTTTCACCACAAAAGAATCGACCTGGTTTGTTTGGAATTCCTGTCATTGTGCCATGCACGCCTCAAACAAGACAGTGTGAGCTGTACAAAGGAGTCTGGACCCAAGTGGCCAGGTTGCTCAGCCCTCCTGCACCAGGAGAAACAAACTGTAAAGATGGGTAAGTGGTGAAACGATAACACTCACTTTGCCATCGCACAGGCAGTCTCCCAATCTTTAACCAGTGATGTCACGTTGACATCACTCGGTTTATGTAGGAGGCTAAATTTCAACGAGTGAACGATGTCTGTCTCCGCCTGTGAGGCCCCATGGGTTTTAGGGTAAGGGTGTGCCACACAGAAGAGTAAAATAGCTTATAACTTGGAGTACCTTGCCTGGACTGTGAAGTGTCTGGATTCGATCTCTGTCAACTAGGACCTACTTTATTTTGCATCGCATAACCTGTCGAATGCGCTGTTTTTGTGGACTGAGGTTTGGCAGGTTTTTTTGCTAGTGTACTTGCCCAAGGGATACAAATTTCCGGGAAAAAGTGCTGGCAAGACAATGAACTCGACTTGGTTCGCGAATTCCCATCCATATGTCGTTTATATTTGCACTCGTTTCCCTTTTTAATCCTAAAGCCGAATTATTCGTTTTTTGAAGGAGCCCATTTTGAAGCAGAGTCAATTCGAATGCGAGATAACTGTTAACTGAAATTGGGAAGGAAGCAGCTTTTGAAAGTGCGAGCTGAATTTTAACACTTTCGTACTGCTCGAAGGCAAAGCAAACGAAATTTATTCGACTAAAAAGTGGAGATGTAAAACAAGTTTACACGAGAAACGTGGGAAATTTAGAAACGTTAACAATTATTGGTTGTTCCGAAAACGCGGGGTCGGGGTGTTGGGTGCGGGGTGCGGGGTGCGGGGTGCGGGGTGCGGGGTGCGGGGTGCGGGGTGCGGGGTGCGGGGTGCGGGGTGCGTAGTCATAAAACAAAAAACAAAAAAAAAATACGAAAACTTAAAATTACAAAAAAATAAATAAATTATAAGACAATGAATAAATAAATAAATAAATAATCTAATAAATAGATAAATAAATAAATAAATGTATAAATGAATGAATAAATAAGCAGCGTCTAGATACCCGGCAGCCGAGTACGGATCATGACTAAATACTAAGCAGTCCGAAATTTTCGAAGGATTTCGACGGAAAGGCTTTTTCTAACGTTTTGAAAGTATTCTATATAATTGCCAAGCGATTCAGAAAAGTATTTTGGTTTTGTAATTGACGAGTTTTCCGCGCTTGTGCATACTGCAAAATGCGATGTTTACGACACTTAGAATTATTTGTGGCTACACCCGCCAGTCAGAACGCACAGAATTTGGACGGAACTTCTCATTCAAACGTCCTGGGAACATTCGAAGTTTGTTTAGAATTATCAAGCGATTCAAAAGACCAATTTAGTTTTGTAGCTGACGAATTTTGTGAGCTTGTGTATACTAATGACATCGCCATGTGCGCGAGACTTTTTGTGACAAGATCCGCCATGCCCGCCATACCCGCCAGTCAGAAACACGCAGAATTTAGACAATTTTTCATTCAAACGTCGTGGGAGCATTCGAAGTTTGTTTAGAATTACCAAGCGATTTAAAAGACCAATTTGGTTTTGTAGCTGGGGAATTTTCCGAGCTTGAGCATACTAGAAAATCGCTACCTTGCTTGATCTCTGACGGGAGCCGTCACGCAACGATAGTGTAGTGACAATTGTCACGGACTCTATCTAAAACCTGGATAATTCTCCAAATTTTTAGAGACGGACTTTACAGGAAAATAGAGTACCACCTACCAAATATAAAACAAATATCTACATTGAAAGCTACAAAAGAATTAATGAATTCTGATAATTATTTTGTTAACATTCAATTGATGAGATTCATTCTATCATGCTATTTATTTATTTATTTATTTTCATTTTTCGGTTTTTTTAATGACCCCGCACCCCGCACCCCGCACCCCGCACCCCGCACCCCGCACTCCGCACTCCGCACCCCGCACTCCGCACTCCGCACCCCGCACTCCGCACCCCGCAACCCGACCCCACGTTTTCGGAACAACTGCAATTATTATGGAAATAGCACGCTTTGCTTCGCGTTTCGCGATTATGCAAATAGCACGTCACGCTTCGCGATTCGCGAAGCAAAAAGACGAAAATTATCATAGCCAACTTGACTTGCAACAAGAAAACATACCCCTTAAATTATCGGCGTGAGTTAAAGCCAAACTCCAGCAGGCAGATGTATAACTGCTTACTCTTGCAAATGAATTTCTGCAAGTTTGGGCAGGATCTCGGTGGCACGTGCAGCTACACACGCAATAAGTTGTCAGCGCGACTGGGAACTAACGGTGGTAATAAAGTCACGTTTTCCTCAGAGATCTGAGATCTGAGCATTCGGAAGGGAGAGTTGTGGTGTATTGTTGTCGGCCATGCTTCTGCTAACTTGCATACAAACGTAACTACTTGTGCACATTTGTGCCAAGGTAAAAAAAGAAACGTCACCGGCTGTGCATGCACTGCATGCCTATGTTTTACTTGGGTCAGAAATGGGAGGCACTACACTAGTGGATTTTTTGCCATGAGGTATTAAATAAGGAAGCTTTAACTTCTCTAATGCTTCTAAGAAAGAATGCTTCTAAGCACGCATGTTCCTTTCTGATAAATGCCACCCAGACCATTTGGTTAAGTGGCTCATAAGAAAAAATTGTCAGTTGATAATCAAACAAGCATGTGTTGATTGTTATTTATAGGGATGCAGGTGATTATCCATTTGAATTGCGGGCAGTTCAGAAGGATGGTCTCACATGTGCTTGGTGTCCGTGGTACAGGTAATTTACATGTTGCTTCCTTCACTGCTGTTTGGGTTTATCAGTATACTCACTAAGGACTGTTTACACCATTTGGCACGATAAGGTGTTAATGACTATTTAGCCTGTCGACAGTACATACAGTACAATCTGTATAACGTGACCCCCCATAGCTCAAACTTGTCTCTAACGTTAGGCAAAAGAAGCTTCCCTATCTTTTCTCATTACTGGACAATAAAGTATTCCCTGGAATTTAAACATTGGTACCTTGAATAGTTTTGCGTCTCCCATGACAGTTCATATATTTGAAATTATACTGTACTGACAGATACACACAAAATACAGCCATGTTACATACCTCTACTCACAAATGTCATTTCATTTCCTGGTTAGGTTTTGCCATGGGTGTGTAATTAAAAACAGTGAACAGGTGTTTGGCTGCAGTAGTTCGTACATAGCGGTAGAGTGGGACCCCACTACGCTACACCTCAGATACCAAAGCTCACAGGAGAAAGTCTTCACTGAACATGAGAGTGTGGAAAGAAGCAGAAAGCTACAAACAGAACCTATTGACTTATACGAGTGCTTAAGAGCATTCACCAAGGAGGAGGAGCTTGGAGAAGACGAGTTATGGTAAGGCTATATTGTACACTATATGAATGCTTTTGACAATGTAAATACGTGGTGACTCTAAAGAGTCGAGTGTTTGCGTCTGACAGATGGATCAAAGCTACAAGCAGAGGCTGGCATAAATCTAATTTGTGTTAAAAATTATGTGGGAGAAGGATTTCTCAAGTGTCTGTCTGTCAAGACATTGTTGAAAGACGTCGCAAGAATTTTAACCTGAGGTAGACCAGCATCCTGACGGAGGGCAGGGAGGGGAAGTTGTACTTAGTTGATGCATACTATGAGGAAACCTGACTGGAGTCAAAGTGATCAGAGCCCAGGTTTTCTATAGGGAAGTACCCCCGGGGGGATTTAGAGACTTTCGAGAGAGTTGAGGAGTAAAGCCCCCTGAAGAATATGGTATTTATACAAGAAACCCTTATCTCAGGTACTGCAATAAATGCAAGACGCACAGACTAGCAGTGAAAAAGCTGGACATATGGAGTCTTCCACCCATCTTGGTAAGTTCTCATTATAGGCTTTAAAACTGTTACATTAAAAACGTTACTGATCTTAAAAAATATCCAATCTCGAAACCAAGACTTTAACATGTCGTAAAGCTACACAAACTACTTTCTTGCAAGCCAACGTTTTGTAGGATTATTCAACTACCCTTTACCAATGCTTTTGTGAAACTTGTCCAAACCTGTTGTTCAGTGAAGCTGTAGAGTAGATACTAACTTGGCTTTGGTTCAGATTACCCTTGCTGTTAACGTTGCATTATGTTCCTTTGTAGATTATTCACTTGAAGCGGTTTCAGTTTGTTAATGGCCATTGGGTGAAGTCAAATAAGATTGTGCAGTTTCCCATGCAAGGCTTTGATCCCTCAGCTTTCCTGGCCAAGCGGTCCACAAGTAGTGCAAGTACCTCAGACTATGGAGTCACTACAGTTAATGTTAAAAGCAGCGAAGAACAGGAAACCGAGGAGGAGACTGGAGAGAGGAGAGAACAAAATTCCCGCCACGGGAGTGAGGTAAAGTGATTTAACCCCCACCCACCCACCCCGTGTGTTTAAATGGGTACTTCTTTTTTAATCTTAACTGGTGTTGTGAAAGGAGGGAGGGGGGAGGGGATTGGGGACAAGACTTGCATTTCAGTTAATCGATTCCACTTTTACAATCAGTTCACGTACTCACGGAATGTCAGACAAGTAACGGTGGTCACTTTTCAACCGGTTCTGTGGGTCGTTTTAGTGTCCCTTGGTTAATTACCTGAGAATGGAATTATAAAAGAGGAGGCCTTTGGTTTGCTGAAACTGGAACTGAAACCTAACGGTTTATCGATGTAGATTCTTTTATCGCTGTAGTTATTTTGGGTTCTCACTGTTAAACCATTGTTTTGTTTTAGGAGTCGTCTTCCCAGGGTTCAAGTGGAGAACTTAGTTCAAGTCAAGTTGAACTCAACCAAAACAGCAAACCTCCCTCGCGCCAGTCCTCATGTTTAAGCCTCAACTCGGCCAAAGTTCACCCGGAAGTGACGCCAGAAAATTACTCGCCAACGCCAGTAGAAATTTCCGTACCTTCTGATATCACAAGCGCAGATTCTGCAGCTATCCGTTGTGATCAGCGGGAAAATGTGCATGAAGTGTTAGCCGCTGCGAGGAGTGAAGGATCAGAAAGTGATATACCAACCTACAGGATATACGCCATGTCGGTATGTTAAATGCAAATCCTGTACAGTTGATGAAACTGTACAGTTGGAAGAAAGAAAGACATTTATTTTGTAGCATGCGCAGTAAACTATAAATACGATAATTGCGAATTTCCTCATTTTTGACTCTTTTGCTGTTCTGTTTCAGTGTCACACAGGAGTGCTGGGTGGAGGGCATTACATTTCATATGCTCACAACCCGAACAGCAAATGGTACTGTTACAATGACAGTAGCTGCAAGGTAAGTCCCTTTCATGTACATTCATTGTTGCCTGTAAAGGGCTTTCCTTGGTTTTCACCGTGACAGTGAAGACTTGACATCTTGGCCTCATCCAAGAAACTAGATTGGAGATATGTACCAGGGAACACCTCAAACAACCCTTGTGTGTTGTTGTGTAGCCTGAGAAAACAGCCGACGTTTCGCGAGGTCGCCACTTGAGCCCTCGCAAAACGACGTCTGAGTAACGAGCGCAGAAATTCCACGCTGATGACGTGCACTACGCTGGTCTTGGTAGTGCTTCTGACTGGTTGAAAGAAAATTCCCTCGCGGCACAACCAATCAGAAACACTACCAAGATCTGGGTAGTGCACGTCATCAGTATGGAATTTCTGCGCTCGTTACTCAGACGTCGTTTTGCGAGGGCTCAAGTGGCGGCGTCGCGAAACGTCGGCTGTTTTCTCAGGCTAGCTGTTGTGTTGTGTTTAGTGTTGTGCGCATGTGCCTGAGCGTGAACACATTGACAGCTGAGTTGCGAGACATTCACAATTTACCTTTTACTTTCCTAAAATTGACTTCGAGCAGTCGTTTTTCTTCAGGGATAGCACAGCACGCGCGAAGAATTAGGAATGGTACAATTCAACAATACTAACTTTTAAGATTTTATTCAGAGGCTCAAAAATAAGAACCAACTCACAAGACATAATAAAGAGCGCTGCACCATTGAGAAGTACTGCTAAATAGCTTTCAAACTTTAAGATTTGTTCCAGACTTGAAAATTTAGAACCGGTTGTGATTTGTTGCTCATTTTAGGAATGTGACAGCAGCAAGCTTCAGGAAGACTCGCCGTACATGTTGTTTTATCAGCAGGATGGTCTAGATGAACGAACATTTCTTCCGAACTTCAACGGTCAAACGCCAGACTCGGCCAGCGATGACGAGGAATATGAGAATGACGTGAGAAGACTCTGTATTATCCAGTGAAAACAAACTCTGGACGCAGAAAACAAATAATTTATACGCAATTTTTCTATGGAAAACTACATTTATTGAATACTTACGCGAGCGTAATTTATCGAAAATGCTGTAAATATATCGACGTGGAAAATTTTATTTTTGATTGCCCCTGTTGCAAATGATGAGATTATTACAAGAGAGAATGTATAGTTACCCTTATAAGGGAATGGGTAACAACAAGTTACTCGAGGAGGACCCACCTTGTTTAAGCGCCTACCTGATGAACCCCATAAACAAAATTTATATGCCTTAATATTTTAATTTCACTATACTACTTTGACTTCAGTTTAACCTTAACAAAAGGTGGATGTCCATCCTTTTAGTTGTACGGTGGGTCCTGTCCGTGTAATATAGTTCCGCCTGTTTCCCTTACCGGACTGTTTTTCGTTCGTGCGCTGTAAGCTCTTTGTTAAATTTGTTTTTTCTTGCTTACGATCTTTCGTTTTGGAAGTGTAGACTGTTTTTCTCTCAAACAAATTTTGCGCGATGCGAGGCGCGCATTTGGTAGATCTCGCGCTCTTCGCGCGTGGGTGTAAACTGGGGAGTCGCCTGCATGCAGGTCACGACATTTCTTGTCCTCCAAACTTTACGTGGGCAATCAATGGAGTATTCACTCATTAACGAATTTTCAGTAACCAGTATTAAAGAGGATAGGATTTCTGACCTTGTGAGCAGACGCGTGGTGCTACGGTATTATTAATATTATTATTATTATTATTATTATTATTATTATTATTATTATTATTATTATTATTATTATTATTATTATTGTATTTATTTTTTTTGGCCGCTTTATAAACGAGCAGGGGACCCGAAACGAGTGGTTAAATCGAGTGATATTGTAATTGAATAAAATTGTGCTCATAATTTAAATAAGCATCTTAAATGGTTATTCTGCCAAGTTTGGAACTGCTTGGTTTAATAGAAGCTCAATTTAAGGCGTCAAAGAATCAGTCAACTTACAGTTTCTTTGGTTACGGGGGACGTAATTTCACAAAGACTTTTGAGGGACATTTTCTAGATTTTCATGAACTTGACTCATGACTTGTGACTTTTCATCCTGGCATGCTTTTTCATGTGACCGACTGATTCAGCGAGAAAATTACGAAATCGAAAATGCTCAAATTGGTTAGTGGTACTAAAAATAACGAAAACATATCCGAAAATGGCCCGAAAACACGGCAAAGTTACTCTCTTGGGAATACCGAACATCACACGAACAACACCGAATCGACACGACTTCTTCCGGATGTCACGGCAGGAATGTGCCCATGTATTCACATAATCTCTTTGGTTGCTTTAAATAGCAACCACAAAATAAAATTAAAACGGAGCAGAACGTTAACCTCGGAAATTGACGGTAAAGGTTTTCTTCGTGTTTTGAGATGGCTCGATTTATTTTCTCTCTAAATTTAGTAAGGAGGAACATTTCTTTTTGGCGGGAACTGGGAAAAAACTGCGTCAGCTGGATGCGAAGTCCTCGGCACGAGCTTTATGCGCACTCCGTTATTTGGGGCTCTCTTTTAAAAATAATTTTTGTTTCGGGTCCCATGCCTCTACTCATTTCTCAAGTGGTTAATTCTGTTTCAGTTTTCTCCAGTCTTCATTATCCTTATTCCTCTACATTTTTCGTTGTTTGTTTTTTCGTTTGTGAGAAAGGATCGCCTCAAATGCCTGAGGATCTCTTCGACCCTTACTTGAGCTCCCATCTTTCCTCGTACACTGTCGCTTGAATGCACACCGGTTCTACGTTGCTCGTTTCTTGCAAGCTTTGTACTGACGTAAGGAAACTAAAATGTTTCACTCGGGGAGAAGGGAAAGTGAAATAAAGTGTTTGACTTTTGGTTTTATGACTGTTATCCACTATATCTCAGTGTGTTTTCCCTTCTGTTCAGTTTCAGTGCCCTGTCTCTGCGTGTTACACAATTTTCTATGAAGCGTGTCACAATTTGAAACCTTGTTCTGTTTTTGTTCTGTGCGCTCCCAATCACCCCCGCCCGCCATCCCCCATCACTCGGAATATTTCTGGTTCGTGCGCCCATTGTCCTTCTCTTGCTGTAATCTATAGTTAAGCGCCTTAAACAGGCCAGGTAGGCAAAGCCAAGTGGGTTCGGGTGATTTTACCTAACCAGTAAACAGGTACTAAACTATTACAGGGTTGCCACAGGTCAGGAAAAAAATTCTTCAAGGTCAGGGAAAAGTCAGGAAATTTTATTTTGAGTCAGGGAAAATTGAATTTCAATTTCATATACCATTGATGGCTGAAAGAAATATTTCAGGTCACTGTGACCTCCTTTTTCTTGTCTCATTGTTTTGTTAAAACCATCGTGGAAATGCCCTAATTGTTGTGATTTGCTGAAAACTTATCAGTGTAAAATAAATAGGTGGAAAGGACGACTGTAAGGGGAGGCTGGAGACATTCTGTATTTATTTGGTCAGGGAAATTTTATTTTTATCAGGAAAAAGTCAGGGAATTTTGAAAACTGATATCTGTTGCAATCATGTTAATTAGTCGTTATTACACGCTAATTCCGTTCATTTTACCTCGCCCCAGTTTTAACGTGTTTCAGATCACGTGACTGCTCCTTAAGCATTTGTTTCTTTTGGAAATACTGTAAGCAATGAGTCCAATTCTTGAGAGGATATGCAAGAGTTCATTAGAGGGCGGGGCAGACAAAGAAGCGAGCCGGTCCTGGGTTACCCCCTACAAATGAAGTAGCCTCGAGAGAAGAGGGTCTGAGAATAATCTTCATTCACCCTGATCATGAGTTCTCGAGAGAATCTGTTCTGGTTCACCAAAGGGCGCCTCATCCTTGAAGAACTCCTACAATATCGTGACATTGGGCGGGACGATCGACAGCCTCATCGAAGCTAGCCTGATTTCGTAAACGGCTGTCTAAACCAAAAGTAGAGAGTTTGCAGCGAAGACCCGTCTGTGCGTGCTCTGAATACCCGGCGTAACTAATAAAGTGAAACCTGTATTAAAGCAGGACCCTCGCTAGTGTGAAAGGGTGTCCTCTTTTAAGGGTGTCCGATAAGTTGCAAAGCAATAGTAACTTATTGACCTCTCATATCTCCACCTTTATTTACCTGCACACGTGACATGCTTTATCACAAACCTTTTGCAACTGACCACTTCGAGTAGAATTACTAAATTACCAAGAAAACACATTCTTCGAAGCAGATAGCAATGCCATAACGTCCTACAAATGCCTTTTGGAAACACTTAAGGCCGCGGGTGACAAGCTGCTCATGAATAAATTTATAAGGCAAAATTTTGGTGGAGGTCTTACGTTAAAAAACCTTAGATCTTGATCGTTTGGGAGCCGATTTCGTTGAAACTTAATAGAGGGCTTGAGGAATGTTGGAAGTGCAACAAGATTGTTTTTCCTTTGATAAATTGCGTTTCTTTGCGATGCTTTGAGCTTCCAAAGTTAAGATTTGGTAAAACGCGACTCCGTGTCCAAGTTTTCTCCTCGTCGAGAAGACAAAGCTTCTTGATTTTGCCACTAACTGATCAGTTAAAACCTCTATTGTGTCACAACAGAAGCCGATTTTGTGATTTCAAGTTCCACTGAAAATTATAAGCCTTTTAATTAGTAAAATCGTCATTGTTTAAATTTGAAGACTTAAAACTTCTGTTAAATAGCCTGTCTTAAAAAAGTGCTTCTGTTGTGACAACCTACAACACACCTATTTTACCTGTGTGCTGTGTCAGTTCAGGAAATTTTATATCCGCGCTGTATTCTTGGACACAAAATTGGTGGTTTTAGGGCTTCCGAAGGCTTATCGAAGAAACACGAGTGTTAAAGCCAAGAATATTTTATTATGCAAATTATGGATATAAAAACTAAGAAGCTATTGTTAACACTCCAGAAACAAACAACAGGTTGCATGCAATCTAAAAAAATCGTGTGTTTTCTGTCGAAAATAAACGAAAGAAAAAAGCATTGGTGCTGAACCAATTAATATTTATACCACACACAAAATAGAAAGAGAATTTTACTATCGAAATTTTCAAAGCGGACTTTTTCCGCTTAAACGTAGAATTAAACACTAAAACCAAAAATAACGACGAAATCGAACTCTTTTATTATTTTCCAGGCTGTGGAGCAGTGTATATATACACAGATAGTATCTACAGGTGTAGTATCACTTACGAAAGACCCCGATGTTGATAAATATTGGACACAAAATTGGTGATGTTGATAAATATTCGAGATAGAGATAGAAACATTATTTTATTTTCGTTTTGTTTTGCTGGAAAAATTCTAAAAAGTTGCAATTAATGTTTCAACTAACAGATAAAGAATAAAAAGAACGGTACAGATACAAAAAGCGAGCGCTCAACGCATTTATTATTATTGTTATAACAATAATAATAATAATAATAATAATAATAATAGTAATAATAATAATAATAATAATAATAAACTTTATGAAAATTTCTATTTAACAATACTTAAAATGCACAATATTTCCTGCCACACGATTAAACGCACGAGCAATCATTGATGCATAAACCAAAGATTTTATACTGCAGAGCTTACTCATGAATATTTCACGCAATGTCGCTATCATTCGTCGCAATTGGTGCATACGCTTTAAATAAATGAATACTGATGATCTAGTCTCTCACCCGCGGCCTTAAAAGTGTCCGTTTGATGCTTTTTTTTTTTTTCATAACAAAATGGCCTGATTTTGGAGTCCGCGTCAGCTTAACGGAGGTGTCCGCTGAATACAGGATCGTTTTAAAGTAAACATGGGAAGAGCATTTAGGGACTTTTAACCTGGTGTCCGCTTAATAAAGGGTGTCCGCTTAATAGAGGTGTAGAACATACGATCAATCGAACTTGATCTTGATCGCGTGATTAGATTCGGTTATAAACAATAACATGTCCAGGTTTCCTTTGACAGGTTGAATAAAAACGAGCTAACTCAGCTAAAAACAAAGCATTACAAAACTCAAAGCAAACGGGGTCTAAAAGAGTGTATCTTCCTGCCAATTGTTACTGTTAACTCGCGAAATTGAAAACTTGTTCCAAAGGGACGAAAATTGTTTCAAAACAATCCTTTTAAACCGACGAAATTGCTGCGTGTGAATCGCTATGCACGAGTAGTGACAGTAGTTGCTGAAATCCACGCGCACAGCTGACGCACACTGTACCGCAGTACTTTTAACAAAACTCTATGATATTATGAACAGCGAGGTTCAGTACTTGAGATTTGCTTTGTCGTTGACAACTCCAAAAGCGTTTGCGTGAGCGGCTTATTAGGGATTTCTGGCTTGGGGCAGTGGGCTTGGGGTATACGACACTGATGAAACAGGTATCTCGCTTGCCTGTCCTGTGAGCGGCGAACTCAACACAAACAACTCAATCAAAAGTGTCAAAATAATAAAATGTAGGCTCTGAAGATTCTTCAGGTTAGGCGTTCCTCTCATCGATGACTATCCTGGAAAGAACATGTCCTTGAAATTGCTCTGCTCCATATTAACATAACCAACTCAAGAATATTCCTCAGTTGTGTTGAAACCAATTTTGCTGACAAGTCCAAGTTGTATGTTCGCACCAAAGTCATAATTCACTGATCTCATGCACTCAATAATATGCACGTTTTCGATTAAAAATTCGTACGTTTCTTGTTCTTGCAGTCCCGGTATCCTTAATGGAGTATACACACCAAAATCTTCATCGTACCTTTCGATAATTCCCGTCCACACCGAACATTCAAACTTCTCAACAGTTTTCAAGAGCCTGCGAAAATTCACCGAAATGTCCTCTCTTCTATCAACTAGGATCACGTCCAGCAAGGTACCTTTGGGTAGCACTTCATGTACCCCAAGGTATTTACCTTTAAATCGCTTCCCCAGGAGCTGCGAATTGTAAAGGAGCTGCAAATCCTCAAGTTTACAAACTGCCACGGCTGCCATGATTCTTCCTCTGCGCATTCGAATTTTAGGACTGATTAAAATCACATATAAATCCTCATTTCTAAAATTTGGCAATATAACACAACACCGGTCACGCGTCACGCGAGTCACCCCACCACACGTATTAGCAGCCTATTGTATACATGATACAGTCTTCATTTTATGGCTCAACAGAACATGCAACTGGAACACATCTTCTAAACAAAACAAAACAACAACAACAACAACAACAACAACAACAACAAGAAACCAAAAAACCTGCTCGTATTATTCAAATTGAGGGTGATCAATAATCCTTTGCACCCAAATCGGAGAGCTGACTATCTGTATGTAAAGTTTGACCTAGCGCTGTTCTCTATGCGGAATGCGTTGGAAGCCTTGTGGATCACTTGATAGTTTGAAACAATTAAACTCATGGGGTGATCAATCTCTATTCGCCAACTTGAACAAAACTGTCTATAAACACTTTCAGGTTTTTGGTTTCATAGTTAGTTGAGGGACTGGTTACAAAACATTGCAACTTCAAAGACGACAACAGATATGCAATCTTACATCCACGCACCATGGGAAGCTGGGAGAAGCTACCCAGAGTGCGTGAACGTAAGATTTTTAACTGTTACCCGGTGAGCTAAAAACCTGTTGTGATTTGTGCACGATCAAGGCTAAACACGACGACAAATTAATTAATGTAACAGAAAGCTTAACTTTTATTGGGTTTAATAAGCATTCAAGCTTATTGTCGTCACATTTCAGAAATAAATAATGAAATACTTTAATTTTCAGAGTAGCGTCAAAATTTTATTAAATTATTTAAAGGACGCTTTTTTCTAATAGTTTTATAGCATTTTTGCACAGTAGTCGTTATTAACCAAGGAAGTAGACTGACAACACAGTATGCTATAGTATCCAAGTATACGCGGAAAAATGTGTATCTTGTTGGCAGTGGAAGGACGGAATAATCTAA
Source organism: Siderastrea siderea (assembly GCA_964030785.1). Lineage (NCBI taxonomy): Eukaryota > Metazoa > Cnidaria > Anthozoa > Scleractinia > Rhizangiidae > Siderastrea > Siderastrea siderea. The sequence continues at coordinate 21,774,867 of OZ034978.1, forward strand.
GGAACCATCGACACCTAGAAAGAAAAAAACAATTTAGCAATGAACCTTAATAATATCTGTGCGACAATTCTCGTGAGCAGCCATAATAATAGAAATAGAAGAGGAGCGCATGACGAACAGGTTTCGAGTGTGCAAAAACAAATGACACCCATAACGCTTTGTTCCTTACCAAGCCTTCAGAGGTTTATAAATTTGTGGTTGCTAGTGATCAAACATACCTTGCTAGCCCACTCGAATTTTCGCTTACATAAGGGATCAGAATTTATTTTTAAAGAATTTCATGTGGACAGCTCAGCTTGACGACTTGACGAGTTTTTAGCGAGCCACGTCTCGTATTTCTAATAAGGAAGTGACTTTTCTCAGCATGCGTGCCGCCGTACCCAATGAAAATATTATGTCAGAGCTTGGGCTTCTTGTGGTACTAAAGCTGTTTGCACAGGCTTACCTAGGACGGCTACCATTACACCCATCTTGTCAGTTCCCATGCGATAGCTGCACGTAGGTACCACATGTTCTGTAAACTTTAAGTCTCCGATTTGGTGTTGTAATGTAGCAGACTGGAAAAAAGATATATTTTATCAAAACTGATCCAGGCACAAGCACAAGCACAAAGAAATTGCCATCAGACTGTCCTCTCTAAGAATTAATGCCCGAAAGCACAGGCATGCATAAGCATCTACTAACTATGGCATAAGAGAAACAAACTTGTTATTCTTAATTTTATGTTTATTTCTAGTGAGCACAACACTAGAAAGAAAACGTTTATTTGTTCTCTTTAGTTAGTGTCTATGCTTGTGATTATGCCGTTGCTGTCCTCCATATGTGTTCGCTTTCGGACTCAGCAAATTCAACTTGACGCGCGATCACCACACGTACGTGATGTTTTCACGCGACAGCTTACGTTCACACGTGTTTGCATGTGGAGCTATTTTACACACAGCTTGCTGCTGTCACTGACGCTGCGAGAATTACTTGCATTTTAAAGAGGAGTCGTAGTTTGATCGTATAACTGTCAATAAATAGTTTATACGGTGTGATGGTGAAAATTAACTACTTTATTAACTTTTGTGCACGCCTGTTCTCAATAACGATCTTCGTTCAGGGTGTCAAAGTATCCAGTACTAATTCCATCCAAGAAAATCGAGGAGATGCTCATAGAGGCCTTTGTCCAAGCAAATTAGAGGATTGTGAGACGTCTCACCTCGTGGATGTCACCTGAGAAGGCATATCTTGGTTGAACAGCATTGATTAACTATGAAATGTAAAAAAACATGCACAACACAGAAAAACACTGCTTTAACGTTTAGCAAAGAAGGAAAAATGAAACACATACTATGCTCTGATGAAACATGGTTTTTAGCCAGACGACACCAGGATAAAACGAGGTTCCACATCAAGATCCCACCTCAACAAAATTATCCACGTTCGTCGTCCTTAACCCACCCTAATCTTGTGCAAGCATTTACCATGCTTGTTTCTTTATGGCTTCGTATCATCTCGTCGGTGCTTTCCTATGTGCGAAAATTACTAGTTTGTGTTTTCTATCAGTCACTTTAATGTTCTTTGCGGTCCGCAATAAATGACTAGCTTGAAAGATCGCTACATGTTCATTTTAGCCCAAAAGAACTTAAGGTATCTAATAAAATAATCATTTCCACTGCTATAATGATTTGCTAAATTTTTATCATGACAAATCCACAGCATTTCATGGGAATCTCACCTTGGTCATTGCTTTTTTGTTGTTGATCATATTCAGTGTAACATGGCCAATTAAAATGGAGGTTTGGTCCTTGTTAATCTTTGAAGGAAGTTCTTCTATAAAAGCCAATGTCTTATTGTAGACTGCCTGCTCATCCTTGAAAGGCCTGATCCTTTTTAAACTTACAGAGTTAACCTGTAGATATTAAATTTGAAAAATGCATGTTGGTCTATGAACCAGGTGAAGGTTGACAGTGCGACCCTCTGAAATGTTTATCGACGCGTGAGTAAAGACGGCAGTAAACGTAGGGCTGAGTCTCAAAAGTTCTTACAGCTATCTCAAATGCGTTGCTGTCATTCAACTTGAGCATGTCCATGTTTCAAGTAGAGCTATAGGCTTAAAACATCAAACTTCGATATAAAAATTTACCACCAAATCGTACTTGCTAGTGTTTGTTATTGTTGCCAAACTTTTGCACACCTTGTATTTTAGTTGATGCTGATTCTACGCATCTTTTTTTTTGAGAAGAAAAAAAAAAGACATTCCTAGAAAGCTGAATGTAAGAGCAGTATCTCTACATGAAAAATTGCTCAAAATGTTGGTATTAGAACACCCTCTTTATATAGAACAGCACATTTAAGATTGGTGCTATCCATGTCCTACCTTGACAATCTGAAATGACTTAAGTTCAATGACTTCGTTAATTGAACCAAAGTGCTGCGAGAATCTGGCGACAATATCTTGTGTAATACTATCCATTCCTTCACCACCGATATCGTTGTCACCTGCAACGTGTATCTTGTAAACTCCGGTACCAACATTAAAGATTTTATTGTGTCTGGCCTAAAAATTAAGTGAAATAATAATTCGGTGAATTGAATAAACGTTTGAACATATGATGCGTTATGGCCGTAACTATTTACATGGAGAAATAAATAGTAAGAAAGTAACAGTAGTAACGTATGCCATGACTTCTTGAGTAAAACAAACAAATAAATGAATAAAAATAAAAAGCAGACAGGAAATAAAACAGGTTTGCCTGTGACTGTTTACCTTGTACTGCAGAAACTCATCATCAGTAGCGATGTTGCCTTCGTCAAATATGTCGCCTGAACGTAAAAAGGTTTGTATCAGAACCGTTCAGTGCTTGTAAGCTTCTTAAACTGACTGGGTCAAAAATGTTCCTGCCAATTTACCAAAGAAATCTTCGAAGCAAGATAGATACTAACATTATCGAGATTTCATGATGCGAAGAACTACAGCTTGATGTGGAATTAATTTTTGAACGTCCTCTTTTTATTTAGAGGAAACTCCGGCTATGGCTTTCTTCCAGTTCTCATAAGATTTATTACAAGCCATTATTTTAAGAGACGCTTTTATTTGGAAGTCAGTAGTTACCTGAAGACAGCTAGATCATCCTCACCTAAGTGAATGACAGCATCAGGACTATACGCTGTCATTACCAGCATGAATGCTTTCCACAGGTACCAATCAGCGTCAAGACGTGTTATATATCCCAGAATCCCAGATGGTTCATTTCTGTAACCCTGTATGGTTAGATAACATTGTAACAAGAACTCAAACCATTTTAGACATTCTAAAAACCGAAGATTCGTATATTGAGATTGATGCAATAACTTTAAAACTTAAACAGCATGAGATAAAAAATATCTAAATTAATGCATACTCTCTTATTACTCTTTTCAACACTTTTCTTGTTATGACAATCTACACAATCCACTTTTTTCTCTCCTTTTAATTTCCTTTTTGCCCTTTTTATGCTGTAAATAATGCGACACGCACAAAACGTAATGCGATAAAGTAATGCAATGTGAAATGACATGTATTATAATGTAATAATGTACGTTAATAATGTTAAGGACTGGCCCGCCTCGATTAGCGTTGCCATTTGCGGGTCAGTACAATATGTACTGTATTTACTAAAACAAAATTGTTGTTGTTTTTGTTGTTGTAGTTGTTTATTTTATCGCAAAGACGTGCACAGAAACTTTGCAAGGTCTACAAATTTGCTTAAAATCAAACGTATCACTTTTCCACAATAGTGAGATGGTCTTATTAAGGGGTTAGTCGCAATTCCATTGTAGGAGAATGATAACTTCTCTCATTAATTGATCAGCTTGGCGAAATTTTTTCCAAGGCACAAATTTCTTTTATAGAGATATTTATGACCAAACTAAAGTTGAGCAAACTCACCTGGATCTGTGAGTCAGATACAAGAAGAAGATTTAATGAGTCACTGGAAGGTGCAGGAATCCGCCATGTAAAGTACACCCAAAAGAAACACCCGACCTCTCCCACTGCCATGACAACGAAGAGCAAGACCACGGACAACCTTAAGTTGATTGCATAGCATATACGCAGATACCTCCAACCCTTCCGAAACATAACAGCTAAATAAAACAAAACAAACATGACTGTTACGTTAGTGGCACAGTTATACATATTCCGAGTTTATAAGGCTAAGCAGAAAAAGATCTCTCTCCCCCAACAAACGTTTTATTTTTAAGTAAGAATTTGTCAAACAAACTCAGAGAGCACACATCGTGCTCAAATTTTCTACTATTATTCTTATGCTCGGACGTACTAAAAAAATCTCAATATTGTGCTCGATAAGTATCACTATTGCGCTCCGTTATGCTCACATCAAAACTTGAGTTTTTTTGCTTCTACAATTCAAAACGCCATTAAAAAAATTACGGGAATCACATTTTTGGAGCCCTAAATGCTTGTTACACTGAAGCGTGAGCAAATTACCTCGATGTAATTCCCGATAGCTCTGTTGGTTATCCTGAAGTGAGTTTCTGGTAATTAGAAGAATTGCTCCAATGGAACCGAAGAGGGTTATATTTTCAAAATTTTCCCTATAGTGCAGCCCAGATTTCTTTCGGCCTTATACCTAGGGCCCAGGGCCCCAAATAAACCAGTATCCGACCAATAAAACTTAGACATAAATTTTCGTATCGCACTTCGTAATTTGCGGAAAGCCAGATGCTTCAAAAAAGTCAAATATTTAAGCTCTTGATTGTTTTTCTCGGGGACTTAAAGCTCAAAGGAAACTTAGAGAAAGCGCCGTGCGCCGTACTGTTGAGGTGAGTATACTTCGACGGACACATTTGACGCTTTTCACACCCTCGACCCCACAGCCCTTTTCTTTTGTGCTTGACTTTGCATCATGCCCAGCAGAAAATGACCAACCTCGTCCCCAGGGCCTTCTCCTCGTTCAAAATGGCGGTCGGAGAAACCCCTGGCCAAGGCTGCCAAAGTGGCTCCAAGAATTCGTTAGAATTTCGTCACGTAAACACGACGAAATGTCTTCGTTCCGTTTGAACAACAGTTTCCAACTGCAGAAAACAAACAGGGCCGCCATACGCTGGAAACAACCTCCGAAAAAGCCATTTCATCGGGTGTCACGTGACAAAATACTCCACGATTCTTGGAGTATTTCAGCGGCCTTGGCCAGGGGTTTCTCCGACTGCCATTTTGAACGAGGAGAAGGCCCTGGGGACGAGGTTGGAAAATGACGCTTTTCAATGTGCAGTTAAAGGATCCTAGTCACCCACAGTGCTTTGCGCGCATCGAGTGCGATAGCAGCCTTTTTCTATGCCATCTAGGCATTTATATGGCATACGTACACGTAGCTGATTGAAATGCCAGTATGCGGCTCATTAGCATATAAGAAATTCACTCTCTTGTTTGAAAATACATTTTTCGCCTCAATCTGCGTTTGCTTAAAGGTTTTAAAATTTACTTTTTCAGAAGAATTAGATTAAATCAGGAGCCATAATCGGGGACGGAGACCGTAAGCGCGGGGTCCACGCGGCCCCATCGAAAAAGACAAATGTGCTATTTTTAGAAAAAATTGCGCCACCCTCAACGTCATAAACGCGCGTGGCTACACGCAAATTTGCGTTCAACGTGGATATGACCAAGATGGTTATAATTATTTGATATCCAGTATGCCCGAGTACATAATGGTTTTTATAATTAAAAACGCAATCGCTAATTGCTATGAAATCAAGAAAGAGAAAAAACAAAGAGAGAAACTCCGAGATAAAAGGGAACAGAAATCGATCGCGATCACATGACTGACCGAAAAAGGCGCCAAAACCTTGCGAAGTGTTGCAGCGTTTCTTTGAGGAGCTGAATGAATCAATGAAACTGCCCCGAAGTGAACGTACAAGCACAAGGTTTGGGAAAAATCTTCCAATTATGGGCTCTGAAATGTGGCACGTGTTTGAGTTTCCTGAAAATTGTTGGAATCGTCGTTCAAAGCGGATTGAAGCTGTACGAACTCACCGTTATGGCTGCTGGAGTTCAAATGAAAGAGTTTGTAATCGCTCCGTTCGCACAACGCTGACAACGGAGCCATCACGTGTTTGTTTGATCGAACTGAAGGCAGAATTAATAATTAAGCTTGAACGATAATTTCTATGCAGCTCACTGAAACAAGACTACGGAGGTGAGGAACATTAGAATTCACCATCTTACTTTTTAAACGCAAACCACAAAACGCAATTGTTCTCAGTTTAGAGCCCGCGGACGGAATGGTAAAAACAACACTCAAACAACTGTGAAAGCGATTCAACGTATTTTACGTGGCATCCGACTTGTGTCTAAATGTCTGGAGCTGCTCAATGGAACACAGATAGAGCCACAACGAGTACAGGTAAACCAGTGTCAATTTTGCGTGGTATAGCCAAAAAATGTCGCCTTTTCTGGTACTGAATTTGTCTAATGCTTTTTGTTCAGACTGCTGCATGATTTTTGTACTGACTCGCCATAAAAAGTGTGACAATTTTTATTAAATGCTTCTTTCCTATTTTACTGTGCTTATTTTGTCTTGTCTCGATATTTCCGACTCAAAGCCTTCCGTGTAAAACCTACTGTTTGTGAAATTTTAAGAACAAGTGATTGAGTTGACGATGAAAGAAATTGTAAACACAGCGCTAAATGCTTATATTTCTATTTCTACAGTTTCTGTTCGTCCTAAGAAATCAAGCATTTGTGTCTCAGTGACGTTCAGTTGTAATTTCTCCTTAATTTTGCTTCGATACAAAGTGATTTTTCTCGCCGGGTTGCTGGCGGAGAAAAAATCAAGCTCACTCTGTCGTTGAAACCCTTGCCATGTCCACTGCGCTATGTATCCCTTCTAGGTTCGTAAATTACCTAGTAAGTCATATTCAGTACTAGGGTAGCATGAAGTTTCACTTCATCTTTCTCCTTCTCATCGACGGAAGAAGTTTTTTCTTGGTGTTTTTCCAGTTCTCTACTTTGTCGACGATTGACAACGCACCGCGAGAGTATATATTTGATTGAAAACAAAGCGCGCTTTTCACTATTCTTTATCTTCATTATAAACAGTTCGGTCATTTCGGTAAAGGCGGGCATTATTTCAGAAAACATACGCTGCGAAATCTCGGCAAACGTTTTCTTTACTGATTCGGTATTTGAATCTATGTTACTATTTTTCTTGCTGGGGAAATAGTGACAACGATTTATCAGTGCGTTACTTTTCTTCACAACGTGCTTGGAAAATCATTTTACAGTCTTTGCGGCTGCCCTTCAATCTCTGTACGTCCTCAGAGGAAATACATTTTCGGGCTGTATTTTCCCTTTTCCTGCCTGATTCGCCTTCAACTGATTTTTTCGTCGTTCGACGCCTTTTTGGCCCGCAAAACGTTTGTTGCGTCTAACGGGGAAATCCTCGTCCGACATGTCCGACGCATCTTCGCTACAGGATTTTTCTAAAATATTCTCACTGCCATCATCGGAATCACTTGTACAATCCTCATATCCAGAGTCACTATCCAAAAAGTTCTCCTCAAGGGCTTGCCTTAGATTTGGAATTGTCACTGATGACAAAAACTGGATTTCTTCATCTCCAACGAAGGTAATTTCCGACGCCATTTTGTTTGTTTTTTCTTTGCGCGGCATCCTCGCAACATACACGCGTGTTTCACGCACGCGATGGCGCAATTTTTTCTAAAAATAGCACATTTGTCTTTTTCGATGGGGCCAGCCCCATCACTGAAAATGGTATTCAGTTACGGTCTCCGTCCCCGATTATGGCTCCTGATTAAATGGTAAACATAACTTTGGTCAAAAAATGTTTTGAAAATTAAGTTTTTTTCTTAAAGATTATCACAATGAAACAGAGCAGCAACAGACGTGTGACTCTACAGAGCAGCAAAAAGCTTGGACCTAGAAATTCGTACTCTTGTGTTTGTCGTGACAATTTTCCCAACCATCCGAGTTAATGGTAGGTCAAGACATTCACGCACTCGTAGAACACTCGATCTCTTGGAACTGGATGTAAATACCCCATGCATACGGATAACTGAATTTCTTTGGGTCTTACTTCGGGTAGAAGACACAGAATTTGCCAAACAACTAGTGTACTTGGATTCTTTATTGTACGGTAGCCACACTAGGGCATTGTTTTCCCCTGTTCATTGTTTGAGTTTTTGTGTTTATGGTTTTGCAAATTCTGCGTCTTCCACCCAAAGTAGAAGCCATTTCTTCTTCCCTGAATAGAGTGAATTTGTATAACCCGTTTTTTATATGCCAGTAAGGCGCATAATATTCTAATGACCGGTTTGGGTACGCACGAGCGATTCACGATTGAAATGGTTTCCTGTGCGTACCTGTGTTCAGCATACTGCCAAAGAAAATAAGCATTAAAAAAAATACGGAGTATAACTACAGAAAAATAATACTTGGTACACTAGGTTTCAAGCTGTCATTTCAAAAAAGATGCTACAAACTCCACAAGGCAGCTCGCTAACGGCGTACATGTACCTGTACTGTATCACACGACTTTCGACATTTTGACGGTTAAGTGGAAAACGAGGAGTGCGGAGTGCGGAGTGCGGAGTGCGGAGTGCGGAGTGCGGAGTGCGGAGTGCGGAGTGCGGAGTGCGGAGTGCGGAGTGCGGAGTGCGGAGTGCGGAGTGCGGAGTGTGGAGTGTGGAAAATACGGAGTGTGGAAAATGCGGAGTGTGGAAAATGAGGAGTGTAGAAAATGCAGTGTGTGGAAAATTCGGAGTGTTAAAGAAAAATATATAAAAAGCTTAAAAGAAAAAAGTAAGGTCATATCGCCACACGTAGGTATGACACCCAATATAACTCCTTCCCGTCCCATGCCCCCTGTGCGGACCCTGGAAAAGCACAGTACTCTTAACGAAATGAAAAAAATAAATGTTTTTGTTTGTTTGTTTTCAAAACCACGAAATTTAGTGCTCGTAAAACACGTCTCTCGAATTCTACAGAAATAAGTCAAGTTGTGTAGTTTTTATTTCCGGTCCGGTTTAGAAAAAAAGTGTGAAGAAGTGCTACGGATGCGGTGACAATTTTGCAGAAAAATTTCGTCAGCCACCACACAACATCGTGGTCAAGCACGTCGACCGTCGGCAGGTACGTAAGGACGACAACACAGGGGCGTTGGTGTACAGCACAGACTTTAACAATACCTATTACCATCCCAGCCCTGCGCATATCATGCCAAAAAACCCTGTTTTTGACGGACGTGTACATATCGACTTCAGCACCTACCACTCACTCGATGAAAGCCAGAAGGAAATGCTAAAAGAACCTGGACTGATTGTTAATATCGTTAATTAACAGTTATGCTACACGCGTGGATTTGTTTCATTTACCTCAGTATTCGTACAAAAAAATAATTTACGATTTAGCAATGAAACTCAATCACGCATCGCTTTTTCAAAGAACATGGACTCATTGTTAATATCGTTGATTCACAATAATGCTACGCGCGTTAAAATGCAATGATACATGAAGGAGTTTTATAGAGTGTTATACCTTGTTACTTGTGTCCGTGTGAAGATATCACCTTTAATTAAACAGTTAAAACGATCTTACCAAGAATATAGCGGAATTAAAGATTATTTTTAATTTCCCTTTCCATACAAGCTTTTTATATTCATTAATTTTCACGTGTACTTTATTTCTATAGAATTCGAAAGACGTGTTTACGAGTACTTAATTTCGCGATTTTGAAAATAAGCAAAAAAAAAAAAATTTGTGATTTTTCATTTTGTTAAGAGTATTTTGCCCTTTGCAGGGTCTGTACAGTGGGCAGGGGAGCTATAGAGGGTGTTATACCTTACTATAATTGAGTACGTGTGGCGATATTGCCTTATTTTTTCTTTTGACTTTTTTATAACCTTTTAATGTATTTTTCTTTAACACTCCGCATTTTCTACACTCCTCATTTTCTACACTCCGCGTTTTCCACACTTCGCATTTTCCACACTCCGCACTCCGCGTTTTCCACTTAACCCAGTTCAACGTCTCTCTCGCGTTACCCACATCCAGCCCTGCTTTGAATTAAAAAGTTGAATTTCTGACGCCTGTGGCAGAGAAACACTCGTGCCGATACTATCTCACGCTGGTATGGAAACAGTGGAAGAAAAGAATAGCTCATTTTAAGGCTTGTTATTTTCAAATGTTCACAATTGGGAATGATTCTCATTAGCATATAAGAAACGGGTTATACGAATTCACTCTAATAGCCCACCTCCTTCTTCGTGGTGGTTCTCGTGAGAATTATCGGAGCATTCGGCACTATTAACCGATACTCACTCCCTCAGATTCTGAACTTGATGTTGTTTCTTGTAACTAACATTACGTTAACTATGAATGCTGTAGTTGGGCACATATAAGATTCGGGTATAAGACTACATATTGCCGAACATAAAATATATACATGCAACTTTGTAGATACTGACGGTTTGGTAGCTCTGAGCAAAACCCGGAACAGCAAGCAAAACTCTACTTACTGTGAGAAGTTTCTAAGATATTATGAAGTAATGAAGAAGACTGGGGTAAACTCAAGCGCTGGAGTACAGTCCATTACAGCAACTCGGCGGCGACCGCTTTCAGGTTCCTCAATAAATTATGATCACGCGGTACTATTCTGAGTTCGTGACGGACACTGTACTGTCTCCTACACAAGAAGTACCGTGCTGCACAGGTTACCAACACTGGCAATTCAAAGATCAAACGTTCTAAAAGCGAAACAAAACAAACCGAAAAAAATAACGTAGTTATCATACACTTAACTGACGTAGCTAACGTCTTGAAAATGCTCTAGCCATCACAACGGCGACGTTAGCGACAACGAATACACGACGAATACATGGTTCAGTGGACTAAATCACAAAGTAGGTGGAAAACAGGAGTTTTTTTTTGGGGGGGGGGGAGGGAGGACGTTTCGTTGGTGTTATTGCCTCAAGTCCCTAAATTATAATTTTCTGAAGACTGTCCCAGTCTGACAGCAAAAGTTTTTAGATCCCTCAGTTTTGCTTCAAACGCATTTTTACATCCAACCGCCAAAAAACTCGAGACCGGTTCGCAGTGTTCGCGTGCGCTATGTATCATTTGTCTCACTCGTTGTATTTTGATAGTATCAGGACATAAACAATCAATTTAGATTCAGATGCATAAAACAGACGCATATGTCACGCACAATTCGTTTCGGACGCATTATGCGTCTTCCGATATAAATTTGGCCAATTAGGTTATAAATCTTGAGTCCAGCTTTAACCACCTGTCGATATATTCTGAGTAAAGCTTTTTTTTTGCGTTTATCTGTCGGTTGAAAGCTATCACTGGACTTGAAGCGAGAGTTTACAGGAACTTCGACTGAGTGGAACAACTCACCTCAGACTGTTGTTTACAAGATGTATGTTATGTCTATGTTATGTATGTAGGTTATGCGCCCGTTTTTATGGAAATTCGTGAAGGCTTACGCTGACACCACAGGGCCAACAACAAGAACCCAGCTGTAAGCCCATGCAAAACATGCTTTGTCATTAGCAAACCATCAAAACAACTTTGAATAAGATTTCTAAAAAGTGGATGTATAAATAACACTAGTAGAACCTTGGAAGAAATAGGGCTGAAACTCCGCGCAGTGTGTTATTAGCACTGCTCAGTGGCCTTGACTTACGTACAGCACCGAATCGAACTGAAAAATTCGATCGTGAGTTGCTGTTATCGTCTGTCTTTTTACAGATTTCCCAGCTACCTGTGGCCATCGGTTGCACTACCGTAGAAGTACTTATTCCATATAGTGTTTCCGGAAGTTTATCGTTTGGTTTAATTCTTAGGCTTTTTATTTCAAGCTATAGCTCAGGCATAGCGAGTCACGCACAATGGCATGGAAATTTCTGGATTGTTGTAGCCATGGCAAAAGGTGGTCAGTGCATATAGGCTTACCATCCTCTGTTTGTAAGTTTGCCTGTGCTTTTAAATGACCGTAATAAGGGGGTTAGTTTTCTGAACAAACTGTGGTGCTGCGTCAATGGGGATGTGAAACACAAAATTTTGGATTTATCAACTGAGTTGATAAGGTAAATTGGCCATCTTACACCCTGATCTTAAAGAGATTGAAAGCTGACGTTTCGAGCGTTAGCCCTTCGTCAGAGCGAATCACCCCTCTGACGAAGGGCTAACGCTCGAAACGTCAGCTTGTGAATGACTGGCAGCGTCGGTTGTATAATTGGCCTTCTCTTAAGTCCATTTGAAGGGCTTTTAAGACTGACGAAAATGAAATAAAAACAATCAGAAATATTGACCAAGACTGACTGTTGTGCTTTTTTCTTCTGTGTTTTAGCTTTCTTGATTTAAGTCTTGTAGAGGTTTTAAAAACTTTGAGTTTGGCTCACACAGTCGAATATTAACTCTTTCTATACTTCTGAGGTCATCTGAGCAAGCCATACTTCAAGTTTGTAAAACTGCTCTCGAGAGGCTCTTAGCCTGACTAAACAAACACGGAACCAAAAATTATAATATCGTGTTAATATTTTTGGCAGTTTTTAGTTACCGTATTTGATCGAATAAGCGCCCCAGGCGCTTATTTCAAATTTCGTGTTCAAGTGGGGCGCTTAATCGAGGAGGGGCAATTATTCGAGGAGAGGCGCTTATTAACAATATTACAAGGACTCAGAGTTTGTTTCTATGATGTAGCTTTTATTTAAAAAAATGACTTTTAAGGTAGTTCATTCCACATCTACATCGTTGTCTCCATCTTCATCATTATCGATGACGTTCACCTCGTCGTTGGCCTCCTCCTGGTCGGACAAAGTGATATCTTGAAAAGAATCTTGCCTTGCTTCATTTATTTTAAAACTGTGGGCCCCTCAAAAATTATATCGCACATAAAATAAGTCACCCCTTGCAAAATTTTTCTACCTGTTTCCTGGAGGCGAGGTTTGTAGTTCCTATACGCAAATCTGCAGGTGTGTTTTTACGTATTGCAAAATAACTTCAGTTCGTTTCTAGGTATATATACAGGCATAATAAGTTGTATGTTAACACTCCTGCCCTAATGAAGTGTGCGTTAGTCCCGCACGAAACGCGTAGGAAAATAAATAGTTTTACCAAGAAGTTCGCAGATGTGCTACTCACTAGAATGAAAAGAAAAATCCTGCCTATGGTTATAAATTCTTACTGTTTTAGCAGGGAGGAGGAGAAGGCGCTTAATCGAGGAGGGGCGCTTATTCGAGAGAGGGCAGCTTATTCGATAAACTAGTCCACGGTAGTAAGAAAAACCCGTCTTTAAAAAAAGGCTAGAATTATAACCAACACAGCCCTTTTAAAAGCACCGTTACCACATAAAGCAGAGAATGGTAAGACTGGCCAGTATTTGTTCTGCAAGGAATGACTGCTTTGATTTGTTCACCCTAAAAAGATTTGTGCATGTTTGAGGCAGGAAAATTCGATTCTTCGACGGGCACATATTCTGAGGATATTGATTTTGAATTCTTTATTTCCGGAGGAAGAGGATACATTTTCATATGCTTGATTTGTTTAAACCAATCACCACCCCAATGCCATGTTGGAGAAACAGTCAATCAGAAAAACCTCGTTCCCAGGCTTGGGTTGCAATAATCAATATTATTATATGGACAAGAGTGTTTTAGTAGAAAATAGACCACTCGTAAAGTTCATACGAAACTACATCCGGGACTCGAGTGGCGTATTTTCCATATCCTTACTAGTGAGGATATCGATGACGTCATTTCCCGCTTTGAAACTGTTGTTTGTGCGAAAATACTCTTGTCTATATAATAAAAAGAAAATTACACGGCGGCTCGAAGATATGCATTTTATTTTCTCGTGGTAAAAAACAATATTTTACTCACTCGCTGCGCTCGTTCGTAAAATATTGTTTTTACCACTCGAAAATAAAATGCATATCTTCGCGCCGCCGTGTAATATCCTCTATATAATACAGTCAGCGTGCGAAAGTGATTGACTGTTGGATCGGAAATTAGAAAGCAGTGCGTAATGTACACATCATGGAATGTCCCAGCTAAGGGGACTGGGCACTAATCGGTCTTCGCATGCCGAAAGCCGACCAGTGGCAGTTTCATCTTTTTTCATCGAAAATGGCGATAAACGTGCACAGCACCAGTTGTACTACAGACAACCTTAGTCGACATGATATGTTGCAATGGATTAACGACAGTCTCAGGCTTAACTACACGAAAATTGAGCAGTTGTGTTCTGGTTAGTACGCGTGTACAATCATGGCGGTTTCATGTACAATTCTTCTCTGCAGTGTTCGATTGATTGATGAGTAGATGTTAGCTCGTTTTCATAAGTGAAAGACAGAAATTCTACTTCTGTTCAACAGGTGCTGCTTATTGTCAGTTTATGGATATGCTGTTCATGGGTAAGTGAATTAAAAGCATGAGATTGTCAACTTTCTGTGCATGAATTTTGAACTTTGATGAACGCCATATTGGCGTGTAGAGAAATTAAATTCAAGTATGATCGATCTAGACGACTCTAATAATCTAAAATCATCTGCTTACTCCTTTCCTTTCCTATATACCAACAGTATTTTTCTTGATTTGTTTTAAGACTGTGTTAATCTGAGTAAAGTCAAGTTTGCGTCTAACCAGGAACACGAATACATCCAGAACTGGAAAATATTGCAAAAGGCGTTTAAAGCTGCCGGGGTAGATAAGGTAAGGCTTGCGTTTAAGGAACTTATTGTGCCGTCTATTTCTTCGGGATAAAAATTTTACATTGTTGAACAGTAAGATGATTTAGCTAATTTAAAGTGAAATACTATTTTCGTCGCAAAATTACTCAAAAGTGACGTAATATCGCCATTTACAAATCAAAGTGTACCGTAATTTGTGTACATGTCATGTTTGTTACCCAAATGTCCATTTATCAATAAAATGTCCGACAGTTTTGATCAAATATTCGAGTAATTCATTAGGCATGAAACGTAAAGATGAAATACAACTACATTGACATCTGTTAAAAAAATTTGAAAAAGTGAAATTATTTAACAGAGAAATTCTGGTGACAGGTTCTGATAAGTATTGAAGACTAAAAATCAGTGATAATGAAGTTGAATAATGTTTCGATGACTCGATGACCTAAAGCAATGAGAACCTTGATGTCCCAGATGACATAATGGGAACTGGAAGTAAGTTGTTTCATTTTCTGTGCGTACTGGTATCGGCATATCAAGCAACAAATGTCATGAGAATAACTTTCCCATTTGCAGTGTGAAGCAGAAAACATATAAAACAAAAACATGAACTTTATTTTAACACAAATTGGAAAGGCTAATATCTCTGTGTAACAAATATATGAAATAAGTATCTAGAAAGAAATATCAAACTGGAAATAACAAGTAAGAATCCCAACTGGCCGGAGGCAGACCTGTTGGCTATGTACAAGCATGGTCGAGGAGTTGAACTCGAACTATGGAGAAACAACTCCAGCTATTGGCCAGAGCATGATTTGAACCCCGAGCGACCGAGTTGAAATCCGGTGTCCTAAACCACTTTGCATTCTGCCTCAGCCGCATGCAGAAGCATGGGAAAAATGAAACAATAGACTTCTGACTGCCGTCTGTGATGTGCAGGACATCAATGCTCTTGTCAAAATTAGTCATTCAAGTCTAATGGAATCAAATCAGTTCATTTATTATGTTCTATAATGAGTACGAAATTCTTGTAATCAAGAAGGAATAAAGGGCGATAAGTGTTCATTGTTAGGTAAATGGCTTGGCATGAATTTGTACCAGATTATTGAAAACTGTATTGGATAGGCCTTTTGTTCACACATTAAACCTGTGCCAGAGCAATGCTGTGCTACTTCAATCTTGAAATTGAATCGTCATATACTGGATATCATGGATAGGTTTTCATGCCACTTCTTGAGGCAGTTTGAACAGGGAAATCTGTTGAAAGTGAAAGTCAACAACTAGGGGTGAGCATTGGAATCTGCTGGAAAAGATGTATGTACCAGTTTTGGGCCATTTCAGTTCACACCAAGCCAGAGAATTTTTTGTGTTGGCACAATAAGACACCCCATAGAATGCAAATAGCCTTAGTCAGACTTTAAACAAAACTGTTATCATAATTAAAAATTGTCTGTCACTGATGACTTGAGGACAAATCTGCTTGCCGTCATATGATGTATCTGTCCATTGCAAAAAATGTTTCCTGAAAAATCGGAAGTCCCATGTGTCATTTTTTTCTACTCTAATGGCAAAAATAGATAAAAAATTGTAAAATGGTAATTTGCATTGGAATATTTCGAGACTGGCTCTTAATCTATTATTTCCAGATCTAAGTGGGATTTAGAAATGTTGGATTTTATAGAGGGAGAAAAACTGGGGAACCCATAGAAAATCCCTCTAAGCAATGACAAGAACCAACAGTAAACTCAGGCCTCATACTATTTACTTCCATCATCCTCTCAATCACTCATTCCCAAACATTCATCATTCATCATTCAGGGGGAGCAGAGATGGTGTAGTGGTGAGAGCACTTGCCTCCCACCAATGTGACCCAGGTTCAGTCAATTCCTGGTCCCAGTGTCATATGTGGGTTGAGTTTGTTGTTGGTTCTCGTCCTTGCTCCAAGAGGTTTTTCTCCGGGTACTCTGGTTTTCCCCTCTCCTCAAAAACCAACACTTCCAAATTCCAATTAGATCTGGAGTTCACGAACACATCTTAAAGAGCTTCCAAGCTCCTAAGTGTTTCGTGGGTAAACAAATTACAAATTACAAATTATAATTACAACTCAAAATTTCCATAACTTTCTTGTTTCGTTCATCCTTTCTTCCTTTCGTGCTGGGGATTTTTTGCACAGTTCCGGCTACGTTTAAACTACTTCTTCAGTTTTGATGCAGTGAAACTGAAATTTCACATCAATACAGATATTGTCATTCGCCAAACATAGGCACGCAATGCGCGCAGAACCAATGACGTTTTCTTTTTTTTTTTCACAATATGGTGAAATTTATCCTGACAACCTATCACTATAAAACCTGGTAATGATTGAGCAGTGTGACTACGTAACAGTTAATTATAGCGTGACATCAAAATTACATGTGGAGTAAAGAAACCGAAGAAAGCTCTTTGTTTCATGGTTCTTCAAAGACAACATAGACAAAAACAAGTAAACTTAAACTTAAGTGCACTGTCGAAAAAAATTGCATGCATAATTTAGGCAAAGATCAGTGCAAAGTTAACAATTTTACTTCAGAAATAAAATGCAAGTTGCAGTTGAACCTTTTAATTTCTTACTTTTACTGGCGAATATCCAATACTTTTCAGTGCTGGTGGATGGTCATCTTTCAAAAGGGTTTGACGCTCTGCGTGATTTGCATAACACGCGACTCGCGACTCGCTTTACTTTGTTTAATTTGTAAGCTTTCAGACGTTTCAGTCAACCACCTACATTCTTCATACATTGTATTGTCAAAACAAGAGTCTGCCATCAAATGTACCTTTCTTGTATCCACAAAATTTTCATTTGAAATCGGTTCGAACTAGCGTTTATAAACACGACTGAAATAGTTTTGCAACTCTATTTATTTCCCCCGTAGATTGAAGTTGCTTGCTTTTTAATCAAGTCAGCTACAATAATTTTCGTCTTTTTGCTTCGCAAATCGACCAAAGCATGTTTACATTTGCAAATTTCCCAAGGTCAAGTTATTTTTAGCTCACGTGTTTATTTTGGGTCTCAACCTACAGCTGAATAAATTTTGTTTGCTTTGCTTTTGAACAGTATGAAAATGTTCAAATTCAGCTCGCTTTCCAGTAGATCCAACACGTCTCTATTAGAATGCTTTGTCACATATCTGTTGTTGTTAATCTTTCAGTCGGTTCAAGATTTTTAAGTGTTGCATTACATTCCTAAGGTTCAAATTACAGCTGTCAACCATGCAAATTTGCTCAACATACGCTTTACACTTTGAGCCATGAGTAACCCCGAAATAACTTTTGGTATCTTATAAAGATTTCACTCTAATTCCTTGATCACCACTGTAACTTGGATTTTAATACTAGTTTCATTCAAGTTTTTCAGTTTTAAAAATAGCTAGCAACAAGCCGCGCAATTTCCGATTTTAAGGTGGCTCCCTATAGTTTTATGATCGAGCGTGCGCTGATGATGTGAGCTGTAGTAATCTGCGCTCACTCACATGAAATTGTAGGTTTTTCCTGATATTTTATGATGTCAGCATAGCCAAAACAAGCAAAGTTAACAGTGAATTTTCTCACGTTTCCTTTGGTGAATTTCTTTTAAATTTTGCAGATTTTGAGATACTAACGCTATCTTTCACAAATTATTTTTTGGAAAAATTCTGTCAGAGCAATTCAGTTTAATGGTTAAAAATAAGAAATCACGTGATATCAGTGAAACTGTCTGAACGACCCCATATTTTTTCCCTGCAAAATGTTAGTCAAAATCAGTTTCACAAAATAGGAAAGTTTAAAAAAATTTCACCAAGGGAAAATCAAAATATTTTAAAAAAAGATGAATTAATGGAAAATATCTGTCATTCTTTAGATGTTTTGTTGCCATGACAATGGCGTGTGCCTGAGAAGCAAAAACTGAAAAATAGGGGTAATTATGTTGGTAACCTTCCTGGTAAAATTCAGGAACAAACGTTGCAAGACAACAGAACTAGGGTTTCTTTTGTAAGTCTTGCCAGTTCGTATAGTCACTTTTGTAGAAACTCTAGGGAGCCACCTTAATTTGAAATGGTTTCATGTTTTATAACATGCACACAAAAATGACACCGCAAATTTTAGATTCGCTGTTACCGAGAGATAACCCCAAAGAATTTTATGCCCTTTTACTCTAGTCTTTTCACTATCATTATAAACTTGGGCTTTAAATATTGTTTCTTTCACTGTTAATTAGGGATCGAAGAAATGTTAATTCCACGTTCTGTTCATACAACATCTCAAATTGGCAAGTACATCTTGTGTTTGCTGTCTTTGCTGCTACTGACGTCATTGGCTAAAAAGTTACTGTTTCCTTTTTTCAAATAATTTTTTAGCATTTTTGGCGGGAAAATGACATCATTCATTTGGTGCCAAACATTATTTTTAGTATTATGGTATATTCAATGACAGTTTCTGAAAGAAAGTGTCGCGAGGATCTCAGAACTGAAGAAAAATTCTAAAATATGTTGAACCAATCAAAATTTATGTTGCGCTGAATTTTCAATTTGTGCTATTTTTAGTAACAAATTGAATGATTTCTTGAACCAATTTTTGTTTCCCTTGGAGATTCGAGGAATCGGGATTCCACTGTATTTAGAAGCACTCAATGCCAAGTGATAATAAATGGATAATTTAATAGTTAAAGTTTGCAAATATTTACGATTAAAAGTTTTAGAATAGAAATCATATGTACTCACCAACCATGAAGTAATCTTTATATATTGAACAATAGTTAACTTTGTGGCCAATTATTTTTTTATTTTAGACAATTCCAGTTGATAAACTAGTCAAAGGAAAATTCCAGGACAACTTTGAGTTTGTTCAGTGGTTCAAGAGATTTTTTGATGCAAACTATCAAGGTCCTGATCCAGAATATGACCCTGTCAGGGCACGACATGGAAAAACTGATACCCCGCTAAATGCTATACCAAGAAAAGGATCAGGACAACTCAGCAGACCTATGCAAGCAGTGGGTAAGTTGTGGTTTTATTAAAATGGGTAAACTGTAAGGTCCTTTACAATGGCAAAATTGTGGTGTTATTACAATGGGTTAAGTGCGGTGTTAATACAGTGGGTAAGCTGTGGTTTTGTTACAGTGGCCGATAAGCTGTGATGTGAGGTTGTTCCTTTGTTTCATCTCATTGTTAAATACACAATGTGAGGACATTACCCTTTGAAGCTGTAAACCATTTTAAAAAGTAATTTTGAGGAAAAGAAAGGAAAGAACATTTAGGTTTTAGCAGGAAATAGGTGTGTATTCTTTACAAAATGTGTGAATATTCTAACAACAGAACTGTTAATATGAGATAAGTCAATTTCATAGGAAGTAGCTGCTAGTGGGACATCTTCTCTATATGTGAAAGACATTATCCTCCATGTCAAACAGAATGATGACATAATGAATAGGTACCTGAAAGACAAATGAAGGGCCCGGTGGAAAAAGGGCGTAAGTGACGATTTGAGGTTAAAATCGAAATTGCTCCTATTTAGCTGAACATTGGCACACAGGCTGGTTTTCATGTGAGGAACACCGTTGCGCACTTATTTCTTGACCTGAGATCTAAAATTTGAAGAATTAGCGTATTACTTTTGCTTAAAACTGACACAAAGAAAACAACAGGACCGCAGATTCTAGGTTGAATTCCTTTGTTTTAGTTCAGGCAGAGAACAAAAGAAATCTTTCACGCATCACTTGAGCGAGTTCAGTTCAACAACACTTTTCACGCAAAAGTAATACGCTAATTCTTCAAATTTTAGATCTCAGGTCAAGAAATAAGTGCGCAACAGTGTTCCTCACATGAAAACCAGCCTGTGTGCCAATGTTCAGCTAAATAGGAGCAATTTCAATTTTAACCTCAAATCGTCACTTACGCCCTTTTTCCACCGGGCCCTTCAAACGCAGTTTACTCCCGGTAACTCAAAGCTCATGCTAATTCAAACCAAACTTGATTTCTCCTGGATGTGTTTGCTCCATACATCTACTGTAGTTTTACCCTCTATAACTCGAATCTCATTCGTCAAAGTGGAAAGAGACAAAACATACTCCATAAAATTAAATTCATTTTAAATCCAATTTTCATATTTTTGAAGTGTCTGAGTATCCTTCATGTCAGTTTCTTTAGTTTCTTGATGTTCTGTTACACAAAGGCGTCAGTTCTTTCTGCCTGATACATGTGATAAATGCTGGCAGCAGGAATTCTGTTCCCCGATAACTCAAACTTCCGAAAAATCAAACCTTTTTTTATTGCCCTTGAAGGTTCGAGTTGTGGGGGTCAGTGGTCCAGTCTCTGCCATCGTGATGTTTCCTATGAGAAGAAACTTTACCCCACATTGTCTCTCTCCACCCAGGTGTATAAATGGGTACTGGCAACATACTGCAGGGGGTAACCCTGCGATGGACTAGCATAGCATCCCATCCAGGGGGGAGTAGCAATTCTCTCAGTTGCTTCATGCTACAGAAACCGGGGTAAGCTCCGGCCGTATGGGCCTCCTTGGCTCGTGTGCAACTTTACCCTGAAGGTTTGAGTTATCAGGAATCAACTGTAGTGACTACTTCATCATAAAACCAGCTTTATTTTTTATGTCCAAAGACACAACGCAGAGATTTAATTCATTATAAGTAATACCCCCTCCACTCTCATACGGATGTTTTTTGTCAAATTACTTTTTTTTCCCATGGACAGCGAAAAATCCTGCACCATCTAAAGTGGGAAATACAAGATCTACGGCAGGTGGTCCAACAAAGATTGGTACAGGAGCTCAGAGGGGTGGTGCCCAAGGCTTAAGCCGACCAGGTCAACAAGCAGCACGTCCTGCAGGAGGAGCAGGTGGAGCCTCTGCCGCAATGATGCAGAAAGATGCACAGATCCAAGAACTTAATAGCGAGGTTTGTTGAGTAGTTTGTTAGTAAAGTAACAAGGAGCTAAATTCTTCACTTTTGACTATAGATACTAGATTCTTAATTCTAGATTCTAGACTATCTTGCTGGAAGTTACCGTGTGGCTACACGATCCATGACCACTCAGACAAAATTTTGAGACAACTTTTTAGATTAGACAATCAGGAGTCGTGTTTAGAGCAATGAATGGCTGCATAGTTTCCTTGATCCACTCATATTCTGAAGTCCACAATGTGTTCTGAACTTTCAATACCCATGAAAATTAACCTAAAAATTTTGTCTGGGTGTCCCTAGTTTGTACATCTTTGGTGACAGAAGAAAATACTTGAAGTGAAATGAACTGGCATTCTTCTCGGGTTTTTCTGGACTTCTTCATGAGAAGCAAACTTCGGTGCTCAATGGTGGCATTTTGCGCCACCATCAATCATAAGTTCAGTCGATTCAAAAGGTCACTTCAGTACGCTGGCATTGGTGGATTTTGATCCAGATGCTGTCATAGTCCGGTCACAGTCATGCAAATATCATTTAACTACAACTGACCGTGGGAACAGTGGTTTTTGATTGGCTGAGGTAGAATCTGCATGGTATTTTTGTCTTTACAAAAGCTAAAGGCTTACGCTCTCACTGTCCTGGTATCGCTTTTTCAGTATTTGTTCAAAGTGACACCACCACTTGCCAATTATTAAAAAATTACACTAGTTACTAAAATTAAACTCCTACACTTGGCTGAAACGTTGAAGTTTCAGCTGATTATTGTCATTTTTTCGAGTACGCAAAAGTTTTGAGGAGAAAAATACAGTGCTTCTTGTGTTGATTTCACATTTCAAAATAAGACCAAAGTGAAAATTGGAATACAAATTTAGCAATGGAATAAAAGCTAGAAATTACCGCTTGAATGTACATGTTCACAATCAAGAGAATTAATGGCCAGCTGTGGTAAAACTACCACCCATCGAAATTTGCGTTGTTTGTGGGGATGTTATAAAGGCCTGTAAAGTTCCTGAAAAATTTAGAAATAGCTCTGCTGCATAGAGTTTCTTTATCGCTGACTCCAAGAATATTTTGTTCTATAACGAGTCAGTGTCAAACGTAAATGTCTTATAGCAGGATCCACATGAACTGAGGCCACCCAGACCCAATTTTCAGGTAAACTTTTATGGGAATCGAAGGTTCTAAACACATCATGAACTTGGAATTCAGAAAATATGTAGCCATTTCATTGTCCTGAATTTGTCTTCTGATTGGCTGATTTTAAAAAAGTCTGCGTGGTCATGGTTCGTGTAGCTGCATGGTACGGTTTTATGTAACTTTAAAAAATTGTTTATATGTCGGGCTGCACAAATGCAAGGCCTGTTGCACCTGCGGTGAAAAAATGACAAATTATTTTCAAAAAAAGCAAGCAAAGACTTGTTAAAACTTGAAAGCTAGTCAGCATTCTCTTTCAGAGGATGCCATTTTTTGTAGTTGACAGTAAATCAGGTGAAGAGTGAGTGAGATTTGATCATTCGAAGGTGATTCAACAACACATCGTTTACTGCTTCTATTGAGATCCAGTCTCCTTCAAGATTTCTGTTTTCCCTTCTTTTGAGTTGTGTGGGAGTGAGGCTAACTGACTGACACCTCTCCAAGATGCCTGTCTTCATTATAAAGGGCGGAGTGATTAGCTCATTGGATCTTATATCAGACTTTCAATTGGAACATCAGAGGCCAGGCCTGCATTTCTTGAAAGCCCTGAA
Source organism: Siderastrea siderea (assembly GCA_964030785.1). Classification (NCBI taxonomy): domain Eukaryota; kingdom Metazoa; phylum Cnidaria; class Anthozoa; order Scleractinia; family Rhizangiidae; genus Siderastrea; species Siderastrea siderea. Next base: position 21,798,236 of record OZ034978.1, read on the forward strand.
ACTTTTCTGGCCGATTTCGGGCACAATAATTCACACTGTATCTTGTAAACAAAGAAGTTTCTGGGCATGAAACTTTGCCATAAGTTAAACATTTCTTATCTTCAGGACAAGCTAAGAAAACAGCTTTGTAGAATGAGTGGTTCATTTTTTTACCAATGGCTTTTCAGGGCTTTTGAAAAATGCACCCCTGCTCTCTCCATCATGTTGTTTTTCCCTTTGATAAAAACTTTTTTACGTATTGTGTTTCCAGAAAATGTCCATATCTCCCCCACCGATGGGTTTTAGGCTTTAACCCCCCCCCAACCCCTCTGGAAATTCCAGTTTAGCTTCATACTTTCCTTTATAAATTTTGGCTTTTGAGACACCCCTCCCCCTGGGAATTTCCAATGACCATCCATGGGATGGGTATGGATATTTTATGTAACCACACATTGTCTGTCTCCATCCAGGTATATAAATGGGTACCAGTGACAAACTGCTAGGGGTAACCATGCAATCAACTAGCATCCCATCCAGAGGGGAGTAGTGATGAGCCTTAGTTGTATCATACTACAGAAATTGGAGGTTAGCTCCAGCCATTTTGGCCATTTGAGGCCTGTGTGCAAATTTCTGTAGGCTTACAATATTATTGATTTTATTTTTATTTTTCTGCAGTTAACTGCACTGCAGTTGACAGTGGAAGGATTGGAGAAGGAGAGAGATTTCTACTTTGGAAAATTACGAGATATTGAAGTGCATTGTCAGGAGGAAGATAATACAAGCATACCTGTTGTTGAGAAGATATTGGGCATTCTTTATGCCACAGAGGTTAGAAAAGAGACTACCGGTACTAGTTGTGCAGACGCAGTATGGACCTCTGCATCCGCATCTTTGACAACGTCTTTTTGGATGAGTGTGCGCAGCACGGCTCACCCTGTGTCAGCATGCGTGTTGTCTCTGGCTTTTTTTTCTATTTATTTTGTTTGTTTGAGTTCGGTAAGGGTTCTTGAGTCAAGAGAACATTTAAGTCAGGGTGGTGCTTTTCATGGTGGTGGGAAGGTTTATTCAAGAGGGAGGTGTAAGGAAGGGCGATTTCTGTACGATTTGAGTGGGACATTTGTTGCCATTTCCCAAAACTCGCCACCAAGTTGCATCAACTTTCCAGCTTGTTCAAAACCGCTGCAAGAAATCGCACTGAAATCGGCACTAGTCTACACTTACAATTTTTATTGTGAGCTCGAGTGCAACAAAAATTGCATTGAAAAGTGCGACAAAATTTGCATCAAAAAAACACGTGTAAACAGGTGTGTAATTACTTCTTATTAACTGAGCGTGAGGGCGGTACTGGGAGAATATTGCCCGAGGCCTATCTGGTATGGACCGAGCGAAGCGAGGTCAGTACAAGAAAGACTAAGACATATCATAAGTTGGTTTACTGAAGGCGATCCTTAAATTCTAATTAAACAATCAGTCTAACAGTTTTGTGTCTTGTGCTGTAAGGTGGACCTTTATGCTCGGTATCATGTACTTTATAATACCAAAAGTAAGCTTTGTTCCTTCCTTTACTTCTTAGGAGGGCTTTGCTCCACCAGAAGAAAATACCAATGATGAGTATGCCCAAGAAAACTATGGCGATGAGCAGGACGAGTATTAGATAGACACAATCATAGCTTTCTATTGTAATAATCTTGTGCTTCCAAGGAAGATGAGCTGCATTAACAGACTTGACAACTGGTTTTTAAATTAAGAGTCCAGACATTGTTTGTTTCTTGTAATCAAGTGTTGGAATATTCAAGGAACATTGTCAAGCAAAGTAGCCTCTAAGTTTCTGCCATTAATTCTATAATATTTTTGTATTATAATTGCAAGGAAGTTCAACCATATGCTACATTGTTTGCTGTAGTCATTGCGGAGCACCATCTTAAAGTGGATAGGTCTAAAGAATGTTTTTCTTTTAATGTTCTTAAGTTTTGTATCATTAGTAATATCTGTTAGGTCAGGTCAGTTGTCAGCAGATAATGCCTTTACTTTCTTTAAAGGGACACTGTCCAGACTTGAAATATTGCACTTCGATGGCCGTCATCATTTCAAGACAGATATTGTTGCCAAAAATGATGAAAGCAAGGTAATACAAACTGAGAGAAAAAAGAACGGCTCAAAAACTGTGTTCTATCAAAATGGTAATTTTGACTTCCGGCCCAGCTGAACTGCAATCTATTTCCGTCCTTGTGATCGTGCAGTTAATGTCCAAACTTCACGTTCTTTTTTTGCTCCGGTGGCATTTGACTTAGTTTATAAAAAGGAACTAGCAAAATTTTGATATTTTGGTAGGACAGTGTCCTTTAAGTCTGAGAAAAAAAGAAGAAAGTGGTCAACCATTGACGCATAGTGTGGTTAGCATGAATTCCATGAATTTTTGCCTTTAACTGATTATTCAGAACAAAAATACCAAAAAGTTAGCTTATGATATCAGTGTGCTTTTGAAAACTGTTACTAAGTGCCTGGACTTCAAAAGTAACATAATAAAATGATCTCTTTAACCTAAGGTGTCATTAGTGTTACCATTGTAGAACACATTAAAATGAACAAGTCCTGGATTTACTGTACCTTTCATAGAGACTTAATTACATTAACAACAAGGATATAATTATGTTGACTACAGTGAAACCCAATATATTGAACTCTTTGAACTCTTTATAACAAATTCTGTGCTATAACAAATGTTAGTGTAGAGTGAAACCTGTATTAAGCAGACACCCTTGGGAACCTCACTAGTGTCCGCTTAAGGTGATTCCATTCAATTGCCTGCACATCCTTTCTGTGCATCATTTTTTGTGTGATTAGCGTGCGCACCTTCAGAACTTGATAGGTTTTTGATGAAAGCTGAGCTGTTCAGAGGAATAAATGGTTGTTTTCTCCTAAACAAACTCGGTGACCCCACTCTTTTGGTCCATTCATTTAAGGAAAATACAACTCTACATGATATATCCAAATTTGAAGAATTTTTCATTACTCCGTTTCCAAGTATTCCAATTGATTCACTATTACAATCTGATTTTAGGCATTTCACTGGAAGCATGCAGACGCTTGGTTTGCCTATTTTCATTACTTTCATTTTTATGGCAACTTTTAAGGCGTTTTACTTTAACACTGTTTTGCCATCACAAGAATAATGCTTATATTAATAACTTTGTTTAAGTAATGGCTGTCCTCTTAATAGGGGTGCTGATAAACTGCAAAACAATAGTTAATTATTGACCTCTTTTACCTGCATACTTTACATGCTTTATCACAAACCTTTTGCAACTGGCCGTTCCGGATAGAATTACTGAATGACCTGGAAAACACGCTCTTTGAAGGAGGTCGCAATGTCATAAAAATACCGTCTGGAAGCACTTGAAGTGTCGGCTTGATGCAGGTTTCTTGTAACAAAATGGCTTGATGTGTCCACGTCCGCTTAATAGAGGTGTCCGCTGAATACAGGTTTGTTTTTAAGTAATCATGGGAAGAAATTTACAGACTTAAGCTGGTGTCCACTTAATAAAGGGTGTCCGCTTGATACAGGTTTCACTGTATACCAAACCAGTAGGTAGTGTTTTTGGGCGCCTGATTGGCTACTCAAACTCACAGTATCTGCTATTCAACTCCCAGCATTGTTCTGGATTTCACGCACAAGGTTTTCCTCATTTCTCAGTGCCGTGCCGGCTATCCACTAGTTTGGTACGTACTAAAACATCGGCGGCTTACAAATATCCACCATTATTATTCAACAAATTGTCACTATGCCCATATATGGTAAGGAAGCCCTCAATATCTGTCATCCTACATGACAGATATCCTGCGATATACGTAAATGACCATATTTGGAAGTGCACTGCAGATGTCTTTCATTGCTTGTTTGGCGGACATTTTGAAAAGCGAGGCAGTTTTAGCAGTGTTCCCCGGAAATTTTAACTCTCTGGAAGAAACTTTCCACGATTAAATGCTCTCAAAAAGTCAACAAGTATTTGCTTCAGCTCACAAAGATATCCAGAGCTTGACTTGGAATTTTCAATAGTGAGAACTCAACCAAGAAAACGGTATTGCGAACGAAGCAGCACACTTGCTCACGGAAAGTTGTAAAGTTGAAAAGACTTTAATTCACAGGAAGAGGACTTATTCTCGGTAAGGTAGCAGTATTTTTTTTACTCCGTCTTCTCATTTCCAAACATGAGTTTGTAAATAAGTCTTTCTTAAGTGAACGGTATTAAACTTCGATTTCTTGAAGTTCTGTTTTGATTTTTATCACGTGTTGCTAGCTTTTAGCGTTTTCACCATAGAAACATAGTTTTTCTCGTTATGAAAATGGTAGTCGGCTTTCAAAATGGCCGCCAAACAAGCAATGAAAGAAAATCTGCAGTGCACTTCCAAATATGGTCATTTACGTATATCGCAGGATATCTGTCATGTACGGATGACAGATATTGAGGGCTTCCTTACCATATATGGGCATAGTGACAATTTGTTGAATAATGAAACAATTATCCTGCTCAATCTTGCGGAATATCCCCTGATTTAGCCAACTCGGCCTACGGCCTCGTCGGCTAAGTATCAGGTGATATTCCGCGCGATTTCGCAGGATAATTGTTAATTATTATTCAACAAATTGTCACTATGCCCATATATGGTAAGGAAGCCCTCAATATCTGTCATCCGTACATGACAGATATCCTGCGATATACGTAAATGACCATATTTGGAAGTGCACTGCAGATTTTCTTTCATTGCTTGTTTGGCGGCCATTTTGAAAGCCGAGGCAGTTTTAGCAGTGTTCTCCGTAAATTTTAACTCTCTGGAAGAAACTTTCCACGATTAAATGCTCTCAAAGTGTCAACAAGTGTTTGCTTCAGCTCACAAAGATATCCAGAGGTTGACTTGGAATTTTCATAGTGAGAACTCAACCAAGAAAATGCTTTTGCGAACGAAGCAGCAGAGTTGCTCACGGAAAGTTGTAAAGACTAAAGTTGAAAAGAGTTTTTTAAAATTCACAGGAAGAGGACTTATTCTCGGTAAGGTAGCAGTATTTTTTTTCCTTTGTCTTGTCATTTCCAAACATGAGTTTGTAAATAAGTCTTTTTAAGTGAACGGCAGTAAACTTCGATTTCTTGAAGTTCTGTTTTGATTTTTATTAAGCTTTATGTGTTGCTAGCTTTTAGCGTTTTTATCATAGAGCCGTAGTTTTTCTCGTTCTGAAAATGGTAGTCGATGGGAATTTGTTGAATAATAAAACAATTATCCTGCTCAATCTTGCGGAATATCCCCTGATTTAGCCAACTCGGCCTACGGCCTCGTCGGCTAAGTATCAGGTGATATTCTGCGCGATTTCGCAGGATAATTGTTAACTATTCACCTCCTCTTGTCCATATTCTTCAGCCCGGCCAAAGCTACATGTACAGTAAAATGTATCGAACAGAACCCTGGTATAACGAAATCCCTGAATGTCACCTGAACTGTAACCATCAAAAAACAAACAAAATAGGAAAATTAAATTTTATTAACTGTTTTCCTTTGCTCATCTGTAAAAGTAGTCGGAAACTTAGACAGTCTGAGGCCATTCATTCTTATTCTCTCTCTTACAGAGAGAGAGAGAGAGACCCAATGACTTCACACTCTAAAATATGAGCCTGCTGGAAGCGTGGAGACCAATTCAAAAGAGAACCTAGTGCAGTAAAATTTAATTGAAATGCCTTCCTACCTAATTCACAGTATTTGTGATTTTAACGGATTTAGTATGTTGCTACGTTCTTTCAAAATTATAATGATTGTTACATGATGCCACCACGATACATAAGTTAATGATGTGTTGGTAAGTGAACTGTTTATGCTGTGTTAAATCCTTGTGGATTCTGCACCTGCCACCTCCAGGAATCTTCACCTAAATGAGCAAAATAAGCTTTTGTATAATAAGCATTTGACACTTTTTGCCCCAAGATTAATCAGGGGGACAGTGTCCTCTTAAGGCTGGTTTCCATATGATTGCTATGATCGCTGGAAAAAACTTTCAGCAATCGTTGCGATCATATGGAAACCACATTTCAGCGATCATAGCAATCACAGAATTTCACAGTGATTGCTGAAGAGTGGTTTCCATAATTACGATCGCAACAACTGCTGAATATTTTTTCCAGTGATCGTAGTGATCATAAGGAAACCAGCCTTTAGGGGCAAAAATAAATTTGGGCCAAGCCAACAAAACAAAATAAAATTATGCTCCTTTTAAGGGTTTTATTCAAGACTTCTGAGAAGCACCCCTGTCACTATTATGTGAGAGTCCTCCCCGAAAAGTCAACAGCTGATTTAACCGCTGTGTGAAGACTTTGGTTTTTTCAATTATTCACCCATCCTGATTCACCTACAATCACAACACAGTTAAGTCATAGTTTATAATTATCATTTGTGCTGGAGGAGCTATGTGTGATAACCCAGAAACAAAAACAGAAATTGGCACACAAAAGAGCTCTTGAACTGGCCACTCTACCTGTGCAGTTCTTACATTTAGGGAATTAAGAAAATTAATACATAATCTGTACAGTAGAATATGACCCTCTACAGCACTTCATTGATCAGGTTCACGATGCCCAAGCCCTTCCCTTCTCAATTAAATACCAAATCCTAACTTACACATTTCATCAAGCCCCCTCTCTGCTTTCCAGTGCAGTTCTTTCTCTGCTAGAGATGCATCAGAGAACACCGAAGCTACATCACCTTCACGGCGTGGGGCAATCTTGTATGGAACCTGTGAGAAATGATACTTTTCTCAGTTACAGTGTTACAGTGGCTCAACATTGAAAGGATTTTACTAATTACATGCAGCATAATTAAGTGAAAATAACATCAACAATAGAGATATATAGTTATGTGTTGCATAATGGTCTGGACTGTTTATTAATCAGAGGATTGGGTAAGAATTTGGCCACAAGACCCAATTCTATTCATTGTCACAACTCATGCCAACTTAAAAAAACTGAACTAAAGAAAACACAGCTATTTACACTTACAGGCTTTCCTGATGCCTTCTCAACAGCTTTTGCCATTTCAAGAACAGAATATCCTCTCCCAGTTCCAAGGTTGTATACCTGAACAAAACAAATGACACATTCAAACTAATGGCTTCTTCAACTCTAGGTAATGATCGCAACAGAGTTCACACCTTCCTCATACTCCACATTGTCTCTCTGTCCAACAAACATCAAATATTTTTCATTTTATTGTATATTCTTTTATTCTTTTTTTCTTTTTTTTCACAAGCCTGAGTAATATTAACTAAACAATCCCAGGAATAACAGCTAATAAATTTCCTGGAAATATTATGCTCTTGAAACTAGCATCTATAAGCCCTCCAAGGTCATTTTTGAACAAGTATAATATACTATAACTTTTGAAATGAAATCAAATTGCTGTAGCAAATTGTTGGCCACTGGTCCCTTGACAGCCCGGCTTGACGGAAACAATCTAAGTTTAAAATAGCTTTAACATTGCATATGCTTCTCACAACTTAGTGAGGTTTTACCTTGCATCCACAATTTTCTTCTATTTTCTTTAGTGCAGCAACATGACCAACAGCTAAGTCTACCACATGGATGTAGTCTCGCACACCTGCACAATAGGACAAAAATAAATGAAGTTGTAGTTCTGGCCAGGTTTATGCATGTTACTACATCCTCCATACTAGACAGAATGCCTAGACCTAAAAAATGGTTATTAATCATTCCTGATAATTGACAGGTTGCCTTGACCTGAGATAGACAGCCTCAACCCAAGCAATGCTTCAAGTGATTGGTTCATAGATGATTTACAGACTACCTAGGCCTAAGCAGTGTTTGTGATTGGTTCCTGATGATTGATAGACTGCCTAGACAATGCTTGTGATTGGTTCTTAAACAACTATCAGACCACCTTGACCCAAGTGGCATAATATGTGCCTTGTCCCAAGTGACACAATGTCATCATTAATAATATGGAATTTTCATGCTCAATCCCCAAGTATTTCTTTTAGAGAAAGGGTGGAGTGGCGAGAGGACCTCTATCAACAAAGTGATGATGTGTTTAACAGACACTTTACCTGTTCCATCAGGAGTGTCATAATCATTGCCAAACACATTCAGATGAGGCCGTCTGCCAACAGCTACTTGGAGTATGAATGGCATTAAATTATTAGGAATACCCTGAAATGTGAGAAAAGCCAAATTCAGAACACAATGATCAGTTCATAAAGCACTACGTACAAATTTTAATAATAATTAATAATAATAATTTATTACTTCTAGAACCCTATTTACAAAAATAGATCAATAGGGCTTTACAATCTGCAATAGTATCTAGCATCTACAAAATTTAATATTAAAATAGTAAAAAGTAATGTTGAGATAGTAATATTTAGAAATATTTAATTTATTACTTCTAGAGCCCTATTTACAAAAATAGATCAATAGGGCTTTACAATCTGCAATAGTATCTTGCATCTACAAAATTTAATATTAAAATAGTAAAAAGTAATATTGAAAATAATAATGAAAAAAAAAATTGAACTCTTAATCTGTACAACAAAGTAAATACTAATATTAAAATCTCGACTAAATCAAATGTAGTCATGTAATATTACAAATCTAAATAACTATAAAAAATTCATGCATATAACCACTACTCAAAACATTGCCTAAAAAGAAATGTCTTAATTGACTTCTTGAAAATTTCTACAGATTATCAGAGAACTGACACAGCCCAGCTATAAAGATGCCAAGTCTTCCGGATTATTCGGAGTGTCCTAACTTTGACCAGATTTCCTGGTCTCCAGAACATGACACCAAATCTTCTGGATAAGCAAGACTATACTTTACAGAGCTAAAAAGTATAACCAATGATTTTCCCATTTATTATTAAAATATTCACATCCTGTAAAATTGTGGGTAGTTCCTTGGCTGCCTGCATATTCTCACGTCCTGCAATGTTAGCGTAGCTTACAGAAACTAAGAGGATTTGTTCATCATATATTAGAACAACGGTTCCTAGCTTTGTCTTTTAAGTCAAATCTATATTAAGCAGACACCTCTTTAGAATAGTCTAGTGTCTCCATAATACAGGGACAGAAGGGCAGGAAAAAACTCAGGTCCAACTGCCCATGGCATGTAAATTTTGCTCTTGGGCAAGTGAAAATAAAAGATTGGTGGCCCAGTGGGCAAGTAAAATTAGCTTCAGTAGTCTTGTGAGTCTGTCAGAAAGTGTCAGCTTGATAAATGATAATTTCTAGTCAGAAACTAATTCAAAACTTGAGACTGCAAGATGAGCGAAACAATGAGGTTAAAAGCATGGATTACTGATTTAACATTCAAACATACTTTGTTTGCCTTGACCCTTCAATTGCCATTGATATTGGCTGCCATATTGGATGTCACTGTCCAGTATCTTTCACCTAGTTAAGTACTGGTAAGCTCATTTTGTTATAGTATATCACTGATTATAGACAACTGTCTATAATCAGTGATTGATGATAACAAAATGAGCTAACCGGTACTTAACCGGATGAAAGATACCTAGGACACGAACTACTGTAGTTGATAAGGCATGTTGCGTTCCCACTGGGCAAGTAATATTTACGTGGGGGCAAGTGGAAACTGAAATTTACTGGCCCTCTGGGCAAGTGGATTTCAAAATTTTTTCCTGCCCTGCAGGGTGTCTGACTGATATAGGTTGAGGGTTCAACTGTTAAGTCAAATCTATATTAAGAAGAAAGCATAATTATGCAGTGAAATAGTCTAGTGTCAATACTGGGTGTCTGATTGGTACTAACAGTTTCAGAGCAAAGCACAAGAAAAGACATGCATGTACAGGGAATACACGAACAATCTTATGGTACTTAACATACACAAATTTGTCATGAATAAACAGAGGTTTAGCTGTAAATAGACAGTATATCAATAACCTCCTAGTAATATATATCCCCAGTATTCAATAATACCCTAGAGCACTTGACCAATCAATTTTAAGGTTATCGTATGTATTTGACTGACCTGAGGGTCTTCACCTATTTTGCCTGACTTATGTGCTCCAACAGGATTAAAATATCTTAACAGCACAGCATTCATATTCTGTTGAAAAATGTTTCACCTCTGTTAACAAAGAAAGAGTTGGGCTTACCTCAGGGACGTACATAGTAAGCTGTAATTTGACTTCAAAGTCACATCAATGACTTTTAAGTTTTTTAAAACTGTTAGATGACTTACAACTAGTAATCAATTTAAGCCTTGACATTGCTAACATTAACTTGCTTATTAATAATTAACAATATTGTTACAGTTATGTTACAGTTGCACCAAGTTTAGTGCAAATATCTGCCAATTTATTTTGGCAGAAAAAAACCCATACTGTCAATTACTTAATAGTGCCTGTTAAAAAGCCTTTAATCTGGTCATTCCATTAATACACTAGCCAGATTTTCATGGCCTGTTGGTGGCTGAATTTCTTTTTGAACAGCTTAATTGGGATTTCACACACCTTAATGTACATTAACACAGAAACAAATTCACCATTTAACATAGAGGAGTTTTTACTGTAATGGTTTTTATTGTTACAGTATAATGAACCCACCATAGTAATTAAAAATTATACCTTTTCAGCTTTGCACAAATCTTTAATAATTTCTTCAATGAAGAATTTTGATCTGCCATAGGGGTTTGTTATGCCAATTCCTGCGGGGTGATCTTCACCGATGGGAAGCTTCTGAGGCATGCCGTAAACTGTTGCTGAAGAAGAGAACACAAACTTCCAAACACCATGTTCCTTCATGCACTGCAATGGAAGATCATGTAGTAACAAAAACACTTAATGATGAGTCTGTTCCATGAGCAAAAAAATAAGGGTCATCTGGGATGCTAGTCCACCAATATATCCTCAACCCATTCCAATACACAGCATTTTTTCAGTACTCCAACCACTTCCTGGTTTCCTATACCCTAGTAGAAATCCTATACAGGATCCTACAGGGTTTTCTAGGATCCTACAGGGTGTTCTGGGATCCTAAAGGATCCTACAGGATTTTCTAGAATCCTGTAAGTTCACACAGGATCCTAGCCAGGATCCTAAATGGCACCATATTTTATAGGATGCTACTCAGGATCCTGTCAAGTGATCCTGTCAAGTGATCCTGTCAAGTCTTTCAGGATCCTGCTTAAGATTGTCTAGGATCCTGTTTAGGATCCTATAGGATTTTGTTTAGGATCCTGTAGGATCCTATAGGATCTTAAACAGGATCCTAACCAAGATCCTGTAAGATCCTACAGGATCCTACAGGATCTTATGTAGGATCTTATCAGGATTCCTGGTTAAGATCCTACAAGATCCTGTTAGAATCCCATTAGGATCCTGGGCAAAATTTCTACCAGGGTAGCACAATTCACAGTTAGAAGAGGACATCTTTAACTACTAAATTAAAAGGAAAACTTGTCTAATGGATTCATCTACCAGGCTGGATTAGCATTAAAATTTCAGAATTCTTCATTAATATTTTATTTATTTTTACAGTACATGGAGAAAAGATGATAACTCACAATTGTTCCATTTTCGCGCTTACTCCAGCCTGAATCATACCTCTAAAACACTTCAGTAGTATTGTTAAGACTTATTATAACTGATAATAATTCATGCTTACCTCTAGTAGATTGATTGAGCCTGTGACGTTGTTGTGGTAATATCTCAGTGGAATTTCTACCGACTCACCAACTGCTTTTAATGCTGCAAGGTGAACTACTGCATAAAATTCATGCTGAAATGCAAAAATGTAATTTTATATGTAATTACATATTAATATATTTTTTTTTTGGCATTTAACATCCTGATCAAAAGTTTACAGTCTTGGAATTCTCCTTATATCATAATCATTCTATTTTCTGCCTGACCTTCCAATAAGCACCCCTTACTAATAAGTGCTCCTCTTTGAAATATGAGAGTTTCTGTGTTGGCATCCACTGTCCTGGATTTTAACCCAACACACAAACCATTAGCATCTATTTTCCATGCAACTCAAGTTGAGGGAGAGTGTTGTATCCAAAAAATGGTGGTGCAATGTTGTCTCTTATGTTTTAAATGTTTTAAGTGGCAAGGTAAGTAACTATGTTTTACACATGTTTAAAGAATGCAAATATCATCAGTTATAAAGATCTTGAAGACAACACTTAAATATTAAATTAATGATTGTGTAATTTTTTAAATTACATTATCATCAATAATTAAATTACCAGACACAATTGGAAAATGTGCTTAATTGATGTTTGGGGTTCACTTATGGGAGCTGCAGAGTGGGGGGCTGGGGGGGACTAAGCAGTTCAGATTTACCACAAGGAAAAACAAAATCAGGTAATAGCATACCTTGGTAAAGACTTCCTTTAAAGCGTCTTTATTTAGCATATCAACAGAATGATGGACAAGTTTTTTACCAGTGATTTCCTCCACTCTTTTAATGCTTTCTAGTACATAACATAACAGGTTTGGTTAATGCCATTACATTGATACATTACATTAATGCCAGTTCTGGAAATGTTAGCCAAATTCTCAAGTTATAAGCTGAAATTATCACAATCTATCGAATCAATGAGCTTCACAACAAAATATAAAGAACTCGAGACAAGACCGTTAATTTTGAGGTGATGCAACAGGGTGCCCTGACTAGAGCTTTTTCTTTTCATATTTAGGTGACATTTTATGTCAACATGAATTGCAATATATTATAAGAAATTCTGTGAGTAGTACTATACAAGGAAAAGGTGGGTGTTTTCTTATTTTTCACAACTTATAGTTACAATGAAAAAAGTCACCTCTCCTATCATAAACTAAATAATTTAAGTCAGGTCAGAGCAGGTCTGCTTGGGCTACTAAACCTGCTGCCATTATAGCCATAAGTGGTACAACCTCAACTGGTTAAACTCTGAGTTTAACTAAGAGCCTGGGGTAAGATAGAGGTCCCTCCCCCAGACAGAAAAAATGCTAACAAAAGTGGAGGAGCAAATCCACTGGGTTTTATCCCATGGTATCCAGACCTGTTTAGATCTTTTTCTGTGGAAACAATCCCACTAACTAGTGGTTTTAAGGTGTAAAAATACAATAAAAGGCTACAGTTAGAGGGATATCTCTTGCAAAAAACCTGCCAATGACACATGCTGCCAACACGTTGATAAAAGAGAAAATCATTGTTAGGTTTCCACAGAGTTATGGTAAAAGATTTTCAGCCAATCAGAGGAGACATCAACATCTTGTTAACAAAAATATTATTACATTACACATAAAAAGCAAATACTATTTTTTCACTAACCAGGAAAAGCATTGACAAAGTTGTCAATCACAACAACGTCATATCCAGCATTGATCAGTTCAACAACTGTGTGTGTCCCAATGTACCCTGCTCCTCCGGTCACCAAAATGCATTTCCCTGCCATATTTTGCTGACAGCAACTTACACTCTTACAGCCTGCTGGATGTAGAGTAAAAATAAGTCCAAGTTCACTTTTCAGTCTGGACTGAAAATTGAATATTAAATTAGCAATATACTTTGCTGTTTGAGATACTTCCAGACAAAGATAAATGCGCCAATCAATTCAAAACTTCAACACCCCCCCTCCGGGCATTTGAATGTTTGAAGATTGGCTTGTTCAATTTCTAGCCCCCCCCCCCCCCCCCCAGGCCAAAATTGTGCTCAAATGCCCTACCCCTAAGTGCCGGATTAGATTGTCAAATGCCCCTCCCCAGGAAAAAACGTTTCCAGTGAAAGGGTCATTCCACGTTGTAAAAATTTGTTATCCTAAATGTGACCGGGTTAGGTTCATGTTGTTATGTGAACAACAAACAAATGACTTCAGCCAAATAAGAATTTATTTAGCCAAGAGCAAAGCTAAACAAAAGCAACTAAAAAGAAAAAGGAAAAGGAAAAAAGGGTGAAAGCAACTAATGGAAAAACAAAAAAAGAACAGTCTAGTTTCAACAAGAAGAATGCGTGACAAAAAGGAAAACAACTTAGACAATGTAAATGTCACACAATCAAAAACTAGCCAATAAGCAACTAATTGGTCCTGAGCCAAAGGAAAGACAAATTTGGTCAACACAAGATTATCATAATTGTGTGGCTCAAGTGACACAAAAACTAAATTGGACAAAAAATGTGGTTACTTAACAACCTAAAGTACTCAAACATGATGACAGCCATGAAAAACTTGTTAGGTCAAAACAATTAACCAGAGTCATCATGTTTTTTTTTTTTTGCAATTTAGTATTTTTTCCATTTTCCATAATCACAATTACAATTACAATACAGAACAAGAAAGCCCAATGGGCATTTTAACTGGCCATTCTGACCCTCCCCACCCCTAGCCCTAGGTTTCACAACTGTTAGTGCGTTCCTGTATTTATACGAACCGGCGTGACAAAAAGTGTGATTGTGTGACACAGTATTTTGACTATAGCGTATAGTGTTACTGGATAATGTAATGTTTAAACTCTGATGACTCAGCTTATCTTTCCTATCGCTTTAAGTTCTGCTGAAAAACACAAATTCACTCAAACGTTGAATGTCGGTATAAATTTGCCCACAACTGAGGATGCTTACAAAGGGATGACGAAATATTTACTGTTGTGCCTGGACCGTGAAAACAAACAGTGAACATAGCAGTAGAATGAAAATATAACGCTTGATAAACACGAGCTCAAGCAGATCGCCAGAGTCTGGGGCACTTGCAAAATTACCTCAAACCCAACCAACACCACACGCAAACCACACGCATCGCTTGATAATATTCAGTTATCTTCTGACTTAAAGCAGTAACAGTAACAGCTACCTTATTAATTGATGTCCTTATTAATGACTGATTCCTTCATTTTTATACAATTAAAATCAACTTCTCGCATCAAATAAACAATCATCTCTCTCCCTTCTCAAGAACTATGACTTATCAGTGGTGCAATCCACTAATTGCATCATCATACTAGTGCTAATCCCTTCTCTTCCTAAGCCACCGTTCCTTACCATGCTAATAAGCTGCAAACACAGCTGTCGTTTCTCTCCTCCGCAAAATACAGGTTACCCAATGAGAAAACTTACAATCCACTTCGGAAACCGTCCTCCCATAAAACGCCAAGGGAAACTGCCTCTCACGCAGCACAATGTTACACCACTGCTATACAAAATGCAACTGTCAAAGCACCCCCAATTTTGAGCGAAGTTTGAGGGTAAAAAGGTGCGGCTTATACGCCGGTGTTTACAGCACTTTCACAGGTATAATGAAAGCTACAGTTTTACACACACACACACACACACACACACACAAAAGGCATTATGTACACAATCATTACAATTTTAGGAAAAAAAGGAGAAAGGAGAAGTCATCATGTTATGCATTGCTTAACTCAATTCAGCAGTGTGAGATGGTAAATAACTCACACAAAATGAAACTAAACGCAAGCTTGCAAATAACAGCCAGTCATCGGACAAATGTCCGGTAAGTTTTAGGTTTTGGCCGGCGAAAGCTTAGCCTGGTCGGACACTCTGACCAGGGATTTCTGATTTAGTAAAAAAAAAAACTTGAACTTCGTGACCAAATCTCGAACAACTTTATTTTCTAATTCAATTACAATACAATGTAATTTTATCACACGCCTCGTGTCTTCTCTCAAGCCACATACTAAACAGGTGCCAATATGTTCCATGTTAATTTGCGCAATTTGCAGTCACATCCTAAAAGACAATCAGGCTGCATTTAATGTGAATAATATTTGACCAAATACAACTGTCTGCTGTCTGCAAGTTTTCTAGGTTTATATTTACCATCATAATTTGACCTGATTGAAGTTTATGCAAAAAATATCCAAAATTAAACACTTTTACAGGTAATATCCGAATGCGAAGGCTTAATTAAAAAACAAACTAAAAAATGTAAATGTAACCAAAAAGTTTCAGATCAGCATGATCACAGGTCAGTTTTATAAACGTCTTTGGTTCAAATAATATTATTTCCAATCATACCCTGCGAGCAGAGGCCCTTCGATCTTCCTAGGTAAGTCTTCCCGACTTACCTAGGAAGATCGAAGGGCCTCTGCTCACAGGGTATTCCTATCACAAAGTGACATTCTTTTGTGAAAAGCGTGAATGTGCAATTAGTCACGCTTCCTAGTCACGATCAATTTCAACGTCAAATATTACAACAAGTACAATTTTATTTTCCACTTCAAGCTCACAATTTCAATTGAGAAAAAAGTACCATCCATTGGTTTAGAAGGTTTGTTATGTGAAGGGGGAGACAGTTATTGACACTAGATAGTTTCAGCTTGCTAAATACACAGCAATGTTTTTTGATCTTTTTCTATTCGGTTGACACTGAAAACAATGTCCAATCTTTCACGGAAAAATTACTGTCAGAAAGTGTCAAAGAATTCACTTTAACCAATTTCAACTCTCAGAATGTCATTGCGAGTTTTCATATTCCATCTGGTGAAATTTCTGCCAAGCTGACAAGCTGCCTATCGCTTCATCACTTCAGTAATTTTCTGTAGTTATCGCCGTGGGAAAATATGCGGGAAAACAGACAGAGCACGTGAATGCAAGTGAGTGAAAAACAAACTGTCAAAGTCTGTAGACCGTAGACTTGTGTTTGCATTTAATAGCTTCAATAATCAGGGAAAAATTGTTTGGTTAACAAGCAATGGATTTTCTTCAATGGCAATATGATCCACAGTCAGGCAAGAACATCATGCTAGCCCACATATAAGGCACTAATGTGAAGGTAAGTGAGTACAAGTGAGGGGAAGTGAGTAGAAATGAAGGAAAGTGAGTAAAAATGAAGGAAAGTGAGTACAAGTGAAGGAAAGTGTGTGTTAGTGGAGGCAGGTGCATTAATCAGTTGGTGTATATATTCATATAGGATTGTAATGTTATTAGTGCCTTATATGTGGGCTAGCATGACAGTCTTGCCCACAGTCAGACCTTAAGTCACTGAAGAAAAATCTTGACCGAAGTTTCGATGAGGAAATTGAACAGCGTCCAGCAACTACAATGAAGTGACGGCCAAACACTTCTTCTGGACAAAAAACCAAAAACCCAGGAAAGTCTACTAACAATGACCAGCCAAATGTGTCCTAAAGCAAGATTCTTCCGGAGACCTCAGTTCATCTGAAAAAAAAATCTGAAGAGACGGTTCTCTCCAAAAGCGAAGAGGAAGACACAGACTATCATTAAACCATTTTTGTCTGCATGATGCTCCGAAAAAAAAAGTTTCTGTAGTGCTGTGTATTTTAGGAAATTAATATCTCAAGCTGAAGGGAAATTGAAATATTGAAATGCGTGAAGTGGATTGCACTCTCTAATTTTGAATTTCTAACTATGAAAATTATTTTTGTCTGACCAGACTGGCTTCTTGTCCAGTCAAAACTTGACCCTGGCCTGATAAATGACCTGCTTATGGACAAACGTTATTTGCAAGCTTGATTAACAAGACAGAAAACTACATCTGTAAACCAAAATGAATGAAGACAAACAAAAAGGTGAGCCAAGAAAAGTTAAAGCTCTTGTGGCTCAAGGGCCACAAAAACAGAGCAACAGATACTCAGAAAATATTGTGATGCAATTCAGAAAGGTACCAAAGTTGAGTTGCTTGGTTACAGGAGAACTAGCTGCTTTGAGATCTAGAGTGCAACTGAGCTAGTGTCCCCAATTAGCTATCCATAGCTAAAGACCCTGACACTTCAATAAAGTTTATGTATGTATGTATGTATGTTGTGACTGTTCATTTCTAGCTATTCTGTTGATGTGATATCCTGTAACTTAAAGCCTAGTTCATGCCACAGATCACCAAAACTCGTGAGGAACTGAATTCTAACATGCACAAGAATATGAGAATAAGTGAAAGGCTATTCTCTGCCAAGGTTATGTTTACTACTGTGAAATGACTGCTAACCACAGGTAACTGAAAAGCTCTCAAACACATGACTTGTGGTGCCTGATGTGACATGAAACATGTTTCCTGGCACTAACAACTCGGTTTGTTTCTACAAAAACACATTCTTGTGAAGAAAATTAAATGATTCAAAATAAACTCCTAAATAAAGGAAATAAATTGTGAACTTGGTCACATAAATGCGTTTAGCAACTGACTGTAAAATGCTCTTTATTGTATGAGAGAGGTTGCTGTTCATTTTACAGTGTCTTTTCTTATTCAATGGCTGTTCAAGCTCTATGGACAGCAACTATTTTATGAATGGCAAAATCAGCCACTTTGACTTTGAAATCTACACATTGACTGGAAAGTGAAGCTATAAAATCTGTAAATCATTGTGTAACATTAAACACACTCTAGTTTTCATAAATACATGTACCTTCAAAAATACTGCACAGCTTGTTAAGCCCCTTTTTCGCCAGCCTCTTGCTCACAGAGATCTTTGCCTTAAAATTGGTCCATATGAAACAACCACATGTTTTATGGGGCCAAACTAAAACTTAATTATTTTTAAACTTGGCACTTTCAGTTCAAGTTCTCCGCCCAGCCCAGGCAAAGGTCAAATTCCCCACCTCTGGGTACTTCATGCATACCTCATGCTCACCTGATTTGACTATTTTTCGGTCCCGTGCCTGTCGGGGGGAGGGGGGGGGGGGGTGTTGAAGTTTCGAATTGATCAGCGCATAAACTAGCCTCCCACGCAGTCGTTTTTAGGGGAGCCGTATTACTCTCCTCCCCACAAACGCCTGCTTACCCGAGCTCAACATTCCTTTCCGCCGCTTAGCCAATCACATTGTACCTACTCACGTCCGGTAGGTTGACCTTGACCGCAGGACGCTTTCGCGGGAACACATGCAGATAAACATGACGCGCGACATAAATTTCAAAATGTTAGTGAACGTCACCTCAAAATCGTTGAATGCAGGGATAACTAAGTTTCCGAAGCTTTCAAATGGCACATTGATCTTAGATTCTGGAGAAACAAATTTATTTAAGAGCGCGATTTGCTCTGTTTAGACATTAAATTTATGATATCGCGTTGCAGCCGGGTGATTCAATAAACCTTATAACGTGATGCGTGGCATTACGTGAATAACTTTTTCCAAAAGCATTCATTGAATGCAGGAATAACTACATTCTCTGAGCTTTCAAATAGTAAATTTAACTTAGAAATTCAGGGATATCTACAGAAATCCGTCGAGGGATTTTAAACTGACTGATGAATTCATCGTAAAAGATATAAGCTCTGTGTATTCACAAATAGCGATTGTAAACTAACATTCCCTTCTGCTCAGGGAATGTCAGGTGAGAAGAGCATGCGAACGCGCGTTGTAATAACCGCCTTGACCCTTCGACGCGAAGATCGTAGAAACGTTAGCGGATATGCCAGCGAACTTGAGTATTTCGCTGCTGAAACGCACTTGGTTGTTGTGCCATGTGTGATATTTTCATCTCATTTATCGGCTTATCATCTCGTTCGGTCCTTTGCCGTCTTACTCTTTGCCTTTTCAAGTCGTAGAAGTCACGTATTTCCCTTCGCATTACATTGCTCCATCAGTTTGAGAAGCGCTGAAGTCCTCACTGACGATGAACTTGATCAGGCAAGCAAGATTAACAGCGCTTTGTCAGAAAATTCGAACTTTTTCGAAAGATGACGGAATAAAAGCGTCGCACAAGAAACACCCGCGTCTCTGAGGAAAAACAATCGTGGGAAATATAATACAGAAGCTTATGTTATAACGACTAATTTGATTGCACATCGTCAGACAATGCCTCAATGGTGATTGGTTAGATTGTCTCGCAAGTAAAACAATGGGAAAGGAATGTCAAACTCGGGTAAGCAGGCGTTTGTGGGGAGGAGGGTAATACGACTCCCCTAAAAACGACTGCGTGGGAGGCTACGCATAAACAATCTCAGAGCAATTTTACAATACCCGGCCACTTATTTACATATCTCTCAACGCTTTAAAGAACGAGGCATACAGAAACAAAAGGATCCATTTAAATTCAGTGAGATGCATGCAAATAAGTGGCCGGGTATTCTCAAATCTAGCCACAAACCCAACACCGCAGCTAAGTTAATTACTATTCAAACATCAGGCTTTGTTTTCACTGTACCATGACACACAAACGTAGTTCCCTTATTCAGTGTCGTTTAATTATTTTTCTGAATGTAATAAGCTATCACAAATCGCTCTTAACAAAATTCTACGTGGCAGTTGTAAAGGGGTAGTACTTTGCTGCAGTTGTGATTATTCGGGTAGTACAAACTACATCTATATAAAAAATCTTCATGTACAGACAACAGACAAGTGGCAAAAACTTACCAGTCGTTCAAATTGGTGATTTGCACCTTAAGGCAAACTGTTCTACTGTGACGATAAATTATAAGCTTCGAGAGAGTGGAAGAAGGCACGAATTCCTTAGTAGCCAGGCCTTTATCCTGACAGAGTTTGCACGTTTGCATGTTGTAGGTCACGCTACACTCGTCATGCTGGGTGTTGGTAAAACCCGTGACGGTTAAGACACGTCACGTGAAGGACACGTGATGGTCGCATCCGTGATGCATACGTGACGGCTACGTGACAGTTTGATTTGTCCAGACTTACCATGGCATGACTATAGGGCGATATTTCTTCGGTATTCATATTCACTAAGGGGTTTTGAGTGATATTTCTAAGAACCATGAAGACTTTATACTACGAATCCGTGACGGTCTCCAAATGGGTTTTGAGTGATATTGGGTTTTACCATGGCCTGTCACGCTAGCAATGTGACATTGTTAACACTCGGGTCTCGAGTCTATACACTGGAAAAATCATCATTTAACCCTTTTGCTCCCAGAGTTGTCACCAGACAACATTTGGAGAAGTAGACAAAGAACCACTTGCGACGTCATCAATTTCTGAGACAGCGGATGGTTTCTCTAACCAACTAACACGGGAGGATCAGAGCTTTCCATACGTGTGTCCATTTTGAATATCGACTAAATGCTGACAGAGCTACTGGAAAAACACAGGTTCAACTATTGGTGCAAAATTGGTGGTAAAATAGGCCATTACCCAGGGGCACCCAACGAGAAGAGTCTAGCAAAATACTTAAAACATCATTTTCTGCTTTCTTAGATTGGTTCAGAGCTTTTTAAAGGCATATTTGTGTAAGCTAATACAGGTTGATCTGTTCGGCGTTTTTAGGTGAAAAATTAGGCCACAGAAAGTTTTAGGAAACAGAATCCTATCCGCCGAATTTCCGAGCCGCTGATAGCTCTACGACAATGCTGGCTGACCTTATTTTACACCCTGAACGACATATCTGTCCTTCCGAAAACAAAAGGAATTAATAACTCCTCTTGTTACGAAAGTCTGAGGTGATGCTGATGTTTCGCCAAATAAATCTCTAGTTTTCACTGGAATTAAATCCGAATTTCTCAGGCGATTTAAGTCTCCCGAACAGATATTACCCGAAACGAACCGTTGGGTGCCCCTGATTACCCCCATAATTGATCAATGTCTCATTCCCAGGTTTTTTTACCCTGGGTGCCAGAGGCTTTCTCGCGGTCATATTACACGCCTCTTATGTTTCTTACATTTGCGCCGGTCTTCTCGCCAAGCGTGCCGCGAGAGAACCTCTGGTACCCAGGGTAAGGTTTTTTGAACGGTTAATACCAAACCTTTTCCAACTGATAGAAAGGGATAAACAAGTAGAAAATAGCGAGAAGAGAAAGAGAGAAAAAAAAAGGAAAGGAAAAGGAGGCAGGAGAAAAATCAAAATGTATCCGCAAAAAAAAAACAAACAAACAAACGGTTCAAATTTTGGCTTGTGCGCATGCGCTTAAGTGAAATATTGCACATTTCAACATAGAAACAAGTGGGAAATTTAGCTGAAATGTAAAATATTGCTTTTATAGCAAAACGTAGTGCAATTTAGCAACACAGCACCCAAGAAAAACATTTAACGGTAAAAAATTACGGGTTTTTCTGGAAAAAAGTATGCGTGAAATTAGGGTAAATTCTCATTCTCCGTAACAGAATTTCTTTCTTCTTCACTGATTCACCGTACAAGTTATTAGTGAATAACCTTGCATTTTGCTTCATACTTAATTACGCAAAAACAAATCCATTAGGGAAGGTAGGTTTTTTCTTGGGGGGGGGGGGGGAGGGCCGGGCTGGGGAATTTTGGTATTTTTTTCCCAAAAAGTGTTGGCCCTCCCTTACGTTTTAATTAAAAAAACTCCTTACCCGCACCTTTAGGTGACTGACAAAAGTGCGACCCTCCCCTCACTACTACATGGTATGTCAGTCCATGGTGTAGAAACTTCAGAACGTTTCCCTTATGAACGCAAAGTGTTTGAATATGAATATATCTCGATATTGAATGTGTGCGCTCTGGAACAAGGAAAATGCGGACAATCAGTGTGGGATATTTACGTTTTATAGCTGAAGTTTGAATATGGAAGTATTTGAGTATTATAGAAGTTTTGAAGATAAAATATTTAAGGGAAAATACACGCGCTTCTTTCTCCGACTAGCCAGCATTGCTGTTGGTTATTTTAACAGAAAGGTTTATTTTTTTAGCATGCGAAATCTGCCTCTCAAAAACAAAGGGACGGACCATTATTTTTTTGGAGGGGGGGGATGAAAATTTTTTCAAGACAAACAATTTTTTTCTGTGTTGTTGTCTGTGCAAACAATTTTTTTCCAGCTGCATCTTCCTGCAAACAATTTTTTTATGTGTTTGTTATTATTATTATTATTATTATTATTATTATTATTATTATTATTATTAATACATTTATTTATATACGGTTAAAATTCATCAGGTAATCTTATGTAGTAAAAATACTAATTTAAACATTACTGCCTAAAACTGCTTTCCATGAATGCCGTGTCTCTATGTCTCTAGCTTATAAAAGTATACCTACACCATGGCTTGTTTTGTTTCCTAAAAAAATTGACAATCTCACATCAAAGTATACTGAAACATTAAAATGTGAACGTAATTGCAAGAAATAATATAGAACTGCACCAGCGGCCTTTTCTCCCCTGATCCTAGAGAGGATTGAGGAGCTAAATGAAACAGCGCTTGCTTACACTTGCGCTTTATTTTGTAGTTTATACAAGACTGGATCCAATTTGCCTTCTTCATGCAAGTGGAAAACAGGAGACTGCTTGCTGTTTAAGTGATGATTTATTAAATGTCATCATCAAACCAGCCTAGGACCCTTTTCAAAAGCCAGTAGTGTGACTATTAGTGAATACATGCAACCCAGGAATTTAAGTTAATCTTTTTTC
Organism: Siderastrea siderea; assembly: GCA_964030785.1. Classification (NCBI taxonomy): domain Eukaryota; kingdom Metazoa; phylum Cnidaria; class Anthozoa; order Scleractinia; family Rhizangiidae; genus Siderastrea; species Siderastrea siderea. The sequence continues at coordinate 21,821,511 of OZ034978.1, forward strand.
TTAGTTAGAGTTTCATTGCACTTCGAAGAGTTCTTGATTAGTAATGGTAATTGGACTCAGTGGAGCACAATTCAGGGAGTAATTGGGCGAGTTACTTTAAATCAGCCGAGCGCGTGGCGCGAGGACGATTTGAAATTACGAGCACGATTACCCTGAATTGTACAATACGAAGTCCAGTTAATCCTATCTATAACAAAATGCGAGATAAGAAAATCTATGTGCCCTTCAGGGATATATTTTTAATTATCAGTTTTGCAAGCAGTGGAGAAACAGCTATAAAAGGGACCCATTTCAGTGCACCTGACTGACGCGTGCGCAACGTAGCTGTCGGATTACAGCTATCCAATTACAAAAAGTTCTTGTTGTAGAAACGATAACAATAATACAATAACCTAAGGGAGCGGTCATTAATTATTGGGGGGGGGGGAGGGCCGGTAAAATTTCACAAAGGAGGGCCCAAAAATATTAACCCTCCCTCAAATTAAGGTCAAAAAATATTGGCCCTCCACACAACATCGGCCCAAACAATTGTGACTCTCCCCCAAAATGGGATTGGTCGCTATTCGATTTCTTCTAACATAGAAGTCAATTTGAAGACTAACAATTTGAAAAATTCATGGTGAGATACCAATAAGCTAACCAGCAGGGACATAGCGTGCGATTTTTAAGCTGTACGCACGAAGAGAGTATTTCGAGAGCAGGAGGCGCCCCCCCCCCCCCCCCCCCCCCTCTAGGGAAGTCTGGGGGCATGCTCCCCCAGAAAATTTTGAAATTTGGGGTCTAGGAAATGTCATTTTCTGCGTTTTTTCGGGGGGGACTTTTTCAGTAAATAAATACGTAATAAAACGCTATGGTAGTTGTTTATTTTATTTATGTGTCAGTCAATTAGATAAGTGTTTTCGGTAAGGCTACAGTATGACAAAAAAAACGAAAAATGGTGACGCCATTGTTGACAGTTCACAAGCAAAGTCTACCATTTAGACAGGTAACCTCTGTTACTACACCGTCAATGTCAACGTCCTTGATCTTATGGATGTGTAGAATTAAGGGAGCTCAATCTCTTGTCACTCATGGTACTTCAAAGAGGAGTTTTTAGCCTTATCATCAGCACAGAAGCTACGTCCAGCAGTGCATGTTGAGACAGGATACGTTAACAGTATTACAAGCACAACATATACTACGGGATAAAACTGGCGGTATGCGTGGTCAAGAGTCTCAACCAAAGTCTTTGGCCTTACATGCTGATCATTTCCGTTCCATTTTTGTGCCTCCATCTTGTGACTTCGGCTTTGAACTTGTCCCCAGTGATCTCCGTATCACTTCGTAATAGCTGTAGACGTGACCCGTTTATTGACATTCACTATTATTCACAGTGTTTCTTTCCATTCGTAATGGAATAATGAAAAATTTTCCATAAAGTTGCATCACTATGATACGAAATAATATAACAATTTAATGATAAAAATGCCTTCAGGCAATAGAAATATATTTTTCTCAAATTTCAGCTGTACGCCCGTGCGTACACGTGCGTATATGGACGCTACGCCCCTGAATTCAGAGAAGTATTAAAGATAACGGCAAATTACCTGTGGCAAAGTATGCCTGGACACAAGTGCGCAGCCACGTAAACTTGGTTCCGAATTAGTTTTAAAAACATGAAGTCAGGTGTGTATTTAAAAACGCTGCCAAGGAAACATTCAAATGGTTGAAATTTTGACATTCAAAGTATTCCGGAGTTGTTTTTGCAGCGGCATTTCTTTTACCATCTGGTGACTAGTGATTAAATAGAAACTTTGAAATTTCCCGCTCCGTCATGATAAATCCAAAGCGCTTGCTTTCCCCTTCCATGTCCTGCAAATTCGACCAGATCTTGTTGTATGTAAAAGTGTGGTAATGCTCTCCTCCTCCTCCTCCTCCTCCTCCTCCTCTTCCTCCTTCCCCTCCTCCACAACTGCTTCGCCTTCGTCTTCAATTTTATCATACACTTCGTCAAAATCCCCTCTATCGTCAATATCACTTCCAATTTCCTGCACCGCAACATCGTCATCATCACCATCATCATCATCATCGTCGCTATCACTGTCTTTGGGAACTTGAAGGCTATCGGGAACCAGCGACCTACCGATGCCTGCTGTTATGACATCCACTTTTTCTCGTTTTAACGTCCCCCTTTGATTGCTTCAACTTCCGCTTAGCAATGTACATGTCTAGTACAGCAACTTTCAGGTTTTTAATTTTCGTTCCCTGTATATGGCTTCGTAATCTTCGTAATCTTCAAAGCGTTTCCGCTTCTCTTCTCGGCAGGTTTGCCCGCTTCCTACTCTCCGCTCTCCGAGCAAATAAAATCTGTAATTTAAGATCCTTTTGCAGGATGGATTTCTCCTTCGGGAAAATCGTGTACCCAAACCACATGACTCGGGAACTATCAGGCAGAACTTGCTGTGTATAGAAACTATTGAAACATCCCTTAAAAAGCTTGAAAAAGATCTCAAGGAACACCTCAAAACAACCATACACTCTTCTGGCCAGATTTTGACTGGGTGCGAAACTGCTCATGACTTTGACGAATTGTTTGAATTGCAATGCTATGAAAAGGGAGTTAGACAGTGTACGCTCTGGACTAGTCGAGCTGCAGCAAACTTGCGAATCAGCGTTTAAACACACATTTTCTGCGACGAAAAGGAAGTCGTGATCAAGTAAACAGAACAGCAACAAGAGGAAGAAACTCAAAAAGGTGAGGCGTTTAGCTAGAATGGATGAGATTTAAGAAAGATTGCGGCAGAGCTGCCAGAAGGAAAGACGTGCACAAAGGTTTTACGCACAGAGATTGTCATCCAGCTAGGAAAGGGACAAAAGAAATGGGCCGCCGCGTTGATATCTTCAGGATGTAGTCTTTTACATGACACTGCAAACTCCGAACTTCGTAGGTTTTTAAGTTTTGCTGGAACTGAAAGTGGCGACGACGCAAATTATGACGATGAAAGTGATGGCGAGGCAAGTGATGCTGCTGCAGATGATGGCAATGAAAGTGACGGCGACGAAGCTGATGATGGGGCAGGTGATGGTGTTGAAAGTGATGGCGACGAAGGTAATGACGATGCAGGTGTCAGATTGCGTTGAAAGTGATGGCGATGAAGGTCATGATGATGAAATTCATGGTGTCTAAAGTGATAAACTGTCATTTATACTTTTCGTTGTTACTGTTAGCCTGTCAAATCTTGAAATTATCTCGAAAGTATATTATTTATGAGACCATGGTGGCTATTTGCTTTATTTATTACCGTATAACATAACGAGATGCATGTTTTCCAGCTTTTTACAAGCATTGTTTAAACAAGGAAATGCCGGCAACATCCTTCAATTTTGCTATCTGTTATTTCATTATATTAATGACCAATCAAAACGATGTAAGTGATACTTATCGAGTCCAAGCTTCAACAAACTAGACGTCGATAATGGACTATTTCAGCTATATTATGAAGCATGCGCACACTCCTGTGAAGTGCCAGCATTCAAAGCGTGCTGAGTGCTGGTAGTGGTCGGACATTTCTTAGGCGGAGCACGCTTCACAACATAGCTAGAATGGTCGTTTGAAGTCGACCTATGTTAAGAAATGTATATATTTATATAAAAAAATATATTGTTAAAACAGGCGCCCAAACATTTGTCACCCTCCCTTAGCGGAAGCTCAAAAACATTTGACCCTCCCCAAATGGGAGCCCAAGAAACCCTGGCCCTCCCCCTAAATTTACCGGCCCTACCCCCCCCAATAATTAATGACCGTTCCCTAACTTTAACATTTAATGCTTTCAAGGTCCTCAGAAGAGATTATTTTTAATAAAGGGGTTAGTTACTGATTTTAAGAAACTGTGGTAATTTGTTGGTGGAAAAGTAAAAAACAGAAATTGGGGTTTATCAACCAAGCCGATTTGGGAAATTAGCCACCGGAAAGAAATGACAAAACTGATGTTTGAGTGTTAAATAGCTCATTTGCTCTAATGAATAGCTAACACTCAAAATGTCAACTTTTGAATTAGTTTGTGGTGGCCGATTTACCATGTCAAACCAGTTGATGAATCCATGCAAATCATTTTGTTGCACTGTTATCTTGCATTTTAACAAATAGAACTAAATTTACTTCTATAAATCAAACTTTCTATCAACTTCTCTGCAAACTTTTTATTTTCTTCTTTTCATGTCTGCAAAAAATTTATTTGGGCTTTTTTTGATTTTGCAAACAATTTTTTTCAGGATTTTTCACCCCCCCCCCCCCCCCCTCCAAAAAAATAATGGTCCGTCCCAAATATTTCCTACATTTCCGACAGGGTAGAGTGCATTGTTGGATCTACTAGTAACTCTTCAGAACTAAACAACTCAGGAGATCAGGCAGCAGATAGCCAACAGCAAGAGGCTGAAGAAACGATACCTGAGTCAAGTACTTCTCGATACGGACGGAAAAGGACAAGAGTCCTCCGAGAAAAACTATGTGCCATGGCATAATATACGTGTAGAAATGTAACCTAGTACCTATAATAATACACCAAATTAAATCAAAGTAGGTGAAAAGAAAAACTAAATCTGTAAGAAAAATGGAAAGCAACATCACAGAAATTCTCATTAAAAAATTCTGGAAAAGATATGTGACCCTCCCTTGAATAGCTCACATGAGGTATGGCCCTCCCCTTTTGGTGCTCACTTTCACTGATGACCCTCCCCTCTGAGGCCCCAGCCCTCCTCCCCCTCCCCCAAGAAAAGACTTACCTTCCCTTGTTTGGGTACATAATTAGTCCGTAATTTTAGGAAATGAAAGCATGCCCGAAGAATCTATTGTACACAAGGATTGTCTTGTTGCACACAAAGTTTACAAGCTAACTGGCGGTCGATTACTGCTCTGACCCAGTTGGAAATAAAACTTTGCAGAGTATTAAATATATAAACGTAGACATTATCGGTCGTTGTTATTACTTTAGAAAGCATTGAACAACTTGGGGCCATCATATATCAGACAGTTTTTTAAGTTAACGACTGTTGAATGTAATCTAAGGGGTATCGGAACTAAATTAGTTTTACCAAATTTTAATTTAGAATGGGTACACAAATCCTTCTCTTATATTGTTGCCAACCTGCATGCGCAAAAGAGAAGAGCTCTGGGGTCGAGAATGGCTTCAGTGGGAAAAAGAGTGCCATGGAAAGCTGTGTTTGACGGCTCACACTCCAGTAATGAGCAAAGAAGGTTTGAGTCAAGTCAAGCAAGCCTTCGTGGCAAGCTACTAACTGGAGGAGGGAGCGGGGACACCTTGTCATAAAACATATGAAACCAAAACAGGGAAGCCTACACCCGAGCTTGGTATTGTGGCTACTGGTTTGCAAGCAACTAGGCACAGCAAGTTCACAGTATTAATGCTATCCACATGTTTCCTCGCTTAGCAAATAGGTTAAAGATGGCAGCAGTGATAAAGGACAACTTCACAAACTCTTGGCGAAATAAAACAAGTTTATTGTTTTCTGTGATGAACTCAAACAAAGCCACAATAGCTACCACTTAGGCCTTTGCAAAAAAATATATCTTTTCAACATAACTGTTGCAAGAAGATGCACTCTAGTAAATTTTTGTTCGACATGTATTTAAGCTTTAGCTTTTCTCCCCTCACTTTACCATGACAGGAGCCATGACAGGAGCTATTGATATATAATTTGATAATCCTCACCTTGATACCAAAACACTAAGTAATTCAAGAGGATCTTAAAGCTAACAGATTTGAGTCTGAAGAGTCATGGTATACCAAAGGCAAAGTGCCTTAGGGAAGAAATACTGTGTCATCACACAAAACTTAAACAAGAAAAACTGAAAGTCACATGCTAGCAAAAGACACCAATTAAGACAATAGACAACCTTGTGGCTTTTGAAATATTCAGCTTTACAGCTAAGAGGGAAACCATCAACAAAGGAAATAAACGTCTTAAAATTAGCAAATCATGACAAAATGAATTTGAGAGTTATACCTTGCCTAGAAGTGAACATAATTATAAGTCCCTGGGCCCAGGGAGGGGAGGGTGTATTCCCTTGCATAAGTGATATAGGTGAGTGCTGCCCCTATGAGTGTAGACTGCGAGTAGTCTCTAATTTTGAGGATGGCGATTGTGGGGCAGACGAAGTACACACCCACGTGTGTGAAATTTCAAGGAGACATGATGCGAGAGGAGCGCGTGCGTGCGTGTATGTATTTTGCCCGCCCCGCAATCGCCATTGCCAAAATTAGAGACTACTTGGAATCTACAAGGAGTATGGTGTTTGAGCCATTCTGGTCTGGAAATGGGTATAGAATCTAACCATTTTGGTCTCAAAGCCTGAAAATGGGTATAGATCTTACAGACTAGGTCTTAAATGGGTATGGATTTTGGAGGCAAGGTCAGGCCTATAGGGAAGTTCCAGTATGGAAGAAACTACACAACCATAAATCATCCATTAGTTCACCAACCTATATCTTTACTCCAAGGAAAGGTATAACAATAATATAAACAGAGTTGCATGTAAAGTAGTACAGTGGGAACCATACTACAACCACCAAAATCTAGTCAGGTTACGTAGACATGGTTTTCGGAGCAGAAAATCACACGGCAAGGTAATTTTGTTAACTATCCTCCAGGTCAAGAAAGAGTAGTCAAGTTAATGGAGTGGTCATAAGATGAGATTTCACTGTACCAATGCTTCCTCCATCTGAACCAAAATTCAAAATTTAGAAGACAATTATTAAATACAATATTTCCTTCAAAAGTCATTTGCGGTAGCATAAACTTAGCAGGCTGGTATCTACATAATTTTTATGCATAGCTCAATAAGTGCCATAAATTATCTAACAAAGAAGAATAATTTGAATTCACTAAGACCAAAACAATAATAAATTAGATAACTATAGAATCAGTCTTTGTCAAGATGAAGAACTTGTGTTTGCTGATTTGTTTTGCAAAGACAGCATCCACTGTAAAACTCGGATCACTCTCTGAATGCGTTCCAGCAGGGAAGTCGTTCCCAAAATGATCAGCTTACGTTTGTCCTGAAGTGGCAGAGCTGCCAGAACCCACCACACCCAGTCAGGTCCATCACTAAGCAACTGGAGATTTTCATCAAAAGCTGGCACAGGCCCGATGGCATTAGTGATGCACTGGCACTGTTCAGCAGTCATTTGACTAAACCACGTCTGCAGTGTTATGTGACCCACCCTGTTGAGTTCGATAAGCTGTTTGAGTTCCTCTACGTCGTCGACACGTTCATCCTGCACCCATTCTACAGTTGCTGTGTGATAGCCATCCATCATGCCCCTTGAAATGACACGGAATCGTCTTCCACCTACTGTGTGTACAATGGAACGTCCATCAGGAAGGAAATTTACTGTTTGCACATTGAGCATTACGCCATAATCTTCAAAGCTCTTCTCGGGATCCTCGCAGCCTACACACATTCCAAATTGCCTAGACCCTGACTCAAGGCAACGTCGTAACATCAGGCGATACCTTGGCTCAAATATGTGCAGAGGACACTGAACTTTTGGAAATGCCAAGGTACATACAAAAATGGGCACTTGAGGATTTTGATCACCTCCCAAACTGCTGAAAGAAAGAAAATTATATTGAGAATTTGAACAATAAATTCCAATGATCTTTTAAACACAGCTACTGACTTTGTGTTTGCATGATAACAAGATTTCACTTGCTACTGTTTAAACAACAATAAAGAATCTCATTAGTACAATCAACTCAGAATTTGTTAAGTAGTCAACTTGAGCAAAACCTAAGAAGTGATTTGATTGTTATCATTTCGCATAAGATGTTACTCATCCACTTAACTTAAACGTTTCACCAGACAAACTCAATACCAAGTGAAGTCATCGGGTACAACTGGGTTCAGTACTGGAACATAATTGAACTCTGACCAAAAATTTGGAGCAGTCGAATGCTGTTGAACGTTTATCTGGGTTAAATTACATTGGAGTTAGGTTTGATTTGGTTTGGCGGCATGGTGACTGCAGAAAATGGTTTACGTTGGGCTGCACTTGACTGAAACAGAATTTCATCACGAAACGTATCTCCTTCAATATTAGACAACCTTGCACACAGACATTATCACTAACTTCTTCCTAACCGCTTCTGTCAAACATGCTCAAGTTCACAGAACGCCCTTGTGCTAGTGTTCAGGTGTTAAACAACCTCTTGTGAGCTGAAATCATAGTTTTTGTATTATGCTGCACTGTTAACTGTTATTACTTTTTTCACTCTAATGATAGTTCCTTTCACTACCTCCTAATGCCATTTACTAATTCATAACGAATTTTACTTTCAAGGCAGTGCTGTTTGCAAACTAATTGTGTATAACGTCAAAATCTGTTGCTGATGGTTTTATTTCTGTTCATTACTTTTCTTGTGGTTATTAAGATTCTATAGGCTGCTGTAAAAGTGAGACTAACTTTCTATTGTCTGTTGAACTTAATTTAATCTGTGATTGTTCTCGTATGCTTGGGACAGACTTTTCAAATTCCTAGCATACTTTAACCCATTAACGTCTGTGCCGGCCTTGATTCTGCATGTGTTCGCTTTTGGCCCTAGCCTCCCCTAGAAAGGCCTTTATGGTCCCCTTTTGTCCTAGTTGGCTTTTGGAATGTTCAATCAAGCAGAATCCACCTTCTGTGCATATATTTGAAGGCTTGAGGGGGTCCTAGAAGGGAAGACTTCTTTTCACTCTGCAAGAAGATCACACTTCATTCAAAATGGCTGCCATGCTCTTCATGCATGAATTTTCAAGATGGCAATATCTCACTCTCGGGAGGAAGGATTACCTTTTGAAACTTAAAAATTGAAGGACGAAGCTTTAAGGAACGCTCAACAAGATAAGCAATGGAATTTAGAGCTTTTAGAGCGAAGAAGACATCTTTTGAGGACAAACTGCCGTTTTGTCAAAGCGAAGGACAATCTTCTATCTCCAAAGATACTTCAAGCTGCAGGCTTTCTAGACAATGCTCTAGCACTTCTACGAGACTAGGGTAGAGTAAATTACACATTTGATCATAAATTGTTACCGAAATTGCTTTTTAATTGAGATTCTTCTTTTTAATTGAGATTCTTCTTCCTTAAAGTTTCCATAACAGCTTTGAAAAACATGCACAGTTCGCATCAGTTAATGCTCTTCAAAATAACACGCACATCAAGCAAAATCGCTTAGGCGTAGCTTCCCTCAAAGAAAGAATTGAATGCGTTTAGTTTTCAGAAACGAATTAAGGCGTGGGTTAATAAATGTATTATTTAGAAAAGCTTACTGACTCCTTTTCTGTGAATCTTCATTCATGAAATTTTGAAAAATAGTAATCTGACCTAGACAGACACAAATCCTCTATTGCGGTTTGATTTCACGTGCAAGACAACATGTGAAATCTCCTGTGTAAATTTGACTTTGAGATTGTATGTTAGGCTAATTCTCAATTGACGACTGGTGTATTTTATTCAAAAGTTAGAAATTTAAACTACTCTAGGTCAAGTAAGTGTTGTTTTTACGAGCCTAAAAATTGTCCTTTCGTACGGCATATGGGGTTGTTTATTACCAACTGCTTTTTTTGCAGAGTGATCAAAAAACATGCGGACATTCATGGGTTAAGTGATTTTTAGAATGTACAGTTTTGTACAGTTGAGTTACATAGAGTTTGAAATTGTACAAAATCAGACTCTCATACAGACTTTTTGGTTTGATTGTATTCCAAAGTCCTAATAAATCATTCAATTTAACGATGGTGCCTCCTTTTGTTACTGCGCATACGTTCTGTGCATCTTGGGATATTCGGGTTTGCCCCCTAATACAACAATATTATTGCACGGTTTATGACTATGTGGAAAAAGCAGATCTTAGCAAGGGCAATCAGAATCCAAAAAGAAAATTGGGGGTAACTGCACATTTTTCAGAGATAATTGAGTTTAAATTTGGAAAGAAATTGCTATACATTCTTTGTATTTTAACGCTTTTATAGAATTACGGTCACTTAATTATCTTGGAAAAATGCATGGTTACCCATATTTTTCTTTTTGGATTCCAATAACCCTTGCTAAGATCTACTTTTTCCCCATAGGCATACCCTTTGCAAAAATACATCTGTATTAGGAGGTACCATCCTTAAGTCCAACTGAGTAGGGTCAAGTTCTTAACATTGGCTCTAATAACACAGACATAATATCAACAAATGAAAATAATACAAGACAGTACTACTTGATACAAATAATAGATTAAGAAGGAAACATGACATGGATAATATTCTGTTTTGATCTATTTTATTTCAAGGATTTGTTTGTGAAAACTAAATGAGCTGTTACAAGTTAGGAGCTTGCTCCTCTCTTAGTTTATATCGCCAATTCAAATATATCACAAATTCAGGTGAGAACATCACAGAAATCATAAGTGCGGAGATTTAAGGACCACTTCTGAAAAATTACTTTTCTACCATCATTGCTCTCCTATGTTTCTTTTTCTTTTCAATCAATTGGATTTAACATGCAAAAAGTTTGAGTAGCCTCTCAAGTACGCCATTAGAACCTACTATGGCGATTTGACCTCTCCCTGATTGCATAACCATTTATCGGTTATATCATATCCCTACTTCCTCATTCAGCCGATTGTGCTTTGGAGATATGCTCAGAGTGAAACAAAGAAAAAAGAAGACACCCAGAGATATCGAAATCAGTACGATCGTAAACTTAATTGTTTCTCAAGCTCGGTAGTCTGTTTTTCAACACAACATTCGAGAAGAACGCATTTGTGGTTACATAACGTCGTTCCCTAAAGGGGCGATCTATTTTGTTTATTTTATTCTACAGATAGCAATTTCCGTACTATAAGCTTAACGTTCTTACCTTTTAAGTGCATTCATCTTTTCGTTGAATTTTTTCATTCTTTCGTTGTAATCGCCCGGGAAATACTTGATGATGATCGCCTCCAACTCTTCTGTGACCTCCATTTTAAGGACTCCTTTATGATACTGGTCCAGAAGTTTTCTACAGCAAGGGCACTCTGCTCGGTGATCTAAGCATCTTTCCAAGCATTCCCGACAAAATGTGTGCCCACAGATAGTAGTCACCGGTTGAAATAGTAGATTGTAGCAAAGTTTGCATTCAAAATCTTCGACTTCTCTAATTTGCATGATCTCTCTGGTTACATTGCCTTCGAGGAACTTTCCTTGATGCGGATCGTTTTTCAAAGCACCTGTATTTCCTCTGCTTTGTGATTGTTCCTTCGCAGAAGAAGTTTCATTACTATTTGCAAAAGTCAGCGTTCGGTGTTTGGTTTCGTTTCTCTTTGTCCCTCCTCCTCCAAACATACGGCTTTTCAAACGGCTGGCGAATGTGCCACCTTCACCGTTGTTGGTGACGGAATGCGTTTCCTCGTCTGATGATGATTGCAAGTATCCCTGAAGAGCAAAGGGCTCCAGAATAGGTTCAGGTGCGAGCTCATTTCCTCCACTACGGCCTTGCTTTAACACTGACAAAGTTCTGTTCAAATTGCTAAACTTAGGACTCAATAGCTGGTGCAAACTTTTCGTAAACTCTTGTCGGTAGCGCTCGCATTTTGGAGCAAGAGAATAGCAGCGTAAAACAGCTAAAACACTCTGCTCGTGTTTAGTTGAAAGAATTCCCTCTAATTTCGCCAAGTTCGCCAGTATCACAGCTTTTCTATAAAACGTTCTCGCTAAATTGGGATGAAGTTTACACGCTTCTTCGATATCTCGGAGTGCCAACTCTAGTTGCCCTAATCGCAAGAAAGCATCAGATCTCCAGCTCAGACAATGAAGGTCGTTAGCAGATGTAGTCAAGATTTCAGTGAAGCAATCAATAGCTGATTTGACGTCGTTTCCCATCAAATAACTATGTCCTTCAAGTTTCCTTCCTTGTTTCTGGTATTCGAAAGGGAGCCATTTCTGGATTGCATTCATGATGAGAACATTCACAGAAAGCACTACATCTTCTGTCACTACTTTCCCACATTTACTACACTCTATAAATCCAGTAAACGATTTTTCTTCCGAGAGACAGACTTCACAGAAAGTATGACCACAAGCGATTGTAACTGGCTTCAGGAACACACAACTACATATTGAACAAGTTAAACTACCGCCACATTTGCTTGAATCCTCAGAGTTTGAAGACTCTTCCTTCTTCTCCCTACACAGTTTAGTGCGTTGAAACTCCAAACAAGCGTCAACTAAAGATGAAATGCGTTCCTCTGGAACTACTCCCACCCGGAAAGCATTCGAAAAGGCCCGAAATGACTGATCTAAGCGGCCGGTCCGCGCAAACCATTGTCCTTGTTCTAAAAGAGTGTCTAGAGTACTATTCTGGTTGTTACTGCAAGATCTCTCGTCGGTCGCCAACAGTTCTTCCATTCTAGATTTCCCATTCACTAGCTCTGAGTGCAAGAAATGCTAAATTAACGAAGACGACCATGTTATATACCTGATCGTTCTCTCACAGACTATAACTGCAAATTGCGTGCTAGTAGCCGGTAACAGCGATAGCGTTTAAAAAATCCACGTCGCACGTCCCATGACACGAGATCTCCCACGTGTCGTGAAAACGTTCATGAAACCAGACGCGTGAGTTCTTATTTCCGGTTAACGTGAAGATGCAGCAATTAAGCTTTATCACATGCGCAATTCGGAGAAAAAAAACTTAGGTTTTTAACAATTTTACTATGGTGATGTTTCAAACAGCCAGTCCACGTAAATTTTTCTTCAAATGTGCTTCTACCTTATTGTTATATAACTGAAAAAGTTTGTTATATAACTAACATAAAAAGGGAAAAGTCCTGGGAACGAGGTTGAAGGTACAACCGATAACCGGGGGTGGGGGGAGGGTACATCTCTCTCAATTCTGAGTAGGGGTGCGTGCTGCCGGTACTTAGAAATTTGGCTCTTATGTCAGCCTGTCCTTACCTTCACAATATTTTCCCACAAGCAACATCTTTCTTCACCCACAAGTTGAACTCATGGTACATGAACTATTTGTGCACCAATAAAGCCAAATCCATTACCCCCCCCGACTTCCCTTTTGGTTTAGTATTTTTAGGGAGGCCAGAGTCAAATTTCCTACCCCCGGACAACTAAAAATATTTCTGCCCCTAGAGTAACTTTTTCTAATTCACTGAAAACCAAAAGCTTGACATTGATAGGTGTACACTCATGTCAGTATTTTGGACAAAGACGACCGTGTACTAGAGGTCGCCTACCCTCTGTTTCTGTCGTTCGTTGTCTATATCGGGTTATTCGGCCAGCTAAACTATTATTAAAAACATTTTAAAACTCGTGAAAAATGGAGTAATGGAGTAAAAATTCTCAAAATTTCTGCCATGTAGTTTTCCTTTCAGTTATCTGTGTATACTTCTGAAAGCGTTTTTCAAACTAACGGTATACTGTCTTTTTCTCTCCTTTGTTCTGTTTAAAAGCCCTAAGTTTTGCCTTTACGGTACAGTTCGATACTACGTTGCGCTTGGCCTGTGGAGTGTACTAGGGAGGCGGTATATGGAGTTATTGAGAGAAATACAAGCGTTTTCAAAGAGCTTAATATATGGTTGGAATTATCTCATAGTGTCGTGAATGACCCTACAATTCGATTTATAATTACCAACACAGACGTGGGCACACTCCGAAAAGAAATAGCGTGAATTTCATAGAACCCGCATCTCCGGACACATGACCGTACACGTGACAATAGTTGTATAACTTTCAGTCATTCCTTTCGCCCTTTTTTCAAACAAGAAATAATTTTTCATTTTCATTTATTACAACACTGTTTGGAATTCCATTTTCGCTAAGGAATTCTTATTTTAGTCATTCATTGCTTCAATAGTGAGAAAACGTGAGCTATTCATTAGCGATTTGAGATTTTCACCGTTCAAATTTAATCTACAGCGATCTACTCTTGTAAAAAAGAAATTAAAACACGTGTTACACGTAGGGAGTTTCAAATATAATTGTTGCAAAATTCCACAAGCGATTCGCCGCACTGATCCTGGCAGACTGGACTCCTGATTACGCCTAACATCAGCCACGAAGTTTTCTGTAGATGGTCTATAGTATCGATAAGTTTGTGGCGAGCAACGAAAAAGCGGCGCGCGAAAGAAAAATCGGGCGCAAGAGAAAAAAAATCAGGGGAGCCAGCTTTCCCTCGCACCGACCCCAGCGCCGCGCGCCGCTTTTCGCAGCTCCACACAATCTAAACATCTGGAACTCTTGCCTCCGTCCTTTTCCAGTCTGTTTCGACTCCCTTCAAATATATCATTTTAAATAAAGGGGATTTTCACCTCCTCGCGATTTTCGTTGCTGTTGTTGCTGTTTCTTTGCTTTTAGGCCTTTGGGACGCGTGTAGCATACGTCTGGACACTGTGCACGCAGACCATAAAAATACTCCTGCCAGACTTCTTCTCTGGACTTGTCGGAGAGAATAGGTCCTGCAGAGTTTGGTGATATTCTGCGATATGAAACAGGCGTTGGCTCATTGGTCGGGTGGAAATATTGCGGTGGAAAACAAAGTGGTTGCATTCAACTGGAAAACGACCAACAACGCTGGCTGACACCCTCGACTGCATAAATCCAACTCTTTATCGAAACGTTTACACCATCCTAACGATCCTTCTCACGATGCCTGTGTCAACCGCAACTCCTGAGCGCAGTTTTAGCACGATGCGTAGAGTCAAGACGTATCGTGAGTTTTGGGGCATGAAGAACAGGATGCTAAACTTCGGATTCCCATAAAACTTGACTTGAGATATTTAGCTGGGCATAGTGCAATTCGTTATAACTTCAAATGAGATCGCGTGAGGATGTTTTATGATAAAGTGCTTTATCTTATATATAAGCCACCCTGAGCTGTAATAAAGCATGAATTGGATAAATCGTGAAAGGTAGACTTGACTCTTCCCCCCCCCCCCCCCCCGGTATGGAACGGGCTTACAAACCAAAAATGGCTAGCTACGCCCCTGGCATTCGCGGAGTCCCGGGGAAAGAAAATCTGGCCGGTAGGCGAAATCGGTGCACCCATCCCATAAACTTTCGCTCCCACCGATTTTGTCCGTTCGGTTTTTCTTTCCGGCTAAATCCACATGAATGTTTATATCACGGAATTGTTCGAATTAAAGAGCTGGATTTTAGGAGAATTTTGTTCTCTCTGGGAGGACGATAACTATCACAGAAGTTAGTTTACGCGGTGATTAGGACCTTTCGAACAGCTTTGGTTTGCTGCATTTACGTCAAGGGAGATGCGAGAACGCCCCCTCGAGAGTGTGAAAATCACCCAGAAAGTGCTCGACGTGATTACTGTACGTTGGAAATAGGGCATAAGCTCTTCTATGCAGTCGAGTGGCGGGTCATTTGAAGTGATTCGCTGCGCAGAGTGATAGCAACACAAGAGGAGCGACTCTACGGAAGAGAGGATAAAGGGTAAGAGAGCTACTCCGCCATCTAGGCCCTACCCCATCCTAATCCCTCTTAAGTTATTTTTAGTAACAAATGGTGGGAAATTCAAATTTCAAATAAATTACTTAGTCTTAAAGCAATTACCCTTATACTCTAATCACTGTGAAACGAGTATAAAACATTTTGTAATTAATCTTCAATAAACACACCACACAGTTCTAGGGGCGAGCATCTCGTTTATTGATGTCCCTAAGCACACACAGGTTACAATTGCAAATCGGAACGCTAACAAGTATACAAATATACAGAAAACAGTACAGTAGGTTACACAAATTAAAAGCAAGTATAAAGAGATGCCTTCGAATGGTTTCTGCATAACTTACAATCTCTTAAATAACCAAACGAATCCCACAGGATTAATAAACAACTAAATCATTAACACAATCTTATGAATACATTCCTACATACTTCAGTTACATACCAAAACATTACAAAATACATTTATACTCTAATCACAGTGAAACGAGTATAAAACATTTTGTAATTAATCTTCAATAAACACACCACACAGTTCTAGGGGCGAGCATCTCGTTTATTGATGCTCGCGTTCGAAAAATAAAGAAAGAGAAAAGCTAATAATTAATGCTTAACAACCTAAACTACGAGAAACGGATAACAAAGAATCAAGTTTGTCTTTGACATAGCCGTCCTTAGCGCTGTCAGATTTCCATCTGCCGTGACGCTTAAATAAGCGATCGCTGATACCGGTGTCCTAGCCGATTTTGTCCCCCCTGGATTTTGTCCCCCCGGACCAAATCCGCTAGCGGATATTGTCCCCCGGACAATATCCGCTAGCCGATATTGACCCCCGGGAGACAATATTCGCTAGCGGATTTTGTCCCCCCTTCGCGAATTTTGTCCCCCCGTCAAAAGTGATCATACTTCGCTATCGTACTCCTGGAGTCGTAAACGAATAAAAGAAAAGACGATTAAATGTGAATACGAATATTTCATGAACATTGAAAAGACGAAATAGACAAGGTAAGTCTCGGTGTTTACCAAACACCGCATTGGAAAAGCTATGTTTTTCTCAACACCGCCCGAAGCAACGTTTTCCAATCGAAAATCAAGTGTCATTTTTGTTGATCCTAGGCTAAAGTGCAGAACCAAATTTACAATTGCTTTTTTTTGTTAGTTTGTTGTATACGTCTGAAATTAAATAAATCAACTTTGTTTTACGAGGGTTGCACATAACTTTCGACTAATAAACAATGTTCGGCTAACAAGTCCCAGTGTCAAGTTTGTTTATTAGAATAAATGTTCGGTTGAGTGAATTTACAAAAACCTGAAAAGATACAGGACAATAAGATTACTGGACTCTAATTAATTTTTCGCTTGCCGATAAAACAAAGAGCAGTTTTCTCGACTTTTACTCTAGACAATAGATTTCTTTTAAATAGCTTCCGACATTAAACAGTTTTTCGCTTGCCGATAAAACAAAGAGCAGTTTTCTCGACTTTTGCAGCGTAAGAAGTGTTTTTTGTTGCATAAGCTTTGTTAAAAGTTGTAAACTTGAAATAAAAAGATTTTCACAAAAAGCGCAAACGCGAGTTTTATCCCTTCTTTGAATTAGTTGTGAAACTAGAGTAAATACGCGTTCACGGTATGATAATTATTCTTATAACGAAAGTGTAAAAACACATTTACTGTTGTGTGTTTAATATTCTCTCGTTGTCTTTAGTTTCAAATTAAATAAAGTTGCTAACAGCGCGTTTTTTTTTTCTAGTTTACTCCACTTTGAACAAATTATCATTATGGAGTAATCAATAGTTACTGCATGGACAATTACTCGCTCAAAAAGACTAATTACATTGTCTTTTTGTTTACATTTCACAACTTTTTTTAAAAGAGATTCCGCGACTTCGTTAAAAAGTTTTTTTTGTAGCAGTTCCGATAAAGCAAGTTTGTCGGCTATTCAGTAGCTGCCTGCGCAAGCGTGTAGACAGTGGTTAGAAAAAGGGGTTCGCCTAAAGCGCAAAAATGAAGTTAACTGTTACAGTTAAAAAGCAAGTTAAACAAGTAAAAAATATGCTTACCGCGTATTTTACTGATTTGATAATTCATTTTGACTGACTTGATAATTCATTTTTATTTTGACTTCATCATTCATTTTGTAAACCATTTTTTAAAGTCCGCCTTCCGAATTTCGAACGGTTATCCTCATCAACCGAAATTCTGCAAAATTTGATAACAATAGTTTATTAAAAGTAAATGCTCTTTTTAAAAAGTTATAGCCTGCGAATAACATTTGCTTGTTTGTTAATTTTTCTGAATAACTGAGCGAGGCGTTAGTGGAACGTGTGATAGCGATTGTGTTATTGTTAATACGTCCTTCACAATGAAGTTTCAGCTCCGCCTACAACAAACAGTTTTATCTGGACTGTTTCTATTGTTTTACTTTATCTGGACTGCATCTATTGTTTGCGTTATGTATAAAAAGGGTCACTATTTCTGCTAAAATTAACATTAGTCTCGTGCTTCCTTACTGTGAGCCATGGCGGAAACGAAAGCGTACAATGAAGTATTCTACTATCTTCGCGATAACCAGTATCCCGATGATTTTACTAAAGACCAAAAACGGATTATACGTAGAAAAGCGCAAAACTTCGTCTTGGACGATGGTGCGTTGTTTTTTGTTGGTAAAAAGAACAGCCAACCAAAGAGATGGGTCCACAACACAGACGAGCAAGAGAAAATCCTGAAAGCTTGTCATTATGACAAACTTGCCGGGCACTTTGGCCGTGACAAGACACGAGAAAAGGTTTGTACAAAATTCATCCATGCAATGATGTTTGTCTAGAATTTTGATATTGTGTTGAAAATTATGTTTATTTATTTAGTTTAATTTATCTGTTAATAACTTTTATGCTCTTGTCCTTCTCTCAGGTTACATCCCGCTATTACTGGACTGGAGTAAGCGAAGACTGCGATGAAACAGTCAAGCATTGTGATGTTTGCCAGCGTACTTCGAACAAATTCAACAAGCCGTCAGCCCAGCTCCATCCCATTGCAGTACAGGACACTGTATGGCATCGAATTGGCATTGATCTTGTGGGACCCCTACCCGAGACGTCCCGTGGCAACAAGTACCTTATCACCTGTACCTGTTATTTTAGCAAGTGGCCAGAGGCAGCTCCTCTTGAAAGCAAATCGGCAGAAGGTAAGCGATTTCCGATGTTAGCTTTGTCTTTCATAGGGTGAAATATATTCATTGAAAATGATTTCAAAGTAGTTGATTTAAAAGTCACTTACGAAAAAAAAATGATGTTTATGAAAACTGTTTGCACTATCTTGAGTTCGCTCCTTTCAAGTTTACTAGAGTAATTTTGTTATTCAACGGCTCGACAAAGCCGAAATAATAAATACGAAAAAAAAAATAAAACCTGGACGTAAACTAATTGTAGCGAACTCATAATGGTGGGAAACCTCTAAAGCTACTATGGAATATATATTTTAAGTCCGCTTAAGGTTTGAGCAATAACTGCGCAAAATTTTATTATCAAAAATCTACTCATAGTACAGTAACGTTTTGTACACTGTAATTGAACCATTTAAACCATTTTTCTTGCGCGGGGTAAGCTTGAGAACTGAAATTTCGATAGGTGTGTTTCATGCTATGAGGTCTTTTTGTTAACTTAATTTGTTGCCTTTATTGCTTGAATATTCAGCGGAAACCTATGCATCGACTTATTTAGTACATGTAAAAATCAAGAAAGGTACTGATCAGTATTTGACTTAACTTAGCTATTTCAAAGAAACGTCAATTAAACGCAGTAACATTACGTATCGGAAGGAGTGTTTTACGGACACTAGTTTGCGCGTTAGATTATTTTAAAATTTTTACTGCGAAAAGCTACTGAATTACTTGTGTCAGAATTGGTCAGAAATGCCAAAAAAGTAGGAGTCAACGACTTCGTTTCAGAGATAAAACGTGAGTAGAAGTGCGTCTGTTTCGTAAATAATTCCTTGATAAATCAAACACTTAAAAAATTCTATTTTAGCGATATTCTGTGTTTAATGAGTCTTTACAGTGCGACGCGCGTTACCCTGGCCACCCAACAAACTTTTCTACAAGTGCGCACTCACAATATTATTATTTGTTTGACGAACACACCTCCTTGCAAAGTTCAATACGATCAAATAGATATAGTTACATCGATTTATCAACAACACGCAGTGAAAATGTAAAATATTACAAGATGACACTTGTGAAAAAGTTTGTTGGGTGGCCACGGTAAGGCGCGTCGCACTGGGGTTATACTAAAAAACGTTGCGTCAAATTGTAGCAAGACACTGACTACAAAAAATCCCTCATTGAAAACAAATCGGGCTCCTAGGCTAAGACTGTTCTGTTCATGTTTAAGACCAGAATGTTGGGACGACATGATTCAATGTGAATTGTGTGACGAATGGCTCCACCTTGCTTGCGAAGGACTCGAGACTGCCCCAGAGGGCGAGTGGCTTTGTCGCGTATGCAGACCACCAGACAATAAACGCGTTAAATTGTAAAATAGGAACAGAACGGAGATCACGATTTTCTAAGATCAAGTACCGTTAGTTTATCTATATTAAGCCGTAAAATAGGAACAGAACGGAAATCACGATTTTCTAAGATTAACTACCGTTAGTTTATTTTTATTAAGCGGTAAAATAAGAATAGAACGGAGATCACGATTTTCTAAGATTAAGTACCGTTAGTTTATCTATATTAAGCCGTAAAATAAGGATAGAACGGAGATCACTTAAGCCGTAAAATAATAATACAACGGAGTTCGCGTTTTTCTAAGAGTTTGGGTTACCGTTAGTTGCAACTGTTTTTGTTCATATTAAGGCGTAATTAAAAGTAAGAATTTAGAATTTGTTTCATGTCGACGTTGCTTAAGACTGAGAGAGTAATTTTTGAAAAAATCATTTTAGAGCGATTATTAAAGCCGCAACTCAAACAAGCTTAAGATTAACGTTTTCGATTCATTGCTAACAGGAACCGTAGTTAGACGCTGTGTTTAGTCAGGTCTTTTGTTTACGACAAGCTTTGCAATGAATTATAGTAAATTTCTGAAATAACTTAGAGACCAGCATAGAACGCAAAATTGCATCGCTATTATAAGAAGTGACTATATTTACTATAATAAATATGGCAGAATTATAACACGTTTTGTGTTGTCATTCGAGGGAACGTTGCAAAAAAGTTTGCAAATGGAAAGTTTACTGAGTAAGAGGGAAACAAAGCTTAAATAACAATTGTTGAGGGGGGGACAAATTCGGCGAAGGGGGGACAATATCGGCTAGCGGATATTGTCCGGGGGGACAATATCCGCTAGCGGATTTGGTCCGGGGGGACAAAATCGGCGGGGGGACAAAATCCGCTGTGACACCGGCATTAGCAGCAGCAGATGCACCTCCAGCCCTAAGACTATGCAAGCCAAACATACTCTTAGGATAACCTAACTCAGCAAAAGCAAAAAACAAAGGAAGAAAATAAACACATAAATACTCCAAAATGTGTGAAATGGCCGTGTGAAACGGCGGTGTGAATAGCTGCACACCAACAAAAGGCCAGTGCCTATATAGCATCATAGAAGGCCAGTGCCTTCTAGCCAAACCGATCACAGAGCTCCATCGAGCAAGAGAAAAAGCACCGGTGTGCTAAAATTCTCCGATCCAAAAATAGCATTCTTATTGGACCCATGTAAGAACACATCTTTGCCGTTCTCAACGAAGAGGTAATCGATAACAAATAAATTAAAGGACCCTTGAGAATCTACCAGAAGAGGCCAAAAAGGTGCGGATGGCCAATAAGGAATGACTAATATACCTTTGCATTTGCAAAGGCAAACATGGCGAATGACTCTGGTCACCAGTGTGACAGGAGGGACTAACCAGCAAAACTCGCCAGCCCAGCTGAAAGCAAATGAATCCACGCCTAGGCAATACGGATTGTAAAATCGAGAATAGAACCTAGGAACTTTGCAATTTTTGGAACTAGCGAAACAATCAACTGAGCACTGTCCCCAGTAGGACGTAAGTGCGTAAAAATAGCAATCCTTAACTTTCCAGTCGTCGTAATCAACGATTTTGCTAAGATAATCCGCTTTATCGTTGAGGGAACGAGGAATCCATTCGACGTCTAAGTCGATATTATAATCCCTGGTGACATAGAAAATATCCACAGATAATTTATGCAATTCTTCTTTCATGCTGCCCGAATCAACAATAATAGGGACTGCTTGATTATCAGTGAACCATTTAACAGAACTATTAGACAAACGTAGTGCGAAACTTTGGAGGGCAAAATAAACACAATGAAGTTCCTTCCAAGTGGAGCTTTGACTCATTTCCAGTGGGTCCCAGTTCTTGTGTGCAACTGGAAAATCATCCATAGATAAATAGGCGGCACAGCCCAGAGAGCTAGCGTCTGAATACGCAATCCGAGTAACTGGGCGAACATCCTCTGAAAGGGGCCTAGAATTAAGACGAAGTAAATTTTCCCGCCAGAAAATTAATTCCTTGCGAGATGGCAAATCCAAAGTAACAGACGACTCCCACCCTGCTCTGCAATCCAAGGCCCTGTGCAAGTTTTTGGTCATAAGCTTACAAAGATTACCAATAACAAGCATATTAGAAATAATACTGCCTGTGACAGAAGCTAATTGCCTAGCGGGCATAGTGGTGTGGGAAAGTGCGTCATCTATTGATGTAAAGAGCCTGTCAATTTTGTCACTGGGGATCGAGAGCGATTTCTTCTTAAGATCCCAAAAATAACCCAACCATCTAAGGCACTGCACCGGGGACCAAACACTCTTAAGCATATTGGGAACAAACCCGGCACGAGACAAATCTGACTTAACGGCTAAGGCCTCCAAACGACAACACGCGAATGTTGGGCATACCCCCAAGCCATCATCTAAGTAAACGACTATCCTGTACGCCTGGCTGCGCCAATATTTAACTAGAGGCCTCATAACTTTAGTAAAGATATAAGGTCCAGTAGATAATCCAAATGGCAAAACAGTGAACTTAAAATATCTGGTTACCCCACTGAATGACCAAGAAAACCCCAAAAAGTCTTGGTCGGGAGGAAAGATATCAATATGGTGATATCCCGATTTAATGTCAAATGAATAGAACCAATTTTGGGAGTGGTCAGTAAATGAATTGAGCATGGTTTTAGCGTCTTCAAACTTAATTGTGAATTTTTTAACAAAAGAATTAGGATACCTGAGGTCTAATATTAGCCTCTTCTTGCCGTTAGACTGAATGGAAACAGACAAAGGGTTAATTACTGAAGGTGGAGACGAGCATTCCACAACAGAACCAACAGCTAAAAGATCAGTAATTGCTTTGTGAACAAAATCCGCATGCTGCAAGGAAGACTTATTATTACCGAAGGTGGCAGGAGCAGGTGTAAAATAAAAAGGAATTTTGTAGCCTTCCAAAATGGTTTGGCGAATAAACCAAGAAGCGCCTATATACTCCCAGAAACTAATATTACGCCTTAATCTACCTTTAACGGCAATGTTCTGCACGTCCTCTTGATAATCCGGACAAATTTCCGGAGAATCATGAAAATTAGGATCGCTAGTCAATTGGTAGAAAAAGTCAACTGGGTCACAATCGCCCAGAGAATTCACTGGAGATACAGGTAAAGGATACTCATCTTGTCCCAATCGTTTTAAGGCAGCATCGTATTTGTCCCTGGACCCATCATCCGTTTGTTGGTTTGGTGCTCGGTGGGTTTCGAGTGAGGTTGTTGCGACTGGGACAAACTGAGGAATTTGCCCAATGTCCGCGTTGGCCGCAGCTAAAACATTTGTCAGCGGGAACTGGTTGTCTTGCACGAAAGGACTGATGGCGAAAGGGCTGTTGAAGATTGAAAGAATGCTGAGCAGGAGCAGCCGAGAAAGAAGTTTGAGTTTCCGTTGCTGACTCACGCTGCGGAGCTCTGGGACGGGCAGGTTGAAATTTTCTTTTCTTTTCACGAATCTTCGACAGCGCCCTCTTCTCGGCTGAACGGAGCTTTTTCTCGTCTTCTGAATCGTCGGCGAGTTCGTCGGACTCATACTCTTCAACAGCAGTCCAACCTGCGGGGCTCTTGTCGGCGAAACGCACAAGTTTGTTGCGCTTATCGATGAGCTTCTTTGCTTCTTCGAGATCGGAAGTTGCAGAAGAGACTTTCCCTGCGCGAAGGTTCTTAGAGGCCGTCTCGATTTGGTCGAGGACGTTGAGATTAAACTCGAACTGTACTCTGTTACCTTTATAATTAAAGGTATTCGAAGCTTTCGTCTCAGTTTTCAGCTTCTTTAGCTGGCTCTGTGTAAGGTTGTCTTTCTCTTCAAGTACGCGCTTGAAAGAAGTGAACTTCTGATCAAGCTTAGAATCTAACAGTTGTGAAAATAACCGAAGGGTTTCGGCATTAGACAAGGAATCCTCATGTTCAGGAGGCGTAGTACTTTGGGAATCACGAGGAATATCGTGCTGTTCGGAAACGGACATCACTAAAAGCAAGTATAAAGAGATGCCTTCGAATGGTTTCTGCATAACTTACAATCTCTTAAATAACCAAACGAATCCCACAGGATTAATAAACAACTAAATCATTAACACAATCTTATGAATACATTCCTACATACTTCAGTTACATACCAAAACATTACAAAATACATTGAAGTTTCGATTCAATAGAGAACTCGTCATTTTGTAAAATTTCGTTATGTTAATTTTCCTAATTTTGGCATTTTCGCCGGTAAAATGACGTCACAATGTTGGCGCCAAATTTTGCTTTTAGAATTGTGGGATATCTCATCTCTGTTTCTGAATAACCTTGTTACACACATCTCAAGAATGAAAACCAGTAAATTATGTTTATCCACTCAAAAGATATAGCGTTTTGAAATTTGAATTTTGTTACTAAAAATAACTTTAGAGGGATTAGGATGGGAATAAGAGCCTATATGGGAGATTTACTCTCTTACCCCTTCATCCTCTCTTGCTCTACGTTCTCTTGCATCGCACTCACTTAGCTTAGTCAGAAAACATACCCTTGAGCAACTATGAACAAGAGAGGCATAACCTTATACAGGAGTAAAATGAGGATGGCCTCATACATTAGTACATAACTTAAGATTTTATTGCCTTTATAAATCGAAAGCATTCTTTACATATACAGAGGAAATAGCACTGTCTATAACAAGGTGAACTGAAATAAAAACAAAGGGGGATCTATACAATGACAAAAGAACTTATGGAAGTATGCGGAAGTAGCGGGGTGGGGGACAAGGGAGTTCAGTGTTCCATCTTCGTTTCAGCTTCTTTCTCGGCTTCTGCAGCACTTTCATCTGGCTGAGGAGCTCTCTCTTTCTTTTCCTCCTCTGCTGGGTTGGGTGAATTACTTTTAGCTGCCAAAAAAAAATTTCAATTAATCAATCAATCAATCAATCAACATCCTATGACGAGACCCTGAATACACCTTACAAATGTGTATGTGAGAAATGAAAGGATTTGGGATGCTGAATTGAAAACAGCAGTGACAGTATGACTGATAAGAAAACAAGCAGTGCAACAATCTACAGTGGCTAGAAACTGTTATCCCTTCCCGACATGCAGTCATGACTTATCAGGGACTGCACAGCCTATTTTAAAGTGGGGGGGGGGGGGGGGGGGCTAACTCGATCGCTCAGTCAAGTGTGAGGGAGGGAGGAGGGGGTGGAATGACAGCCTAACACGAAATTTTTGTCCTCTTTAGTGACTAACAATGCATCTAAGGCGGCCAAAAGTGGTAAAAGTGGTCAGTTTTTAACCATCATATAGACCAGTATAAGTAACAAATCAAAGCAATACTAAAGAGTATCAAAGACATCAAACTATTCGACCTACTAGTGATTAACAATGTCGATACTTAGGACACATTTTGGTGGCCTGATCCGGAATAGAAGGCAATATACTATTACAGTTTTCTCAGTTTGAATAGTTGATGATTCCTTTTGCTCAGTAATGTACCCACGATAACAAAATGAACAGAATGCAGTTGGAACGTTTTGGTTTACTCAGAATAAAAAAAACTTGCGATCTTTTAGGGAGTCGGTATTCTGGATATTCCTAAACTGGAATAGGAATAGCCAGGATAGTTCTAAAGTAATGTACTTGAGAGTCTTCTTTCATCTCTGCACAAATTTTTTTTAAAAGACGTAATCCGGCAAGGGTCAAACCTTGACATATTCGTAAGGTCTCAAACTCAAAAAACGGATGTTTTTCTTAAAACTTGTGCAAGTAAACTTGTTGTCATTACAGAGTAAGGCAAACTGAGCTGAGTACAATGAAATATATAGTTCACCAAAGTCAGTCTGTCAGTATGTCCTGAATTCAGAATGCCTTATTTGTCATCGTTAGGAGCGAAAGAGATCTATTGGCAGCTATCCTAGTAGCAAAGTCTACATGCATAGAGATGCTTGAAGCCACATTGATTTTCAGCAAATATCTAAGCATGTTGTTGCCGATAATCCTGTCTGGAGACAGACTACAGTTCGAAATGCCTGGGCCAGCCAAGAACGAGAGTCAACAAAAGTCAAACTCTTTAAGAGCAAAAGAGTGTCAATAAGAGTTCACGAATTAGAGGCCAAACGACAGCAAGAGTTTCAACTTCCGTCAATTGTAATTAAAATCTGAGCAGGTTCAAACTCGTCAACATAGACTCTCCCAGAGCGCATGTGAGTTTCAACTAATCTGAACCAAGTGATAGCAAGGCAAATTTGAACTCTTGAAGGGTACTCTGTTTTTGTTTGGTCCATATGAAAATTAAATCTGAAACCACGGGAAAACCACGGTACTGGTTAACCCTGAAACTAATCACTGACTAATGAATTTTCCAACTTTATCGTCATCATTTTTTCAATGGTACCAAAAAGTGGGGGGGTGGGGGGGGGGGCTGAAGCCCCCTCAGCCCACCCCTTGCACAGTCCCTGATTATCCACCTGCACCTGACCAGGTAACCAAGCCAGAGTCATGATTCACACCAGAAGTATCCATCTCTGCCTAGCAGCCAAAGAGAAATCAATCATAGTTACACAAACAACGCCTCACCTGAGCTTGTAGCGCTAGGATTTTCCGTGTTCGAGGGTGCATCACTAAACGGAACAAGAAGAGAAAATTCATGCTCACTTCAGCGTTCATCATTGCTTACTTTACTGGCCAACAGCCTGTTGCTATTGTGCACCCAGTTAATGCAACTAAGAAAAGCAATGTACGGGATAGAATTGTATTTTTCAATTTTGGAACCGTAGCTGAGGTTTACGTTTATTTTTAACCATTTGTAATTTGTTTACCCACGAAATACTTAGGAGCTTGGAAGCTCTTTACGACATGTTCGTGCACTCCAGATCTAACTGGAACTGGAGTACCGGGAGAAAAATCTCTCAGAACAAGGATGAGAACCAACAACAAACTCAACCCACATATGACACTGGGACTGGGAGTCGAACTCGGGCCACATCAATGGGAGGCGAGCTCTCTAACCACTGCGCCATCCCTGCCCCCCCCCCAAAACAAAGACAGAGACTACACGATGCATGCACTTTGTTCAATCTGACTGAGGTCCATATTATCCCCCCCCCCCCAAAAAAAAGCACAGAAAGTGTTTGCATAACAGCATGGAGAATCTACTCACCCTTCAGTGTTTGCAGGAGCCTCGGATTGTTCAACTTCCATGGCTTCTTCTTTATCAGCTTTGCCTGATGGCGGAACTTCTGCAGCTTCAGGACTAAAAAGACAGTAAACAAACAGATTTGATGAAATGTGTAAAATATTCATAGAATTCCAAGCTCCCTGGTGTGTTTCAGCATTACCCTTGAAACACAATGCTTTACCTCCCTGTGTATCACCAATCAGGATTTATCTTTCTGTTGTTTCTTTTCACCAGCAGCTGTTAGGACATGTCACCATACAAGGAAGTCACAGCAAAAACTAGCAGATTTTTTTTTTAAACTGCCACAATGGCTGCTTTAGAACAGTGTAGATCCCAAGCTATTGCTTATTGTCTAGTTAACAAATAGATTCCATGTTGCCATGTGTCTGTTCAGTAATAGATCACAGATGACGTCAAAATATGGTAAGAACAAAAAAGTGGCACACCAGGTGATAGCCGAGTGTGTCACTGATGTTCTTACCACATTTTGACGTCTTCTGTGACCTATTCCTGGACAGACGCATGGCAACATGGAATCTATTTGTTTTACATAATAAAGAAACGAAGTATACGTCATCTATGTGACTGTTCTCTAATAGATCATAAGTGAGAACCAATCAAAATGCGTGCATAATTGAGCTTACTATATTATATGCTATTGTAAGGTCAAAGATTGTACCACACTCCATACAACTTGACAACCAGTAAAAACAAGAAGGGAGTATCTCACCTTTTTCTGCTTGCTTCCTGTTCTGGGGCAGGTTCTGTTGACATTTCAGCTGTGGAGCTGGCCACAGTTTGTGGGGACCCCTCCTTGGGAGTGTCATTTGAACTCTTTGGTTTATCCTTGTCTTCTACAGGAGAAGTGCTGGGTTTGGTTGATGAGCTGTCGTTTGACAGGCTTGAAGGTTTTGTATCTTCATTGACAGCATTTTCAACACCATTTGTTACCATCTTTTCAACTGGTGTCCCTGCTCCTTTTCGTCTTTTGCGCTTGCTTTCCTTTGCCAGGTGAGTGTCTCTTCTATTGTCCCCTTCATCTTCTGAGTCAGAGTATTCTTCTGGGTGGGAAATGTGCTTGTCTGACGAACGGACTGCAACGAAAAGCATGCATCACAACACTGCAGTGGTTTCAGTGCAAAGGAAGACAGGACTAAAACCATTTTTTTCTTGTTTACAGTGAAAATATAAAAATTTGTGCACAGATATTTTGACTTTGCTATGGCAAGTTTTGTTATTACCCATCAAATGAGAGTTCAAAATCCAGAAAATGTAAGCAAACAGACAGTGATGGAGCCACTTGGCCTTTTTTTCAGTAAAATGTTGACTGATTACTTATTTGACTGGATTATTCAAAGTTGATACTGATCCTTGAGTAATTTAATTATGCTTTGAACTACAGGCCCAGGGATGCACATAGCAGTAACACTTCTAATTTCCAAATATACAGCTTTTCAAGTGTCAACTGCCACATGTTGTTCTTTTCTTTTACGAATTAATAACTACTGAACAGTATTGTGAACTAAAAACCAAACATACTTGTTATCCTTTTGTCAGACTGCATTTGGATGTCTTCATCTTCATTGTCACTATCTTCCAACACCGGTGCATCATCAGGAATTGCTAAGGAGATAATATGAAAGGATATTATCACACATCTTCAGCATTTCCATAGAGATATAGTAGTCATCAAGACCCTTGTGGCTCACAAATGCTGAAGTTGTACTCCCCCCCATCCCTCCCCGATGGGATGCTAGTCCATTGCAGGGTTACCCCCTGGGTTATCCCCCAACTTTTTTTAGGATTCCCTAGTAAGAAGTTCAAGTTTCTTGTCGAAGAAAATAACATGACATGACACAGGGACCAGCCATAAGCCATCGACCCTCCAATCTTCCAATCAAAAGAACTAAACAACTACTACTTGAACCTTTTTGATCACCAAAGGGATAGACCTTACTCCCCCCCCCCCTTCCTGAATAAAGAGCACCAAGCTGTCTTGAAAAAGGCCCCTCCCCTACCCCCTTGAAAAGTTACCCAAACAAAAGTTCACCCACACTCTACACACATCAGCAAGCTGCCACAAAAAGTTGGATCTACTTACGATGCATCTGTACTCCAGGTGCATGAGGCAACATACGAAGATTCTCAAACAGTCTTTGTCTGAAAAAATAGTCAATATATAACTTGAGTGAAAAACTATTAAAGGGAATTGTAAAAATAGTTCAATGCTCTACAACTTGGTTAAAAACAAATTTTATTTCACCGCGATTTCTTCAACACTCAAAATAATTCTGGTTACCGTACAAATCAATTATCTGGTACACATCACTTATTTACCACTGACTTATTACATAATACTGATTTATTAGTTCCACGAATTTTGAGCTACATCAATGCAATATTGCTAGCTGATGAAATATGTCTTGGCATTGCAAGAGAAGATTAGTTACTCTGATCTGTTATGGGAAGAGGAATATCAACTTGGTAAAACTAGTACAAAACAAATCTTCTACTAGGTCAACAGATGGAATTTTGAAACAAGGCCAGGGAGAGAGGAAAAAAACCACTACCTTTGTTATGAAAAAGAAAGAAATAAAACATGTCAAAGAAAATATTATTTAAAGAATAAAATGCAACAAACTAGCTTCTTTTCTTACCTGATCTTTTCCAGGTAGTCATTTGTGTTTTGGTTGGCCATGTTTGATGGACTGATGTGCAGTTTAAAGTCTGGGCCAAAGTACTCAAAATAGTCATTGTAAGGAAGCTCTGAAGAAAATAATGGAACACAGACATGTATAAATGTAAAGAGCCTTCTTCTTTGCAGTCTAGGAGATCACGTGCAAGCTCTCTTGTTGTGCAGACAAAAACAAAGACAACAATCTCCAGTTCTAATCACTCTAGTTGGGAAAATACAAAAATGCTGGGAATAAGCTGGGACCCAGGACTCATTTTGACACTAAAAAACAGCCTATTTACCTGTGTCGTTTTTGAAGGGTGTTAATTTAACAACCATTCTCTAAAACTACCCAAACTTGTTGACAACAGATGCCTCAAAAACTGATTCAAGTTTACTCAATAATAAACACCATCCTATGTAAAATAGTGGCAAATTTCTTGTTTATTTTTATCAATCAGTATGTATTTATAGACAATGTGTTGGTATACCATTTGCAATATCTGAGTCCAATGCCACTGCTGTCTCAAATGTCCAGCATCTTGCCACATTTCTGATTGTGTAGCCACCCCCTCCAAGAATGAGCAGTGGCAGATTGAACTTCTTGACAAAATTAACACATTGTGCATGACCTGTAATGGAAATTATTAGGATCAATGCGACTGATACTACCCAATCATATTTAAGTTTAACATTATTAGTATTGTGGTGATTGTTTACAGCTCACAAAAGGTTTGAAGAATAATCTTTATTTTCCAAAAACTCAAAGTAATTTGTACCTCAACTTTAAAATCCAAAATAAAAGCTGGCTTTTTCTTGTTTTGTTTTCCAAGACAAGGGAGCAGCTCATCAGGAAGAACAAAATTATGGAGCTGTTCAAAAAATTCTCCACTTAACAGTCCAGACTGTCTAGCAAAAATTCAGTCCACCTGTCTCAAGACTCAATTTATGACTTTTTGACAATCTTATCTGTGAGGGCCGGTTAAGATGGTGAGACTTAAAGTTTATGATGGTCACATTATTATTTCTTTTGTAGTGCATGCTGCTCACGTCATTGAAAAAATCGTAAAAAACAACTCACGCCGTTTATCATGATTGCCTCTGGGTATGATTGTCACAAGGCTTTAAAACATGGTTAGAAGCCCATGACATTTTTTATGTTGTACCCAACAATCGTGAGAAAGTTGTAGCTTTAATTTACACAAAGCAACTAGCATCGTAGGCAATTCAGTAATGTCACACAGAATGAAGTTGCACTGTCTAAAACAGCCCTTATCTGCTGATATTTATGGTAACTTATCCATCGTTGATTGCTGTTTAAGGTAACTAAACCATTATGACTGTACCTTTAAGAGACAGATTAAAACAGCCAAGTCTGTCCCCTGCTAGAGAATCAGCCCCACACTGAAGTACAACAGCATTTGGCTTGTACACTTCCATTACCCTGGAAATAACCTGATGAAGAAAATGGTTTTGAATTTAACACACCCAAATCTTTTCAAATGTCAACGAAACAAGAGAGAAAAATCTGTTCAAATTAACCAAATTTTCAAAACAAAAACATCAAGTTTTTTCATTGAATGTGAGAAAACTGTGACTTGTCCTTACGGGATTGAAGATTTGTTCATAAGATTCATCATCAATTCCATCTCGGAGAGGAAAGTTCACAGCATAATATTTTCCTTTTCCAGCTCCAATATCCTGTAAATAAAGAAGCAAGATGTTGGTACATGCATATGAATACTTTCACTACTACAGTCAAGTCTAGACTTCTCGTTGTGTGGGTTCACAGTTACAAAATTCTGAAGTGAGGCCATTCAAATGAAAGCTATGAGCAGCACTTGAATCCTTAGCCTGAGAAAACAGCCGACAACTCGCGATGACGACACTTGAGCCCTCGCAAAACGATGTCTGAGTAACGAGTGCAGAAATTCCATACTAATGACGCGTCACTACCCAGATCTAGGTAGTGCTTCTGATTGGTTGAAATGTGAGGGAATTTTGTGTCAGCCAATCAGAAGCACTATCTAGATCTGGGTAGTGGATTGTGGTTTGTTATGCAGAACAAGTTGGTTCAGCAGATAAAATACTAAAGTGTGACTGTTCAAATGAAAGCAGTGTTTTCCTGTGGTACCGTTTCTTACGCAGTTAAGATGTTTTTAAGGTCTCTGGAATCTGTGGGTGAAATCCTAAAATGTCAGTTTCCAATACAAAGCTCTCAAGCTGTACTTTCTCCTCGATCTGTTTGTTTTCCAATATTTACAGCTATCAACTTAGATTCTTTCAAAAGTAAATGGATGCTGCCTTGAATATTTGGGTTACATGTAGAACCCAACTGTGAGACTTCAGAGCCCTCACATTAAATATTCTTTCAGTTCTCCTCCCTCTCAGGGTGATCACGCCCAAACAGTTTGTTTTAAAACCTGAAGAGTTAATTTATTTGGTAATGAGTTAGTTATTAACACCTGCCATTATACTCACCCTGAGGTCACCTGTTCCAGGGAAATATTCTCCATATTTATGGAATGATACTGTCATGACACGGTCAGTGGTGTAAAATGCCTCCTCTACACCATCACCATGGTGAATGTCAATATCAATGTACAACACACGCTGATGGTACCTAACACATCAATTAAAGCATATTTGAGACAGTAGATCTATGTGATCCAATACAAGAACCCTAGTGGTACCACATTATCCGTACAGCCCTGCACAAGCTTGCAAGTTACAAAACTATTTATAAAATCCCTGTATGGGGGCCATATGCATACAATATTAGCACAAGTGGTGTGGGGACAGAAAAAGCTGTACAAATGTCCCTAAGATTCAATTTAAACAATTTTGTCTCTGAAAAACTTCTCATTTTTGGCTTCAAAAGAAACAATGATAGTCACTGGATAGTAAACAAAGTGGAGGTAGATTTTAGTTTGGAAATCTATCGCCAGCTGTATTTAATTCATACTGTCTATCTAAATCAATAATAAACAGTACTGTTATAAATTAACCAACCATATGATACAATCCTTGGTTCTTAGGCATGGTGCATCAACTTTGCTACATTCAGGCCAAAATTTACCCATCTGGTCTCACAATGAGTCAGCACTTTTTCTTAGAGGAAATCTGACCTTGAAAAGGAAATCTGACCTTGAGGCAAGAAATAATTATCCTAAACTGTGCACTTGAGACTAACGGCAGTCAATAAGCAAAAGACTACTCAGGTTGGCTAACGGCTAAAAGCATTTCTGCTACTGCAACTTTGTATTGCCACGGTAGCAATTTGAAGTAACAAAGTTACAAAAGGGAATCTCAGGAAAACAAAGTACTTACTTCAGCAACTCGAGAATGGCCAAAACAATGTCATTGACATAACAAAATCCTGATGCTTCAGATTTCTTTGCATGGTGCAAGCCACCTGCCCAGTTGATTGCAACATCTGTTTGTTGTTTATTCAGCTTAACTGCTCCCGCTGCAAATAAAGAATGTAAAACAGTCACAAACAACACAACATAAAACGATGATGGCTCAGCAACCAGTAGAAGGAGGGTGGAAGCACTAATCAGATTAAGTTAGTTTCACTCACCAATAGAACCACCAGTTGACAGCTGGCAAAACTCAAACAATCCATCAAACACTGGACAATCCTCTCCAACATTGACTGAAAACAACAACAACAACAACAAAACAGGATAAGCATCCAGTTCACCACTAGAAAATTGCACTTCAAGGTTCTTGAATTTCTAAAATTATGTAATTGTGTTACAGGGAACTAAAGATGTTAACTGTATGAAACTGAAAACTGTTCCACTTTTCACTTCCACTGCCATTAAACTTTGAAACAATTACAAAGAAAAGAAAATATTTGTGAAAAAACAACAAAGTCTGCTTGCACATCATTGCCCATTTGTTTACATTTTATGATAGGTAGCTAGGAATTTGACAAATCAAAGTCAAATAAAAGTGTTCGTGGTTGGGTGGTTTGCTCTGAAAAGTATTTAACTGCATACAATAATAATAATTAAGTTATTAAAGGAATTATTAAATTATTAAAGGAATAAATGTCACAATCCTCCAAAAACAGGAAAGAGGCATTTTGTAACACGACACCTCAATCATTCTTATTTGGAATTGTGCAGCAACAGTAGGGTTATCCACAAAATGGGAGTCGTTAACAGAAAAATATATATTATTTTAAGTCATAAATAACTTCGGGGGTGTTTACATGCTACTTGTACAAGTTTTATACCATTAAAAGCTCATCCTGTTTGACTCTTGAGGATCTGTAATTGTTAACACGATACTGGCCAAAAATCTCATACCCGTGCGAGTTCATCCCAGAAGCTGTACCAGATCAAGATTCTTATTCCAGCTCAAAGACTTATTGGTGTATATGCGTTATGACTGTTCATTTATATCCCTTTTAGGTTTAACCATTGTATTTTTAATAAACTCACACGGCCGTATTAAAAACAGTGTATATGAACACGTTATAAAGTTTTCATCTAATACCAGAGTAAAGTCGCACTTGTATTGAGTAAACATCCCCTTACCTAGATTAGTCCAAGTATCACACAGGCTTCAGGGTCAAAAGGAATCAATAAGCTAGGGAAAACCCTTCATCATACAATGATGATGATAACTGCAATTAAAATTTCCCTTCCTAACTCAATCAGAGGACGATAATGAAATAAAGTATCTACAAATGAACAATATTTGCCTAAAACGATGGCCTAGACGTAACCTGGATTGCCAACTTCCGTTTAATGGAAGAATGCATGGGAAAGCGCATGTTGGTCTTATTATTTTCTACTCACATCTTTGCATTTGTTTTGTATACTCAGACATATTATCAGGCCTTATGGTCTTCAGAAACTTGATGTAATCATCTGAATGGTATTTAGTCATCTCATCCATGTTCGCTTTATGCGGGCGCTAAATTGAAGAAACGTGAAAAAGGTAAACGGATGGCAAATTTCATTTCATTCAAACGAAAGAAATTATGATATGTAAGCTTACATTCTCCAAAATTAACAATGCCAATTCTCTCAAGCAAAAAATCCAGGTAGTATACTTACATAGATCTCCATTTTTCTGTACAGGCCATAGTTCAAAAGTAAGTTGTGGGTCATTCGAATGCGATGCGGCTTCATCGGATGGCCTTGGCCGTAATAGTAGTTCCCGATGTCACCTTTGTTCGGAACACGAAAAAGAAGATAGAACACAAAGACAAAATTAGACAACTTACACCACAAAATAAGCAATAAAACTTCACCAAACTAGTCTTAGGTATTTTGTATACAAGCAGTTATAATGCGGAGGGTTAATTTGACGCTTACCATCGTAATAGTAGCAAACTCTTTTCTTTCCGCCGGGAGTTGTGTACGCCATGCCGGGTGATTATTCTTGCTTTCTTCAGCGCGAGTACTCGGCGCGACTTTGAAACACACAAGTCAGTCACGTGATCCATCTTGTCCAATCAGCAGCAGCATTTCCTTTCAAATCATGCTTGTTTATTACTTCTCAATACGACTTTCGGCTATTGAGCCATTAATGGATTACAATGATTACCCCGGCACGTTCTAATGCATGCGTTGGCGTGCAAATACGCATTGCCGTTTTAATAGTTCGTGACTCCTTTCACAGAAGAAATGCCGATGTTGACACCGAAATCAACTTATTAGTTCATTGTTTAATTTGTTGATAGCCCGTATTGAAATAATATTTTGAAAACTTGTCTGGACGTATTTCCGTTTTCTTCTTTTATTATTATTATTTTTTTTATTTTTATTTATTATTATTATTTTTTTTTGTTACATACAAAAAACTAAGAAAAAGTCTTGGAAATAGAATTGAATTGAATTTTCAATCTTCGAAACTGTTGGGCTTATCATCTGGATTGGATTTTTAGCGCGTCCAAAAATCAATATGCTTTATCCTGATAAACTTTGTAGCCGAGTCCGCGCCGAATTCGGAGAAACGTTAGGAAATTTAAGTCCTAATTTTTTAAGTTTTTGTTTTCTTGTATTATTTTCTTTTGGAGATTACATGGCATACTCAAGTACCCTACGCTGCGGACAGACGCACAAATTTCCTCATCAAGCAGGCTGGGCTACAAAGCGGGTAAGACCCAATACTAGACGCATACGCATGTGACGCGTGACATGATTCTGTCTTCAGACACCTTCAAAAATCGGAAGTGACTCATGCTCGGAGACCAAGGGGCAGATATATCCAGATAGTCGGACGAAATCGGTGCGAGCGCACGTAAGCATGACATAATAAGTTTGTAAACCTTCGCTTGCACCGATTTCAGCCGTTTTAACTTCCTCCCATCTCAACCCTCTTACAGTTCCGAAGACGGAAGTGTAATATATCTTAGATCATGAAGAGCAATTTTCGACGTTGTTCGCAATTTTTTCTTTTGTTCTGTTTTTAGTTTTTTGTTTTTGTTTTTCTAGACCGTGAAAATTGGATATTGGTCTTAATTTAACAGAAGTTTTGACAACCTCTCTAATTACTCGCAAAATGGCGAAAATTTTCCTGCAATATGGTAATTTGTTAAGAACAAGCGTGCCAGTCACTTGAGCAATGCTAAGAATACTTGACAATTCATAGTATATTATTACATCGACATCTACACTGACAACGTAATGGACATTTGCATTGACGTTTACAATACATTAACTTAGAACAGCAAAAAGGAAGAAAAGAGCGAATCAACTTAAGTGGTAAGTACCTACTTGTGGGCACATCTCTCTTACTAGCTTTTCTTTCGGTTTCCTATTTGATGGTGATTTTGGTCTGAAATCCTTGAATTGTGGGTCGAGTTTGACTTCTTCTGCAGTCCCACAGAAACAGCTTTCCAATTAATATACTGAGTAGTTCAGTAAGTTAAGCAAAGGGCATTGTTCAGTTATTATTCCAAATATGACATCTTGGAGAGTAAAGTGAATTTGCTGATTTGAAAGTTCGTGCCACTGATAAAGAAGATGGTACAATGTTTCCGGATCAGCCTTGCAAAAGAACGCGGATAGTCTGTTTTAAAACCTGTTTTATGTAGTTTGGTGTTAGTGTAGAGAACAAATTAAAGTTAAGCACTTCATAATGAAACCCTTTCCAGTCACTCAGATTTCTTACACTCCAGTAATTCGTGAATATCCCGTCTACTGATTAGCATAAATTTGGACGGTTTAACTTATTTACTTTTTACAGGGTTTGATTCGAATTTTGTTGCCTATAGCAGCTCTCTTCTTGGCCACCGCTGGATTTTTTGACATTTATGAACACTCTAGGGTATTTGATATACTGCTTACGCTTCTTCGCCTGGAGGAGTCCATAAAAATGTGACGGGGATGCTCGTAGTACATTTAAGAATAGAAAACTAAAATGATCATCTTTGGAATTATCCTAGTGCCTTTAAAGTTAGCGGCTCAAAAAAAATTATACATAATGTAACTATTTGTGAGATTTGGTATCTATCACAACGGAAATTAAATTCTACCCATGCCCTCAAAACGAGATTCTGCTACTTCAGTTCCCCCGGGAGTTCACACTGCGGGAAACAAAGGAAAGGCGGTGGGGGGAGGAATATTGCAAAGCGGCAAAAGAAATGCTGGGCAATCTCCCCTCCCCCCTGCGGCAGAGCTCGCATGTGCCAGTAAGTTTCAGTCCTTCCTTTTCTACCCAGCAAAGCGAAAATCTGGGATCAAATGCCGATTAGATAACAAGAAACACCGGTGCTCCTGGATTCGACGAAAATGCTCAATCTTCGGGCGTCGCGGGTCACGAGTGAAATGTACTCACCCGCGACAGGATGCCCGGGACGTGCGATCCGCGAAGATTATATTAGATACTCCCCTTCACGGCGTCAGCAGCTTCATAACAGTGAGACCAGATGCCAACACAATTCTATCAGAGCTCATATTTCCTTTATTTTTAACAATACAACTCAAACAAGAAACGGTAGTTATCGAACTTCCTAGGTGATGTACACCATCTAAGAATAAGGAATGAGGGCGTAACTAAATTTTTTTTCTGCAAATCTTATACGCGCGATTAAGCAAATATTAGTTTTCAGTTTGCGCGAAGGGATTTTTAACCTAAAATTTGGATTTTTTTCCAACCTATTGTGTTTATGCATTACTATAAGAAGTTCGTTTTTATAGTTCATCATGGTTTGAATCCTCTGGTTCATCTTCGATGAAGACCTTGTAGTTGTTCATGATTTCATCCATGGACAGTTTGCCGTCTTTGTTGTCATCTGCTTCTTTGATGAGAGTTTTCGGTTCTTCGGTGGAGAAGTCATCGTCGGGGAACAGCCAGTTTTTCATTTCTTCTTTGTCCAGCTTATCGTTATTGTCCTTATCAAAGTTTTTGGTGAAATCCTTCTCCATTTCCTCTTTCGCGTCATCGTTAACATCGCTGAAAGTGGCTGTGAAGGAGTGAGATTGAGCAGTGAGTTAGCTAGCGAATGTGACAGGGACTGGGGACAAGCCATGTGAGGTACCGCGTAGCACTCGTGTTATGAATGTGGAAAATTTTAAAGTGTATGTGAGAGTGCTGTGAACTGACAAGCCGCACGTCTCTTTCGTGTCCCTTATAAGGAAGAAATCGAAAAGGCACGAAAAGAGCTCAACAAGGGCGCGGGAGATCTTTGGGAACCTCCCAAGAGCAAAATAAGTATTGCCTAAAAAAAATTTCCTGAAGTCTGAAACTCCCTTTCGCTTCACGTAAGTTGAAGACAATTTTCTCACCTAAAAATTCTTTCTTTGATATCTGTCCGTCCTTGTCTTTATCGTGTTTATTGAGACTATCTTGGATCACAAAGTCCGCCATTCGGGCATTATCCTGCAGAAAAAAAAAGCAAATTAACCAACATTAAACTGAGTCACGCAAATTTTTTGCAAAAGAAACCCTTCATCGAAAGAGTTTGTTCTGCTGAATCTCTTTCGCTTCTTAGTGTTCTAAATTTTACAATGATCGAATGTAGATGCATGTGCCGTTTGCCCTAATTTCTTTTCAGCGGGGTGGTGAAAGAAACTGAAAATTGGTTGGCATTGTAGATGGATTGCGCATTCGTTACTGGCGGACTTGTTTTCCTTACCCCAGGATGGTAAAATGCCGTGTATTCTTCCAAATCTAAGTTGCCATCCCCATCCTCGTCAGCGAATTTAAATTTCTCTTCATCTTCTTTGATTTGCTCTTTGGTTTCATCATCCTTGCCATCATCGGAGAAATGTCCTTTTTTGAATTCCTCCCAAGATACTTTACCATCCTTGTCTGTAAGGAAATAGAATTAAGTTCCCCTTAAAAACATATTTAGTTTATTCGCTGTCAGGCAGTTGAATCCAAGTTTGGAAATTCAGCCGAGGTAGAAATGAGATTACAAATATCAGTAATTTTGAAAGCGATCCACAAAATGGTTCGTTTCTCTTTATTAGGTTTTAAAAACATTGGGTTCCAGGCGATCTCAGTTTTCAGTCACCAGTAACGTATTGACTGGTTACCTGCACTAAGAGGCGAAATCTTGAACAACAAAACTTGAGTGCACTGACGGACAAAATGCTTACCTTCATCATGCTGTTTCATGGTTTCCAAGACCTCCTTTTTCCTGTACTCTTTTGTGGTCACGTGGAATCTCTGTCTGATCTCACCTTCCGTCAGGAAGCCGTCTTTGTTCAGATCCACTTCATCTTTGATAAGCTGCGCTAATTTAGCTTTTGCATCTTCCGGGGAAAGCCCTTTGAATTCCGTGTAGTTATCTCCTGACGAAAGCGAGAGAGAGAAACTACAATAAGACAACATAATTACGTGCAACGCACAATTAAGTAAAGTAAGAGAAGAGAAATGCAGACAGAAAAAAAAAAAGAGCAGAGAAGTGAAGACAGATGAAGGCAGGAGCTGGTGCCATCCACTTCACTCGTGGCCCTGAATAACAATGGAGGTAGTGTCGTAAGAAACCCATGAAAATAGAGTCTAAAGAGCTTATAAAGGTGTAGTGCTTTACTGAGAATCTAAACTTGGGAAAATGTACAAATTTGCGGAATTATTTGTGGTCGAGATCATCCTCTCTTCTGAGTTACATTTGATTATCACTAGTTATTTCTATGGGTTCGGTTGGCTTTTCCTTTGGTAAAAGTAGTTGCAGAACAGGCGATCGCGTGCTGGAAACAGTCACAAAGGAGACTGCTTGCAAGGCTGAAAAGAAATGAAACGTGGGAACTCGGTGCGAAGTTTAAGGTCTTCACTTTTCCGGCTGAGTTCTGTGACTGATCCAAACACCCGTATACATTTCTAAATGCTTAATTATTTTTTCAAAAGCTTAATTATCTCCTGCAACAGAGGCTTGACACTTGACATTTGCAGGAGCCAAATCACCAGCAAAAGAGGACGTCATGCATTGGTACCTCCCTGTGTTTTTAGTTTGTAAAACGTTTTTGTAACTTTCAAGTTTTTAATTATTAATTGCGCGCACAAGCTAGCCGAAAGATGTTTTGAGTCTCCGCCTCTTCATTCCCCGTTGTCTTTGTAATATTTTGTTAATTTTACTTCTGTTAATTAACACTGTTTTTGAAAACCTGCGCAGGTTCTCTTCTTGCAGCTGCAGGTTAATACAGGTAAAGCCGGCTGAATTTTAAATTAAGGAATTGATACTTAAGGTAATTGAAAATTAACATCAGAACCATCAATTGTAATTTTATAGGACCAGAAATAAGTAAAAATCTTTTTCTTTCCTAAATATTTCTCATGCGGCTTGTATCTGAAAAAAAAGGCCAGTAGGTCTACCTTTCATAGCGTAGGTGCACATGTTGGAGGTAGGACACAAGGAAAAAGTTCTCAAGTAAATTGAACGTGCCATGCTTAATTAACGGCCTGTTTAATTGGTTTCTGAACAGATTGTCTAACCCATGTCTGGAGTTAAAATTTTTACTCTTGAATTCAATGCAGTATGTGGTTGAGACTGGAATCCTACCATAAATACCACAATGATCGCCACTGAGCAGTCCGTCATGCCAGTCCCTTCGTTTTTATGATATTTTCAAGTTTTTTTTCCCCATTTTTGAGCTTGGTAACTAATAGTACTAAAATATTTAATTGCTTTAGTGAAAAAAACTG
Source organism: Siderastrea siderea (assembly GCA_964030785.1). NCBI lineage: Eukaryota > Metazoa > Cnidaria > Anthozoa > Scleractinia > Rhizangiidae > Siderastrea > Siderastrea siderea. The sequence goes on from OZ034978.1 coordinate 21,862,477, forward strand.
GGTTGTGTTTGTGTCCTACTTACCCAAAAACGCGTCATGTTCAATATGGCTGTTGTCATGTTCATCGTCCCCCTCATCTCCTTGACTTTCGTCTTCACCTTCCTCCTCGTCACCTTCATCTTCCTCGTCATCGCTTTTATCATCGCCTTCTTTGTCCTCGTCCTCTGCGTCCTCTTTATCTGGGTCTTGTTCGTCCGATTGATCTTCAGGTTCTTCATCGTGTTCGTCCTCTGAATGGCCGGGCGGCAAATCATCATGAGATTTAACTACACTCAGACTAAGTCCTACAATGAACAGAGCTAGCCACCACCATCGAAACATCTTGAGTTAAAATCTTAAAACGCGCGCGTTACAACAGGCTCTTGTGTTGTGGAAAGAGTAGCAGCAAGTCTTTGTCCTTGAAAGCAACTAAAATCAAATCAGCGAGGTTCAAATTTATGACACGTGTGTTTTTAGTTTGGAAGAAATGCGTGCCGTTATTAGAGTGGTACGTTAAACAAAACATTACCAGCCTGCTGCCCTTTGAGTAAAATATTTTGGATTTAGTAGATCTCTAAATACCCTTATTATATATGTGGCACCTTTTTATTGGTTGGGAGAACAAAATTAGTTAATATATAGATTGGAACAAATTGGCTAGATAAATTGTATGCCTTTTCAACGAATCCCTTTTATTCCATTCCAGAACATGTGAACTGGACATCTCAGAGGCACATTAAATGATTTTTTTACGTATAAACAACATGCACTACCGCCTTTAACTGAAATGAACTGGTCTATGGCATGGGTAGAAAAGATGGCGCATTGTTTCTGGCAATACAGGTAGTAGCAAGAAATTCAATTGCCGAAGAAAACTGAACTGATTAGGGCAGTTAACACTGCGTTAAACAATCTGTCATGTCAGTATTGAAAATAGAAGCTTGACCGGCTGAGGAATATTAATTCGAGTGTTTTTTCTTTCAAGTGGGGGCCATGCAAGCACTCTTAACAGAAAAAAAAATTCTTCTATAAGAGTTAGCTTGTATTATGTCCTCCTCGTGTGGACGGTTCAGTTATTCGCCGTTAAATGCTTTCTGTTTTCACCAGCTGGGAGGGAGGGATGTAAGGCGCCTCTCATTCATCCCTCTTTTCACGCGAGCATGAAACAGCTGGCTCGTCCTGAGACTTGATCATGATTACAGAACTTCAAAGAAACATTTTGCAAGATAAACCAGAAGAAAATTTCTTTTAATTTCAGTAAGCAGAATGGACTGCATCATGCAGTAGTACAACCGATAATAGCATACCGACTGCTTGGCGTTATAAAGATAAAGAAATTTTAATTGAAAATACTCTCTACCTCAGCTCAATCAGGCTAGTTAACAAAATGATATTTATAAAAAAGTCAAACTGCATTATTAAGCCTTGGAAGCCTTGGACGTCTTAGAATACCAGGCGTCTGTAAGGTTGCCGTGCATCATATTGACAACAAATGAGGCCATCTAAGAAGGCCATTCCTGGTATGATTCCTTGTGATCTCGTACCACCAACTAAAGTCGACTGGCCAGCTCTGGTACTAAAGATAAAGGATAAATTAAAAATGACACCACGAGTATATATGGTGTGAGTATTTGCAAATATACTGTAAAAGAAACTCTCTAAAATGAAATCGGAATTATATACAAGTAATAAAATTCATAAATAGCATTCTAGAATAAAAGGTAGGACAGCAGCCATTCTCAGGGAGCTGAATGTTGCTTAATTAGTGAAAAGAGTATCTTCTCCTGAATTTCGATTTCGACAAATTGGAGTTCATTGATTTGAAACCCTGTCAAAATGAGGAAGACTGACCAGAGACACGTTTTTTCCTATCCACAATACCCTGTGTACTTTGAAACGTTTGAAACGACAGAAAATTACATAAAAATGGCAGTGCTCTAGAACTGATAAAATTAATACGCTCGAGTCAAATAATATATCCAACACTGAAAAGACCCACTGAGTTTCTGACAGACGATCAAAAACGTCTGGAGTTTCTTTTAGCAATTTTGAGGCATGTACTTTTTTATCACCCTTATTCCAGTACAAACTGTATAAATATAAGTTTGTTTTCATCTAAAATCCTTCTGTGAAGATGTCTGATCGCTTAGCGACACCGAAAGTCACGCAAGTTGGATTTGCTGGATATACGTCATCATCGATGAAGTACTTCTTCTTGCTCGAATTTCTTAGCCACTTGATAAAGGTTGATGAAATTGTCTTTCTTTTGACTTTGATCGAGTTCCACCGATTACTGTAGACCACTTGGCCATGATCAACGCAGGCATCCGCGAACAATCCAATGTTGGATTTCTTGAAGACAGGTGCCATGGCTCTTAAGGTGGCTTTTCTGAATTTTTTGATAAGTTTCACTTCCTTTTTTGTACAGGAGTACGGATTAGAGGCACAGTCAATTTCCCAGATATGCTGCAACTGCCACGAGTCGTACAACGGGTTAACAATGAACATCTTACTCTTAACAAACGGTAGAAAATATTGCGGAAAGATGCACTTCCAGAGATCTTTACCAGACATTTCGTCGACGCATTTTTGTGGAACCCCATCCGTGCAATCGTGAAGCTTGAAAACGTTTTGCATCTCCTTACGGAATTTAGGATGTCCCTTGTGCTTCCGGGAATGTGTGTCCAGGAAAAATCCTGAATCAGCTAAGGCGCGGAAGCGAACTTTTCGTGGTAGTTTAGATCGCACAAAGTCAGCATGCAGCATAACTGCAAGTCCTCCAGCAGAGGTACCAGAAAAAACAACATGTCGAGAGCGTTTGAGATCCGTGTCAGATAGCAACTCGGACAAGGTGGAGTCTAAGATTCGCAATCCTCGGAAATAAAGCAAGGACCCTTCAACTTCTACTGGATCAGACCTGTTGCCCGAAAAAGACGATCCATCGCAGTATGGGAGATAAGCGACATTCCAGTTGTAGAATTTTGGGTTCTCTTCTTTCTTGCTTGATAAAAGTCCACCAGGATTCACAAGGGGTTTAAAGAAGAGTGAAGACCCCAAGTGCATTTGACTTCTTTCCAAACAAGATTCCTCAGTGTCGCACCAAGCCCCACCTTGCAGATAGATAATCCATTTCTTGCTACCTGCACCAGAGCCCCTTTTTAAATAGTATCCGGGGGCAGAACCGTCAAGACACACGGCCCCTTGACTGTCAGCGTTTTTCAGTGAATGGTACTCGTATTCACTAGTCGGTTCTGTCTGGTAGGACTGATAAGGGCTCATCTGCTGTTGTGCAGGATAAGTGCCTGGGTAGGGGTAATATACGGACGGATGTTGCACTTGTGGTGAGTATTGAACATTAGAGTTTGGCTGCTGGAGATTCACCTGGTTATCATTGGCAATGCCTTTTGGTACCTTGTGATGATGATGATGATGTTTGTGATGGCGGTGACGATGATCATGATGACGGTGATGGTGACCATGGCGACGGTGACCATGGTGGTGATAATGCTTGTGATGGTGTTTGGGATGTTTTTTCACTTTCTCCGCTTCCAAGGTTTCGTTGCTAACACTGCCATTAAAGATGCCGCTGTCTGCGTGATGGCTCAGAGCCCTAGATGCATCATCATCCTCTTCCTTGTTTGTTTGATCCTCGTTTTTGTCGTGGTGATGACGAAGATGATGCAGTTTATGATGTCGATGCTTTTTTCTGTGGAACTGCACATGTTCTTCGCTGTGGTTTCCCCTGAAAACATCACTGTCCAGCTTGGAGAGGATTTCTTTCGTTATAGCCGAGTGAGATTTAGCGTGTCCAGATTCTCCTGAAGCCTCGCTCGCGCTTCCATCATCTAAGATGTCTCGGAATACGGGAGACGGCTCTCCCTTATTGTTGTCAGGGCGACTTATCTCGCTCTTGCTCCTTCCTGCATCATTTTCGCCTTCTCCAGGAATCAAAAGTCTGGCCTCCTCTTCACTGATAGAGTCGTCCAAGTAACTGTCCTCATCCTCGAGCCCAGGACCCAAGTCTCCTTCGGTTCCGAAATCTTTAAACAGCTTGTCATATTCGCTGTCATCGTTCAAATTTTCCGCCTTGTTTTTCCTGTAAATGTCACTTCTTTTCTTTGGGCTCATTCCTTGTTTTTTACGAACATCAGGTGCCATGATTTTTACCTCCCCTTCGTTTTCATTGCTTTTTGTATCTTCCCTGTCGTTTTCGTTCATTGACGATTCTTCTTCAATATTAGCACTTCCACTGATGTCTTCATTCGTTTCACGTTCTGTAGATTCCGATTCATCCTTAGCAGGACGTTCTTCTTCTTGTTTGTTATCTTCAGGTACATCGTGGTCATCCGTTGTAGTTTCTTGAGCAGATTTAGCAGAGTTATGCTCGATATCACTGCTTTCGGGAATATCCACCATGTAACTCGTTGGGTAGCTTCCGCTGCCTGACGTGTCAGAATTTTCCATGTCCTCGCTTGGAGATTCCTCACTCGCCTCTCCACTCCCACTGAGATCTTTCTCCTCTTCGGACGGTACTGCTCCACTTTCCTCTAAACCGCGTGATGCTTTTGCTATTAAACTCTTTGCAACTTTACTTTCTGTTTGTAACGATCCAGTCCTATACCACAAATACTCCCCAGGTTTGCCAGACTTTGACGCATCTTGTTGGGCCTCAGAATTGGAGCTCTGAATATGCCTCGATGATACAATAACAATCAACGCTAATGTGTAAAGAAACGTCAAATTCAACCAAGAAAACAGAAATTCCATGTCTTATGATAAAATCGCAGATTCACCCCTGCGACTATTCAACCTGGAAGTAAGGGGGCAAATGTCCTTGAACTTTCCTGAGGTAATTTGATGTCACACCCACCCAGGTATCAGCGTTCCTTCTTTAGCTTCTTATCTTGATTGTTTTAGAGACAAATCATTAGCCGAAAGGAATAAATACAGGCTATAGACTAGTTTGTTGTAAGAGCGAAAGCAAAACAACTAAGACAAAGATCATTGCCTAACTTACACAGTTCAGTGTTCATAATTGATATTAAGTCAACAAAGCTGGTGGTTGTGTGTTCATATTACTCACTCTTGTTGTGAAAAGTCACACCTCAGTTGAAGACACAAGCTGAACACCTGTTGTCTGTTAAGCAATGTTCAGTCAGATTGAGACTGGTCATTTGACTCCTGTCATTGTGACAATCAAATAAGGAGCCAAGACATAATCACACTTACGTGGAGAACGAACTTTGTTTAATTGAGAACTAGTCTTAACTAAGCGTTCCTTTGATTGCGGCAGTTCTGTTTTTGCAATTCGTGTCAGTTGTTTTGAAACCAGGTCATTTGTTTGAAGTAACAACATATTAGCAATGCAGTAAAACGGTCGAGTGACATGGAGTTTAAGGAGTCGCCCGCGTATACACCACAAGAAATCCATTAATTTCCTCAGAGGAAATCACGCGCATTTCGCTTAACTTTCAACTTTCCCTGAGAAAAAGGAAGGCACGTACTCTAGTCTAGGCAGAAAAAAAAGTACGGGAATAGAATCTAACGGTTTTTGGTCCTTGCCATTCGTACCATACAGCTATGATCGCAAAGTGTCTGAAAACAAACTTCCCTCCTCTCCCGAACATTGACAGTCAATCACTCCCCCCAAGCCCTAGAGGCAACAATCCGTTCCATAAATAGCCTTTCCCCGTAAGCGGGATGGTATTTTTAATTTTACACCTTGAAACCTTTATGTTTCATTCCGAGTTTCTTTCATTTTTTACATTCCATATTATTGCATATTTCGAATAGAAGAACAGTTAATCTTTTATCTTAAAATGACGTCTTCCCAAGACTGTCTGCTCGTCAGGGAGTTCAATACTTGTCTTCACTTTAATCGTTTCCTCTCTTCTCTCCACACTCTTTGAAATTTAATTGACGGTTTTCGTAAACCTTCTTTCTCCTGGAATATTTATTTCCTGTTCGTTCCAAGCCTCATTAGCAGTGCGAAAATGCTTGTCTGTCATCAACAAGGGCTCCTTGAGAATTCGTAGAGGATACTCCCGCGTCCGCGAGAAAAAGGGCCCGTGTACCATTGTTACGCAAACAGACTCCAAGGCTCCGTTATTTGCGTGACGTACTGCGTATCCGATAAACTGGCGTGACATGTTGAAATGTTTTATCTGATGACGTTGGTACCATTCAAAGCAAGCTCTTCACCATGTATGGTCCTTCCAGCTCGTAACCAATTCTACGGTAATAATTTCTGGTGCCAACTCCTACGTGAAAAACAATGAAAAGAAATTAAATCACTTTATTGATGAGTTTTTTCTTGTTGCCTGGGAAAGGAACGGAAAGGGAGGGGAGGGGAGGGTAGAGAATGTGAAAAAACACTTATACTTGACACGAACTGACTTGCACTATATTGGAACTTTGTTCTGTTTTTTTCGAAGCATCGCAGAACGCCCAGCCTAAGCCAACAATAATTCTCTGTCTTTTTGTATACACAAAGAATCCGGAACTAACGAGACACGCCTTTGAGGCAAAGTCTGTGGGCATACCTTACCCAAAAAGAATACGCCCTAATGTCACTCAATAATAATGGAAGATAAATTAAATGTAGTACTGGATCCACCGACGATACCTGAAATAACAGCGATTTTCACTGAACCATGTTCATCACGAGCGATTCTCTCTGCCTCCTCCATTAACAGCATTCCGAAACCCTAAAAGTTAACAAAGCACGCGTTAATGTGGTTTAACCGCGTAAACGAGACCGAAATTGAACTTTCTAACGAGCAAATTACCTTTAATGAAATACCCGACTTTCATCAATTATCAGAATACCCAAGACGCAGACTACACTTATTTGTTATTCTTTTGAAACAATATGTCTACAGTTGTGTCTTGAGAAAAAACCGATCCAGAAAGAATTCCAAAATAAAATGTTGATGCAATGGCAAATAGAGAAATGTGCTCTTCACTAATTCTGTTTCTCCCCTTCGAAAAATTAATACTTTAAAAAGCAGGGAAGACTCGAAGCGATATATTTATAGCTATACGTAAGCACTACTGTAATGAATGTAGATTGTAAATAACTCGTAGGTGCCTTTCGATTGATATCTTGTAATTTTTTTTTCTGTTCTTTATTAATTTTTTTTTACTTGTTCTTTTCTTTTCTTTTATTCCTTTATTCAGTATTGTTTTTTCTTCTTAGCTGTATCACATTTTTTGTATTAGCCAATGTAATGTAAATTGTATATGTAAGTGTGTGCATTAAAAAAAAAAAGCACGCGTTACACGGCGTTACACGCACGCTTCACGCAAGCATAGAAAGCGGTGTTGTCGTAGAAATAACACCACAGTCATCATATCCAGTCAGCCACTCTGAACAAACCACAAATAATTTAATGAACAAACAGAGCGCTTAGCAAAAAGACGTAACCGGTGTCAAGCGCGGAAAATTTTGCGTGAGTTAAGTTACGATTAATTCAAACAAAGGCACGTTTTCCCTACTTGATTCGATGCAAAGAAAAGGAGGTGATGGGGGTGGGGGGCGGGGGGGGGGGGGGGGGCGCAGGTATTTGTTTTTCTTAACTAACACAACTTAAGAGTTAACGGTAACTGGATGGATTAAATTTGTTGCGGAACAACTCCAACTTTTTGATTGCGGCAATCCCACCCTGCCGCTGACCTCCTATCAACTCACTTGATGCTGAAATTTGGATGGATCACGAGCACTGATTGGAACCACACTTCCGTAGCTACGGCAACAATGTCAAGGACAGCACTGGTTACACTGTGTCATATATAAAAAACTTGGCGTTTGATTGGTCAAGAAGTTGGGACAGTTTTCAGTTGGTTGTCGTAAAACCAAACACAATGTAATTCCTCTGTCTGACCAATCACAACGAATGCAAACAACAAAATGAACCAATCAAAACACTGAACTCAAAGCTAAAACATGCAACAAGGAAAGGAAGGAGCATGCCAGCAAACTTAAAAACCAATTTAAAAAAAAGCTTTGCTGAGTAACACCGACCTTATTTCCCAGAACTCCACTCGCTTACTTCTTGAGAGACGAAGAGAGTGAAGCCTGGGAATGACTTTCTTAAACAATGGAGGTCAACCAGATGCGCTGCATTTGAGAGCATTTGAATTTTGCGAAGAATTTCGTTTCAAAATTCGCACACTGGGGCCGAAAAGACGCAACAAACGGGTTGAATCCCTTTATTTTAGGTATTTTATACTTCTCTCAAGTTCATACTGGTGGTAGGTTGACAGCAAACTTCCCAGAATAGGAATGGGAAAATACAACAAATGCCTCACATCTGTAACTTCTACCACCTCTCCCCTGCAGCGTAAAATTGTTAGCAAAGGATACACATGAAGTTCTCTGACGATTGAACAGCCTCCCTTTAGCTCAGGTCTAAAGGTCTCCTCTGAGCATTTCCTTAGTCGCAATAAGCCCACAAGGATATTTAAACATCATTAAGGAAAGAACATCATTTTCCCATTAGTTTACACTGAACACAAGAAATACTAGACGCCATTAAGTATACTACACTAAACAATGTTTATCTTTGTTTATCCCTAATAAAGTGGAACGATTGTGAACTTCAAAAACTAAGGAGCTATGAAGGGAGTTTTTTCAAAGTATGGAAGCTTGCTTATAAAAAACAAAGACTTTCCACCATCTAATATGTCATCTGTCAAATTAACAAAATACTTTTCCGAAGTAAGCCTAGAATCAGAATTGCGTGACTGTGCGTGACTGTGCGTGACTGTGCGTGACTGTCGCAAACAGTACTTTGTGCAAAGGATATCTTGCTCTGGATCTTCATATGAAAGAAAGGTTTCCCATCCACCATTGGCCACATAGTCACGGCGAATAAGTTCAATCTGCAGATATAACATATTTTGTTACATAAATGCTTTACTACAAATTTCTTACTATTTATACAAATGAAACAAACGGAAGAGAAGAGTAAGATGCAAAATGAAATAACATTTGTCTTACTTCAAAAGGTCGCACTTTATGGTGAATCTCCTGTATTCCAACCTCACGAGTGCGAACATCACGGCACTAATAAACATAATGAGCAAGATTACCAATAGTTACTGCACTAAGTGGGGTAGAATTCAGAGGGTATTTATGCCAACAATTTCAAATACAGTCAAACCTGTATTAAGCGGTCAAGCTTGGGGAATGGGTAAGCGACCGTTTGATACAGGTTGACCGTTGAACACAAGTTTGACAGGACTTGAATAGGAAAGAAAATCGAGGAAAAAGACTAAAGTGAAGGAAGACCTGTCACAAGACGAGTTGTCCACAAAGCGTTTTATACTGTCCTCTTGTTGTGATACACGAAAAGAAACTACATAATTTGCTCACTGGCAGGGAACACAGCAATGTAGTATGTATTAAATACATTGCTGTGTTCCCTGCCAGTGAGCAAATTATGTAGTTTCTTTTCGTGTATCACAACAAGAGGACAGTATAAAACGCTTTGTGGACAACTCGTCTTGTGACAGGTATTTTCACCTGTATTAAGCGGTCACTTTGTTAAGATTTCTCTTAACAAAGTGACCGCTTAATACAGGTGAAAACAATAAAAATAACTCGTTGGCACTTATGAATGGGTGACAGCGAGAGGTGACCGCTTAACAGAGGGTAACCACTTAAAACAGGTTGACTGTATAATTGAAAGCAGAGTAACTGTCAAATTACTAGTATCAACTTGCAAAACGTTACACCAGGACACCCACATAAAATGTGCATGAATCACATGGTAATAGGTCTGCAAACACCAACCAAAGTCGATAATTTTGTTATTAATAAATCTTTAATTCCCGGATTTTTCCCAGCAATTACAATAATAATAATCATTATACAGCAGCAGCAGAAAAAATCGCAAAAACCAGAAGTTGATTTTACTAACTGAGCGTACCTAACAAATTTTCAGAACACTGAAAGGCATTAAACCTACTATGACGGTAAAAAGAAAAGATGTTTTAAGCTTGACATGTTACCTGTGTTCCCAGGTCCCTCATCCGTGCTAGTGCCAGTTCTCTTAGGTTACCATGCTCCACACCAGAGCTCACCAGGGGCATGGGTATGTCCCTGAAATCATTCATGTAAGTTATAAGGCCAGTGCAGGGAAAAAACAAGATTTGTCGGTGAAATGTACAACAGATTTGATTCGTAGAGGACATAAAAATGTGCACATAGTTGTCAGCTTTAACGAGCATGCAAAGTTTTAAGTCAAGAACCTAACATAGAGCGATTTTCAGTTGTCATAAAAGCAAAACTGCCCTAGTAATTTAACTGACTAATCAGAACTGACACAAATAATGCATCAACCAATCAAAACTCAAAGCAAATACAAGTAACTAGCATCAAGTACAAGAAACTTGTGGAAGCAAGTCGCTATTGGTTTTGGTTTTCTAACTGCTTGAGAAAGTGGTGCAAGGTTTTTTAAACAGTCACAGACCATAGTAAAACAAAAAGCAAACTGTGGTGACAAACATGACAAAACAACGCATGTTGTAAAAACATTGATTCTTCAACATACATCTTCAGAATGATTTACAACCTGCCTTAAATGAAAAAATTGGAAGTGAGAAACTTTTTCTTTTCTAGCTAGGATTTGTTCAGTTTTGCAGAATTCAAGTGGAAGTCTGTTTTTTTTTAGTTAATAATTATTCCAGTTTCCTGATTAGGTACCACTCTTCTACTTAGTTACATTTAAAGTTATTTGTAATTTAGTCCAACGGTCACTTCTGAAGATGTATGTTGAAGCATATGAAACGTTTTTACAACATGCGTTGTTTTGTCATTATGATAGTAAAACAAAACCAAAGTAAATAGCAAATTACATTTGACACACAATAAATTATTGGAAATTGCTCTAATTAATAATAACAATAATGACTAATATTAAAATGATATTAATCTAATTAATAATATTATACTGTGAAAGTTGTGAAATCATATTCAAGTTGATTCTGACTTGTATCATCAAAAATAATTTGTGATCAATGATTGGTGTAAGTAACAGAAAGAAAAACTTGACACAGGTCTCACTATAAACTGATACGCTTGATGCCCTTTACCTTTGAACTCTGTAGACACGTGTCCATGGTGGTACTAAGGCAAGAATCCTTGCAATCAAATCCACCAGTGTATCTGGAGGGTAACTCTTGTACCGCCCTGTCTTCCATAGCTCATATAAACCTGGACAAAATGTAAAAGAATACAATATGTACACTGTACTACATCTCATGGTATACTTAAATTTACACTCCAGAGTTGATTACTGTATCTGATTTCTTTGTCATATAACTAGTGCTGCAAAGTAAAATATTACATGTACATGTACCATCCACATTTTTATTGCCACGAATTACCATCTCTGTTACCCACGACCTGATCTTGCTTGGCCGCATAGCTCAGGTGGCAAAGCATCAGATAAAAAAATCTGCTGGCTGTCGGTTCAAATGTCACTGAGGTCAAAAAATTTTCTTCACTTCGTGTGGACCACATTCCCTTTCTAGGGCAATGTTCATTTGACTAATGCTCAGTGGTAAGTGAATGGGTTTCCTTTCAGCACTTAAATTTACACTGCAGAGTTAATTACCTGATTATTCAGTACAAACGTACACAATCAAGTCTGGTGTTTTGGGAGTATAACCATCTTGTCTTCTACAGTTCATAGAAATCTTACCATGTGATGAAACATTAATTAAAAAAAAAGGCAGGGCCTGCACTTAATGAACAACCAAGTGTGCTGAATATTCAATCAAAGTCAGTGTATTAGAGGGCAACTTTGTAACACATCCTGTTTTCCACAGCTAGCATTAGTCAGAACACATTACAAAACATCCCACATCACAGCCTGTAAGAGGCTCACTACTAACCTGTGCCATGGAGAAGAATTACTACTAACCTGTGCCACGGATAACTAAGGTTGGATAAATTTTTAAACCGTCTGCACGAAATGCAGGGTTTTCAAAAAATTCCTGTAAGGACAAGAAGGAAACAATTAGAGCACAAGAAAAACAAGTAATGCACAAGGTAATCATCTTCAAGATTCAAAAAATAAACTGGAAATTTACTTACAATAAATTGTTCAATGTCTCTCTCTAATCCAACATTTGGCAAATCAGGCATCATGTGTGATACAACCTGCACAATGAGAAACACAAGCTTTAAAAATCATGGTTTGGTCCCTAGTTTTCACAGGTATGCTTATTCAACAAATCTGCTTTTATATATAATATTAAGTTATATCACATTGCATCACATCATATCATATCATAGCATACCATATCATGTGACACCATACCATGCCATACCATAATTATTCAAAATAGCCCTGGTAAAGGGAGCTATGATAAACATATTTTATGTACATACATGTATGTACATACATTTGTGGGTACATATGTAGGTATGTAGTTCTGTTAGAAATGCCTTTAACATGCAAAAAAAGGTTACAAGAGATGTTGCTGTTATTCATCGTGGCTTCAAATGATAGTTTGCGTCACTGTAAGTCAAGATATAGTCATTTTGTTACAATGGCTTCAATGTTTCAACTGCTTCATAAGGCAATGCACGAAGCGGCAAGCAGTGGAAACATCACAATTAATATCAAAAGTGACTAAATATATTGTGTGACAAATGATTAACAGGTCCATCTTGCAAAATAATTTGATTACTTGATCTGACCTTGAAACCTGCATCTTTGGATAAGTGGAATGACTCGCTTACTGCTCGGACAGTATGGCCTCTGAAAAGGAAAATTTGATTGGAAGAAAAATAACAGAAACGTAACACGCAACTGTTCCTATCACATGAAATGCATAATAGGGAAAACTTGAGGGCACTAGGTGTACACAAACCTTGTAAACATCATATACACAGACTGATGCACACAAAACGCTTAATCTACACCTATAAATGAGAACTAGTTTACTGGAAAGTTCTAGCTGAGAATTAACTGAACTTCATAGGCATACGCTACCAGTAGTTTACACAGCTGCAATGAGCAAATTATAATAATAAAAAAACAACAAACAAATAAAAACACCGTGTTTGTCCAATGGTTTAGTTTTATTTGCTTGTATTGGTTACCTGTTTGTATCTCGTGCTACATCCTCATATACACTCTGCACGCCGATCTCCAGACGAGTGCAGCCATACATGAGCATCGCACTGAAAAACAACAATAAAGGAACGTCAAAACAATGTTTGTTATCATTTTCAAAATTCTTTACTTAACCCACCATAAGGCTGGAAGAGATCATCTCCCTTGCTTAATTTCTAGAAAGAAGGATGCCTGACTTACCGGTATCTTATCACATCAATGCTTAGCCATCCAGTCAGAGGTATCATTGTGATACTCCACTTGTTCTTAGTTCTAATGCAGCTACCAACATTAAGCCAGTGGTGGAAGCACAGTGGGGGTACGGGAGGGGAGGGATTATTTCTCTATCCCCACCCTAGGGCATCGGACTTTCAAACTTACAACCAATTTAACCAAAGGAAAAAGTCAAATGCCTCACATCTGCCTAAGTTCTGCTCCCACTGGGTTTAACAATTAATAGGTGCATTGAAGTGTATCCACGATGCCCAGAAACAGGCAAAACATATTGAAGCAGTGGGTCAAAAAACAATATTCTCAGATTAGCATCTAACTTAACATCATGTTAAATCCTATAGAGTACACTCCCACCTTAAATGTTTTTTCAGGCAGTAGTCTGGCCTTGTTTCTATGGTGATCCCAATACACTTTGTCTTGCTTCTCTCAGAATATCTAGAATACGAGATAAGCACAGATTGAATGCATGTCTGTCAATCAGTGCTAGCTGCCTTTACCACTTAGGTGGCCCATTTATTATTCCTTGATCTTTGATTAGTTTCTTTGCAGAACATGAACACAGAATTTCTCCTTTGCAGAGACTCCTGTTAGTAAACAACAGGGAAAGAGATAACCGGCCTCCACACACTTTTTCTTAAGTGTGCAGTCAAGATATGACTGTAGGAGACCTCTGCGGAGGAGAGAGAACACAGAAAATGGAAATACGGTACATGTCCTTGGAAAAAAGAAACTAGTTAACCAACAAGCCAAGTTGAAATTGTCCTTACATACAATGATATTATCATTTCTACTGCTATAATTTACAGAAAAGTTGCCAAACGGCAGGACTTACTTGACAGCTTCATCAACGTTGTTACTTGTGTGACCTGATAGTGCATCATGGAGATTTCTGATGAAAAAGTCCCTGTAGCTTTCATCCAGACACATAAATGTTCCACCCATTACAATGAACTCAACCTTATTATTAAAACAAAAACAACTGATCAGAAATTAAATTGTGAAAATGTAAAAGACATAGACAAGCCAAAAGCGGCTCACACAGCTGAAGAGTAATTCCAGTTTCTGTGCCATTCAGTGACCAGAAGAATTACTACCCCACCCCCTCCCAGATAGAATGCTAGTTGATCACAGGGATACCCTGCTCAGTAAATTTTAGCCAGTATCCATTTATATGCCTAGAGAGACAATGTAAAGACAGGTTTCTTGTCTTAAGGACAGGATATGACAATGCAGAGAAAAATCTTAAAACACCAATCTTCTGATCTTCTGTTATTGGGTGTAAAATGATTAAAACCTAAAACATTTTCTGGAACTCAGGGCTCAAAATACCAGAGCCTGGTGCTGTTACCAACAAAGTGAGAGGATCCAAGTTAAAGAATTTGATGCTGAAGTCACCTCACCTTGTCAACACTATGGCCAAGCTGTCTAAGCTGCAAAGAATAAAAAATCAAATACTCAAATCACAAACCATAATTTTATTACTGAACCCTTTATTTGCTTCTTCTATTCTTATTATCTTAGCACAATCTTACCACCAAATTTTTGGTGTACATAATCTTTAATCATTCCTGATACCAGCAGTACAATCACACACTCTTTACCTGGTCCATCCTATGTCTTGTTTGTAGATAAGGGTTATATCTTGCACGAATTGCCCTCATAGACGTGGGCTGAAAAATTAAGGCAAGTAATGTGTATTTAGTAGAACACAATTACCACAAAATGTACATAACGATGGCCTAATTAACTTATGTTAAAACCACAGAAAATGTTAAATAAGTTCCCCAAAGAAGCATGGATAATCATCATCAAATGTACTTTTGAAAGCAACATGCAATAAATGGATAAAATAATAATAATTATAATAAATGCAGGTTTTAGAGAAATTCATAGATAAAATTCACCAAGAAGAGTTTTACTTTTTTTCAATCAGTGTGCTGTAGAAAGGATGCCTTACATCACAGGCGCAGAGCCGAAAGGGTGGCTCAAGGGGGTTGCGAGCTTCCTTCCCCCTTGACTCCTTTTTCACATCATTCTGGATCTGCCCTTCTTTTATTCATTGATAGACATTAAAAGCTTATAATAAATTGCCAGTATGGCCTCTTTTCTTTCTATTTTGTCCTAATAGGATGCCTTACTTCATATCCAGTATATGACTGAGTGGAGTACTCAAAATCTGAGTCAGGCCCTCCTGGACAGTATCTAGCGATAAATTGTCATAAATAATTACATTTTATTAGTTTATTCCTTGGCAAGCAATAAAAGATGGGAGACATGGGAACTTTAAGAGAACCTTAGGTAAATTATTAATTAAATGGAACCCAGTGGTCCAAAATCTCCCAGGGAAACCCAGGGATATTGAAGGCAAATACCTCAGGCTACACATACAAACCTTAGAACCAGTCAGAGGTTTTACTAATCAACAGTAAAAAAAAAGTGAAAAGGGACTACCCCTAGCATTGCCCATAACATAACTCTAAACCTTCTATATTTGCAATACAACACGATAACTATTATCACTGAAAGTAGACTCAAATCAGTTTCAGGTAATTTTGTAGTTTCTACCCCCAGTTGCCTTACCTTGATGTTAGATTACATTGAAATGCACATGAGGTAAGATTTCTGTGTTGCTACTGAAATTCACTCAAAAGTATTAGTATTAAAATTTTGTTAATTTGTGGTTTTTAGTGCTTTTTTTACACAAAGAAAAGGGTATATAGATGGTAGACTAAAAAAAGAACCTTACACACAAATGTTGCCAGTCATGTTAATATGTGGACATCTGTGAGGCTTGCACATCACAGCAACAACAGCAATCTGTACCAACAACAACAAAGAAAACCTCTCACATTAACTTTCCATTGTTGGACTAGTAGAAAAAAAAGACAACTGAGAATGTTTTCATTTACAAATAAATGAAAATTGATTTGAATGTTAACTTCATTCAAAACTCACCCCAGAAGCTGTCCTCACTGGTTTGGCTTTTAACTTTGGGAGTAGAACCTGAAAATTAAGCTGTGTTTTAGTTTTAACTAAAACACCTACTTTACTTTTGCACAGACTAACACAATAATGCCAGCGCATGACCAGCTGCTATTGTCAGCTCCGTTCAATATAGTGAGAACTGACCTTTTTATAAGCAGGTGGAACAGCAGCAATGATATCAACAAGCCTTGGCTGGGATGTCAAACCATACTTGCTAGCAGCTTGGCCCTTGATTCTGTCAGAGTAAGAGAAAAAACCATGTTTACATTGACTGCACGTTCTCAATAAAACATTTCTTGATAACTTTCAATTTGGTCCTCATATTATTTCTCCTGGTTTGGGAAGGGGTCATATTTGATACATTTTAAAATCACAATGCCTTCAAATTTTACACACATTCCTCTTTCTTCTTAGAAGAAACCCTTCACAACACGTCGATAGGATCCTGATAATATCCTACTTGAGATACTGAAGGACATCAAAAGATCCTGTAGGATCCCAGTTAAGATCTTAAAGGATCCTACAGGTTTCTATTTAAGATCTTAAAAGTATTCTGTAAGAACTTAAA
Source organism: Siderastrea siderea (assembly GCA_964030785.1). Taxonomy (NCBI): domain Eukaryota; kingdom Metazoa; phylum Cnidaria; class Anthozoa; order Scleractinia; family Rhizangiidae; genus Siderastrea; species Siderastrea siderea. The sequence goes on from OZ034978.1 coordinate 21,879,373, forward strand.
TAGGATCTTGTGCAGGACCCTGTGAGATCTGATAGGATTGTGTAGGTTAATCCTTATAAATTAATTTGTTATGATCAGGATCCTATTCCTAGCAATTTCTTTTTCTTCAGGTTTTGCTTATTTGGATGTTATTTTTATTTATTTATTTTTTTATTTATCATTATTTTTTTGCTGCTTAGAAATGGGATCGTCAAAGGATTTTGGTGAAAGATGTAACGTCTTGCACTTCTACTTTCATTTAACTAGTTTTTCAAATAATTTTCTACATTAAATTGAATACTTAAATTCTGATAATTGGTGGTATTGAAAACCAAGCCTGTAATATCCCTTACAATATTGCTTTCGTCATCCATTTGTCAGGAAAAATCAAATGTTAATCACCCATGGTGTGTCGCTTACTTGTTCAGATTGACATCATTCCCCTTCTCATGTGCTGTAATCAACTGACTCACAATTTCAGATACTGTCATCATCATTAATTCAGCTCTTGAGGCATTGGGGTGCACTAATTAAAACAAAAATAAGCATGGGATTTCAGCAAATGGATTCATCATTTTGTTTCAATGTTGCTTACTACTGTTGAATTCAAATTATTGATTTTGTTTGGCCATCTTTGGAATATTATTTGATGGTGATGAATAAAGTTTAATTTCCATCAAAAAATATCAATTTGTTTGGCCAATGCTAAACTCTTGGAGTGTTGTAAAGGCCATTCAACAGCAAATTATGCAAAAGGTGGCCAAAAAAGTTCACATAATTCAAAACGGTGAATTCAACGGTGTTATGTATGGTTGAATCAAAATGTTGAAATAATTATTGTTTGGTCACACAGTTGAAAATCATACAGCAAAATTGAATTTGACAATCTTGAATGATATTAAATTCTTTTGGCCAGGCTTTACGCCAAACAAATACATGTACTTATGATAGGAGAAGAGATACATTGCACTGGATTGCAAATTACCAATGCAATGATTGCAAATTACCACTAAAGTGAACTTCTAGAACACGATTCAAGGATGGTACTAACAAACATACAGATTAATAAGCCAGTTTATCTCAGTGTCAATGTAGTTAATAGATGATAGACTGAACATGAATATATGAAATAATCAATTGTGTATGTAGCCTGTTCCAGGCTCTGAGATAGCACAGACAACAAAAATTAGAAAGGGAAAGTTAAAATAAACCGTGCAGGATCTGGAGAGAAATGGGGCGGCAATGGGAAAGCTACACAGATTTACATGTCTTGAGTAATCAGCGGAGCATAGCCAGATGTTGTTTGTCAAAACTGACCAATCAGACGATATACCAGGAGGTGGTGTAACAGAAACGGTCTCCAAAAATTTGCTCACAGGCTCCGCCATCTCCTTTCTCTTCAGCTCCCACCCCAGAGGAGACTATTATATACGTGATTTCAGCAGCCTTCTTCCAGTATGTTTTCATCGAGGAATTGAAACTGTGGGCTGTCTACCTGATTGACATTCCCCATTTGTGTAAATGCAACTTCCTTGATTTCGATCTCCAGGGAACTTTCACATTAATGTCTAACCCCCACTTGGCTTGAAAGCTTAGTTGGTAGAGCACTGCACCGGTTAAAGTTTCAGGGTCATGGGTTCGAAACCCCACAATCCAGGCTTTCCTTTCTTTTTGGGACTGCTGAAATCGCGTACATTGCTGCGATGATCTATATTCTATTAAATCATTCATCCTCAGTTCATATATATGATATTTCATATCTTTCACTTCCAGCGCAAACTTTAAAAGACATTAAAGCTATGTTCCACGTGAGCATTCGAACCAAAACGAACCAGAACTCGCCCCTTTAATTGAGAACATGATCCCACATCCGATAGATAAGGTAGTAATAAGTTGTGTCGACAACACACACAACACTTGATTATTTTCCCTTTACCTTTCTTTCGGTTTTTTCCCATGCTGATTTTCACTGATGACGAAAATGATGAATCCCCTGTACAAACCGATGCAACTTCTAACAAAATGGCGGAGACCGTCACTAGGTGCTTCGTGTATTGCTCTGTGTTGTGTCTTTTGTTAGAATCGCGTGATCGGTACCAGTCTCACTTGGTTCTCGGCCAGAAAATACCCTCGAGTCTCAGTCGGTGTCTCTTACCAAAATAATATTTCATATAATGAGACAAAATTTCAAAATTTATGCTCAAATGAGTACTTGCGAATATTTTTAATCACAGACCGTTAGGAGCCTTCCCCCAGCAGTGCTCCAAACTGAATTTTTTGCTAGGTCGCCTTTTGGCGACTTACACCCGTAAAAAGGTCGCCAGATACAAAATTTTGGTCGCCAGAAAGCGTTTTTTCCTCATTGAATATACACTTAATTATGCTAATTCCTTGCTTTGAAACATTCCTTTTTCAATCACCATGTTTTTCTTACAAATATGGACTCTTTCTGGCATCACAGGGCAAGAAATTGCGCCCCAAGTTTGTTGCAAAAGTGGTAACCCAAGTAACCAAAAGTCTTCGTTACATTCTATTTTTAATACTGGAAGATGCACGGGAGAAGTTTAATTAAAGTAATAGAGTGTTTGTAGTTGAGACCCGATTCCTGAATGTATTTAATAGGAGTAACTTTTTGTAGTAGGTTTGAAGGTAAACAAACTCTGGTCCAAACATTTTTTTCTGTACCAGTGGTCTTTCAGAGGAGCACTTAATTTATCCAAAAAGCAAAAACTACAATAAAAGATGATACAAGCCGAAAAACACTCGTTTGAGTTCATGCCCCGAAATCGTTACCCTACACCCATAACACAAGCATTTCTTGAATTCTGCGATCCAAAATGTTTATTTTCAGTAGTCGTTTAAATGCTAGGGATTTTGGACAAGTAAACAGTCATATAAAATGCCTTGAAAAACAAGATACCTTTACTTCTATCCAACAAATTTGTAGCTTGAGCAGTCTCCCCGTTCTCTGAGGTTTTAAATCAAGTGGAAATCAAACCAGAAAGGGGACGAATTATTCCTAAGTGAAAATCATTACTGCTCTCCCCATATATGGAGCTGTAATGTAAATACTTGTTCTGCAAAAATTATTCAAACTTTCTACAAAAATGTTGCGTGCTTCGTACGTCTGTATTGTAATTTAATTAAGCACTTGTTTTTCAACTTCAGAAAAACTGCGATGTCTGGAAAGAAAATTCTTTTTCATGAATGAAAGTATCTTTCCTTTGAAAAGAAGAAACAAATCTAAACAGAATTACTTGTTGTTTTTCATTGTTCTGTCCATTTTAATAGACTGAGTGATTTTATTCGGCTTGTGCCTTCAAAGCTGAGACTTATGCAAATTTTGTGTAGAATATAATTTGATATCACACTGTCCCGTTTTCTTGTCACTTGAAACTCGATCAACAAGGAAAACTGATAGTCAAAAAATCTTACATGGCCAAACTTCATTTTGTCTGTCAATCAAAACGTTTTAGCTCCTTACCACCAGATCAGAAGTCGTCAAATTGGCGACCTTTGCTGAAATTTTACTCGCCAAAATGTTTCTCTACTCGCCATGGCGATCGAAACGGTCGCAGCTTGGAGCGCTGCCCAGTATGTTTACATCAAGGTGATCAAAATAAAACAGGTTAAAGTTGGGCCTGTCTTGACTCCGTCTACCGTATGTCGGAGTATGTCGATGTTCCCTATTTGGCGTTGGTAGCGATAGGTGTGGTTTCTTTGAGATCTCCTACTTTTCTTTAAGGCACGTGTGTACGTTATGTCCAGTTTAGCTTCTGTTAGATTTCTGTGCGTTGCTTTGTTACTCCTCAGCTTTACAGTTTCGTGTGAACCCCAGGGAAGTAGACGGGGACCCTTCAGTAACGAAGACAGCCAGGAGCCCAGAAACACAGACATATTGTCGATTGTACAGTACACTACGTTGAACGTCGCCATATGACGAGCACATCAATAGACCCTTCCACGGTTTTTTTTTTCAACTTTGGAAAGGACCAGTTAGCGAAGATGTCAAAGATACAGCTATAGTTACCATTACTGAATGCGACCAACGACCACATTTTGAGGTCCCATTGTGAAAAAGGTTTAATACTGACTTGTTTTTAGTAGCTAAAGTCCAAACTGTTACCAAAAAGTATCTTCTCTCTGGTTCTGAATTTTTTTTCTCGTTTATATGATCACTCGAGACGTCTGGCGGTTAAAAGGCAAGCAGATATTGTCGGACACTGACACAGAAAAAAATATGTCAGCCTTTCTCAGTATTTAGTAACTTATGGTGGAAAAGCAATTTCGCCTTCTTCTTTTTTGCGGCCTCTGTTGTCAGTTTTTATTTTCGTTCCTCCTTCCTTTTTGAAGGCTATCATGATTTGACACTACGCTCTGCCAATACGAACACCCCGTTTACACGACCTATTTCAGTTATGGCCTGTCCGCCTCGTGGTCGTTATTGAAGGGGGGGGGGGGGGGGGCTCTGTCCGCCTACTAAAAGACATATTGCAAACTGAGAAAACCCAGTTCTCAGTTCTCTGAAAATATAATTAAGCCGCGTTTTTGTCTGTGGATCGCCAGGATGGAAATTGATTGCAACTTGAAATCGCCATTATCGCCATTAAAAATTGCCATTAGCTGAATATGGTTTGTTCTCCGTTTGAGAAAATCGCTCGATTTCTTTCTCTTGATGTTTTAAAAGCATATTAGTGTACGAAAAAATGTGCTGAAGTTGAATTTCAGCATATTGTTCACCTGAAAACGTGAAATTAACACAACCTGTTTAATTACCTTAAAGGGGCTACGTCACGAGGATTTTGTTAATCTAGGTCATTTCTGTGCTAAAATCATTACCTAGTGCCTTTACTCATACACAAAGTGCTCCTGTAATACTATGAAGAAGATATCAAATGAATTTTATCAGCGACAGCTAACCATAATAATTTTTGTAGTGATTTTTAAGAACACAGCATCAAAACTTGAAAAAATTGGCCAATTTTTTCAAGTTTCAATCCATTTCCATCCTTGCCATCGGTAGCAACAGACGACAGGAAACAGTTTCAGTGCCGTAAGATAGCCTTTAATAACAAAGCTAGACCATTTAATTACTAATGTGGGCATTGCGCATAATAACAACTAAGAAATTGAATTTGAACACAGGTTTGAAGAGGCAAGCTTTAATGAAAGTGCTTTTGCTCTGCAGCCATTCGAAAGGGAACGCTGTTGAAAATCGACGGGAGAGAATTTGAACCAACGAGGTTTGATCTCTCACAAAAATTGAACAACAAACGCATAACAAACAAACAAACAAACAACAATTCCATTTTCTAATAAATTTATAGAAAGGCCATCATTGCTTCGCCCTATGACACCTGCATCTCTATTTCTCCCTTTTTTGTTGGTTTTTCGTTTCTCGTGCAAGCTTGCACTCCTTTTCACCTACTTATATGCGCAATCATTAGATGGTCGTGAATACTGAAATTAATTGAACTGGCGTTTAGTCGTCGAGTTTGGAATCTTGAGTATTTGCGTAGGAGTTTTAATGTTTAGAATGAAATTGTCGCCAAAGTTATAAATAATATATAATGGACAGCGCTCAGCTTGTTTGAAATTTTTATTCACAAGAAAGTAAAGTTAGCTTGATCAATATAAAGCATAGATTGTTTTTCAAGGAAATGTTTTAACATATCCGCTAATAATACATTCTTGCTGAAAGTTTACCGTAACTCGAAATCGCATTAGCCGATCTCTTTGTCACCTGCTATTTGCCTTTATTTAACAGATACGAAACAATGGCATACAAATGTCGCCATAAAACTGTCAATCCTTAATCAAAACAATAATGATAAATAATATTATGCTAGCATGCCATTCCCAATATACGAACACACACACTAATTTACGTAAATGTGGTTTTGGATAAGGCGATATTTTGCTTATCAAATGGAACACATTCGAATAAGTAAAGCGAAGTACTTGTAACACACGTGTTGTATTTTATGTAAACTTCTGGAGTAACTTGTAGTTAACCATGACAAGTAACACACCTGACCGGTCACAGTGCGTGATTCTACGAGTGTTGCCAGAGTGACTTCATTGCCGATGTTGTCACCGGAAGTTGTAATTAAGTAATTTCCTGCAACAGCTCGCGAAATGTTTAAATTTAACAATGAATTTTCGATATTTCCTTTGTAACTTCCTATCAATTTTTGCGGCAGCGTTCTATTAGTCTGTTACGTCTTCAATTAATGCTCCATAGTTAATGGCGTTTCCTCTGGTGTGCACCTGTCTAGGAAAATTAATCCACTTATGAAGCTTTGTAGACAGTGGTATGGGCTGCGTTCCTCCTGTGTTAACATCTGCTTCTTGTTTATCGTATTCTTCATTTTCTTCTGAAAGAGCAGTATATCCAAACATGCTTGTCCATGTGTTTTTGAAGTTTCTTTTAAGGCGATACTTGAAGCTATGCCCAGAGCTATTTTGTCCATTATAAACTGGCGCTGTAGATTGACCCTCGGAGTTATTCCACATATTTTGCACCGCACGCGAAATAGCCTCAATCCACTTTTCACCACTCGATTTGCAGTCAGTTTTTAGGAGATGAACCCCCCTTTTCGCATAAAGTTTAAATTTGCAAGTTTCATCTTCTCTATCGAACGCTGGTTTCGGTCGCAAGCTCGCGGCGCTGGACTTTGACGTCTTTCTCCTCAAAACTTTACATGTTGTCTCCTCGGATAGCTTAACGATTCCAGCGACTTTCCGTTCATTTTCACACATAAATACAAGTTTGTCTTTCCGTAAGACAACCCAGTATTGCCTCCATGTATTTTTCTTCATTTTCTTCCGCAATAACTCTCCATAGAAGACGTCGTTCTCGTCTGCATTCACCATGACAAGAATTGCCCAGCCGGCGATTTGATCACCAAGATGTCTTGTTATTACTACTAAAAATGTTTCAGAGGGTCTTAATTTTAGAAGTTATTTTGATCAGGATCAAATGGTCTCTGATTAGAGCGCCGAAAATGGACGCAAAAAATATCAACGTTTGAAATTTACCTTGGCAGTTACGGGTATACGAAACTCGACTATAAATAGCTTGAATGAATGGACGTATATGAAATGAATGTTGCAAGCAATACGGCCTGCCGATAAGAAATGTATTTCAAGCGCTAACTAACCAATCAGTGCACGGCATGGTGACCTCCCCCACTGCCCCGCCAGCACTCATTTGGTTTCCGCTTTCTTCAGAAAAACGTATGCAATTCAATATTGTTCAAGAAAAACAATGATACTTACGCCGTACCTTACTTAACATTTTATCATATTAACACAATTTCTACACCAATTCTGAAAGAGTTTTCATACAAAATCTGTTTACGGAATTTACTTGCCCGGCCCCCAGTCTCCAGTTGAATTTATCTTATTAGTGACGTTATCAGTGACCCTTATTAGCGGAGAATTTTAAACTTCTTAAATCAGCCGTATCAATATAAACCCTCAAATCCAACTGGTCAGTTATCTCCTTTAATCTCCTGCTCTTTAACATAGGCTTTCTTAAACTTGTCCGGCAAAGTTTGCGTTTCTATCAGGTGTGACTTTAGGTCAACTGTTTCACATGAGATGTGGGTCAGAAACCGAGGACCACTGGCGTGCGTGCAGTCTTTCACTTTCACAAATACACAAAGACAACCTGTAATTGCATTCCACTCCAGGATACAGATTGTCCGGTGTAATTAGAGTTGCTTCCCTGCAAGAGCTCAAGACCTTACAATTAGTGAATCTGATAAGAACTTATACGTTTTTCGAAACCCGTTAATAAAACAAAAAAAGAAAAGTACCGTGGGAAGCATCCTAAAACAAGTAATGCTTCCCCAAACAAGAAGGATTACCTTGAGAAAATTTATTGAATAAATAAATACTGGAAAAGCCTTAGTTTAAAATTTAGTGAGGCTCCAGGATCTAGGAGTGCTTATGGGTGTGTGAGTGGGTGGGAGAGGCTTGTTGACAAAGACGGAAGAGGGTTGCTTCGAATTATTAATTTTTGAGAAAACTCAAATTAACTTTTTTAACATTTCATTGCACAACAAACTCACCTTTGAAATATAACACCGGGAAACATAAACTATTTGTAATCGGATTTCACTCTAGGATTCAGATCATTATTAAACTGACTGAAACTTAATTAACAATGAAGGAAACTGTGTTTTTACTTTGCCTTTCTGTCTTGTCTGAGTCTTGCAGTATTTCTTTTGTGTTTTTCTAACGGATAACAAAAGAAGATTCAGTACTAAGATGTACTGATACTGATCTACAGTATTGCACCCAGTTAGCTAATGAATCTGTTTAACAGAAATGACAATATTTATAACTTGAGAAATTCCAAGTTTGAGTTACCTAGCTTTAAAACGGTTGGGTACTGAAGTACGCTACTGGAGGTACTGGGACCACTACTGTGATCAAAACTAACAAAATATACAAGGGATGTACCCCCACTAGTTGATTCATAACAGTGATCTATAAAATGGAGTGCCTTTCATTTACACTGTCTTGCTATTTTCTGGTTCCCAGAGAAATTATATCAGTCCTATACTGAACGCCTTCAAAACCCTCACTCCCCAAAGATTAGCCTGTGATTAACCTGTGAACAGGCTCCACAGTGGAAAAAGCGCGAAAATAAATAAGCGAGCGGAGCGATCCGATCGTAGACTCTCCCTCCCCCTTCCCCTACCCGTCTCTGCGCTCGTTCTCGCCCTTTGTTTTCTACGCTCTTTCCGTTTCTTTTAGCCTGCGTGGCCGGCTTTCGAAGGGGAAGGGAGAAGGGGAGTTCGAGCGCGAAGCGCAGTCGTGGGATTGGGGCTTCGCGCTCGAACTCCCCTTCTCCCCTCCCCTTCGAACGCCGGCCACGCAGGCTACGTCTCTTTAGTCGCGCTTTTCCCGTCCACAGGCTGCCCAAAGATTCGGAGCTGGTGCGAAAAAGTGCCCGCGTGAGTCTGGAAACAAGTAACGCTCACTATGAACGCTGGGACTGTGCACGCTTCTTTCTCTTTTCCGCCATCTTTGTTTTACAAGGGTTGAAGTTTTGTGTTGGTCTAGGTAAAAACGTATTTCTGCCTTTAGAATTGCTGGTAAAATCATCACTTCAGTTGAATAAAAACTTGATTTTTTATATGACTTGTTTAGATCATAAAAGAAAATGCAGAACGAAGCTGGAGAATATGTTGATATGTACACTCCACGAAAATGGTGGGTCCACTGGGTTGATATGATGTCTTTTTCATTTGTTAACCTTTACAGCTTTTAGCTTTGAGTAAAAGTTGTTGACATGGTAATTTAAATATAAAAATTTTACTGTCCACGTGCTTACCAATTTGTTGTCTGTCTGTATACATGCAGCTCTGTCACAAACCGTGTAATAGCAGCAAAGGACCACGCTTCAGTCCAGCTTAACATAGGAGAGGTAAGACATACAGCAATCTTCCCTGCCAAACCAAAAACAGACAGAACTTTTTCAGAACATTTACTTTGTTTTCGCTAACCAGTTCTGGATAAAATTATTGGAAAAATTGATGGTTTACAATCTGTAGAGATTCAAACGAAAATGGCTTGGATGCCCTTTTCTTTTTGATGACAAGCACGACAAGGCAGACGTGGCATGCAAACCAAGAACACTCAGTAAATTCTTGTATTTGTGTTGTGTTTGTTTGGTTGTGAATTGCAACAGACCATAACATTACAGAAATAATCCCAGTGTGCATAGAATTTTGGGGTTTATCTGGCCCCGGTTGTTCAAAGAGCAGATAACTCTATCCACTGGATAAATCACTATCCAGTGTATTGTGTACTGCATTTTGTTGATATTATTTTATCTGGTGGATAGAGATTTGTCCTATAGAAAGCGTTATTTGTATGCAGGTGTTTGGGATTTGACCGTATTAGAAGGAGTCAGATTATTCACCTGTCCACTTATTGCACATTACGGTTTTGCGCCCCATGAAACATGTCGATCGAACTGCAAATTAGCTTCCAAAAAAACGTACAGGGCATGCGTAACAAGATGCAAAACTGTCAATCGTTCAAGTCCTGAGTGTATATCAATGTCATAACCATTGTTTCTGCTCTTAGCGTTCGAATCAATGACCTATTCATCCAGGAACAATGCCCGTAATTAGGAAAGCCATCGCGGTTTAGCCTCTATTGTTGAAAATAGTTCACACCAGAAATTAAAATAAACGTGAAGCAGTATGAACATGTCGTGTGAAGTCCGTAGATTTTTTTAAATGGGTTAGAATAAACGGATTAACTATTAGGAAAACAAGCAAACAATCGATCGAACACGTAAATAAAATTCTTCGTTTAAACAGACAACAGCAGATGATCGATGTCTGTGTAGATTTCCACATGACTTGTGTAAGCTTAAGTGTATTCCCACGCGGCGGTCGCTCGAAGTTTTCTTTGTAATAAACGAAATATTTTTCGCATGTTTCTGGTTGAGCAATTTTCATTTCCTCTACAGCCAGCATTAATCGAAAGTGGGAGCATTTTTCGCACATTTCCTCAATAGCAATTACTCCTATTGTCTTTTCACGGACAGGAAGGACAGCCGCATAAATCCCTTTTGGAAATATTCGGTATTGAAGTCAAAGAGAACCGAAAATGGCAGCGTGCTTTGTGAGCGCGCACAGCATCATGGATACCCCACATTTTTCGGGCGACGTAGTTCATGGGGCGCGAAACCGTAATGAGAAAGTTAATTAAAACCAAACCACTGCACAGTGATTTCAGTGACCATCTTTGTGAAATGCTGTTTGAATCACTAATTGTAGTCAAACAATGTATTTAGAATGTTGAAAGCAACCGTAAATGACCTCTTTTTCCTAGGAGTATAACATGACTGCCTACTTCATATATAATGATTATCTCAACATGTTTTGGTGAAAAAAGAGAAGTTGTAAGCTGTCATTTCCCTGTCAGACATGACAATCTGAATTTGTTCAAGTGAACGTCAGTGTTAGCCTACTTGGGCTCTGTAAGCCGTGTCTTACTGGGGAAAAGGAAGACGAAAAATTGAGGACTTTGTTATTTAATAAGTTAGCTGTGTTCAGTTTGTGACTAGCAAGACACTGCAAAGAAGAAATCTTAAGTATTGTTTTATTTGGAATCGGATGAGCTACAGTACAGGCTATGAAAACTTCATCTAAAAGTGGCGTTAACCACTTGAACTTGCTACATTAGCTATTTCATTTCCACTTCAAATGAAAAAGCTAAGATGTATTAGCATCTAAGGAAGCCCAGAAATAATGGCTCAGTTTTGTTTAAAGTTACTCTACTAGTTTTTTGAAAGTATGAACAAGCATGCTGATTGTTAGGACGGAAATGGATTGCAATTTGAAATGATTGGGCCCATCTCTTAAAGAAATCATTTCGACCCCACATCTTAGAAAAGTCACTTCAAACTGATAATGTTCTTCCTTAGTTTAAGAAAGTCACTTGATAACTTCCTCTTGGTGTTCTAGGAGCATTTCTTGCACAATAAAAAGATACTTAGTTTAACCCTTTAAGCCCCAATATCGGTTGCACTTTCTCCTCACTATTCTCCATACATTTCTTATGGTATTACAGTCAAAGCTCTCCTTGCGTCCACCCTTGTAAATGTCCAGCTCTAGTTACGACCAGCATTGTGAAACCCCGTTTAACTTGTCACTTAAACTCTGTAATGAAAAGCTCTCGTAAGCGACCACTTCCGTAAGCAACCGCAACCACTTTTGTGAGTTACCAACTCGGTCAACATTTTAATGAAAGCACTCAGTTCTTGTTCAAATTTAGAGTAATGCATAACACAAGTGCTAATAGTTCTTTGACTTGTACCTATGCAGACCTCTTCTGTGATAGGCAATTAAAAAACTATTCAACATTATTACTACAAAACTATCAGTAACCATTAACATAGGCCAAGCTTTACGCTAAAAGCTCTTGTAAGCGACCACTCTCTATTGTTTCATCATGTGGTTGCTTAGGAGAGCTCATTCTTGTAAGCGACCAGCTCTAGTTGCGACCACTTTTCTGAATTCCCGAGGTCGTCACTTACGAGGGCTTTGACTGTAGTTGGGATAATTTGTGCAAAAATCAAGACATCTTATCTTTGATGGTCGTTTCCTTTATTCTCATGACTTGCATGTTTGATGAATTAGTGATATTTTAAGGAGAAGTTAGATGCTTGCCAATATTGGGGCTTAAAGGGTTAAATACCAACACATTTTTGACCCAAAATGTAAAAATCCCCATAACAGCACTTTTAAAATTGGCTGAGACCATCACCTTATAAGACCTGCCTCAACTTTGTGCTAATGGGCCCTTTGACTTGTGTTGTAGATTGACGAAACTGGGCGTTTCACTGGCAATTTCAAAACCTATGCTTTGTGTGGAAACCTACGACAGATGGTATGTAATGATTCTTCATGTCTTATCACAGCTTTTGTTACTTTTGCTAAGATTATTCTATCCTTTCTTTAGACTGAAACCTTGAGAGGTTGACTTGCCAAGTTATTCTGTTTTTTTGACCATTGGTTCTCTGTGATGCAAAATAAAAATTCATTGTACAAAAATTTGCTGAGTCAGAATGAAAGTCTGCATGTTTTGTGTCTATTAATTTTATTGGTGGATAAAACCGTGACCAATAAGAATGTTGTGTGTTTCCTTTCAACAGGGTGAGGCCGATGATTCCCTGACAAGGCTGTGTATACAAGATGGCATTGTAAACAAGTATGTGTCATTAAATATTACTCATAAAGTTTGATTTGCAGAAATAAACTCAATCAATGAGGACTATGTGCTAACTCTATCAGGGCTTACAGGGATTATTCTAGAAATCAGCATATGAGATCCCATTGCCCCCCCCCCCCCCTGCCTCTTGCCCTTGACTGGGAAATTTTAGGGTGTCTCTATCTGTGGCTCAAGATACAAGATATTTCAGCTTCTCAGATTTAACGTTAAATCGGTAGTCTAATTAATATTTTTGAGACGTTAAACTTGTAATTTGCGTAAGTGGTAGATTGAATTTGCAATGGAAGTACCGGTTCATCAAGTTTGTAGTAATTAGTTGATCTCAACCTTTTTGTTGAGCAGAAGTTTGAATTGTAAAGTACTCACTAGTTCTTAATATTTTTGTCTTGTTTGACAGGAATTATGATTCTTGAAGCAAAGTACTGCAAGAGAAGAATTCATTCATAATAAATAAAGAAACTCTTGTGTCAAGTTTACTTAGTGCTTTGTCTTCATCCCTTAATTATCCCTTACACCTTAATTACCCTTCTTAGCAACTTAATGTCTACACTGCAGGATGTTATGCTCTAATATGCCTATTTGCCAATTGCCTTAAGTTGCTTTTTCATAGCGAGGCATGGCATCACCAGTTATAAAGTAAGTTTTACCCACATAAAAAAAACTTTGAAGTGGCAAAGTAACGACCTGGCTATTAACCATCTTAATTGCCTGTAAAAATTTCCAGTAGCCAAATTTGAAACTAGTCCCCCTCACCCCCCCCCCCCCCCCCAAAAAAAAGTTTTTGACTTGTTTGAACATGCACATTCGGAATTGACTGAGTAACCCCTGCCAAGAGAAACCTTCCTAGCTACAGCACTCAGGAAAATAAATACAACAGACTAAAGTAAATAACCCGGTGACTTCACCTTGGGCTGTCGTCTTGCCTGAGTGGTGAGGCTTGTGAGTTTTTATGGGAGCCAAAGATCTGAGCTATGCAGGCTGAGACTTGAGTCTTCAACAGGTCTAACTTAAACACCTGTTGCCATTAAGGTTGCAGAAACCTGAAGTATTCCTCCATATCAAAGAGACACCGTAGCTCCTCATTCACCAAGCTCGCTGAGCAACACATTGTGGTTTCTGACAGGTTGGCAACAAGGGTTTGAGGCCTTATGTGGCATGGGAATTACGGTCATTTCGTTCCAACTCATTTCGTTCCAAAGTAAGGTCACTTCGTTCCACAGAATAGTCAGTTCGTTCCACAAGATAGTTAGGTCGTTCCACTTGTAAAAGTTACGGGTAATGCCAAGAAAACCTGCGAACTCGATGAAAGTCTATGCTTTTCGTATCTCAACAATCGAGTGTACGATGTGAATTCAAACAGGGAATCTTGACATGGTGAATTCAAATTATTTTCGCTTTCGTTGTGAACGCCAAAATGCCAAAGCACGCCTTTTTGATACAGGCTTTTCATGCAGGCTTTTCACCGTTTTTTAGTCCATCACTCTGGAATGATAAATACCCACAGAAGCAAAATCTGAAGCGCATGCAGGGAGATTGGGGGGCAAGAACGTCATGCTAGCCCACATATAAGGCATGTGGGCTAGCATGACGTTCTTGCCCTATATGTGGGCTACCATGACGTTCTGGCCGATTGGGGAGAGGTCAGTGTTACACAGCTGTTCTATTCGCCATCATTTCACGTATAGAGTGTGCAGGTTTTCGTCACTTGCCTGATCTTCTACTCAGTATTCATACGGATGAGGTAACTTTAAAGTCGAATTTCACTATGTTTAAGTAACTTCAAAATGGAATTTCACTATGTTTAAGTTTATTTCTGCTTTAATACTTTGTGGAACGATCGAACTATCTCGTGGAACGAATTGACTATTTGTGGAACGAACTGACTATACTTTGGAACGAAGTGACTTGGAACGAAATGACCATGGAACGAAATGACGGGATACCCTGATACCGTGGCATGGAGGGGTTAGATAAGGAGCCCATGTACGAGGGGCACACCTGAGGGTCATGTAGCAGAGACAAAATCACAACTTGTACACTCACAGGAAATTATAGCTGGGTCATGTTCAAGAGACACGTCTCCCCTAGTGTAGTGGTAGTTTTTAACCTCGTGCAGCACAATTTTGGGTTTTGGCCCTTGTTGTGTACAAGTGGGGGTGTACAACACGCGACTTTGTTGCTGCTACTCGTGGCTGCGACATGTCCCCTCGTCTACAGGCACCTTAACGGCAGAGTCTACAGGGGGAACCAAGGCAAGTTTCACATGTGTTACTTTGGTTGCACCCTCCACACTGTACATTGCGGGTTATGCTAGAAGCAAAACCGGGCTGAAATATCTCCCTGAGTTTTTATTCTGTTTATTGTGTGCATGTATGTTTAACTGTTTCCACAAAAACACAAGGGCGAGAATTTCAAGGTATCTCAAATGTCAGTCATCTCACCCTTAGAAGACTGAAATTTAAGACTAGAGTTCAAGAGTCTGTACACGGGTCCTCAAGTGATGATTTCGTGCGCGTGCTTCTTTTCAGCTTCCCTTTTCGTACGAGAATATCCTTGCACACACCCGAATCCCCTCCTTACACGCGAATCTCCCTTACAGCCTGTGAACAGGCTCCTTTTAAGGAGGAATAGCGCGTATTAGAAAAGGAAAATTGCAGCCGGAGTGCTAATTTGCCTCTCTCTAGTTAAAATTTCCTCCGCGTCTGCACCTATAAACTCACATAAATTTCTGCACGGAAGAGAAAAAAAGCTAAAAGAAGGAGCGATTTTTATGATCAGTTTCCGACTCACATGCCGAGAAGATGCTGAGAAAAAGAAGAAAAACAAGTAAAAGAAGGAAGAAAAAAGCACAAAAACAAAAAAGGAAGAGTTGGTCCGTGTGAGGCTCGAACTCACGACCTCGGCGTAGCTGTAGGACCAGAAGTCCTGGTGTATCAGCACCGCGCTCTGCCGACTGAGCTAACGGACCACTTCCGATACAGGCCGAGACTTTCTGAATATAAAAATACTCTTCTCATCATTATTAATTTCAGATCGCTACAAAACCATGAAAAATTCATGAAAGGGCGAAATAGTTGTTTTTTCTTTTTTGGTTGAAAACTTCAAACAGTTTGCAATTCGCTTATTCATTTGTCCGAGAGGATCTGGGACCGAGCCAATTCTGGCTTTGTGCTGCATGTGTGTTGGAAAAAATATCCATAAGCCTATGTCGGTATGTGCAGAGCGAAAAGGTAGCCTGCCATGCAATCGTTTTTTGGGGAGTCGTATTACCCTCCGTAATACGACTCCCCGAAAAACGACCGTGTGGGAGCCAAAGGTAGCCTGCTTGCAGATGTCGCTTATTTCCTTTGTTGTGATGTCACAGGCAACCCAAATTGGCGGTATGTGTACTGAAAGATTTCATTCCAGCAGCACTTAGAGCTTAATAATAAATGAACAAGTTGTAATAAAAACATTAATGAGAGCTTAAACGTCTAAATAGAACATTGCTTACGTTTTATTTGTTGTTGCATGATGTGTCCTGGTTAACACTGGATATTTTGGAAGTAAATAGAAAAAAGCTTTAAATTCCGTTGTAATGTTGTGTTTTCGTTTTAACTTGTTCATTTATTACTGAAGCTAGTAAGTCATCATCATCATCGTCATCATCATCATCATCATCATCATATCATCATCATCATCATCATCATCTTCACCATCTCTTTCCACACTAGAAGGCGCATAAGGCCTCATTGAAGCTTAAGCTGTTGGAATGAAATCTTCTAGTGGATACACTGCCAATTTGGTCTGCTTGTGGTGGGAAAGCTCGATTTGGCTTGAAATAGGGTATAGCTTTCGGCTTGAAAGGGGCGACAAGCTAAGAGGAAAATAAACAGCAAATCCTAACGACAGTCAACGAAAGTGAAAAGAAATGTATGATGTATACAGATTTATCCAGATCCTAAGCGCGAGCAAAAATATGCCGTGAGAGGGAGTGTTACTCGCAGCCCAGGACATTTTCGCGGCAAAAAAAAATTAGGAGAGGAAGGAAGAAGACTGCTTACAGTCTATTGTAGGTCCCGTGGGCACTCCCCAAGAGCAAGACCACGACGTCAACCAGCGACGGTGGTCGATCTGTGAAAAAGATTTGTTGATTTTGATTTTTGCAATCTATGGTCAGTTTGTTGTTGTTTTTATTATCTGCTTTCCTAACTAATCTATATACGCGCCCCATACTGTTTTCGTCGGAAAATAAGTCATGGATTTTGCCACGTTGGTTTGAAACTGGGTATGATTTTGCCTTATAGTCTGAACTTGGGTCGTATTCAAAGAAGCACGACGAAAGCGTATAAACACATCTATGTATTTTCATTTCCAAACGAACTGAGGGAAAGAGAAGTAACCAAAACTGAACCTTTGGTATAGGGCGTATGCACGTGACGTCATGGCCGCCACGTTGGTGTACATTTAGCAAAAGGTTTCTCATTAGTTCCTTTTGTTATGGTACACCAACATGGCCGCCACGCCATTGTCCTTTAAATCTGTGGGGACTAATTGCAGACGCTCCATGATAAAGCGCTATTTACCGCTTCAGATATGCAAAGGGAGAACAGTGGGCCAAGCCAAGTGTGGACTAGGGACAGCTTCCCAAGCCTCCCACGGTTCGCTCCGCTCGCCGATTTTTCTTGCGCTCTATCCCCACCTAAGGACCTTGTTCACAAGTTACAAGCTTCGCCATATAAGTTGTTTGGAAGGTTTGACCAGGAACAGAATTTTAGTAAGGTTTTATTGATCGTGTCCGATATTCCGTTATAAATTAGTCTAGCTGTCTCCTGTGTGTCCCAAACAATTATACTGCAGAGGAAAAGTCAGTTTAAATCCAACGTTGTTAAGGGGGAGGGGGGGAGGAAGGCAACCTTCAAAACAAAACAACAAGATTGGCGAAGGTTATAGGTTAGGTTTTGAAGAACCGGACGGCACACTCCCAACAAAAAATCAAAGGAGTGCCTTCTTTCCTGCCCTCCCACCTTATAATTCCCTCCGGAGAGACAGGATTAGGATTTCTGGCGCTCGGCTGTACGACGCATCCTACTCACAACTGGCGAATGTTGAATTCCTCAATGGAAACTGAAATCAGAGGTTTGGTTTTTCATAGAAGAAATGAGCCGGGCTCTTTGATATCCTTCTTATACTTGTCTGATTAACCTTGTTACACAAAAAAGCTTATATTGGACCTCGGTAAAACCCGTGACTGTCAACAGGTGACGGCCCTTTGTTGGCAGTTGTCTCTCGATCTCCGAGACACTTGAGTGAATGATCGTCGGCGTGTGCGATCAGGCCTTATTATGTCTTATTATCGCTTAGTACAGTTGTTTATTGTGTTGGATTGAACTCCTTGAACAGATGGCGTCCCCCGTGGACAGAATAATTATCCAAGCGGCTGAGTGGCTGATAGGGTTTGGATTAGACCACATGAAGATGTTTTTAGCATCATTCAAGGCTCTGTAATTCAGGGTACGGATTCACGAAATTCTATATAACAACAAGTCTTTGTCTTCCAATCGTCATAGGATCAGGATACAACTCAACTTAGGAGGGCCTTGTGAATCTGGCTCCAAGTTCTTTAAATGTGATGCTCACAAGCACCATCTTTAAACTCCAGAATTGAATAGCTACCATATTTTATCTATTATTTTTTGACATTTTGTCAAATAAGTTAATGCCGTCTGAACTACGTTGATTGGCCCACTGAAATTCAAAGGTTCGAGGCAAGGAAAAGGGTGTATAAATCTGAGCCCTAGCTCGACACTTCAGCGTTTGTCTTCGCTGGAGTCCGAACAAGTTTTACATTACTTCACCAGACTAGGAATACTGTATTACTGCACTGAATGGAACTTCAAACCGGCGATTATCACGCACCTTAACTTTTTATATAGCTTTTCTTCTACACGATCGGTCAAGAATTTGCCTAGGAAGAGGAACTTTAGAGTGAAAAACTTTGAAAGTGAAAGGTTTGCTTTAAGAGAAAACAAAGAAGCTTGCAAGGTCTCAGAGAGAATGATCCCTGATTCAGCATTTTAAGACAGGTTTGAAAAGTAAACAATGACCTTGTTCACGGCAAACAAAGGGGCATCCGTTCTTAAGCTACAACGTACTTCGCGGATTATTCCTGACGGAAGTCTCGGCTTATTGCGGGGATTAAAGTTTTGTTTTTTCTAATTGTATTTTGGTAAGTTTTCTCACGCAGCTTAACCATTGCTTTCGCTAGATTTCGCTTGCAAAGAGTTACCACATCTAAAATTTTTCTAATTTGTTGTGACGCCGACAGGTGTATGCTGGGATGGTCATCAACAGGGGTAAGGATAATGGGTTCCTAGCTTCATGCCAGCATTGATGTCCTTTAAACTTAACTCTCTTGGTACAAAAATAACAGCAGATATTATATTAGGTTATATTATTATAAATGATATCATATATATGCCAGATGATTTCACATGGTATCAAAATGAAAATGGCAGGTCACGATATTTTCTGAGCGATTTTGTAACATGACACCCAAGTGCTATAAACTGACAAGAATAAACATCAAGAAACCACAAATAAGTAAAGCCAGTGGCGTAACGGGACAAGGTTAAAGACCTATAGAATGCTTTGAGGAAGATATTTAACCAGTTATAATAAGACTTCTCAGCGTTAACAGTTGATTTTCATGTGCGTGCTATGCCAGTTCAGATCAGACCACCTAAGTCTCTGGCAAATCGACCATCAAAACTGTTGACAGCATTTGGGACCCCTTAAGAAGCCTTCAAGCCTCTTTTTGCATTCGTTTTCTTTTTAAATATTATTTATTTATTTCCCTTGTTTATATAAAGTGAGCGTGTTCTAAGTAAGGAAGTATATATCTGACATATCCCAGTTTTACCTTAAATATCTGAGCTTGTAACAAGAGAATAATTTGCTGATCATTCACATTTATTGCTTTTTTGTCGTAAAGAAGAGTTACAACACAAGAAGCTGGAAAAAGTAACGTCAGTCCTCAGGCTAACGTTGTATTGCACAGAAAAGCACATGCATGCTCTCTTTCTGATCCTTTCGTTTAGATGAACAAGTTGTTGTGAAGAATTTCCGCATTGATGAAACATAACCAGATGATATCACATGATATCAGAATGAAACGTGAACTGCGTTGGTCACGATATTTTCAGCGATATTGCCACAAGGTAAACAAGCACAACCAGAAAACCAGTAAAAGTTGAAGTGGCCAAACAGGTCCGGCCAGACTGAAGGTCACGGAAATACACTGATGAGAAAGATATTTCAACAGCTACTCTTAAAAAATTCAGCGTTTACTCTATTTTACCCTTGAGTTGTGTGCCTGTTATGCTAGTGTAGATTAGACCACCAAAGTAAACCATCAAGGCTGTTGACAGAACCTTTAAGAAGCCTTTAACCCCCTTTTTCTGATATTTAAATATTATTTATTTATGTTTCTTTTCCTATATAATGTTAGCGTGTTCTAAATAAGTAAGTATATATCTCAGATTTATCTTTAGTATTTGAGCTTTTAACAAGATGGAGAATAACCTGCTGGTCATGCGAATTCCTTCTCGATTCTTTTCACGTATTCCAGCCATTAAAAGCGTTAGAACAGTTATCTCAGGTGTTTTATTGTTTTCAAAAAACGCATGTGCATGCTTATTTCTTCCTTTTTTTTTAATTCATTCGTCAATAGAACTACACTTTATAATTTATCTACGAAGTTGTGATACCGTGACGACCTTCAGTGCTGAACAAGTGCGATTCCGGCTCATCAATTGTAGTGTTTTTTCACTGTCTATTCACTGTAGTATTTATTTAGTTTAAGAGTTCAGATTTACTTCCAATTGGCAGTACTGGACTAAATATAGCCTACTGGGATAACTATATTTGTTAGTTTGCATTTAACTCAAACAGTGAATTACGCGAATTAAGCAAACTTCTTACTTTAACGTGCTCTACCCCATCAAATGGCCGGGAAGGGGAAATAATTAAGAGAACGTATTTTTCCCATAAAAAGGAATTTTTGTCGTGGTTTCACTTATCACTAATATCAGGAAATAGTTACACTTATCAAGAGTAATCATAGAAACCAGCCAAGGCCCTCCAATTGCAAATGAAAGAATAAAATATAATGTAATGCTTCTTTGTACAAGCAATTAGTCATTTTCGATGATAAATTGCTGTGCCAAAACTTATAGCGCAAAATTTCATTTTCGATCATGTGGTAAGTGTTACATCAGTATCAAACCTCAGCCGAGTTTCCGGGGGGGGGAGGGTGGAGATGAGACCGCAGGCGTGGGGTATTTAAGCTACTTTTCCGTCATTTCCATCCTATAACATTTTGCTGTGAAATTTGCCACCAATGCGTGCTTGAAATGAAAATATATCACCTAAAACCAGGAGACTTGACTTGATTTCATTTTCTGCTCCAGGATGCCACATTTAAAAGTAAATCAAGTCAGTCTAAACCCACATCTGCCCGGCCTTCTCCTTCCTGCTTCTGCAGTGCTCCGGTTCCAGGGCTTAGCTTGGACAACTAAGTGTCATTAGAAATAGCAAATTTTCCTAAATGGCTGAAGGGTGATGAAAAGAGAAATATCTCGACGACAACAAGATAACAAGAAAAAAATTTAAAGATGGTCCGTGAGAGGCTCGAACTCTCGACCTCGGCGTAGCTGTAGGACCAAAGGCCCTGGTGTATCAGCACCGCGCTCTGCCGACTGAGCTAACGGACCACCGCTTAAACAAAGACTGATTTTTTGCACAGTAATTATAAAATCATCACTTTGCTTTCTCATGTTAATTAAAAAAGAAAGAGAGGACAGCAGTGTTGAGAAAAATTTCGTCGCAATCTGACTTTCTTTGAAGGGCAACTGTAGGATAAGTGAAGACTTCATGGTACTATTTTATTGAAATTGTATTCCTTAATCTTCTTATGAACTTTTCATGACGCTAGTTTGCGTTTAATTTGCTAATTAACCTCTCTACTTCTCTATCCGTGTGATCAGTATTTTTCGGTAACAGCACCGCCACATCAGCTTCTCATTAGCTGCCTATCAGTCTATGTAGTTTTTTTTTTGAACGATATTTTTGATGTTGCTTGTGATATACGAGGCCCTGTCAGGGCAAATTTCGACAAGCGACATGGCCTTGAAACAGCGACATAAGACAGATGAAATGGCGACAAACGACACAGAGATGGATTGAAACTGCGACAGCGGCAAAGACAAGGGCCAATACAATAGTAAAACACCGACAAGGACCTGGCTTCCTCCTCAATACGTGAAACGAAGGGTTTTGAAATTCAGACTAGCGACATTCGTAAGCATACTACTCGAGGTCTTGGCACTACTACCGTGACATAATCGGATCGGAACGAAAAAGCATTTCTTATTCCACGCTGATAGCCTCTAGCTGGATGAATATGGGGAATATGGGCAAGTTTTTCTTCACAAGTTTGTGATAAATTTATTTGCTCCTGTGAACAAGTTTGCCTTGGTAATCTCTGACAAGTTGTATTTGGTTGTAGAGTACAAACGAAATTAACAAGCTTTTCTGACAAGGTTTTCCTCATGACCTCAACAAACCCTTATGCCTTAGCATACGAGCACTTTTTCCAAAAATAAAATCAAATTTGTCAAAACAAAACTTTGCACCATCCACGAGCCTCCCCATCTCGTTCGTCCTTCTCCCACTGGTATCATGTACAAGCTGTATGTATCACACGTATAAGGAAGACTAGAAAGCCCTTCATGTAAGCGGAAAGGAAACAACCTAACCAGCAGTGCATAACCCTTTCATTTCTAAAATGCCTGCTTTGAAAGTATGAAGCCAAAGCGAAGACCGTCAAAATCTGCTCGCAACATGTACAATTGGTTTATCTCTCTTATCTTCATAAATCCCTTTATGAGTTCTACTTGTGGTCTGGCAGGAGAATATCAAGCTTTTGTGGTGTAGATAGAGTCGGATAAGATAAACATTCCCAATCGAATTTTTGCTTGTTTACTTCTACGTGACAGTTTCTCAAAAGTTCCGCTTCTCTCGCAGGCGTCTGAGGTGGAAGGCGGATAAATCCGGGACAAATCCATTCAAATGTGCATGTACAAATACATGTAGAACCTTTAAAAAGGTTGGGGACTAAGACCAGAAAGGAACCAATCAGCACCGGTTTCGTCATTTGGAACGTGAACGTGGTCAGCCGGCTACTGAAACAAAGAGCTGACCTTTAATTATTAACAGCTAATGCCAAGATAAGCCGATTGAAGCCCACTTAAACTTTTCGACTTCAGTTACATCACGTAATGGTTTCGCGTTACTAACATTCTTCACCTAAAAAAGATAATGGAGAAAATATTGATTAGAATCAGTTTTCATGGTGTCTTTCTTATGTCAAAAGGGGCTGAGCAATTGTGAAAATTGGTCGCCGGCTCATGGAGATAAACGACGGCTATTTTTTGCCGTCTAAAACCTTAAAACTTGAATCAGGGGTGAATCAGATATGAAGCACTGAAAGACTGCAACGAAGTCAGCGGAGAACGGACTGTTTGAACTAGACAAACTTGAAACATAACGGCTTTTCTGAGCCCGACATAACTCAGTCAGTCTGGAAGGACACTGATATCAATGTTTCGAAAGCCTCTTCATTTGTCAAGAAAAACGTTCAATTTTAAGCCTTTGCTGGTGTGAGAAGAAGCAGTTTTTAACACCCCGTGATTCATCCTCTTGAAACGATTAAAACATATAATTCGAAAAGTATGATCGGGTCAAGAATTTGGTCTTCTAAAATAAGGCCTCTGCGAATACCAGGGCAAAGGAACATGACAACAACTGTACAGTCATATTCGTGACGAGCAAAGATTATCGAAATACTACCCTCTGTGTGGGTTGCAACCACATCCGCTGGAGACAACATTTATTTCGAGTTAAGAATCTCAAACTTTTAAACTTTTACTCACGTAAACAAGATTGCGTGCGAGGGAATTATTTTTCGATTGATGAGCTGTTTTTCTTTAAATTCCATAAACAAGGCTCAAATTAGATCACGTTATTAATAAGGTGATACTTAAACCTCTTAACGCCAAAAAAAGACTCTATTGTTTATATCGACATCAATCAAGGTAAGGTCGGAGCATTGAAAAGAGGAAACAGTGTGGCACATGAGTCAGTTGAACCACATCATCACGAACGCAACATCGGTGGTGGAGATTAGCAAAGACATCACAACGAAAACTAACATGAAACAAGAAGCTATACAAACAGACACTCAAGAACTAGAAAAAAGAAGAAGAAGAAACAGAAGAAAAGAAATCAGCGTTAGTGACAACTGTAACAACAGTGTTACGAAGCAAGAAAAATTGGAAAGAAGAAACGCTTTTCGCGAATCGGGAGAAAAACGCAAAGAATACAAGATAAAAAGTCGAAACGGGCGAAGCCGGCGATACGGCATGCTAGTAGAGGACATGTACCTTGATATGGATGATATTGTTTATGACATTAAACAAGGCAAGCTCTCATTAGACGCTCTGCCAAATCTTGGACTCTTTCCTTTACACGAGGCAGTCGCTCGCGGGCTCATAAACTGTGCGGAGAGTCTCATTGAACTTGGAATACAGCTAACAAGCGAGACTCCTGATGGACTCACACCGCTTGAGGTGGCAGTAATGGCAGGAAACTTTGACGCAGCCGCACTTTTGATTCAGTATGGCGCGCCAATTGATCGAATTCGAGATGGAATCCCGCAGTTGGCAAGATAAACGTTTCTCTCTTGGAATCCTCAGTGGATAACTTTAAATGACATGAAAGCGTTTAAGCTATGTTTACACAGGATTGTACGCAGCACCGCCTTCAATACTTAAAAAGTCACCGAGTTCATTTACATAGTTGTAATATGCTTCATTTTCCAAAGAAAGATAAACAAACAACTCATACAAAAGTCATCACACGCAAGATTGGTTGTTTTTGTAATAAAAAGGAAGTCCGCACATATAATGCTGTGCGATATGTATTTATTAAGATAATAAAACGCCATTTTCTTATAATGGTTTGTTTATTTTATAATTTAGTAGAAAATTACTTTACAGTGGAGGGAGACAATCTTCTTTTATATTGCCAGTAAGCTTTGCTGATAGCGATAATTATATAACCACAAGACTCTGTCGTCGACTCTGGCAAGTTTTATCAGTACTTAGCGCGGTACTTCTCTTGTTTGGCAAAGGTCCCTTCACCCTTTCCGAATCTGACAGCCACATGACTTCGGGGCACTGATTAATATTAAAGATAAATAGCGTAGGGTAGCCCAGCTCTTCAAAGGCATAGAAGGAATTACGAGACGGTAAAATGATGCAGAACACAAATTGTTTCCCTTCTCCTTAATCTCAAATAGTTCTTCGAACCCAAATTCTGGCCAATTGATCATTTGGCTAACTTCTTATCATCGAGATCTTTAAGGCAGTTCCTGCTAGTAGAGAGCCCTTGTAGCCATTCAGTGTATTCAGAAAACAAAAAACGCTTACGACAAATAAAAATCAATGTTTCTTGCCGGAATTTGTAGATGTACGACTTCTATGGACGAGATAAAGAAGCAATCAGCCGAGCAATTTCTTTATTCCAAGAGGAAACTCTTAAAATAAGGGGACTCGATTGAAGATAATAACAAGCTTTGAGGTCATATAAAGAGGCTCCCAGAAACAAGATTTACTGCTCCGTCATCAATTAAATGCCGACAAACAACAGAGCTCTATTAAAATATAATTGCTGTCAGAGCAACGCGATTTTTCCAGCCAAAGTGATTTCTTTTACCGGTGTAACATATTGACCTCTCCACCCACGCGGAGTCCATAAGGCCTACATCAAAGTTACAACGACTTTCAAATTGTTGAATCCCTCACAAAAATGAAAATGGCTCTTTTTACCAGATCATAAAGGTCTTATTACTCAAACCAGAGACATTTTTACTTCTTTCAGTTTCTTCCATTCATTTTTCTCCCCAAATCACCCTTGAAATTTAAAACTGCCACAGTTGAAACGCTGTGAATGAGTAACGAGCAAAAAATTCGGAAGAAAAACTGACACGGCAGGCGGAGCGGATGCACTGCTTGGCCTCAGAAAGGATTTCCTTGTTACTCTATTGGGCTTGGCAAACGCGGGACTAAGCTTTAGATCATCCCCGTGCATCAAAGAACGTCCACACATCGTAAGCCATCCCCAGTTTTTCACTCTGACCATAAATTCCAGCACATAATGTTATTATCGCAATTGACAGATAATTTTTTTCATCTGAGTCTCTTCATTTTAATATCAACAATTATTAATGTGTCCAAAAGGATGGTTAATTCGAAAGGGGTTAATCAGTAGAATGGTCGATCATGTCACTTGAATCTGACAATCATTTAAAACAATAGAAAAAAAAAAAGAAAATTATAGGAAGCCACGGAATAGATTACGAAACTACTTGATGTCCTACGTCAAGCATACTGAAATCAAAACCAACAGGTCAATTTGTGTCAGGACTTGTTTTAGCATTCAGAAATCCTCTTGTTTGTTATGCAGGAATCACTCCATCATTAGATATTTCCTTGAAAAATTGCAGATTGAATTCATGACAAAAGAAATTAAGTCGCTTTGTTATCAAACCGCTTATGTAAAGTTCTCTGTTATGGCCTTAGTTCAAAAGCTCTTTTGGCTCAGAAACAAATTAAGGAGGTCCAACTCACAAAATTGCAAATTGTCCGTGGTAAACAAAACAATTCCCTGCGTAAGTGTACCAGAGGTCAATAAGACCTACCTTAGCAGGAAAACAAACAAACAAAAATAATGACAAAATGTGTTCCACTGGCAAAGAACATCATTAAATATATTAAAATATGTTGTTGTGGTTTTTTTTTGGGGGGGGGGGGGGGTAGTGGTTCAATTTTATTTACTGATTGTTAAGCAAAATAGACTATTTCCAATCACTTATTACAGGAAATCCCACTTTGCTTCAATTATGAAAGAGTAAAGACAACACGAGATGTTTTCATGTTTTACTACCAAAAGCTCAATTTTTGACGAAAAATTTCAATTAACGAAATATTTTATATTTAAAAGGTACAAATAATACCGATGCCAAAATAATTATAGGTTGACATGCAAGACCTCTTAAGTGCTTTTATGACAAAAATTCCAGACAGGTTTTGGAGAAGAACATTTGCGGTTTTTGCATGCCACACGAAACGAATTTTCCGAGAGGTGTCGGCCTTAATAAAGGCTCCGTTAGAGTTATATGTTAGTCAAGGTTGCGTCCTTGTAAGCTGACAATTGTAATTCCTTTCATGGTCACGAAATCTGGTCACGATATGTTTTTGGAAACTAACCTAGCAAACAATTTTATTTCTACTATTAGTTTTTAAAATCAGTTTGCTGCAATTTCAAGTCACCAGGTATTATTTTGTCATGCAGTTTAAAGGTAGAACGGATCTTAATAAATTTCGTGCATAACAGCTCCACGTGAAATTCGTGTATGCCCTCAATGGTGTCACGTCTGACAGACTGCTGGAGCCGGTACGTTAGCGGGAAGATAAGATATGTACTAACCGCTGATCTCTTCCTGATCCAATAATCAATCACTTTTATTCGCGTATTACATAACAAAACTGCCATAGATCCTGCCTAATATATCCGCTTGCACTTCGACGGATCACCCTAAAACAGAGTCAGTTTCCATAGCAACGGTTCAATATTTTCCCATAACGAGTCAAAGCGTTTAGCAATAAAACGTGGTTGGAGTCCGTGGATCAAATTCAAACGTGTGACCACTCACATGCGTTACGATTCCTGAACAGTGATTTTCAAATAGCTAAAATAGCTCCTGAAGTAAAGTTAACCAAGTTAACTCCTGGCTGTGGAGTTACTTCATTTGGAGTTATTTTACTCCATGCAGGAGTTATGATTACTGTAATAAGTTGTGTTACAAGTTACAACTTTATTACCAATAAGAATTACTTCATTTGAGGATTGGAGTTTTTTCAGTGACACCCGATTTGGTATTAAATTGGGGGAGCTGAAGTAACCACTGAAAGGGATTGTTTTGAAATTAAAATTCTAAAACTCCAGCATTGGACTTGACACTTATCGTCGACTTTCTAATATTACTGTGTTTAGAATCTTGTGGTGCAAATTTTTCGGCTCCAACGAGTCAGTAGAACTATCGCGTTTATTGCAGTGCAGGCTGTACATTGACTTCCAAGGTTTATTCTAGAAAATGGCTAATTAGGCCCTTACAAGGTTTTAGAGGGACCATGATATTTGAACTCCTCATCCAGATACAGAACCCTTGAGATTTAAAGGTAAATTTGTAGCGTAAAATTAATAAAAAAGGTTCCAACCTTGCAACACACACATGGTTGAACGACCACTCCAGTGACTTTAAAAGTGCTCATGTAATCGACAAGGGAAATTTCCGCGTTAGAAAAACACTGGAATCCTGGCACACAGCAATTACAAGCGACGCAGACAATAATGCGAAACAATTACCTAGACAATATTCATTTTATTATGATCTTCTGATTAGCATTTTATTCCCACTAAAGTATTTTTATTGTTTTTATTATAATTTCTCTTTTTCACACTTGTAGTATTTTAATGTTCGCGCTTTTTATTCATCACTTGTCAAAGATTGCAGACTGGCAATCGAAAGCTCAAACTTTTAAATTTTTAACCAGAGAACGCTCAAAATCTTATTTATGTAAAGTTAATGCATCAGTCAATTCCAGCTGCGCCCATGCCCCCCCCGGGCTAGCCCCCGGGCATTAGCATTTTTTTTCTCTCGGATGGCAAATTCCCGGGGGTGGGGACACTTTAGCTGCCAAATGCCCCGCTGTGGACGAAGGAAGAGGGCAAATGCCCCGCCTCCCGGGATCGTACGTCCCCAATCAACACCGCAGCAGTTTTCATTCATTGCACAATAATACCACTTTCAGCATTTTTATGTGTGTTTTTTCATTTCTGTAGGCCTACCTCTCCGTCTTCTATTGTTCGTAATGCAACTATCCGATGTTAATAAAGTTAGTATAAATGCCAAGTGATGATATTTTAATACTTCACAGACAACAATACTACATGATAGTTTGGTTTAAACAGTTCGCCAGTAAACAAAAATCTTGACATTATAAAAGTCTGTTGTAACGTCATCTGTTGTAATATTTTAATAATATGCAAAAGTATAAAACGACGATCTCTATACACATGTTTAGAATTTAAGAATCATCGCGACTAAATCTTTTTTAAATCCTTAAG
The DNA here is from genome assembly GCA_964030785.1 of Siderastrea siderea. Lineage (NCBI taxonomy): Eukaryota > Metazoa > Cnidaria > Anthozoa > Scleractinia > Rhizangiidae > Siderastrea > Siderastrea siderea. Next base: position 21,908,407 of record OZ034978.1, read on the forward strand.
AAGAATGCGTACGTCGATTCACGTTGATCGTTCCCGATCTCGCTATATTAAGTGATAGTTGTGCCTTGATAAGCAATGAAGAAATGCATTAAGTCGAGAAAACCTCCACAAGTTTGTCCAATCCTTGGCAGACGATCCAATCTACGACGAACTGCTGGTCCTTTGCGATAAAATCCTTCATGTTTGGATTTCGAGTCGGAAACCACATGTGTGTCAAAAGCCCGGGGGTAGGCAAATGCCCGACCCCCGGGCCGTGCCAACTTTGCTAATGCCCCACCCCCGGGACTGACAAGGCATGCAAATGCCCCACAGTTGCCCGGGGGGGGGGGGATGGGCGCAGCTGGAATTGACTGATGCATAATAGTTACAGACTTGATATTTTCACACCGAACTTTCTAGAAGTTGCTCCTATGGTGGCCAAAACTCTCAGTAGAGCTACTTCAGCTTTGCTATAAAAGAATTGCAAAACGACTTCAAATGATCATGTGTGACTGATAAAGCTATTCAAGTATCAGATCTTTTATATAGGAACATGGACTTCCTTGGCAACATTTGAAGCCTTCGGGCAAATTTTATGCCAATTCGATTTCGTTGTTGTTGTAATCTAGCACTTTAGAATACTAAAGCCCTGGCTTTCCTGTAGTGCTATTCATTTCTCAAGTGGGAAATTTAAAAAACGGTTATCAATCGTTTATCTAAACACCCCTGAATTAAGGATGTTATGAAAACCCAGTCCTACAAAACACCAAAGAAATCATGGTGGCTAGGCTGCGGTCGAGATTATAATCACTTCCTGTCACTATAAAATCACGCAACTGAAGAAACAGTTATTTTCAGGTTATTTTACAAGGAAACTTTCGTAATCCCAGTTGGGCTTGAAATAAAACAGCAAAAGAATTATGGGCTTTCGTTTGGGAATATCTTACTAATTTACTATGACCGTTAAAAGTTGCCATTAATTTTCACGTTATCCTAAATCCCAAAAATATCACTTGACCCGGTTATTTCAGAGTTGAGCCCCCTTTCTCAGAGAAAAAGCTGGACATGGCACCACCAGAAGTGCAAAAACTGAAAAATCTTATTCATGCAACCGAGATGAGGATAAGAGAGAGCGCTTTAGATAGTTATCAGTATTTCACTCTCTTTTTCCTCCCTTCTCGTCGTCTTCACACACTGGCCCAATAAGGACTTTTCGTTATTTTCTTTCGTTTTTCGTTTATTGCCAACTCTACAATCATCTGCAACAAAACTTATCTGTAGAGCCTTTCCATTGCCTAAGTGGGGAATTTAAAGAATAGTTATCAAACGCTTATCCCAGCACTTTAGTCATGCTGTCTGTCGAGTGTTCTAATGATTTCCTGTCACGAAAACAGGCGGACACAAGAAATAACTGTTTTACAAGGAAAGTTGCAATTTCATCTGGATACGAGACGAAAACCACAAAAGAATTACCACCTTTTGTTTGGAAATATCTCAGTGATTTGCTATGGTTGTCAAAATGCCGTGAATAGGTAGCGTGTATGCTCCATAAACCGCTAAGTATACTGTTGTTTGGGAGGCAAGTGTAGAGATAAGGGAAATCACTTAGAAGATACCCACTTGATATACAACTTATTACTGAAGTAATTATTTTGGCTTGGATTAGAAGTGATAAGGTGAGACTCGTGGTATTGAATTTTGATGGCAAGTAAAATGCGTTGGAAGGCTGATGCATGCAGTTCAACTGTTATTGAACGTTCACGACAGCAGGCAGAAATCTCAATTTTAGCCGACTATTAACAAACCTGGCAGTTAATAAAATCAGCTTTCTGTAATACTGATTTGATAATAGGATAAAATCTAATACAGTCAAGTCCCGGGGGGGGGGGGGGGGGACTCCCATATGAAAGTGACTGGGATGCTCGTCGGAAAATTAGAATTAACACCCTAAAGGAGACCAATCTGGGCGTGGCTCCGGCTTTATTTAACCCCTAAAAACAGATGCAAAAGCAGACAACTAAATAAGAGCTATTAATACAGATGTCAATTGCGCTAAAGATGTTGCAATCGAATACTGTCTTCTATGAGTAAATTTTAACAACGGCGATTTGTGTGCTGCTCTAGACCACTAACACAGTATAATATCGATATTTCTTCACACACAACCCTAAGCGATACCTGTTGTGTTCCATAGAACACAACAGACGCTCCGAAAATAGCTCAGTAAACGTGTGATGAAGACAAAGTGGGACTTGAGAGTGACAAATGACGGTATTATCCGGTGGGGGGGGGGGAGGGGGTGGGAGGGGGGACCAATTTTCACTCAATATAACCCGCGTGTTGCAGTACATTAAGGCTGTCGTGCTTTCACCATCTGATAAGATCTTTTATTGCCAAAATAATAAATATATTTGGGAAAATAATTAATTGCATATTTGACCAAACAGTGAATGTTCATTAAAGACGGAGATATGACTGTCCGACTAATTCGAAGGACAAAGAGGTGAAGCAAACATTCTGTAATGGAGGCGGCATTGTGTCCTCCTATAAGATTCCACCGTTAAGATGCTGGGTGATGTTAAGAACTCCAGACTTAGTATTCATCAGGCCAGAAGTAGTATATCCTGACTTGCCAACCTTCAGTCAGTAAAAAGAAAACAAAGAGTAACATCATTACCTCCCCCAATCATACTTTCCCACACCTCACCCTCAAGAAGTGTTTCTCTCTATCAAGACCAATACCAAACTTGAAGACAATATACCTGAAAATTCCATATTACACCATATTAGTACCCCTTCTAAGGAAGCCCTGCCCAACTTACTGTTTATCTTCTGAAAGACCTCTTTTTTTAAATAAACATCTGCCCCTCTGTATTAACTCTGAAATCTGCAGGAAATGATTACACTTATTCTCCACTTGTTGAACTCAGCTGAAGAATAGTTCTTCGGTTAAAATGAGCCCTCTTTTGTCATCTTTTGGAATAAAATACAAACCCTTCAGGGGATTTATTCGAGAGAGATGGAAAACGAACTTCAGGAAGACCAAGTCACAGCAGCCGGCAAAAAACGCATTAACAGAGGTCTGATAGTGTTCCCTCGACTGATTGCTTTAATTTTGGTCAAGTGGAACCAACTTTCGGTGTGTCGTGTTCCAAGCATTTCGTGGACTAAATTTATCTTTAAATTTTCGTTTTCATCCTAAAAGCCAAAAACATTCACTTGACCCAGTTGAGAGGTGACCACTTTGTTTAGTGGATTAATCCTTTCCCAAAAAATAAAATGTTCGCCATCAGGCACCACCCAAGGTGCAGTAACTGAAAACATTTATTAACCAGATAAGCCAGATAAGTTTCTAGAAATATAACCGGAAAGCTTTAAATAGTTTTCAGTATTTTACCTTGTCCTTTCCCTCTGTTTTTGTCATCTTTAAGCACTGGTCTGCTAAAGAGATTTGCTCATTTTCTTCTGTTTTTCGTTTCTTACCTACTCTACATTCATCTGTGAACAAAACGAAGGTTACAGCGAAGCAGATGGAAATAAAATATCAAAATGGACTTAATAGACTTAACAGATGAGTATGTTAGGAAGGGAGGTGTGTGGGCCTAATAAAAGGCTGGGCATATCCTCAATCATTAGGTCTGAGCAAAGGTCAAAATCAAATACCAAAATGACACGGCTGTTTCAAAACGTAACGTCCGTTGTTTACCACAAAGAACACAAATAGACATTGTTATTCATACCATAACTAATAATACTTCTGGGCGTCAAAGACCACGTTTTCTGGCAAACGGACTGAAATTTAATTAATTTACATCAACGTAATCAAGGTTATTGTTTTCACTAGCTGAAGTACAGGAGTATTTCGCCTGACGATAGGCAATTGCGTAAATAGCTGTCGGCGCCACACAAATGTCTAAAAATTTGCCAAAGTCACGGAGCTGTGTCTTCGACATTTCAAGCGAAGTGACTCTAGAACTTGGCCGTTCCACCAATTGAAAGATGCTTCTCCCAACAGATTCGATAGATTTTCGATATCTGGCTTCTCAAAATCTAAAAAACCATGGTAAGGTCTCTAAGATGGCGCACACGAATTTATCTGGACACCGCTCGCCCTCAAAATTGTTTTTACCATCTCTCCTTCTAAATTTCGCAGAACACATATCATTCTTGTTTCCTAACATTTCAACCAGTATTTCAATTTTCACCGCTTCACGAGGGGGGGGGGGGGGGCTTACCACAAAATTTGTCAGGGGAAGGGAGAAATTAAATCACAAAAAGGTGTAGGGCAGGCTGGTGACCTTATCATTCATGATCACCTAAAAAGAATGGCTGTCACAGAGAATGAGCTATGAGATTGGAGGAATATAAAAAGAAACAAACTAAAGACGCGTGGTACGTTGCATTGTGAATTTAACCGACAATCATCGCTCCCGGCCGCTTAGGACGTTCGCTTGAGAAAGCTCTCTCACAAACGCTTAGGTTAACATACCGTTTTCTAGCCGAGAATCCTCTCTTTTTCTTATTTTAAGGCCAGCGGTGTAGTGTGGCGGTACTTCTGCAAGACAAGTCACAAAAGGTTTTACTCCAAGTGGGTATTTCTACTAACGCTAGGTTAAATACTTGGCGGTCATGACGACCACTACGACAGAACGGTTTTGATGGAAAAACTTGTGAGAACTTTAAAAAACTTATTTTAGGGCTTCGAGTCCTGGCCTTTACCTAGGCTCATTTGCATGTCTTCACTCAAGGGAATATATCGAAAAGTTCGTGGTTTTGTGTGCAAGTGCGTAGTTTTGCATTTGCTATGTTATTTAACAAATATCTTTCCTGTAGTCGAAGCGATTGACACCATGCTTGAAATTTCGTGTTCGAGTAATCTTAGGGATGGACCAATTTTTGAGGGGGGAATTGGGCCTTTTTTTGTGATTGATTTTTTTTGTTTTTTTTTTGCTGACTAAAAGCTTTGTATGAATTCTCTTTAACTAGTTTGCACGATTTTTCTTTGCGTCCTTTAGCTGTGCACGATTTTTTCATTTCATTCTTTTGCCCACCCCTCCCTTCAAAGTGTCTTTCTTACCTGAGCCCGTGATATCAGTGTACGCTTCAAAGAACCGCATTTTGTCTGCTGGCTCCCGGATATAATTTGAAAAACCTGCCGAAAGAAGCAAGAGAGTTACTGCCGTTTTCACGACACAAGAAAGCATCGAAATGCAACCTCAACCTCAAACCTCAATGTCAAGAAGATTCTCTAGTGCTTTTGTCCAAAAACTTGCTAAATTGATGGGTCTAAATACCCAGCTCATGGACATTAATTGCCTCTGGACCGCCAACGGGACGGCACCAAAGGAGCAACGAGCAACAATCCTTTTTTTCGTCTAAAGCTAGAGACACACTAGGCGATCTCATACGCTCGTTACAGCGAATTTGATCGCCAGCGATTTCGCGGAAGCGGACACATTAAGCGATTGCCGGCGATTTTCGCAAATTCGCTGCGAATTTTAATCGCCGATTTTTGACAAGTCAGATATTGGCGATTTTCGATCGCTCGGCGCGGGGATCAAAATCGCCGTCGCGGGAAGGGGCACACTTGGGGACTTAAGCTTGCGATCAAAATTCTCCCCGACAAGCGTATAAAATCACTTAAAGTGGTGCAAGCCTACTGAAAAGTAGCCTGCGAGCAATCTCTCGGAGGGCCCTCGGAGGGAGGGGGGTGGGTAGAAAACGAGACTCGCTTTTCCCTCCCTCATCCCCGCCCCCCCCCCCCCCCCCCCCCGAGAGCTTGCTCGCAGGCTAACTGAAAAGTTGGCCCGACTTTTTCAAGTTGGAATCCATTTCTATCCAAACACAATTATGAACAGATACTGACTACTAGAATAAGCATATTTAACAAAATTAGGTCATGGGCTTCAATTGATGCAAACGCGTCTTTTGACTTTTCAAAATGATAGTAAAAATACGTGGCATAGTTCCTTTGACCCTTTGACTCTGATGATAACTTCCGCAATGTCACCAAACAGTCCTTCTCAGGGCTATAAACACCCGGACGATCATTCTTCACCGACTTATGATATGACTCCTGGGTTCAAACCATTTACAATAGGTCCTTTTTACCAGGGACGGACTGGACAAAAGATTGGAGAACCTTAAACACAAAGCAGCTCTAGCTTACCAAGCAATAACGGATATTGTGCCTTATTCCTTGTGAACAATGGCTTAAGACCATCTATAAGAGGGTCCAAGTAACGGGTCTGAAAAAAATGATAAATAAAAAACACGACGTAAGGCACAAAGTAGAAATCGCGCATTTATCATATATAAGCTCGACGGGGTGAGATCTTACATCAGCATGGCAAGGCAACCATGGAAACTACCCACCCGACCGATGAATACATACGTAGGCTACAGTTATCAAAATAAATCGATTGACAGATCTAAGTTTTTTAAACCACTGATAATAAAACAAATTGGAATTAACGGTACGCATTCACTCATTCATTCATTCATTCATTCATTCATTCATTCATTCATTAACTCACTCACTCACTCACTCACTCATTCATTCATTCATTCATTCATTCATTCACTCACTCACTCACTCACTCACGCACTCACGCACTCACGCACTCACGCACGCACGCACGCACGCACGCACGCACGCACGCACTCACTCACTCACTCACTCACTCACTCACTCACTCATTCATTCATTCATTCATTCATTCATTCATTCATTCGAGTTTACAGTACAAATGCCTTTCAAAACATGACCTTTTTGTGTTGTACCTGTTTGTAGTCATTTAGAATCTGTGAGAATGTTCTGTAATGTTCATCGCTGAGAGATTGCTTTACCTGCAGAAGAATAATGTCGTTTAGCAATAATTTAGCAATGTAATTAGGGGAAAAATATCGAGGTTCGCTACCTCTTTTTCAGGCTGGGTGAGCCTGCATTGTACCGTAGTACGCAGTCGTTCACAGCACGATTAAGGAACTCCGAGATTGGCATGAATTTTGAATCCAGATTAATAACTACTCAATGAGGATGAATCCAAGTTTTTTCCCTTCAGTTTAGTCTTTGATTATTTGTTACCTTTTTACCAGAATTTCACAATCTTACTTTGATGAAACGACATCATGGAAAGGCAGTTAAGCCCGACATATAGATGTCATAAATGGACTTTGGCTTGGAGTGCAAGCAAAGTTTTCCCTCAAAGTCCGCCTCCTAAAAGTGGGATCTTTCTACAAGTACCGAGACACATTGTACTCCTCAGTGTTTGCGACGCACATTGTGCCTACATGTATTATTTTTTTAAGTTTGTTTTGGAGTTGTATCGTTTCCTGTTTGTTTCTTTTGTTTTAAGTCATTTGTTGCTCACTACTCGCAGAAGAAACCCCAAATTGTCTGAGACCGCGGCTTTCTTCCGAGACTGACTTGCTGAAAACATTTTTAATGAGTTTGAAAAAGTCTTTTAGGAGATATGGCGTGCTATTATCGAGGTGGGGTACAACCGCAATGGCGTTTTGTTTCCAAGCTGGTCCGCCTATCCATAACAGAGTTGGCTTAAAAGCGGGAGAGGGGGGAGGGGGAGGGGGAGGGAGAGAGGTGGACGGTTAAAGGATTGCAATTAGAAGCCAGCATTTTATAGTCAGTGATGTCTACAACAAAATTTGCGATTTAATACTTACCTTCATTATATACATCTTAGCTTCGTTAAATTTTTGCGCCTTGGAGGGTGGCAACGTTTGTTGAAGTTCGCTCTAAAAAATACAAATTTAGTGGATACAAATTATGTACACAGACGTGAAAGTGTCAAACCATTGAATCGTCAACAGTAATGGAGTGATGAATTGCGAAGCTAAATACAAACAGAACACAAAAGCGCATTAAATCCTACCGACCTGACTCGGCATCTCTTCTTTGACTTTCACAACCTGAAAAGGAACAGACAGGCACGATTGTCACTGGCAAACAAGAAGATCCAAATCCAGATAATTGACATAAGGGAAGAACATCGGTAAAATCCGAACCAAGTCTCTAAGCAAATATCTTTGCAGAAATCTAAATAAATCTGGCAAGCTTTCGTTCCCGTCAATTTCGCTCGCTTTACTTTCATTTGCTCTGATAGTCTGCCGCGAGATCTCCAAGAAATTTAGAGTACCTGAAACGTCAAAACGGAGAACACAAATTGCTGCCCTAGTGTATTATTACTTTCAAGACATGTTGTTGGTTGTCTCAGTAGAAACACATCTCAGCTAACATCCGAACTTCTTACGATTAATTTCATGTCACTGTCTAACAAAAAATTAAGGTCTACTGGGAAAAAGTTCCGACTTAACGTGTGAGAAATCATTGCCGGAATTTCTGGGTTAATAATTTGAAAGAGACGTTTTGGTTTTCCCATGCATACTACGCCTTGTGATTGGCTAGTGAAACTCGCGCAATAAGAAGTAAGACCAAAGCCACTGATTTGATCGCACGCATTTTCCCGCGCTTGACAGATTCACACTTATATTTACTTTGAGTTCTGATTGGTTCGTCGTGTTCTTAGCGTCGGTCAATTGTCAATGGCCAAAATGACAACTTCAGTTAGGCTTTTCGTTTTAAGACAACGAAATCAAGACCACTCAATATTCTTTTCACATCAAATCGCTCATTCATTTGATGGTAGCCTGTTCCAGCGCTGAGACTGTGAGAAGCGGAGAATGCTAGGGTCGGCGCGAGGGAAGACTGGGAGGGAGGCGCCTCTCTCCCCAGTCTTCCATCGTTTTTTTCTCTTGCGCCCGATACTTACGCCTGGAACAAGCTCATTTGATGGTCATCCGTTCGTAAAACAAGCTAAAGGTGGTCCTGTAATTGATAGCTGAAGACCGTTTCTCGTTACCTTTAAAACTTTTTTGGGCTTGGATGAAATTTTCGCTTCTTTCCTGTTCATAATAGCTTCTGACAGTGTTCTTTCCTATAAATTATGATCAAAATTAATCATTACCAAGTGAGGCTCTGGACTGGTTCTTTTTATGAGAACACAAAACGAATAAATGAACAAGACGAACAAATGAACCGCCGACAACATTGTAACATTGTTTTAAGGCCTAAACATTTGCACATACATAAAACAGTAGACTATATGACTAAGAAATGTGAAATAACTATTCTAACTCTAAATCAATTCTTTTCAGCAGTCTGTTAGCCCGCGTAGCAAGCGTTTTCGTAGGCTATTCCTCTTTTTGCCTTTTTGGCCGCGCGAAAACTGGGGCACCTGGCTTTGCTCTCCCCATATTTTTCGCGCGGCCAAAAAGCGAACAATGCTTCAAACCTGCGGAAATCCCTACGGAAACGCGTGCTACGCGTGCCAACAGTCTGCTTAATGATAATGGTGGCTTCCACGAATGTTTCGATTGGTCTTACCTTCCGTTCAGGGCTTTCTTTATGCAAATCAACTTCCCGAGTAGTCTGAAACACACATACAACAAACCCATCAGTGGAAGTTTACTTTGGAATACAAAAAACTCATTTGGTTTTACCTCTATATTAGTTAAGGACTCCATCAAGCTGGCTTGCTTCGTGTTCGCTGTCTCCTTTACACCAGTTGACTTGTATTCATACTTGAGACGGAGAGAGGAGACTGGGGCTGAAATAACCAAGAAACTCTTTAATACGGACACCGAAAGGTCAGGCATCATTGTCTGTATTACAGTGACAGAGACAATGTGAAACTTGGTCTCCTGGTGATCAAGTCAACTGTACGTGACACAGAGCTGTCTATAAAGGCCTGGCCAAATGGATTCACAAGTAGAACACGTTGAAAATTTAGGTTGATTTCTTACGCCATTTGGCAAGGACTTTCGTGTCCTTGTTGTGTGACTTGCGATGACTTGCATGTACTTTGATCAGGCTCAAATTCCCCCACAAGTTGGCGCAAGTTTTCCATCGTTATGCCACCTAACACATCCCTGTGCAAGTAAGTTGGCATTTCGAAACTTGCGTTGACTTGCGACTACGTTTGAGTAGGGTTTGGAGAGGTTTGTCTCTTAGGTTAATGTTTTTCTTTTTAAAGGCAAAGAGGAAAATAGCACACGGCACTCAAAACAAGCGTAATTGAAAAGAGAGGGAAAGCACAGGTTAGAAGATACAACACAACAACTCTCATCTCGCGAGAGGTTTTAGATTCCACGACCAAAACTTAAAGGAACAAACGAGAGAAGGAACGTTCACCTTGCATGCCTCTCTATTTGAATACCTTCTCTCGTGCGCTTTGTACTTGCTGTGTCTCTTCTTTCTCTTTCGGCCTCTATTCTTCTACTCCTCTGACAAGTCCGTTCTCCTGCCAGGACATTCGATCGTGTTTGTTCAACAGCTGTACAAGTTACAGCTGGCGTCGTATTTTCTGTTTTAGTGGAATGATTTTTTAACGTTTTAATCTTCATGGAGGATTTGTCTACCTGTGAATGCATGAAAAAAATAGGAATGGTAACAGGGTGAATGCAAAAAACCAGATTTTAATGATCGCTAAAAGAAGTAGGTACCGACCAGGCACACACGAACCCATACAAAAGATGATATAAATATGCTTTTCAGACATGACGGTTGAGCATGTTCGTACGAGTGACAGTAGTCCTGAGAAGGAATGCTGGTGGTGACACTGAGGCTTCGAAAACCTGTAACGACGTCATCGTCAGGGTCAAATGGACCTTGACGATGGGCCGTTCTGAAAGCCACGTTCGTGACGAACGCACCTTGTATTAAGAAGAAGAAGAAGAAGAAGAAGAAGAAGAAGAAGAAGAAGAAGAAGAAGAAGAAGAAGAAGAAGAAGAAGAAGAAGAAGAAGAAGAAGAAGATGATGATGATGATGATGATGATTATTTTGGCTCAGGTTGACGAAACCTCAGTCACTGTAACCAACAACAGTCATCCTTAGGACCTCACTTACCCGGAAGATCACACTACACAGATTAGTAAGACTCCCGGTTCAAACCATTTACTACGAATTTGCTCGGTTCATAAAAATCCTGAAATGAAGATAGCGGTTGGTTTCTAAAGAAACTGTGGTGGTCTGTTGGTGGGGAAGTGAAACAAAATTTGGGTTTTCTCAACTGTGATGATAATGTAGAGTGGCCACCATAAAGAAATCGAAAAGATGACATTTCGAGCGTTAACCCTTCGTCACAGAGGATTCACTTTGACGAAGGGCTAGCGCTGGAAACGTCAGCTTTTCGATTTCTTTATGGTGGCCAATTTACCTTATCACCTCAGTGGAGAAAACCCAAATTTTCATAAAAATCCTCAATTTAAACTTTCAAAAATAAATGTAAAAAGCCGACGTTTCGGCGTCTCCACAAAACCATTATCAAGACTAAATGTAATTATGCGATGCGAAATTTAAGATACAAGTCTCTAAAGAAATAGCATACTAACAAATTTAGTCTTGATAATGGTGTCATGGAGACACTGAAACGTCGACTTTTTACATTTATTTTTGCAAGCTTATGCTTTGGCAAATCGCTTTTGATTAAAAAATTAAACTTTGTCAAGGATAACTGAACACGTACCATTTTATCTGCAGTGCGAAAGAAGTGTATCAAATCTCTTTGCACTAAGCCAAACTCGTTATAAACTTTTGCATATGGTCTCATCCAGGCGGGTAACTGCTGAATAGCATCCGGGTATGTGAAACGAACGTCACAGAGTAAAATGGCGCCAAAGTCCTGCTTGTGACGTATGACGCGCCCCACAGCTTGATTGACAGCTCTGGAAGCCTGCTGACGGTACCACTCCCGACCGCTTAAGCCCTGTGTGATATACACAAATAAAACTCACTCACTCCTAAAATATTTTAGGAAACGGAAAATTTAATATGTGGCCGGTTTACAAGGGACAAGTAAGAAAAGATAAAACGCATATACCTTGGTCGAACTTCTGACTTTCTGAAGGTTTTCGTCCAAGAAAGTCATCTTTAACCGAACCTGAACACAACATAAGAATCAAAATTACACTTTGTGAAGAACAGCACCTAGCCTACCATTAACAATGCGCTGATAATACCCCCTTCCTCACCATGAAAATTTAAAACAGATGACAATTGAGAGAATACCCACCCAGCTCCTCCCCCTCCCACGGTTGATTAAGGATTTATATGTGCGAGACACTTTGGTGAGGATTGGTGAAGAAGTTGTTTTCTTAAGTCCCTGATGAAAAAACTGACCAGAAATGGTCATGTTAGGGGTAAAGTGCCCGAAACGATGAAAATGTTTAAGCCCTTATTTCTTGCACAACTCATTTCCAACTAGCTTGTGAGCAGGTTCCTTAGTGAGGAATAAGGGCGCGAGAAAAATGCGAGCCAAGTGCGGATTGAGGAGGGGAACGTGCAACGGAGCATAAGCCTCGCTCAGCTCGCTCCACTCTACCCCCTCTAAGGAGCGTGTTCACAGGCTAATTTCCAATACACACACACCACAGCTTTACCTTGGCATCCATTTTTGGTGGGAAAGGAGGGCCAGTTATTACCACTGCACGCCCGTTTATATCCGCAAAGTCCAGTCCCTCGCTCACCTGAAATCATGCAAAAATTAATTATTAGACTCGGCAGAGGAAACATATCAGGGGGCATAAAAGCTTGTCGTAAGACCAACCGTTACATCAAAACCCGGGTGCCAAATGTAACGCAAATGAGGAAATGTTGATGTTTTGGTCAATCTGCATTAGGTTCATCACATGAAACGTTCGACGTTTCAAATGGGCCATCGTTGTTAAGAACGTCCTCACGAGCAAGTAACATATTCGAATGTACCTTACGAAGTTTACCTTTCCTCGACAAACAGCGAAAAACGTGGCAGCGTGATAGTTAGGATCGTTGATCTTTTCATAGAACCGCTCCATGGTCTGTAAAAAAACGGTACGTCAATTCCCATTTTTTATAATGACTTTAACGATAATGTTTATTAAAATTTGCATTCTTAGCAAATGGTTGTCTGCACTGAAATTACTCTAAAGTAGGGATATCGAACAGACAGGTTGAATAAATGACACAGACCTCAACAAAGTCTCCTTTTCCTCTCGGTTCAGCAAAAAGCGGTTTGTGATGTTCTAGTCTTGACCATGTTCCACAGCTCTGTCATATAACGATAACAGTAAAAAAGATTCCATTAACGTTTCTCTTAACGAGTAGATAGTTTAAAATTTCCAAAGTTTCTTTTGATTCAAATTTCCTTACCTGCCAGTGTTCCAAACACTTGTTCATGACAGGATATGAAGGAAAAAACACCAACAGGCCATTTGGCACAGTCCTAGCAAAATTAACTGTTGAAGCAAAATTCTCAAACTCATTAATTTATGACTCCCTTAACTTTTGTTAGAGACAAGAAACAAAATAGCCTTTATAATGAGGTGGTCGTAAGGCCCAGCCAAACGGATTCAACATTTCCACTCAACAACGCCGTTCAACGTTGAACGGCGCTTTTCGGAACACTGTTGAATGATGTGAAACGTTCGAAAGGATGTTGAAAGATGTTGAAAAAAGTTTGGCTGTCATCAAACATGTACAACATAGTTGACTGAGGCCAAAGGTGGCATTCCACTGCGATTACGTTTTAAGGACGTGGTAGGTATTTTCAAAGTGCAAGTGGGCTGGTCCGTAGTTATCATTCCCAAATCTCTTTACAGGTTAGACAGTTGCTGTCAGTGCTTAACATACCAATTGCATTCCCTAATCCTGTCATGTACTCTGTAGTAAACCTGAAAAACAAGTATCCTTTAACTGAGTTTAGTCGGTTGGACAAGAAAATATTTGGCTCTCAGTCATGACACACGGACCGCCTTACGCTCTGTCCCTGCACCATGACTTTTAACCAAATAATTTTCCTATCCGCCCCTCTTCCTAAGTCAATGAGTGCATGATATGAAAGCGAAGATAGGCTATGTTTCATCGTTATTTCTAACACCGAGAAAAGCGTTAAAAAAAAAAACGCGTAACAGGGTTTTTGACGAAATTCAACAATTTGGAGTTCCTTGTTTTATATGTATCTCCTTAAACCATTAACGAGAAAACGAAGAAACTACGCTAAGCTAAGACTGGGTTTTCAAACTGCCATCACGTTTGCGATTTTGTGTCCTTAACCTTGACGAATTTGCAGTGAGTTAGAAATAAGATACATATTCCTGTCTGTAAATATCATGATCTCACCTTGTTTCATAAGAGGAATTTAAAGTAGCCCCATCAGGTGCTTTGGTGACCACACCCACCATCATCTGATGTTGCTCAATCACATGAGGATTTTCAAGTTGAACAGGGAATGAACTGCGAAACAAAAACGGGTGAAAGAAATAAATTGAACTTTGTACCTGATTGCAGGTCCATTTTGTAAAAGAAAACCTAATTTGTTAAAATTCACACATTCCTGCAATTCTCTGACATAGTCACAATCATGACAGTGTTAAGTCAAAGAGTGAAAGAAAATGTAAAGTTAGGCAGTCCGTCAGTAAGAGATTGAATTACATTTACAAATACATAAAACAAACGCAGCAGAAACACAAACCTCATCAGATTGATTTCACAAAATTTGTGAAACAAAATTTCACATTAACTTTTGTTAACCAGAATGAAACAAATGAAAGAACAAAACAAGTGTCTAATGTAACCAATATTTTTTCCAGACTACTCTTTATTTTGTAGGTCATGTCATTATCACCCTTATTTTCTAATATTCTTACATTTGCATTTCAGCTCTAAATGAACCGATTGGTGACAAAGTTCCACTTGTCAGCACAATTGAGCGCAGTCCATATGACACCAGATCCTTCATGGCATGTCCTGGACTGAAGCACCAGTAGCTTAATGTCCTACCTATACGCACATAAAGGACCTCAAGAAAAACATCTTCTGGTGATAACTTATGATAAACTTTACTAAAGATAAAGCTACCAGCTAGCGTGAAGGTATAATCCACTGAAAGGGTAAACTAGTAACGGCCTGATATGTCCACTACTCCATCCTAAAAAACAGGGGCACAAAGCTCTTTAGAACCTCTAATTTCATTGGACCTTGTTACCACAAAGCTCTATTGTTTTCAGGGCTAGGGTCATTGTTTCTGTTGTTTGTTTATTGTTTTCTCAGCCAGTTCTGTGAAGTGTTCCGGGAGCTTTGTGGCAGAACACCAACATTGCAAAAAAAGTTGCCTTGGGCAGTAAAGATAGATAAATCATGGTGGTCAGTGCTTGTTTCAGTAACAAAAGGGGATAGCACTGAAGTGGGTTGATATCCCACTGTCACCCAGCCACTTCCACTGCCATAGCTTTAAGTTTTGAGGTCGGATTAGTCACCTCTACGTCCATCTGGCTATCATGTAGCTGGTGGGGGGGGGGGGTCATGTAGCTGGTGGGGGGGGAGGGGGGAAGGATAGGGGGCAGGAGGAAGTGGGAAAAGAGAGGACAAGAAGCAGGATTCACAAGGTGGCAGGAAGAGGGAGAAAAAGGAAAAATTACACAACATTGCAAAATATTTTGCAATCGAAAAAGGGCAAAGTGGAGAGAGAGCCAAAACAGGATAAGCTGAGATTTAAGGGTAAAGGAAATGGCAAGTTTAGACCCTCTGCCATCATATCAACACTGTAGCAACACTGTAGCTAAGAAAGCCCCATTCCTCTTCTTGTATATTTTTATCCCGTTATCAGGATTAGGGGATATAAAGTGACAAGGTGTAATCGGAGAGCAGGCGGTCAAGTGGCAATCACTAACTCAAGGCAACTAATTATGTTGCAACTGTGCAAAAATCTTTAACCTTGTTTGGAAATCTTTGATCCTGAAGTCCATACATCTAGATTCTTCTTTTTCTTATTATTATCTGCCTCAAGTTGAATATGAACCTTGAAAAGAAAACTAAATGTAAAACTACACAATAAAACTTCAACAAGAAAAATAATTAATCTGCTCTTGGCTAGCTAAGTCTTCTGAAGAAAACCTGAGTGATTAAAATCCCTTATTGAAGGAAATTAATGCTCCAAGAAAACGTAATGTTAACTTAAGTCGCACCAATTTCTTGGAGTGTTAACTTCCATGACCTTATTAAAGTGGAGCATAAATAAAATATTTTTGTGCTGTCAAAGTGACAGCCAAGTGACACTTAGCGCAATTTCCTTTTCATATACTCTAATTATTAATTTCTACAATCTCTGGATCCAAGTTCATTCTTTCCATTAGAACGGTCTTTCTCACTGTACAATTTGGTGTATTTCAGACCAAATGGTAGCTGTTTAAATTATCAAAGTGCTCTTCCTAGATAGGACTTTTCCTGTATGGAATATGAGCCCTCCAAACTTTGAAAATTTTTACCCTGTCCCATCAATTTCTTTTTTTCTGAACTATTTTCCCTATAGGCCTTTCACTATCCATAAATTTAAACCATATTAATTTCAAATATCTATAATTGGGCAAACAAACTGGACTGGTTTTGATAACATTTTGAACGTTTCTGTGATACATCTGCATTTATGCTAACATATTAAAGAATCACCTTGAAAAACTTTGATGGATCTACATTAGCTGAATGGTGTGAGGCATCTTTACTGAAGACAACCTAAACAAAACATGCTGGTGTTAACAATAAAACATGGCTAATGGTCATACCTGCAAGACAGAGTTAGTTGTTTTAAATTTTACAAGCCAAGTCCCCTCTTCCCACCCAGGGATAAGAGGCAAGTTATATACAGGGTTACTCCGGCATTTTTAGTTTCTTAAGCCCCTGAACAAGGATCATGCACAAGGAAGACAATGTGAAACAAAGGCTAAAAAATGCCACAAGGCAAATTATGTTGTTGACAAACCATAAACTATGTGTTTTTCTTTCTTTCTGATCATCTTGAACTCATGAGACCCATTTCACAGATTGTTTACATACTTGACTGTAGTAGCTTCTGTTGTTCAGCAACCAGATTGCAAAATCTCTTAGTCTAGCCTGTGTTTTAGTAGGTCTTTGACTAGCTGCATGACAGCTGTTAATCTTGATACCTGGATGACTTACAGTACCTATAGTTATGGTTGTATTTCAATGTACCTGCATGGCATCAGAAAACTTCTGCAAAGCAAAGTGTTTTCCCTTGAATTTCCTTGTATCTGTGTTTTAAACAAAACAGTAAAAATGTTACTAGTAAACATTTAACACATGAACAGAATTTGGTAATAGGAATGAAAATAAATAAACATCTACTATAGTAGTCTCACCTCCAATTAACAAAGCATTACATTTATCCAAAACCTCTAGAACTTGATCTTTTGTAGAAGAATTTATGTTGAGTTTCGACAGAAATTCAAGCATAAAACTGCAAAAGAAAAATTAAAAAAAAATGTGAAATAATGCTTCTGTCACACCAAAACAAAACATATTTCAAAGCTCTTTATCTAAACAAGGTTGATAATAAAACTACAAACAATATCCAGTTACACTTGTTTCAGAGATTTAAAAAAGTTACAGAAAGTAGAAGCAAACCTGCCAGGTTTGGTCAACCCATCTCCATTTTTGGGGAGTTCCTGCCTATCAATCAACTTCTCAAGTTCAATGAAAAGTGCTGCAAGAAATAATAACATCTAAATATTATTAAATTGTAATATCACAAGACAATACTTTCAAAATTACATTGATGTTAATTTCCCTTTTCAATACTTAATGGTCAAATTTCTTTGGACAACAGAAATAATGATAACACAATCATTTTTGGGGAAATTGTAAGCAAATAAACAAATTAATCCAGAGATTTTGGTTGAAATGTAAATGGCGACACTAATTAATTTGGTTTGTCCAAACAGAAAAATTCCAAAACAATTGAAAGGTAGTCCAACATTCTCAAATAAAATTTCTCAGTGGAAATATGACTGTGTAGCACTTGTTTTCCTAACACTCCCAGGCATTTCAAGTAAATGGATTAAGTAAATACAAAACAATGTGTACAATTTTAGAGATCTTGTGTGCCATCAACACAAACTATGGGCCAACTGGTTTCCTCATGTAAATGGTAAGCAACCATAACTATCTCAGATGAAACACTTACATTTAAGGCGGGCAAGGTCTTCTTTGCTGACATCCACATCAACTGAAAATTTCAAAACGAAACAAGCCATCACAGTAAGGGAATGGCTATGAGCAATTATAACTGGGTGGTTCTAGTATGTTTTCTACGTTAATGGTCATTTCAAAATTTGATAATGAAAGGTTAAGAATTACTCAGTCCTGATAAATTTTTTGGTTACCCATGGCTGCAGTCAGATAGAAGCTAGAATCGCTACATAATCAAGTGAGGTAAAGAATAATTTCCGTTGGGTATGAGCGACACTGATCTGTCCATTAAGTGGGCACAAGTGACATCACACTAACAAAATTGTTGAGCAAGATTTTTGAAACTAATCACAGAGCATGGGAAAGCAAACCCAAAGGAAACATTTAAATAACAGTTATATATATATTTTTTTTTTTTGAAAGCCAGAAATTCATATTTTATTATTTATTAGTCTAATTTAAGTTTAAGGTATACTGTAGCTTGAGATTTCATACAAAGCACAAATGACTACTTTAATTTTTTTTTTTTTAATACAAAAAACCTTTATTGATAACCACAAAACAAAGTACAAGGTACAAGGCAGACCTACATTAAAAAACGCAAAACATTACAGAAAGCAACAATTACAGAATGCATTACAGAATGCTTATCTACAAACAAAAAAGATGTTTACAACAATTAAGTAGATTACTTGATATTAAAATTCCTTAAGGGCTGTCAACGAAAGGAAGCAGTTTTTGCCATTTTTTCTTATGAATTTTCGAGTCCTCATTATTCTTTGCTACAAGACTTTCTATTTGATAGGTAGAGCGAATTTTTGCTTTCAGCAGTGTTAGAGTGGGTTTTATGTTTAAAGAGCGGCTTTGGTGAATTATATATTTACCGAGAATAATTACATGATTTAATAATATACTGTCTTTGCTAGTGAGACCAAATGCTATGTCAAAAGTGCTCAGATACCTAACATCAAAACCAAACTCATTTAACCACTCAGTCAATGATGACCAGAAATGTTTTGAGATATCGCAATAAATAAACAAATGCTTGAGAGATTCCTCCATATTTCCACAAAAGGAACACATAGGTGATGGTACCAAGCCCATTTTATAAAGAATCTTATTTGTGTAAATAATTCTGTGCAACAGTTTATACTGAAATTCTCTTGTTTTGGAATCAAGAGTTGCCTTTCTCGGGAGAAGGTAGAACTGTTCCCACCGTAAGTCATGCGCAGAAAAAATTTCTTCATATTTAGACTCAGCAGTTGGAGCAATTTTTATTTTTTCTACTAGGTCCCAATATACCCCTCTAGACGAAGAAGGGAGAGATACGTCAGGCGGATCTGCGTTGTCATTAGACGAGGCCACATTTGACGAATTTGATTGAGTCCTTAATAAGTTTATCCAGTCTTTAGGAATTGCATTATAGATACCCATTAAAAGAAAATACTCTGCATTTGTTATGCCATTCTTTTTCATCTGATCCCAAGATTTTAATTTATAATCCCTGAGAGTTAAGATATCTCCGAGTCTTAATATACCTTTATTTTTAATTTTGTTTCTGTACAAAGGTCTACCATCTCTGCGAATAGATTTGTTGTTCCAAATGATTTCGTTGAGCACTTGAGATGGAGAGGAGACACATGAACTATCCGCATTATATGAAGACCACTCACAAAGACATTCTCGATAGAACTTAGGTAAACAACGTGGTAGGTCAGACACATCATAGTTACATTTCAACAGGAAGGAGCCTCCATAGTCCCTAAGATAGTGATCCAAAAATAATTTCCATGTGCTTTTGTTTCCATCTAAATACTTTTTGAGACATATAATCCTTTGAGCTTTTATAAGGGATTCTACGTGCGGCATTCTTAACCCGCCATCCTTGTAGTCACCGATTAGAGACAGGCGTTTTATTTTATCTTTGCGGCCTCTCCACACAAACTGGAATAAAACTGTGTTGATTTCTTTGATGATATCTTTTGTTAACGGTATTTGTGCTGCTCTAAACATGAATTTAGGCATTGCGTACGTCTTGATTATCTGTATTCGTCCAAGAAGTGTTAGGTTTCTCCAATTCCAAAGATTGATAGATTTTTTGATAGACTTGATGATACTCTCGAAATTAAGTTCCTGATACTTTTGCCAGTCGTAGGTGAAGTATATCCCCAAAATTTTCATTGGTTTATTAACTGTGGAAATTCCGATGTTCTCTGGGGCTGAATGCAAACTTCCCAACCAATATGCTTCCGTTTTTTCCTCGTTTATTTTCAACCCTGATATGTTACCAAAGTTCTCCAACAGCATGACTAACAGGCGAAATGATTTTGTGTTTTTAACGAAAGTGGTTAAATCGTCTGCGAAAATACTGAGCTTGATTTCGTTTTTCCCTAATGTAATTCCTTCAATTTCTTTATTTTTACGTATAGCCACATTTACAATTTCAAGTGCAATGATAAAAAGATAAGGGGATAGTGGGTCACCTTGTCGAACACCACGTTTGGTTTCAAAAAGTTCAGAAGCAAAGCCGTTGTTCATCACACAACTTGAAATATCAGAATAAAGTACCTTCACCCAACGAATAAACGATTCTCCGAAATTAAAGGATCGTAATGCTTCTGTGAGAAATTGCCAGCTTATTGAGTCAAAGGCCTTTTTAAAGTCGAAGGTGGTCATCAGCCCGGGAATGTTATTTAATTTAGTATACTCCATGATACCACCAATTGATCTCACTGCATCAAAGATAGTTCTGCCCTTCACATATGTGCATTGATTCTCGTGTATAATTTCAGGGAGAACTTTCTCCAACCTAGTAGCCAGGGCTTTGGATCCAATTTTGTAATCTACATTTAGTAAAGATATAGGTCTCCAATTTTCCACAAAGCATGGGAAAGCAAACCCAAAGGAAACATTTAAATAACAGTTATGCTTGACACTCATTTGAATGCTGGTCGTAATTATAATGATCAATGCAGGGTTGTCAGAAGTAGCCGGCTGCCGGCGAAAATCACCCCCTACTTTGTTATACTGGCTGGCTACTCTGCCTGGCAGTTCTTTACAAGAGACAGTAAAATGGCCGCTTACTTTACAAACTCAGCCATCTACTCCAAAACTTTCTGACAACCCTGTTAAGGATTTTGGTTGGTATGGGCCCTTAAAGGATAGGAAAAAGTTTGTGATTGGTTCAAGTAGCAGCCTATTACTACTATATATCTGCCAACTCTCACGCATTATGCGTGAGTGTCACGCCTGTGGATCAAAGACATCAATCCCACGCATCGAGGACAATTTCGCACGCTCAACTCACAAATCTGGACAACTTGTTCAAATTCAATTCAATTCCCTCGAAAATATTCTAATAAATGGAACTCAATGTCGAGTTTGAGTCCTAACTGTATCAGAACGCACTAAAATGTAACGTTTCAATACGATTGAAAACCATCAGAAAAGCTTCAAATAGCTTCGGAAGTGTTCAGAAATCGTCGGAACATCCTTGGACATTTTCGGTAGCGTTCTGAAGTCTTCGGGAAATTGTCGGAAATATTCGAAAGTCGCGGCATGTTTTCAGAAATCCCGGTCACGAGGAGACGAAAATCTCACGCATTTGACTCAGAAAAAGTTGGCAGGTATACTATTACTGTATGTGGGGAGGGGGTAAATGGTCACTACTCATTGCCACCATCTGACAGTACAGTCTGAGCTGGCCAAAAGTTAGGTTACGTTTGAAATAATTTGTTACTTTCGGAAGAATCCATTTTTTGGAGGGTCTTTACTTTTGGATTGTCTTATGCAGAGCCCCCCCCCCCCCCCCCCACAAGCTGCAAGCTTTAAACACAAACAATATTGCTTTGCAGAACACTATTTTTTAACATACCTGCTCCCTCGTCAACATTCAATTCATTATGCTCACGGCAATCAATAAACTCAATACATTGTGTTACGTCCTCTATACAAGATGCAATATCAAATGATGTCAAATCAAAAGAGGCACTCTCTTCACATGTCTTTTCCTGAAACAACAAAACTAATATTCAGGATATTGTTGTGTAAGAGCAGTGAACACTCACAAAATTGAGCCTATAAGGGAGGCCTCTCTCCATCCAGTAGTACAAGAAAATAGACTGGCAAGATGAAGTACAAGAAAAGAGACTGGCAAGATGAAAAGAAGGAGAAACCCACTAAAATGCTGCACTGGGGGAGTACCCTGCGATGACCCCCCTCCCCCCTCCTCCACCTGGAAGGGGGAACTGTGAATATTTCTCTAAGTGTTTACATTAGGGAAACACCCCCAGAAATACCACCATGACGAGACACTAGGCTTCCTGAAATAAAGGATGACCAAAAGAAAGTCTTCCTTCATGTAGAATGTCATCTCCAAAACAGAACTACAGAGTACTTTGTACTACAATTTTAAAAATATGTAAAAATAGCCCTAAGTGAACTTAATTTGTGTTGATCACCTCATTATATTAAATTATGCACAAATGTTATCTTACCAAATTATGTGCCTCATCAAATAATATAATACTGCCAGATATGTCCACATTGTTTGCCTTTCTTGACTGGTAAGGTGCAGAAAAAAATTAATAATTATCGTCAAAATACTCAGCGCGTTCCGCTTATTATTTGGTAATGACTTTCACTAATCGGGAACAGAAAAATTGTAATGTTACAACGGTAGCCTTGTTCCAAATAAGGAATGTTGATTGGTTTATTATTGACATGAGGCGAATGTTCACGTGCAAGTAGCCGACTGTTGGCGGCCTGACCTATCTGACTTGATTTGTGTTTGCTCAACAAAATATTAATCGCAAATACTTTTAAAAGTGAAGAAGCAGTCTGTTGCTATAAAACCATAAAGATTATTTCTCAAAAACAAGTCTGCTGTAAATGCACAAGAAATGTTCCTGAAAATTGAGAAAAATTCCCTGTAATGTCAAACCGATTGAAACTAACAGCCGAAAACAGTTTTGTATTTTGAGTGTAAACTTTGGTTTTTGTAAGTAACAACCCAATCAACATTCGTTATTTCGAATGAGTCTACCATTGGAAGATTTCAATCTTCAATTTGAAAATGGAATTTTGATTCCAATAATGCGATCCGTTCCCGAGTAATAAAAATCATTCCTAAATATTGAGCGGAACGCGCTGAGTATTTTCACTATAAATAGCAGATAAAAAGTTTTCTTACTAAACTGAAAAAGAGTAATTGTCCAGCTTCTATTTTTTTATTAAAATGTTTATTGAACCGCAATACACTTCAGGTGAACTGGAAGCTAATTGACAAAAAGGCATACTAAAATGCTGGCCAAACAAAGTTGCATGTTAGCACAAGTTTGAAAATGCGTACTTGCACATGTTTGGGTGGCCAAACAGACTCACATTAAAGTAAATGCATGTATGCTTTATGAAAATCTATTTCAATGCAGCTTTTCAGCTTATGCTACACTACCAAAGAGAACAATACAGAGAGAAACTTGGGCCAACTTGTGTTAGGTGGCCAAACTTGTGCCAACTTGCCTGAGGTTATTAAGTTTGATCTGGGTGAGTGCAAGTAGTGACCAAACAAAGTTGTTTCACTTTTTGTTCAACTTTCATGTCCAGTGGGCCAGGATTTAACAAATTTTAAACATACTTTGGCATCAAGTAGATAGTTGTATGGCATGAAGATAATATCTGCATTGGTCTTGAGTTCTCTGGCCATATAGTAAGGACATACCCTGGTGAATAAGGACAATACAATCAATGACATAAATTTGAAGCAATGAAATAAACTTTTGCAATGCCTAAAATGCCAAAAGATAGTTTACATGTAAATTTTCCAATTTCCAGTTAATAATGTAAAGTAAACAGACATTTCATTTTACTTCCAATGTTATAAAGATTTCACAATTAGGGTACAGTCGTTCAAAATTCTAAAAGAAATTCACCTGTGTTTGTTTCCAAGTTCAACCAGGTCTTCAATGTCAAGGATACCTTCAGTAAAATCTTTATTGGCCTTGTTAGCTACACAAAATGATAAACCAACAATACCATAACTGATCTAATAAATGTTCACTTTCTGATAAATGCCCCTTAGCTGAGAAGCACATTCTTAAAATACATGAAGGTTTTTTTGTAATAAATGCTCCCCTCCAAAAAATGCCCTCAATCTAATAAATGCCCCTTTCAAAAATGTGAGGACAAAATAGTTCAATAAATTAAAAGTAACTTGGTGAGGAGAAAAGAATTTGTACAGATATATTGACACCAAGAACAAAGCTGAAAAATAACACAGAGTTTTGTTCTATTCATTTGCAAAAATTGAATAAAATAATTACTCAAGCTATTGGCTAAATCACCTAACAGTACTGTACCTTCTAAGTTGTTGTGAAAATGGCAAGTTCTTGCCTGAACTTTTGTTCTGCACATATGCACCTATTATCAGTAAAAAGAAAAACACACTCCTTTTTTTCTATTTTTTTACTCCATTTACTGCAAGTTAAATAAAATATCACGATCACTCCCAGAATCAAGCACTTTTCAACGACAGCAAAGTTGTTCCACAGTGAAATGACAGAAGGAGAATTAACGAAGGAAACAGATTTATGGGAGAGATGAAAAAGAAAGTAAAAAAGCCACACATTAGCAATTTCTGCTCCTCTTTGTCAGTTATATTTCTAATGCAGTTAATTCTATGGGCTTTTTTCCTTACCTTTGCTGAATTAGTTTCCTGTTTGAGTACTTCATTATTGATGCACAGCTGTTCACGAGAACCAATGATACTGACTTTTGGCCTTAAAAACATTAAAAGTAGTGGTGATAATCAATCACAAATACACAGTACATGTGTCAGATAATGATAAGCTTGCCACATGTTTCCCTCACAGGTTCATTGAAAAGGTAGTAAAATACCTGTATACGGTATTCTTCAGTTCTTGTACTGCTTGTGACAGCTGTGAATGTGTCCTTGATGCATACAAAATTTTTGGAACCTGCAAGGATGATCCTGCAATTCACAGAATAAATACATTCAGCCTAAACTGGCCAGCCAAAGGAACAATGGATACTGACACACATAATAATAATTTGCAATATAAGTAGAGCAGTTTTCAAATAAGCTGGGAAAGTATTTGTGTTTGCTTTGGTTTTGCTTTCAAATAATATGTAAAATTACTAATTAAAGAGCTATACCTTTCTGATTCCATTGGTGATTCAAAGCAACTACAAGGCTACTTTAACAACTGTATATCCTGTATGGTACAATCCAGTTTCCACAAACTCAGTTGTTTGAACTGCCTGACCATCTACATGTAGACTTAAGCTTAATTCAATTTCTTATGATGAGGCTGTCCAGTAATCCCAGCAAAGTCAATCAAATGTTCAGTAATCAAACTCCATTGAACAATTCACAATAATGACCTTCACAATTTTGAAAATTACTAATTTGATAGCTTTTATTTAAATATTGTAAATATGTACTGTCATTAGTTTTAAGTAATTTTAAAGTAGGTCCACATCAGCTTTAATAGTTGCCACTTTTGACCTACATCAACAAAAAAAGTAAAATAAATAAATTTTTATTGAGTATGGTTATCAGTTTCGATCAAACAAGGAAGTTTTCTGTGAATTTAATAATTTATGACCTTAATCAAACAGTTAACTAATCAACTGTAACTGAACTATATTTTTTAATCCATGGATTGTGTTCTGTTTAACTTTAATTAAAATTCTATATTGATTACACAGGAAGTAATTTACTGAGGGAAATATTTACTTCTTACCAGTATATAAGACAGGTTTTTGCACATGAACATGCAGTCACATGCTGTTTTATTTTTGTTCGTTATTTCGTACTAATTTATAGAATACCTTTATCGCTGTCCGGTGCACCCCAGTTGTCTCCTTTCGCTGCTTGTTTTAACTCCTCACCAAGTGTTTGAACAAAATTTGATCCTGCATGATCGGTGCTCAGTCTCTGATTAAATTGCAGTTGAGCTACAAAAGTTTGTCGCCAGGCTAGTGTTGCACACAATAAACACAGAGTTTTTCCTGTACCTGTTGGACTCTCAAGAATACCATTTTTTCCCTGCAAACATCAGATAAGGCAAATGCACTCGAGTTGAAGCAGAAAGATGTTCCTCATGCTCATGTACATAAGAAGAAGGGTGGTATTTACAGGATATTTCATGGGCCATGATTTGCACCACTTTGCAAGAGGAAATGTGAAAAGGCTGATTTTTTTTGTTTTGAAAATGATCTGCATAACATCAACACGATTTCAGACGAAAACATTTTAACACCATTTAGCCAAGGTTGACAATATATATTAAACTAGCCAAAAACTTATGCATGTATGAGGCCATTTCAACTTCCTTTATCCTGTCCAGGTGTAAATGCTGAGTCACTTTCAACAACTTAGAAGACCTAGGTAATGCAGTGAATGACAGAGTAGTGTGAAATGCAGTATCTAGAAATGTCTTGACTTTGGTCGCATGATGATGATGATGATGATGATGATGATGATGATGATGATGATGATGATGATGATGATGATGATGATGGTGTAAAATCCCAGCTTTAAGCTATAAGCCCAGCCAGCACCACTAGTTTGGTAACAAAACATATTATTCCTATGATAGCTCCTCCTAGGTATATAAACCAACAACATCTCCTAAAGGGTAATTTAAAGTTTTTCGAAATGAGCTTTAAGTTACACCACATGGAATAAAATAACACTTAACTACCTAATATAAACTTGCCTTGGATTTAAACCTGGATGTTACAGTAAAAGTTGGCTGATGAAGTCAGTAGTAAAGACTCGATACTTTATATCTACCTTTTGTACGCTTACATGCCACTGAAAAACTGAAATTTTAACGATCATACCTCTTGAAGGCATTGGATGACTTTTTCCATGTAAGAAACTTGACAGTCGTAAGGTGGAAAGGGGAAATCAACATCTATACCTCTAATATGTATCTGGACCATATTGGTTTTTTTTTTTTTTTAGACAATATTAAGATTTAAATGAGATGAAATGAACAAGTCACCAACAAAATTCCCGCCATCTTGAAATTGTTTGCAACTGCAACCAGGCCTTCCAGCCTCGGTTTCGGGAAATATTGTCCCAAGAATGTGTGACATCCTATAAAGGTGATAAGAATTAAATTGCGTGACATACGTGAAAATCTTTGTTTTCTGGACGCTGGAGCTGCAATTTTGTCATATTTATTCCACCAAATTGGCGATTGTTCCAAACGTGAGTTTTGCGATTGCGCTATGTCATCTAAAAATACATAATACGCTAACTTTTTAACCATTAAGTAGCAGCAAATGTCTGCCTTTGTTTACTATGAGCCAGTATGTGCGTG
Organism: Siderastrea siderea; assembly: GCA_964030785.1. NCBI lineage: Eukaryota > Metazoa > Cnidaria > Anthozoa > Scleractinia > Rhizangiidae > Siderastrea > Siderastrea siderea. The sequence goes on from OZ034978.1 coordinate 21,935,774, forward strand.
GACCTCTCACATTTTACAAGCAAACCCCTTTGTCCGCAGCTTTTCCGTTTCGGGAACTTTGCATCGAAATAGTGATTTCTAAACACCTGTAGTACATGGAAAATATTAAGGAAAGGGGATCGCCAAAATTCAAATAGGCCTACAATTCTCCATTATCTTGTTTTGAACAAGTTTGTAGGCGTGGACCAGTCCCGGGATTAGTGCCAAGGTAATTGGGGAAGGGGGGCACCCAGGCTTCTTCACTCCCATGACTTGGAAAAGTTTGAACAATGGCTTTTTTAACCTTACATAGATAGTTATCAAACCCCATTTACCGAGGTAATACTTTATGTTTACAGCAACCCTTTTCCCAGTTCAAACCAAAGGTTAAACACTTGCTATTAAAAACAAGTTCTGGCCCAAGTACTTGCCAAGTTGGGTACTCTTAGGTATTTTCAAGCATACACACAGCCTAGACGAATTTTCCCGTCGAGCTCGTCGGGTGACGTCACATTTGATTACACGTCGAGGATGACTGGGAACAAGGCTGGTATTCACACACTTGGCCGAAAGCAGACCAAATATTTCTGTCACATGAAACAATTAGGAATGTGCCTTGGGATGCTACCTTCTGGGTAGGGTTAGGTTTAGCTAACAATTGTCAATACCCACTTAGGCAGGTGGAATACGTGGAGTAACCACATGACAATCATGCACCACAGCTGCAGTTACAATTCTCATAAACTAGTTTTCTTCTTGGCATGTTGGCAGAACCACCAATGGAATTTTAACAGTTACACCAGTGGTAAATAGGTCTGGATGGTTTCCTGTATCAGCATTAATTGGAACAGCATCCTACATCATCTTATCAAAAGCTTATTCCAGGGGAAGGGGGTGTACTCCCTCATATAAGCTACCAGTAAATAGGAATTTATGGCCCCAAAGGGTATTCCTGGATGGTTTTCCAGTTGTTTTGTCTGAAATTGGTATAGAATTTGAACAGTTTGGTCTTGAAGTAAAAAGTTGTATATGGTCTTTTTAGAAGTCTAATCCATAATCAAATGTGACAGCACTCTTCAAGCTTATTGGGAAGATCATGTTTATCCCCAACCCTCCCACTGTCAATCAGTATCAGGTTAATGGGCCGATTTTCTTTATCTACGGGTGATGAAGTGTGGATAGTTGACTGGTATCAAATATGGTGTTTTGATCCTTTCACATGGCTCTCTTGAACGTTGCAGTGCCCGGAAAAAGGGTTCAGATTTTTAGAGAGCATGGCCCGGTTGTTCAAAGGGTGGATAGCGCTATCCACTGGATATATCACTATCCAGCGGATAAGCGTCAACAAAACAAAATTCACTATCCATCAGATAAATCAGGGTTATCTGCTTTTTGAACAACCGTGGCCAGGTCTAAAAATGGATGTTGATTTAGGGGTAAGATCCAAAATAAAATAGTGGGTATCAAATTAAAAGTCAGGTCTGAAAGTAGGTTGGGAAATTCACATATTTTAGTCTGAAGATGGGTTTCAAGAAGCAGTCCACACAGCTTCAAAGACAAATTTTGAGGAGTACCTCCCTGGGCTGCATAAAATTATGATAGCAGTGCTTAAATATGGACTTTATTTAACCTGAAACAATGTCCTTTACAAATTTCTCCAAACAAACAAACAAATAAAGTAGAGCAAACCACACACTTCAAAACAACTCAATTTTAATTTACTTCAACAACAATTACTAAACAGTGGGCATTCTAAACAATTTGACCCATACAATCTTAACATGGCAAAAGTCATAAACGTAGAGGTTTTAATAACAGGTTTTTTTTTTGTTAAATGCTCTTATTTTTCTTCAAATAACAACCTAACTACCAAGGCTGGTAATCAAATACACATTTATAGTTTTTTTTTTGCACTTTTAATAAAACTTGAGTTAGTGAAGAGCAAAAAGCTTGGCTTGGATTTTAAATATAACAACTGATTTGGGGAGAATATATAATTGTAATATTTGTACTTTGCATTCTCAACCCTGAGCTTTCTCAGCTCTCATTGTCTTCACTTGTTGGTATACCTCCTCCACATGCTTGTCATGGGCCTCAAGCCTCTCTTTGATTTTTCTCAACTCTGCATTCCGTTTTTCCTCTGATTGCTCCATCTTCTGTTTGAGCTTTTCTTCGTAACTCTTCTGTGCCTCCTCCACAAGTGCATCCACAAGCTGGCGTGCTTGATCTATCTTCTGGGACTTTATTTGCAGTCGCTCCTGGAGAGCGCGGATCTGTGCTTGGCGGTTTTCTTTTGTTGTTGCCATCTTTTGCTGTAAGTTTTCCTCAGCTGTCTTGGACTGCTTCTCAATGCTCTCTTGCAAAGTAGCCAACACCTCTTGGATGTGCTTCTCGTGAGCTTGCCAGCGCTCCATCTGGGCCTTGCGCTGAAGCTCCAGATTCTCCTTGGTTATAGCTTCCTTTTGTTGAATCTTCTCTTCCACCTTCTTAGCATGTGATGCACTTATCTCCCGCAACTTTGCCTGTACTTCTTTGATGTGCTGATCCTTTGCATGAAGCCTATCAATGAGTGCTTTGATCATGGCTCCCTTGTTTTCAATATGCAAATCCATCTTTTCCTTATGCTTTTCCTCTGCCATTCTGCTCTGTTCCTCCTCAGTTTTCAGCTTGGTTTGTTGAACTTGATTGATTCGCTCAATTTTAACTGCTAAGTTGGCCAGCATTTCACCTTCTATGCTCTAAAATAAAAACAAACAACAGTGGCTCATTATAGAAGCATGTTTTCTTCCCTTAAGTTGCCTCAAAAAGAGGAAAAATCTCAGTGATATAATGCTATATGAGTAGGTTTTTGGCAGCATTTGAAAGGTGGTTATCAGTGCATTAACTATGGTCTTATTTCGTAGACAATTTTCCATGATAATATTAAAAAGGTAACTAAAGCTCTGATTTGACTGTAGTCTCACAGTTATATGAAAGAAATACAGTAAGATTGAACTCTTGAGATCAAGGTATACCAAAATTATTTAAAGTGCCACTGAGATCAGAATTTTGGTATTCCATATTTTTACATTTTTGAACATAGTTTGTGGTTCTTAGTTACCATGCCAAATTTCAACTTATTACGACGACTAGAAGTCGCTTTTTTTGGACGGTTTTTGTCGAGATTTTGCGGCCGCCATTACTGGCCCTTGTTCCGGAAGCTAGATTGCGAATGAGCGGAAGTGACGTCAGAGGCTCACCTCAAACCTAGTGCCTTCACATGGTTACTTGCCACGGGAAAGTAAATTGTCCTCGAGGAAAGATTTCTTGCCAAGTGTTTGTTGCTCAACTTTGAAATCTTCCTTGCTGTGGCAGTAGCGACAGGTAGCACTTGTGTTGTACAATGCTACAACAATAATTGAATCCAACCACCGAGCTGGTATTTTGCTTCATTGAAGCCCTGCGAACGGACCCGCAATGGAAAAAAGGACAATGTTCGCACTCACACACAGTGCGAATTTCAACCCGAGAGGCATTTTGATCATTTCACGGACAAGTTTTTCCAGAGGGCTGTTCATGTCGCAAGATCCCAGAGGTCGATCATTCCATTGCCCATTCCAACTATATGGAAAAAAGAACCGGAAAAAAACATTATCTGCACGAACAAGACGAAAGGTAATTCACCTAACCTTATAACGCAGTTGAAGTGATAGTTTGTTTCTTTTTCAACGCATCCACCATTGTGCAAAACTGATTTTCTTTTAACGTATTTTGAAATTTATTATCGTCGAGGAAAACCCTTTCAGTTCTGCCGTATGCTAGCGCGAAGATCCTCGGTGAATGCAATCCTGACCGCCTTGATTAAGCTGATATAGTTTGTACTGCTTATCTTTTCCTTTTTTTAATTCCGCGCGTGTTAATTTCAGAGCAGTAATCGCTTAGAAGCATGGACATTTATTTTATAACATACCATCCTGAATGTGGAGAAACTTTTCTCTCTTTATTCCCTGTCGGTGAACAGTCGATTGACATTATTGTTCGGGCAGTAGCAAAACTTAGGTTAGGTATTATTACAACCTATAAGAATTGAAAATGGAAGACATTCCACCCCTAAAATCCTTGAGCATCTGAGAATTTGTCAATGCTGCAGCTCAAATGAAGTTGAAAACGAAGTACACTTCCTCTTATCTTGCAATAGATATGATCCAATTAGAAAATCTTTAATGGACGATACTATTAGTAAATATTCCGATTTCGATTCTTAAAATTGTATTTCTCTTAAATGGCATTGACGCTTTCACTTGTTAAAAATTAGGTTACTTCATTTACGAAGCTGTTGCATTAAGAAATGGATCAATAGACACAAAAATTGTAAATTAATCGATTTTGCAACATTTTTTCTTTCTCTTTTCTATGTGCAATGGCATTTGTAATTGAGAATGCAAATAAAATGTTGTTGTTGTTGTTCGAGATAAAGGCTTTAATAGATCGGATCGTCGGTGCATGGAAATTGAAGTTGGGAAAAAATATGGGTCAAATATCACACGCCACTATTTGCCTAAGGGTTTAACAATGTTATTTCTTTTACCTGTCATAGCAATCTTAGTAAATGAACTACTAAGAAAAATGATTAAATATCAAGTTATTATTTTTCGCAGCGAATGAGGCAAGTGAAAGCTTCGTTTCCTCGGCGGTCCGCATGTTGTTGTTGAGCAGCGGAAAATTTTCATTGTGCACTTTTAATTTTCACTACAAATATTTAGATTCCGGTCACACAAGGCCTCCAGTTCTTGAAAAAAAAAAGTTTTGATTTATTTCACTTCTTTCGGCTCAGAAAAAGAATTCTCTAAAAACTGTTTAAAATATTTAGCAGCGCCAAGCACTTGTGTTTCAATGTGTTGAGTGACCACTGTACTATGTATGATAGACACGATAAGCTGCCTGGCAGCTGACTACAACAATAACGGTTTTTCAAGAAAGATTCCCAGACTATGCCAAGAATGGCCAAAAATCTCAATGGTTTTTTTATAATATATAATGAACATAAACAACAGCAGACAAGGTATCGCTTCTTTTATTTTCTCCCACACCAACATCGATCGACCCAAGGCTGAGAATTCGCGAGCATCAAAGTCTAAAGTTTTCATAGGTGTTTTGTCTAAATTTCCACAGCTTAAAAGATCAATTCTTCGAATAGCCATGTCTATTTTGCCACAGGTTTACAGTGGATAAGAGTTACACAACCTACCTTGGAATGGACAACTTTATGATCGCTGTATAGCAGCTGAACAGCTGGCTGGTGAGCGCTATCCAAGCTTTGAACAACCGAGATGAAGCGATAAATTTTATCCACCGGACAGTGACTTATCCGTTGAAAAAGAGTTATCCACTTTTTGAGCAACTGGGGCCTGAACTACAATCATTGTCTAAGCATTTTTCGCTTATGTTTTGAACTCCCGCCGAATAACTCAAATAATATTGTCAACAAACCGTTTGTTTACAAGATTATTAGTTGAAACCTCACATCAGTTCTTACATCGTACGGTACGAAAAATTCTTCATTTGCCGAATGAAACGAATCCTCAGAGGCTTCGGAAGTTAAAGACTGTTCCGAATCGTAGAAATACTCTTCGGAGGTTTCGCAGTCGACGGTAGACATCTTCAGTCAAAACACAAGGAAACGCGACTGAGGTGAGCCTCTGACGTCACAAGCTATTAAATTGCGCAATCACCCAGGAACACGTTTTCAGTAATGGCGGACACATTTTACGCGACTTTGGAGCTAAAAAATATTAGGATGGAAGGTTTGTTGTTCAGTTTTCTGGGGAAACATGAACAAAACGTGATATTCTGCGACAGAATTTGGCGGAAATAAACCCATGAATTTTCGTCTCAGTGGCACTTTAATTTAACGTCATAAGAACTCCCCCTTTAATATGGGCCCCTCTTTTTTTTTTTGGTAAATGAGCACCCTGTCATCCAATCAATGCTGAGATTACTTGCCGCCTTGAGTTGGATTCCTGAATCCCCCCCACCCCCCTGTATATAAGATGGTAGTCCATGACAAAATTACTCCCTCCCTGTCCGGTATTTTGTTCACTGATGCCTAACAATGTGAGCAAACTTGTCTAAAGATACAATGTATGGAGGCCAAGATCAGGGTTTTAAACCACGAGCCTCAGATTCAAAGGCTACTGTCCACAGAGTCATAGTCAGTAGAGGGACTGGTTGAAACCTTGCAAGTTTCTAAGGCCATAACAAAGGCACTGTAATTTATATGGAAAGTACTACAACTGTGCACAATCTTTTGTTTTAAGTTCGCACACTATGGCTGAATAACTTACAGTGCAGCTACTCAAACCGGGCCACTTGGAAGAAAATTGACCAATCGCAACGCTAATTGAGAACAAAACAAGGCAACATTTTTTCATAAACTGACCAATAACGTTGAAGGATCTAGACAATACATCTCCAACCAAATTTGAAACTGTCTCATTCTGTGGACCTCTCGGGTAATAGTCGAATTTTTTCATTGGTTAGCTTCAATGATGGTGCGGTGTTGACTCAATGTGACTGAAATCTGGCGGATTGTTTTTACGCATCACATAAGCTATAAGCTTACTGTAAATGTAAATGTTTCCAAAATGGCTTTTGCCCAGAAAAAACAAGTAAGACTGAATCGAGAGGGCGGCATATATGGCAACAGTCACTGACATTCCCAGCTATTACGAGATTACGCTTCAGACTTACACCACGCTCACATAAAGGACTTGGATTTTCTTGCAGTATTGAGACCGTGGCTGCGAAAGAGGGCTGCAGAAGCCAAAAACAATACATTAACAATAAGTACCTGTTAATTTAAAAAGCACTTAGCTCATTCATTTGTTTGATCTTCCTTTTTGTAAGTTGCTAAAAAAAATCACTGTTTCGTCTAATATTAGTGATATAAAGTGAGATTAATCAAATTTTGCTCTGCATAATGAAAGTCTAATTAGTATTTCTAAAGGTGTTAGGCCCAGGCTCCCTTCCATATTTGTGAAAATGCATAAGGGCCGAAAATTTCGGGTACCAAGCAGAATTCGAGCAGAATAAGGGTGTCCAGGCAGAATTTCGAACAGAATAAGCGATTTTTACAAGCACTGCCAGTAGGCAGAATAAGCCATTGTTCGAGCAGAATTTATCCAAGCCTTATCAGAGTCAAGCAAGTTTGTTGCGTTACCGAATTTCATTTCGGAAAAGGTCTGTTCTACAAACAAACTCGTGCATTAGCTGTACTGCTGAAGCGAAAGTATTGTTTAAGGCTTGTTTATGGGCGAAAATTTTATTATCAATTGCGAATTCAACATCTGCTCAAAATTTAGCACATTTAGGATCGAAAGCAACCAATCATAGACGTGACAGTTTCCTGGGCGGTCATGATCAGAGGTCACGGTGTCAAATTTTTTCGAACGTGCATTGTCTACCTGCTTCAGCGTTATTGGTTGTTTACAAAAAACTTTGCTATCTTTTGTTTTCAATAAGCCCCGCTACTGGTCAGTTCTCTTCCAATTAGCCCGGTTGGAGTAGCCGCACTGTAACAGTAACATTTTTATTGGTTAGTTGCTCAGACAAAATTCAAAACCTATTGTTGTTTGTGCACAGTCAAGGCTAAAAAGAGAAGCAAAAACATAAAACAGAGGACTTTGCTGAGCTTCATAACCAGATTCTTTTATTAACTGAGACAGAGTGTAAGGAGTTTTGTTGAAATGCCAGGCTCTATTTAAACAAGCTTCTGCTGAGTTGTATATTGTATTGCCTGCATGCAGAGGTAACCTATTTCCTTTGCTTCACATGGAAAAAGGATGTCTGTTTGACACCATTGCTGTTCATCTTGCAGTGTTCTGCTGATCTTGTTTTTAAATTTTGCACAAATTACATTCATTTAAATAGTGAACTGGTACTGTTCAGTGGACAAGACACCAATTCATCCAAAAAAATTGGCTGCTCCGAAGAAGCCCATGCTTCCACTTTGTTTTTTTCAAGCATTGGGTGATTCCAGAAAATATCCATACCCTACCACGGGTGGCATCTTCATCTAGACCCCCCCTTGTCTTAGGAAATTCCAAAATGCTCAACCCCCCCTTGCCCTCGGAATTCCAAACCGTTCTACCCCCCATGCCTTTGGAATTCCGTAATCATTCAAACCCCCCTTAGGAATTGCCGCTTTTTTCTTCCAACTGATTTGAAAAGCCCTCTCTATATTCCAAACACCTTTATTAAATGGAAATTAATCCTTTCGCTCCCTCCAAAAGAAAAAAACGTTGATTCAGCACAGCAAACAATCAACGTTGCGTGATGACAAACAGCGGCCAACTGAGTGATATTTTACATTGTAACCTTCCACGCCAAAACGTACACTTTTGATAATCCGTTAAACGTTAGAAAACCCAAACGGCTCTGAAGTCATTCCAACGCTTGGTCCAATGTTTAAACGTGTGTCTATAATTTTTGGTGTCAAGGGTTGCCGTGAATAATTTACGTGCCGAATGCGACGTAAAATTTAACAACAAAGCTAAAATTTTCAGAATTGAAATTGGAATTTCATAATTGCGTTTGCCAGACTCAAACCTGCCGTCAAAAGCAAAACTGTTGAATGCAACCTATTCTCATAATCGAAGGTTATGATGTTAGGAAACGAATTAGAGTAAAATAGCAAGCTTTTTTCCGCAATTATTTTTAGTTCACAGTGAACGCAATTTGCATACTGTACTGCGGCCTCAAATAAATTGCGCGAGAACAAATCAAACTTTTTCCCCGCACTTTATCCTTCGATTAAAATTAAAATAGTAAATAAAACTCACATTGAAATTCAAAGTCAATGACAACTTTAAAAGAATTTGTACAAAATAGTGAATGTAGTCTGATCAAAAGCGCATCAAATTTGCATAACGCGTGAAATCTGACCTTTTCAATGAACGTTGCATGGCATGTAACGCAACAATTTCACATGTGTCTCAATGATATCTGCTTTAAGAGGGGGGCGTTGGGACCTGTAAGAAACCGAAAAACCGCACAAAAAATCATGCAAAACCGAAAAACCGAAGTAAATTTCGATCAAAACCGAAAACCGAACATAAAATTCCGAATTCCGAAGCTCTAACCTTAATTGGCGCATCGAGATTTTGAAAAAGGAAAAAAGGAGTTTTTTTTAAGATTTTGACATTTTTGTTCATTAACATGCTAAATTACACTGCTCTAAAGTTGAGTCAATGCCGGATCTGACCATTGATCTTCATTCTTAACAAAAGCACAGTTCTGTTTGCTTGCTTTTCTGACAGATTCCAGGACATTTTGGCCAGGGTGGTAAAGGGGTTATGCGTGACGCGTGATTTGGGCAAGAATAAGCGCGTGACGTGTGAAAACAACTCAAATCTGGCCGTGATCCGTGAATTTCCAGTCTAGTGTGATGCGTGATCTGCTTATTTTGAGGACCGTGATTTGTGATTTCAGCTAAACACATTCGTGAAAACCGAAGCTAGATTGAGTACTCAAAAATCAGTTTACGGTATCCAAGCAAAATTGACAAACGATGCAATCTTTAAGCCAAAGACTGATTTTGTATAAGATGCATTTTAGGTCTCGCCTGAGAAATCAGTTTTGCTTCTTGGCTATTAAAAGGTAAAATGCGACACGAATTAACTAATAAGTTAAAGCTCATTTTCTTTAATAATAAATACCCAAATACGTGATTCTTGAAATGGTCAAAAAAATAAAGGTGACTCGTGATTTGTAAGAAAATAGGCTAGTGATTCGTGATTGGGACCCCCCCTTTACCACCCTGTTTGGCGGCAGCTTCGGCCGCATGGACCGCATGGTCTGCATGAGACCTGCTTTGACCGAATTGCCCGTTTAAATATCATGTATTCTTAGTGCAAACAGTGTTTAACATCATGCTACACTATCGAATATTTGAGGGTCAGCTAGGGTCATTTCGGATCAACAGAGTCAACGTCGTTAACGACAATTTTCAATAATTGTAGGCATTGTAATGTAGATTATATACTTGCCAACTTTTTGTGATTCATAGACGTGACATTTTTATCCTGAGAGTGTCAAGATTTTTCGTAGGGACCGATAATATCTGAAGATGATCCGACGATTTCCGAAGACGTCCGAAGATTTCCAAAGACGTTCCGAAGACGTTCCGATTTATGGCCAGTTAACCGATGGTTTGATCATTTAAACGAGTATTACGATCTCTCCAGTGGCTTTCCCTACTAAAATCCGAGATTTCGCGAAAGTACGATCATTATTTTCTCGCATTAGTTCGAGTTTATTTAAATACTTTACAATTTTTTTTCAAAATGAGTCGGTTAAGGCTGTAAAGGCTCAGACTTTTCCACCAGGCGTGAGAAATGGGAACGCAGGCGTGAGTAGGCGTGAGATCGCAGTTTTCGATCCGCAGGCGTGACACTTGGCAGGTATAAGATTATATTTAGAGTGTCCTAGGTCATTCACTATTGACCTACCAGACAGTATTCTTTGGCTTCTGTATCAAAGCTCTTTTCTTCTTTCTTCACCTTGCATCAAAACTTATTTCTTTTCCTGTAGTTCTCTCCTCCCTTCCCCTCTTCATAAAAAAAGAAACACCATCCACAATTGCTTCGAGTTCTTCAAGATTCTCTTCGACGTTGGCAGCCCGGGGGGGGGGACTCCCATATGAAAGTGACGGGGATGCTCGTCGTCTCGCTTAGGGTTGTAAATTGCAGATTTTGGTCTCACTTAGGGTGTTGAGGACGGAAAGCCAATATTTTTACCCACACAGGTATCGCTTAGGGTTGTGTGTGAAGAAATATCTATATTATACTGTGTTAGTGGTCTAGAGCAGCACAGAAATCGCCGTTGTTAAAATTTACTCATAGAAGACAGCATTCGATTGCAACATCTTTAGCGCAATTAACATCTCTATAGCTCTTATTTAGTTGTCTGTTTTTGCATGGTCTCCCTTAGGGGTTAAAGAAAGCCGGAGCCACGCCCAGATTGGTCTCCTTTAGGGTGTTAATTCTAATTTTCCGACGAGCATCCCCGTCACTTTCATATGGGAGTCCCCCCCCCCGGGGTTGGCAGCCATAATTACGATACTAGCTAATAAGTTCAAGGTCAAAGTCCTTAATGGACGTTATTTGAGCCGCGCGATATTTGAGATACAGCCTTCCTGCGGAGGCTACATTGGCCTTTATTCAGGTTTGTCACGCATTCTTATCAAATAACAGCTGCGTGGACGGGCCAAGAAGGCTATTCGAGAACTTTCTTAGCAGCAGGGTCTTGCATGACTTCAGAGAAACCGGAAACCAATAGGGAAAAACCGAAAACCACAGCAAGTACCAAATCCGAAAAACCGCTAGTATTTTTGCCGGAAACCGAAAACCAAATGCTAATAGAAGGAAAACCCGGAAACCGAAGCAGACACCAAAACCGAAAAACCGCAGTTTTTTGTTGCGAAAACCGAAAAACCGATCTAAAAAATGGCCAAAACCGAAAAACCGAAAACCCCAAAGTCCCCCTCCTTTAATATAGGGGCTGAAAACCCTTTGCTGGGATCTACAGTATTGTATTCGAGCAAAACAATCGAAAAGCCTACAATCGCTTTTGTGACCGATCTACTGGCAAGTGAACAGCTTTCAGCCATCATGTCAGCATAAACATTTTATTGACCATCACCACTGAAATGTGTCTCCGGCGTGTTGATTGAGTTGAACGTGTCTCGTGTTTATGAGTGAATGATCGTCCTTAGATGAGTCGTTTTTGACGAGTTTTTCATGAAAAGACTTAACTACACCAGACTGGAAGTTACTCTCCTGAAAACCCCCGTATGCCTTTGGAATTCCAGTCCAATGAACCCTCCCCATGTCCTTGGAATTCCAGTCGACGTAACCCCCCCATGTCCTCGGAATTCCAGTCGACGTAACCCCCCCTCCCCTTCGGAATCCCGAGATGCCGCCTGTGGTATGGGTATGGATATTTTCTGGAACCACCCATTTGGACCTTCTTCCTTACTGTCAGTATTGCATGCCTTGAGAGCTTTCAAACTATGGTCATTGAAACGTTACGCGCTACGTTCCTCTTTCATTTTTCACAAGTTATTGTAAAATATTTGTCACTTCCATAGCTTTCTAATGCACAGTTTACCAATACAACAAACTTTAGAGAAAATGATTTCCTCGTAAACTTTAAATTCTTCTTAGCCTTGAACAAGATTTCAGTTGTATATGCTCCACGATAAGCAAAAAATACAGCATACAATCACACGTTTTGATTTGTCAATTGACAACCCCACTGAATTTATTCCACATAATTAAGTTATCTTGAGTATTTTTGGTGATAGCCAAACCTGCAAATATTTTTTTCCTCGATCAGGTCATTTGTCAGTCCAGGGGCACTGTTGACCCGACAAGAAGTCAGTCTGGTTAGACACAATTTTTTACAGTTTTTTTCTTCTTCACAAAGATACCTTACACCGTAAAAGGCCAAAAGTAAAATTTATGATTTTCTGTTTCAAAATACTTTTTATAAACTAGCATATTCCAACTGTCAACTTGTCAAGCCAAACTGAGCTTTCTCCAGTCAAAATCCCAAATTCACCAGACATTATTTTGTCAGATGACAGGCTGTTATTTGCAGGCTTGTGATAGCCAATGAGAATTAAATCTAACAGTGCCTACTATCAGGCAACCAATTTGAGCCAGTTGCTGCATTCTAGAGAAATAGCAGGATACTGGAACACAAATACTTTTAGCAATGGTGTTATGCAGATGTCCCTTTTCTGAATGAAGCAAAGGAAATAGAAGATGTCCGTATGCAGGCTATAAATTGCATTGAAATGAGTAAATAAACTTGACTACCATGCCACCACCACATAACATCACATACAAATAAATTGCTGTTTTAAAACCAAAAACTGTTAACGTTGGCAGACAAGCCGCACTAGCAGAAAATTCTTGAAAGGTCACTCTTTCAATCCCTCTATTAGCCCCTTATACAAGGTGGGTGAAGAGGGTTTTGTTTTGCGGAAGACGTAACCGAGGGCATTTTGACTGACAAGATCCCCCTTCCCCGGCCAGCCCAGGAGTCAATCCCAGGGGAAAGCTGACAACATGTGCACAAAGTTAAGCTTACATATATTTTGAGCTTCAAGTTCCTTGTTCAAGCTAATCGCTAGTTATACAGCTGTGACAAAAATGTAGTTTGGTTGTCATTCGCTATTTACCAGTAACAATATGTAAGGTTGCTGATGTAATGCTTGTTATTGGTGTAATCTGCTTGCATAGTAGGCTGGTCCATTGGATCATTTTCAGTTGCAGTTTGTCAATTTCACTGCCAAGATAGTTTACTAATCCTTGCATGCATGTAAGCTTATATAGCAATTTTTACCTTTCGTCTCTTTTCAGCTGCTTTCATTTTTTCTTCTATCTGCTGCTTGTTCAAGTTTTCTTTTCCTCTTAGAGGAGTAAGACGCGGCTTTCTTGCATTTTCCACCTTGGGACTAAGAATGACTTCGTAGGCCACGCCGTTGCTGGTCGAATTTTCTTTTCAACCATTGTAAAAGAAAAATATCCAGGGTTAGTTGAACAATACAGAAAAACATATTGTTTATCCTCTTTTGTAAAACACTGGATTGTAATGTCAAAAATAACCGTTTAGGTCAAATGTTTGTTGGCTGAAGACTTCAGTAAGCTTACCATGACACTCGACAGTGGACGCCATTTTTATCTTGAACAAATTGGACTGACAGTGAGATTTTCAGCTACCACAGTCACTTGAGAGCAACAATTGAGTAATGCAGAACAGGAAAAGGACAAGTCGGGAGAACTTTGTAATACTGATTAGCTAAAAGTTTTGGCTAGCCTGACAGTTCTGCGAACGACAACGACGAAAGTCAGCAGTTTCTTGTGGTCGCGTGTTTTCAAATTTCCACCCATCCTCACGTGACTGCCAAGACAATATTTGATTGGGCAACTTTGTTTCGCGTAAAGCGCGAAAACCACACCATTTATTCACTGGTTGATCTGTAAGTTAAACAAAAAATTATTTTATGCATTTATATTTTGAACTGTTGCGAGGTATTGCAGATAGTAGGAAAGCTAAAATAAAGAGTAAGAGATCAGGCTATTTTGATCATTGACGATCTTGAGTGGCGGTGACGTTCTTGAATGGGAATAGATTAAAGAACATTTTCGTTGTACTGATCTCTAGTCTAAGAGGCCAAAAGACAAGGGACCTGACCATTTCACAGTGTCGGTGAATACGTATAGTTTGGTTCGGCTTTGTTAATTTGTGTAGTTATAAGTTGCATGTCACCCTGTTGAGTTTTGTCAAAAAGGAAGTGAAAATATTTTGTGAGGGTAAACCTGGGTAAACCGGCTTAAAGATATCGTACCCAGATGTTATCGGTAAAATCGATGTAACATTATTGGGCGTTTGTGTGGAAGGGCGGAATTTAAAATGGTTTTGTCTATTTTGTTTTGTTTTATTTGTTTTTCAGTCACGTGGCCTAGTTCTGTGCTGATTAAAAACAAACTGTGGACTTTGCACGCGTTTTTGTTTTTAGCTCTTTTTTCTTTCAACTTCAGTTGAAAATTTCTGATGATGTTCTAAAGGTGCTGTTACACGTAACAATTTTTCGTGCAACTTGTCTCGCAAAAAATTTGTTGCAAGTTGCACGCTTGATTGTTACGTGTAACACCCCCGCGTGCAAATAAATTTCCTTTTTTTCAAGTTTTCAAGTTACACGAAAAGTTGAATCGTTTTCTACTTTCTGCAACAAATATCTTCTAGTTGCACGACAAAACTACCTGTAACATGGCTCTTGCAACTTGTTTCGCCGCGTTCTCTATAGTCAACCAATCATTTTTCGCGAGAAAAGTTGCGTGGCAATTGTAACGTGTACTACTGCGGCATGCAACTTGCAACAAATTTTTTTGCGAGACAAGTTGTGCGAAAAATTGTTACGTGTAACAGCACCATGAGCTGCACTGGAAAATGGAGTCAAGCCGACAGCGTCGTTTCAAGTATGATAATCAAAATTTGGCACAAGAAGCTAACTACCTCTCTGCTCTCTCTTGTTAGGTCAAGTTTACCACATGAAGAGCGCCGGAATGCGTCTTGTCTTCAAACCGTCCCGCTTTTTAAATCAGCTCATAACAGTGTTTAGTGGCCCTTCACTTGCACGTATCTCAGCGTGCAGGCTGAGCAGCATGTCTTCAAAAGTTCTCTCAGCAGAAGAGGCGCGGCAGGAAAACTGGCGGCGACGCGTTGATTTAGCTGCATGTTATCATGGCTTCGAAAAGTATGGACTACATGAAGGGGTGTGTAATCATTTGAGCATGATGGCTCCTGCAGCAAATGGCGAAGGAGAAGTCATGTTACTTATACCATATGGCTTGCATTGGAGTGAGGTAGGAAAAATGTTTGTTTTCATTCAGGTCATGAATATGAATATCGCGTAATGTGGTTTACTGGACTGATAAGGTAGAAAGATAAACTTTCCAATTGTTGAATGACGAAAGTGATTTGCGTTTGCTTTCGTTTTTGTTACTTCGATTATCAGTTGAGTATGACACGTGGGAAGTTTCTTGCCTAAGTTTTATCGTTAAAACTTTGCTGTTGTTAGGAGCGACAATGCTAGTATCCATTGGAAACGCCTTGTGTTATTGACGTCATCTAAAATAAAGCGCACGAAATTTTAGTCACTGAAGTCTTCTTTATATCGGTGTACTGGTATGTTTTGTCGCGTTCATGCTACGCTATCTATCATGGAAAGGCTTAATTCGAAAGGCTGGACCTTTACCAAGGGCTGTGCACTTTCGCGTGATCTGCGAACATTGATAGTCGATGAAATAGTTAGAAATGGTGGCGACATATATACCGGCTACTTTCCTGGTAAATTTTCGGATGTAGTAAACGCTTTCAAAGTAAGTAGAAACACTGTGATAAACTTATTCAGCGTCTACACACAGAACATACCACTGAACCACGGAGAAATGGAGGAGGAAACAACTCTCATTTAACTCAAGGTGACTTGCAGTTTATCGAGACTGTCAAGAGAGCAAGACCGACTTCATCACTGAGGGAAATTTACGACGGTTTAAACGAATTTGACGATATTCCAAACGGAACTCCATTTCCGCGACATCGCGTGCGTTGAACAACAGTATGTTGTCTGGTTTGAAATATTCAAAAAAAAAATTAGTACCGTTGCTCAGGAAAGATTTAGTGTAGAAAATATGGCATACACTCAAATGTTTATTGATTATCTCTATGTAAAAGATCCCTTTAAGCTCAAGTTCTTCGATGAATGCGGTTTAAAATTACCTTTCCATGGTAAGCGATTGTACGGTCATACACCAGTCGGAGAAAGATGCATAGAGCTCTTACGTTACCACAATTCACCTATAAACACAACAGTTAACTTATTAGCTGGACTAAATGGGGTAGAATATTTGAACACTGTACAGGGTGCATCCGATATACTTTTTTGGTGAAGCAGGAAATGCAGCCAACATGGAAACAAGAAGACCAGCGCTTGAAGTTGGAGACATATTGGTGATAGATAACTGCGCTACTCACCATTTTGTAGGTGGCGAAGCATTACAAGAGTGGCTGAATGAGCGCAACATTGAACTTGTCTATACGCCAACATATTCTCCTGATTTTAACCCTGTTGAGTTTATTTTTAATAAAATGAGAAGCGTTATGCGTTATGAACTTTGGGAACTCACAAATTAACGACAACATTGAACTTGCTGCAGTCCAAGCAGCAGTAGACTTCATAACGTCAAATGATGTGGTGAATTTTTTCAGATTCACTTCATACATTGATATTTAGTGTTTTGACAGTTTCCTCAGAGAATTACTCTGGCAAATAATTCACTGTCAAACTGATGTCTTTCTCGCCAAGTGTACAAAAGCATGTAAAAAGCGTCTTGGTCTATGATTTTATATGATCACATTTAATAAAAATGTTTTCGAGTTTCATTCGCGTCATGACAATTAAAAATGTAACACTTCTAATTTACAACAACTTTATTCAAATAAGTGTATAAATTACTTTATCTACTTTTACAAGTACTCGATTATTTTCTCAAGAATACTGCCGCAGACATACTGGCGCCGATTGAAAGGTAAACAAAGGCAACTATTTTTAAAGTGACTTCTTAATTTTGTAGTCAGTTTCAGCTACTTCACGTATAAAGTCGTTCACTTTAGGCTACGTTTACACGGGACCGGTCCGGAACCATTCCGAACCGAACCGGACCGGATCGGCTTCTGTTTACACGGGACCGTTCTGGAACCGGTCCGGAACGGATCCAAAACTGGACCTGCTGTTTTGCAGGTCCAGTATCGGATCCGATCCGGACCGGTTCCAGAAAGGTCCCGTGTAAACACCTGGACCGGTTCCAAACAGTTCCATGTAAACAGAAGCCGATCCGGTCCGGTTCGGTTCGGAACGGTTCCGGACCGGTCCCGTGTAAACGTAGCCTTAGTGTTCGCTAAATTTATAGTTTGCCTTATAGGTGATGAAAATCTTCGAAAGCATCGACTACTAAAACTTTGTAGTCTCCAGGCTGGCGCGGAATGTCGGCGATCACTAAATTAAGTTGTCGCTAAAAATAGTACCAAATCACAACAACTATAAGCCAGGAAAAACGCTAAGGGCTATGGGTCTTGACTATTGGTTTTGGATGTATGGAGCGGCTTGAGTAAACGTGGACTGAAAGTTGAACAGCGATCAGTTTTTTACGTTTAGCAAGCCGTTCCCACATCTTTTCTAATTCTATTTGTGCAAGAAAATTTATCCTCGTTCGTCCGTGAATTATATGCTACAATGAAAATCTACCTTAATTTGAGAATCTTGTGATTGGCTGATTGTAGTTAACTGATATGGTTTTAGTTTTACGAGTGCTCTGTAATTGTGTTAAGACAAGTTGCTTTGCCCTGCTTTAGATATTTCCTAGAAACACAATTGGGCTTTTTTCAGGTTAAAGCCTCGTCATTTGTGGGATTGAATGAGAAGCGTGAAGTGGTTGAAGGAACAGGCGAAGCTGAGACTTCGGCTTCCACCATTCACCGAGGAGTTCACGAGGTGCGACCAGACGCAGTGTGTGCGTTCCACCTGCATCCGCCATATGCCACAGCTATAGGTACAGGCTTTGCTCCATTAATTTATCCCTCCATGACAATTTGACCATACTTGCCGTTTTTCAAAGTTGACAGTAACCTTCAGATCACAAGATTACGTAAGAATGTCGAATTTCAAACCAGTCATCTTCCCAGATCTCTCACATTTCGATGTTGGTGATCAATAGGGAAAAGTCGGGGACTGTAAGCACCCGCGACAGCACCGAATGCCAAGGAAAACGTCCTCTAGAAAAACAAACTACCACTAAGAAAGAAAACGGAATAGTCTCCTATATAAGAAGGGAGAGGGTGAGGGACTTAACGAAAGTAAAGTGGCGTGAAATTGTGCTTTTCTACTTCTTTAACTTAGGAACCTTAAAAAACCCCAGGCTTGGAATGTACCACCAGAATGCTTGTTTGTTTTATAACCGCATCGCTTACGACCGAGACTACAGCGGGCTCAGTACAGATGATGAAGAGGGCATGCGCACAGGGAGGCAACTTAGAGACAAGTCGGTACTGTTCATGTGCAATCACGGGGTTCTGGTGGTGGCAGACACCGCTGCTAGAGCCTTTGATGACGTCTACTATTTGGAGCGCGCATGTATGACTCAGGTAAGATATTGTTGTCGTGGATTGAGGGCCGCTTGGATTTATATAGTGTGTTTGTACCAATATTGTTCCACGGACTCAAGTCTTTACATATATGAATACTCAACGACGGAATGAAATGCCAGTTATCCGAAGAAAAAAAATAAATAAGAAAGACAAAAGAATAAAGTGCGGGCTTTCCAACCAATCGGATTGTCGGATTGTTGAAAACTGTAATATCCTGTGATGAGTATATTATGAATATATATTTTTTCTGCATAGCTTCCACCCCTCTTACCCAACACTGAAAGAAATTTGCCCTCCATATGCCTTTCTCTTTTTTATCACGTCTCCTATTTTTCTAGAGCAGCTGCGGCAAATCCAAAAATGCAAATGCAAATGCAGACTACGTTCGCTTACAGTCATGTGCGACTTCATTTGGCTCACATTCTTGATCCATGCTTGTTTTTAGCGTAGCTCACTTTGTTTTCATACTATGCTTGCCAAAACTTGAAACTTGAGATGTGGGAAGAGAACGTTTTTTTTTCCGCTATAGGAATCAGTTGATCAAAATGTTCTTGCATGATGGAGAGATATAGAAAGCAGTTCACTGAAGTAGTCGAGAAAGTCAAAATTCATTACGTTGACGAATTTTTAGGCGTATGACCGTTAACGGACTTTTTTCATCTCATTACACAGGTCTTGGCCATGTCGACAGGACAGGAATTGTTCGAGTTATCAGATGAAGTAGCTAGGCTTACGTACGAAGACTTTGACGGATCAGGTCAAAGGAAAATGTTCTGCGATGCTCATTTCGAAAGCTTAAAAAGAATTCTCGCAAAAGAATGTCCAGAGTACGTGGAATGAACAGTACGAATATCTGTAGCTCATACCATCAGCAAAATTTCGTGATCAAAACCGGAGCTGTCCTTTCTGATGGTGGGCTCTCCTTTGCAATGTCGTCGTCGCTGAAAATTTATATGAAAAGTGCAGATAATAAAAGTCAATAGAATGAGGTAATCTCTTTTGAAAATGAAAATGTTAGGCCCGTTTCAAACGTGGTGCTACTGCCGTGCTGAGCTGGCTCGACTTTAGCACGACTGTGGCATGACTGTAGCAGGACTTGGTTTCAGACGTCGAATTTACTGATTCAGTCGAATAAGACAGCTGTTGCCGAAAACAAAACTCTGACCAGTGGCTGTAGAAATAAATCCAAATAAATTTATTCTAATATATTTATAATTTATGAATTGAGTTAGGCACGGCAGTAGCACGACGTTTGAAACCAAGTCGTGTTATTGCTGTGTAGCACGGCAAAGCCTTAAGTCGAATTTAATTAGATCAATTGAGTTTGGCACGGCAGTAACACGACGTTCGAAAAGGGGCCTTGCTTTGGTAAGCTTCTTTGGTGAATCTACAGGAGGGTGCAGCCGTCCCCACCCCCACCCTCTACCTTTTGTCAAGGAAAGTAATCCACACCTCGCACTCCCACCACACTCCTCCGGGAACGATCTGGATCTCCCACTAGATTAAGCCAAATTCCACTGTCACTATATTTTGTTGGTGTGTATGCATGTTTTGAGGAATAAAATTATGTTCTTGTATAATTTTGTGATATGGGTTCATTTTCTTAGTTTTAAGACTGTTGTTTCCCCCAATGCTCTGACCTGAGACGGAGCGCAAAGTAGACTGCGAGCAGTCGTTAGTTTTCTTCAAGGATAGTAGACTGGTAGAGTGGGCAAGAATCGGAAAGGGTGCTATAGCGCAATCGGAACGGCAAGCGGCCAAGTTGCGAGCTGCGATGAACGAGGGTTTGACGCTCCCGCTCGGATCGCGTCTTTCCCGATTCTCCGTCGGCACGCCCTCCACTGTCCTCAAAGAAAAATTTCGACTGCTCGCGGTCACAGTCAAAGCACAAGTAAGCGGGAGTCACCAAGGAAGGGGCGGGACAAGCAGCTCACACACTTCGTTCCCGAACCGTAAGTTGGGAACGAGGTTGAGACTAGCTGAGCTAAAAGAACACGAGTAAGCACGAAAATCGCCTGCCGCGTTCAACCGTGCCGTGCGTGCCGTGTCACCATACAGGCGCTTCACTTTTCCACGCGGTAGGCGATGTTCGCGCTCGCTCGCGTGTTATTTTCACTCGACTGTTCCTGGGCGTTAAAATGGGCTGCTCGTATTCTACTCAGACCCGCCTGCTGTACTGATAACAGGTGTTGTCAATCGTAAGTTCCATCATCATAACAGACAGGGTCCCGGGGAGGACTCCCATATAAAGGTGACGGGAAAGCTTATATGAAATTTTGAAATTTGCCTACAAAGTAACCAGAATTCAAACCAGAATCTCTTTCTTTTTCCGGCGTGGTTTGAATTCATTTTCACCCCTTAAAGGTTCCATTTCTGTCAAGTAGTTACGGTTTCCAGTCAGATTTTTCGCAGTTTCTAACCCTATAAAGTACTAAGAGGAGTCTAATTATAGAAGTGTTTTTTTTTTAGATTGTGACACTCCCAGGCTCCAGCGACATTAAACTACGAAAATTAAACTTTAAAAGGTACGATTAGCACCCTCATCACTTTTAGTATTATCCTCACCCTTGGGGGGAGGGGGGAGGCAGGGAGAAGCTATAAGTCGTGTGTCGTGGTCATAGGTCGTGGGTTAGTCGGTGAGGAAGAGAATACGTATAAGAACTATATGACAGACCGAAGTTCATATTTCAGTTTCTATCCTATTCCGACGAATAAAAACGGCCCCAAGTTTTCAAGTTTGATGAAACCTTCTGGAAAGTGTCTCTCGAAAATGTCAGGTCCATTGGGTACACTACGTCCTTTGACTTGAAAACACTTTTTGTAACACGAGAAACGCACCCAAAAATAACCCAGTGTCTTTCGGCGGAAAGTTGGCACAACTTTTGAGAAGCTCTTCAAGAGCGTAAACAGGGACAGGAAACGTAATAAGCCTTGTAACAAGGGTACATCGCAGAACTCAGACTTGATACTTTTGATATCATAACACGCCACTTTTGGATTCTGTGATTTTAATTATTTTTGTTAGCAGTAGCAAATATGTATCCTGTTTGAAGAATTTGCATATATAAAACATCAAAGTTTTCTGTTTTTGTTTTGTCTTTGTTTTGTTCTTATGTTTTAGCACCACTCACCCTGAGCCAACTGGGATCCCGGCATCGCGATGGTGGGATCCCGGGTATCCGGGCTGAGATTTTTCCATGAAAACGCGAAGTTGATTTTTAGAGTGTTTAACAGACGTGACGAGATCCCGGCAAACCGAGGCAGCCCGCCTCATGTAATCGGCTTAGCGTGTACTGAAGATAACCATGAGGACGATACTCGAAAATTAATAAGAAGTTTCATTATAAAGGCTTGTTTTGGCATTAATAACTGCAAGAAATTCCTTTTTTTTGCGGCACCATGCATCTTCCTGTGTGTTTCAATATTTTCTCGTGTTACAACGCAGTGTTCTTTTCTCCAGTCAGTTCACCGGGTTGACAAAATCTCGCAATTTCGAATTGATTACTATTATACTATAATTAGATTCACAGCTTCAATCATATCACTTATTTTATTGTACTTGTTTCTGAAACTGTGGATGTTCCTTTGGCCACAGATAGCCAGGATGGAACTGGAGGGCAACATGTTCTTCCCTTATTACGATAGTCTTGGAAAAGTGACTATAACAATCTCTTGATACCTTCCTCAATTGCGTTCTAGGAGCCTGAATTCACGTAGAAGAAAAAGTAGTTAGTTTTGATTTCAGCGTAATTTTGACCAAAAAAGTAAAACCCCCATGACCGTGATAAACTCGCAAAGTTTTCGGAAAGAAAAAAAAGGAGCACTGAAGGGAGGTAAACTTCAAAAACGTTCATTTAATATGACGAAGAGGAGATGAAGCTATGAGGAGATGAAGCACCAAAAGGAGAGGTTATTAAAAGAACTTGGGGGCTTGAAGTTTTGTATCCTTGTATCCACATATATTGGCCTATGCATCTGAGTGGTCTCAAAACCACATATTTGACAGAACATTAGAAATGACTGGCTGTGGGACTCCCTCCCAACCCTTCCCTAGCAGATCCCCAGGGACCTCAGAACAGTTCCGATGCTCCCTAGGTTGTCAGGCGCCTTATGCACAGAATCAAGTGATCAAGTTGCCCTAAAGTGCCAGTTCACAAGCAGTCTGACCTTCTATTTCATATCTTTTGCACACCGCAGCTATTTCTAAGAGGGGTCTTTGAAGCCTCACCCCCCCCCCCCCCTCCCTGACCCAACCTTCACAAGTAGTCACAAAGCTTGGCCTTCGGGGAGCGTGGCGGTGTGCTCTGTGACGACAGGCCCACTTGCTTTTAGCCGGCCACAGAAAACAGAATAAAGCAAAGAGTTAGCAGTACAGTTTTTTCAAAATCGCTCAGACAAATATAAGCCAAAATAGGCCAATACGTATATTCTTAAATCAAAAAAGGCTTTTAAATAATTAATAAGCCCTGTGTTATCCTTCAAGCCTTAGAGTTCTTCTGTCGAAGGCACTATCGTGTGATAGGTTGCCCGAGGAAATTTGATGTTCACAACAAATATTAGTGAAATATTACAGTGAAATCCCGATTTTTCGAGTACTCGATTATTCGAAACTCCCGATTCTTCGAACCAAAAGTCGTTTCCCTTGGATTTGCTTCAGTCAATCACGGTAATTTTACCCCGATTTTTCGAATGCTCGATTTTTCGAAACTCCCGATATTTCGAACTATTTCTTTCTTCCTTTGAAAAATTTACATTCGATTTCTCGAACTTTGAAAACTCAGGAACCAACAAAACCGGTTTTAGCCACATACACGCCTGAATGTAATTAACAAGTTGTGGAGGAGGTGTTTTCATGCATTTTTTATTACAAAGCAAGTGACAAATCTGTCATTGAAGTCATAGAAACTGCAACGCCGTTGTTACACAATCGAGGGTCTTGAATTACTGTACATGATCAAAGTTCCTTCGTTTAGTTGCATTTTTCAAGCTCTTTCCGTAGCACATTAACAAATTTTGCTGTTCCTTTAAACCGTGGAGTATAGGGTACTTTTTTCTGATAGAGTAAGGGGAAGGAAATGCAGTCAAGAGTCCGCGCAAAATTACAGACTCATGTATCAATACAGCACTGGCTTTTGTTCTGCCAAAATTGCCTTAAATCCTTAAATTTTCGTTTTGTTTTAAATGCACGTTTTGTTGGTAAATAAATATGGTTCACACATTAACAAGGGTGATATACCGTTGTTGTCTGCCTTCTTGGATCTTATAAAACCAAACCACGGTAAAATAGGTCTAATTTGATGCCACCTTCGATTTTCTTCAATTTCCATTTCCCTTGGAGGTTCGAAAAATCGGAATTCCACTGTATATGAAGTTTGAACATCAAATTTCCGAGGGAACCTATCACCCATAGGGCCTGAGACAGGAGGACTCTATTGTTTTTATTGTACAACTCTAATTGAGCGCAAATTGGCAAAAACGGGCACTATGCGCTGATAGCCGCCCGCTGAGGAGAGACACACTATCGCGTCACGTGAACGATTTCGACCAATGGGAGCACGCCAAAATTTAGCGTTGTACTATAATGTATATGTTCGTATCAGTTTCTTTTCTTTTCTTTTTAATGCACCGTGTGAATATTCTTCAACAACGACACTATTCAGCTGCATAATCTGCCTGGAAGTAGTCTCAGTAATTATCATACGCTTGTTCAGGCCTTCCATCCAAATAGTGCTTTATTAAAAACGCTTTAACTTTCCACTATAATTAAACCTTATATTTGGTTCAACAAAAGGTTCCAAATTTTAAGAGTACTACGTTACTTTTTGCTTTTTTAAATTTATTTTCTAAGTTTCGTTTATACATAAGGGGAACCTGTAGAGCCCCTTGAGAGTCTCTTGATTACAACTTGAAATAGTAATAACCTTTCCTTTTTACAGTTGTTTTCCAGCTGTCAGTTGTCCTTCTGAGCCCCTGGCAATAACTGACAAACTTTACAACTTTTGCCGACAAATTGCATTCATGATAATTCTTGAAGATTGTCACGAACTGTTAAGGGGGCATTCTGGTCAAAGTTGTAGGTAATAGGATAAGATTTAAGAGAGAAATAAAAGAGAGATAAAATTTTTGTACACACCCCAGACAAGCCACACCCACGCAAGAGCACTTGGGGTTGTTTATGGCCTGTTTTGGTATCCGTCTAATAATTATTAACTTTAAAATTTAATTTTTACTCACTTTTATTTTCTATCAACTTTCAAATTTTCTTAAAATTCATCATTCCCCCCCCCCCCCCCCATTTTTTTCTTTATATTCACTTTAAAAATCGCGAAAAAATTCTTACAGATTTATGGGAACAAGCACTACAACCCAATGGGAGCGTTTTTTGGATTGAATGAAATTTCGTGGAGATAATTAAGAAAAAGGGGTAAAACGTTGGGAAAACAGGGCATCTGAACAGTTTCTTTAGTACTCCACTCTCAAGTTGCATTTGTCTTAAATTTCCCTAGACCATTTCACATAGCTTATAGCCTTGCCTAACTTTATATTCAGCCAGAAGAACAAAATCATCAACGGCCTTTGAGACCTTCTTCTTTTTCTCAAGTAGTTCTTTGTCGGTAAAATTTCGTCCTTTGATGAGTTTCTTAAAAAGCCACTCTGGCAATTTGCCGCTAATCAGTACAGCGGCTGCTGATACTAACGGCGATCGATTGTTCTCTTCACCAAAGAACACAACAGCAGCTAATGCCACCAGCAAAATCCAAGTGAAAAATATGATGTTTACAAGCATTAGCGAGCTTTCGTTGACCAGGGGTAGCACACGGCACTCATTGCAAACAAACCAGAAGAGATGCAATGGGATGGTATCTTCATCGGTTTGGCTAGTATTTGGAAGAAGCGTGGATTTTTCGTTCCAGCGTTTTAGTATCATTTTTTTGATTTCCGTATACCTTGTTTGAAAACTAGTATAATAACAAAATATGTGGTTGATGAGTACATAAGTAAAAGTTATGAATGGTGTTGTCCGTTCAGCATTTAACACCATCCCCACTATGAAGAATCCTATCAATCTGACAGGAAATCGACAACTCAAACCCGCTATAATGCTGATACCGCTAGCCCCGTACAATGCCAATAACATTAAAATAAGTTCGCCAATCAGTCTTTTAGCTCTTTTCAGTGCACTTTCCTTGTATGATTTGTTTTCGTTTGACTCGGCATTTCCGTCTTCAATTTTTTCGGCTCCTTCTTCACCTTCTTTACCGATACACTCCATGGCTACACTTTCATTTTCTTGGGAACTTCCTGCTTTCCTTAGTGTTTTGTCTTTCCTTTTGGTTTCTTTACCAGTGCATTCCATGTCCGGTGTGAGCTGAGGGTCTTTAGACGGTCGGCCGAAGACTGTTGACAAATAGAGACGAACTTGAGAGTGACACCACGGACAGTAAGTTGACACGTATGACCTACCGTAAGTGCAACTGAAACAAGGTATTGTTTTCGGTGGTTCGTCTGATTCTTTGTTTAAATGTTCTCCATAAACAGATTGTCGAAGAACACGCCATGCAAATATAAGGAAGCGAAAGTAGGGTAAATCCCAGATAAGGAGAAACAGTACAGTCAAAGTAAACAGGAACAAATATGACGTAACCAGTATTCCCAAAATAGCGCCCCACAATGACAAAAACAAGATGAAAAATACGGTGATGACGAAAAGAGCCATCGGAAAGCTGAGAAACGATCTCAGCAGTACACACTCTCTCGAACATTTGCAGCAAAGAATCCACTTTCCGAGTCTTCCGAAACACTGGCGTGTGAGAGGCCTGAAAAAGTGGTCAGACAAAAGTGAAACTTTTCTACTTTTAAAACTTTCACTGAAACAGCCACCCGTGAGGAAGTACTTCGCACCAGAAAAAATGGAATTGGCCATAAGTGTGAGATGTTCGCGTATGTCTTCTCGAAGTGAGAAAGGGTTGCTTCCACATACTGAACATTCATTTTGAATATGATAAGGCTTGACATAAAAAATTATAACACCAGGACAGCAAATGAGAACAATTACTACAGGACAAACAATTCTAAGATCCAAATCGAAATACACCGTGCCAAAAAACCATGCGAAAACCGCACCTTCTAATCGAGCCCCTGGTATCTTAATCTCTTCCCTTAAATGATGATCTTTAAATAAGAAACTCAGTACTAATTTGTAATAATAAACTATCGGGAATAAAATGTAATAAAGTAAAAACAGCTTAGAGCAGTCACTCGTAAACAGCGGGGAAATACTTGTGCAATAGCGTATCAAACGTGTAAGAGATATTGGACTCGTGTCGTTGACCGGAATTAGCTCAGTGTTTTTACCCACGAAGGCTTGGTGTTCTTTTGGGCTTTTCTCCGTTGCCTTGTTTTCTGTTGTAGAATCGTTGTTTCCTTCATTGCTTTTCCCTACGCTTCCGTAGCGTTTGACGCTGCTATCTGGATCAACCAAAGGACTCTGTTCAGTTTCAGCGTCACAACATATTGTTTTTTCGTATTGTGCTTTAATTTCCTTCCACACTTCACTCGGCTGTGGATCTGCTTTGTCCTCAAAAGAAAAGAAGAAGTCTGGTAGGAAGAGGAGAATGGTCGGCCAGACGAAGAACACCACTATTGTAACAATGTTGAGCATGTCATAAAAGAAATAAAGCCACTGGCTGACCTCAACTTTCAGGTCGCACTCAATTAGAGACTGGTTTCCTGTTGTCTTTGAATTACAGCAGCGATAAACTATATTTCCTTCAAAAAGGAATAGGAAAAGATCCATGTTTTTGTCAACGACGGCACCACAAACAACGTCGTCCTGTGGCGGCTTTTTCTGAGAAAAATCTTTTGCAAGCTCCGTCAGCAGTACTCTGGCCAACAAAAGGTCTTGACAAGAAAAATTGAGATTTGAGAGACAGCCAGTGGGTTGCTCAGAAATCCAGACTCTCATTCTCCTAAACTGATACTGAAGAACACCCAACGATAAAATATCATAATCGTACGAAAATGAGAGAATGGGTTCGCTAATATCTACGGCCCAAGTCCATCTTCCGGGGAGAAATTTTCCGTTTGGTTCTGCTGGATGATATGTCTCGTTGTCGACCTTTAGGTACAAGTATACAATCTTTACACCTTTTTCCGATGCAGCAGCATAAAATTCAGAAGGCAAGTCGTTTCTTTGGAGAAATAGACTGCACTGGGAATCACTGCACGATTCCGAATTGACCATAGCTGTCCTTATGAGACAAATAGTCAGGCCAAGAATGGCAATTAAAAGCATCTTGAATCTTCAAGCGCAAGCGATATCATCGATTGCATTGACTGCTACTCAGCTCTGCGGACAAAAGTGACCTTTACTCTCGCTTTAGTCAAGGTGTTCCTTGGCAACGTTGTTATTTTTAGAGGCACCATCTCATAGGATTACGGAAAGAAAGAAATTAATTTGTCTTCGTAGGTTCTTCAAGGTCACTGGGCACGGAGAGGACGGCGGGGTAGAGGGTGATATTTTGACCGTGGTTTTCTTGAGACATGGCTATGTAATGCCTCTGACTTTTATTTGGAGCCGGGTTTGGAGACATGGGATCAAAATAGGTTACTGGAATCATGGGAAAGTTCTGGAAATCTCGATTCGAATGAACTCGACATTAATCTGAAGGGTTCAAAGCTGCTCAAAGGAAAGAATTAGTTGTTCCAGGACAGCATATATAATGTTTTCCTCAAAGATAGGGCTTATCCGAATGTCGGCAACTGAGAAATGACGCATACATTTCGGGCCTTGGACTTCCTTTTCTGGGTAAAATAATAATTCCCGGAGTAAATTATCGGCATGAGAATGAGAATGAGAATGAGAATGGGAATGAGAATGAGAATGAGAATGAGAATGAGAATAATAACAATAATAATATTTATTAAAGTGTCTTGTTATCTAGCTTACCCAGTTGCAAACTAATTGGGGACACCTAACTACCTATATACTTAAATTACATAATCTTGCTTTATAAATTAAAATATGTTAAGAGGTCCAAGATGTAAGCGTTTGGGATCAGTTTTCGACAAGTAGTCACATAGAACTGGAGGAGGTGATACAGGTAACACAATTTCATAGGACACATGGCATTTTTAATACTGAAAATATGAGTGCTGTAGGAGAATTCAGAGGTTTAATTCTAAGGGCTCAAAATTAGCTCCAGCTTGCAAAGGTCCTTCTTTTTCTTGTTTTTTTGTTTTTTTTTGTTTTTTTTGGTGTTTTTTTTTTATTTGCAGAAACTTACGTTACAAACAGTAAAAAAACAAACAAATAACACTAACAATACCTACACTACATACAAAATATATACTGTGTGTATATATAAATACACTACAGATAAACTACAACACAGTTAAATAAATTAAGGGTTGACATTAACAAGCAATAAAAAATGTAAGTAAAACAGAAGAAGGGAAAAAAAAAAAAAAAAAAAATTAACCTACAGTATAGGTGCCCAAGTAGCATTGTATTTATGAAGCGTTTTGTTTGCTATGGCTACTTTACGTAAAACTTCTAATTTCGATTTCAGTCTTAAAAGAAAGCGATCAAAGCTCAGCTTGTCCTCGCAGATACAAGTTGCAAAAATATGGTATTTTGCAATAAGAAGAATGTAATTGAGCTCTCGCTCGTTGCTGGTGTTTTGGTGCCACCCAAATAAAATCGTACCTTCTGATAAAGTTATTTTTTCGAGAAATTTTTCACTCCACCATTGAGTAAACTGTTCCCAAAAGATTGACGATTCCCTGCAACTATAGAACATATGAACAAGTGATTGCCTCTCGGAATTGCAAATAGGGCAAATGTCGTCGTCTACTAGGCCAGCACGGAGTAGGCTGACACGAGTAGGCAGAATATTATGTATTATTTTGAACTGGAAAGCAATTAGCTTTGCCTCTGTGGTAACCCGGAAAGGGAGTAAATAAATGTTGTGAATATTTTCTGTATTAAACCCGTATTTCAAAATTTTAGTTTCATTTGTTGGTGTCGCGGAACGTCTAGCAAGAATAGCATTATACGCCCCTCGAGTGGAGATGACTGTTGTCGATAGTGTGGTTTCAGAAGGGGAGCTCTGGGTACTGCGAGATGAATTTCGAATTGACATTTTCCAACTGATCAGGATAGCTCTGATGAGACCGTAATACATAGTGAATGGGTTGTTGACCTTGAATTTTTGTTTAAAGTCAGCTAGAGAGAGGAAATCTCGATTTTCATTTAACAGGTCCTTGACATGTATAATTTCCTTTTTAAACCAGGCGCTATAAAAAATCGGCTTTTGGTCAACCAGGATACTAGAGTTGTTCCAAATGATCTCATTTTCCGGGTTCTTTTCCTCAAAGGAGGTTAAATGTTTATATTCTTGCCAATACTTTAGTACGGAATGATAGAAAGCAGGGAGTTTTCGTAGGTCGAGTAGCTTAGTGTCGTAACGGCACTTTGTTAAAAACGAAAGACCACCATAATGAGTTGTTGCTTGTTCGGGAATTGTTTTCCAGGAAGCATCGCTTTGTTCATGTATTCTTTTAATCCAAGCGATTTTCAGAGCTTTCTCCATTATTTCGAAGTCTAACATCTTTAATCCACCATGATTCTTTTCGGCAATGATCGTCTTCTTTTTAATTTTTGCGGTTTTACCTTCCCATATGAAGTTAAAGATAAGCTTGTTGACTCTCTCTGCAAAATGCTCTGGAATGGATAAAACGGATGTACCATATATGAGTTTAGCTACTCCCAGGGTTTTCACGATTTTTATTCTACCGATCAAAGTAAGGTTTCTTCTTCTCCAGGCATTAAGTATTGTTTCTAAATTGCGAGCCTTTTCCTCGAAGTTTAACTTATTCGCCTGTTGTTCGTCGTAAGAGAAGTGCACACCAAGGGCGTGCACAGGCTCCCTCGGCCATTTGAAATTATAAGGAGTTTCCTTGTTGTTTCGCCAGGAACCTAGCCACAACGCCTCTGTTTTGGTGGTATTAATTTCCAGTCCACAATTCATTTTGAATTCTTCTAAGAGTTTTAGAAGCTGCGTTACCGACTCACGGTCACGCACGAAGACTGTGGTATCATCAGCGTATTGCGTAACTTTAATTTCCTTTTGTTCTACTTCGATGCCGTTGATTGTGTGGTCATTTTTTAACGCTCTGGCAAATAATTCAATTCCGATTACGAATAAAAGACCAGATAACGGACAACCTTGTCTTACTCCTCGTTGCAGGAGGAAGAATTCAGATGCATGACCATTGTTTAGGACACAACTGGACACTTGATTATATAATACGGTGAACCAATTTAATAGGTCCGGTCCAAAATTGAAAAGTTTTAGAGCAGCGTTGATGTAATTCCATTCAATTGTATCGAAAGCTTTTCGGAAGTCCAAAAATATTGCGACGCCTGGTTTATCCAACATTTTTGTGTAAAACATGAGGTCTTGAATTAGCCTTATATTTTCACCGATGTAACGACCCTTGACGTATCCGGTTTGGTCAGGGTTGATAATGCTAGGTAGTACTTTTTCTAGTCTCTTCGCAATTGCTTTAGTCAAAATTTTATAATCCACGTTGAGGAGTGAAATTGGTCTAAGATTTTCTAGGAGCGTTTTATCTTTATTTTTTTTAGGAATGAGAGAGATAATTCCGCGTCGCTGACTTATTGACAGTGATCCATTCTGGAAAGCGTAATTGAAACTAGAAGTCATTTCGGTTTTTAGTTCTTGCCAAAAGAACTTATAAAACTCCGCTGTAAATCCATCAGTGCCAGGAGATTTATTATTCTTAAACTCTTTAATAGCGTTGAAACACTCGTTTTCTGAGAGGAGGCCTTCACACGACTCTTTTTCTTCTTGCGATAATGGTGATACGTTCTCGGGATTGAAAAACTTGGAAGCGAGGAAGATGCTGTTGTCTATGTTTTGGGATTTGTAAAGTGATTCGTAAAAACGTTTCTCTTCTTGTAAAATCTCAAACTGATTTTTTGTGTACTTATTTTCACCAAGTTTCAATTTTGTCACCGTTTTCCTACAGTGGTTTCGCTTTTCAAGGTTAAAGAAATATCTGGTGTTACGTTCACCATGTTCATGCCATCGTGCTTTACTTCTGAGAATAGCGCCTTTTGTCTTATGATGCATTATGTTCTGTAGACGTAAATTAGTCGCGTAAAGCTCATTTAGTATTCGTTTGTCCTTCGGATTCTTTCCGGATTCTAACAACAGCTTTTCTGCTTTCTTTTTTAGCGCCATTTCTTCTTTTTCTTGTTAACTACTTGAAGGGCTGTCGGCTTTTCTCTTGTCTCTGGATACCACTGAAATCCAAGTACATAGTCGATGTAAGGTCAGGACCACCGACCTTGGTTATTTAGGTGTGTGTGTGGGGGGGGTGGGGGGGGTGGGGGGGTGGGGGGGGTCGGGGCATGCAGTGGGACGAATTTCGTTTGCTTCACAAAGATAAGATAAGATAAGATAAGATAACTTTATTTATACACGGTTTTTCCATCAGTCAATTAAATTACTGGACTATCTACCTATCTAACTAACTACAAAAATTTAATAACAACAAATTCAAAATAACAAAAGAAAAGTCTGCTTTTCATGGAGGCCGTGTCTAAAATTCACTTACATGTAAGATTTAGATATTACTTTAAACTGTGCCGACTTAATTTAGATTTGAAATCGGCCAGTGAAGATGCTTGTCTTAGGTCTACAGGTAAGTTGTTCCACAACTGAGCTCCGCTGTACGAAAAACTTTTTTTGAGATAATCAGTTCGAGGTTGTGGAAGAACTAATTTGTTTTCGGTATTCCTTAAACGATAAGCACTAACATCGTCACGATATACGAATCTTGATCTCAGATAATCAGGAGTCATACCATGTAATGTTTTATACATTAGGATAGACTTCTGTTACAATCTTTGATAATAGAGTCTTCGCCACCCCAGTGTCCGGAACAAATCATCTAAATTACTATCATAGCTCGCAGACATTAGGGTACGAGCTGCGCGGTTTTGAAGCCTTTGCAGTTTTTCAGCAAGGCCCTTGTTACAGCTTCCCCACACTACGTTGCAATAATCAAATTGTGGTTGAATAAGGCTATTATAAACTTTGATTAAAATATTAAATGGAGTGAGATGCCGAATTCGTTTAATTGCACCAATGGCACAAGCTATCTTCTTAGAAATGTTTTCAATATGACACTCCCAGTTTATATTTTGATCAACATAAACTCCGAGGGATTTAGCGGAGGTTACTTGTTCTATTGCGTTCTCATTTATAGTAAGAAAGGGACTTTCCGTAAATTGTGATAACTTCTGCCTTGATGCAATAAGCATAAACTCAGTTTTCGTCATATTTAGAGTAAGCTTGTTAGCAGACAGCCATTCGTACACATTTCTCAGGTCGTGATTAAGGCGATAATTTATATGCTCAATGTCAGTGCTAGCAAGTGTTAGGCTAGTATCATCTGCGTACATTCTGGGTTCCGAATATGTCAGACAGTGTGGTAAGTCATTAATATATATCAAAAACAGAAGAGGTCCCAAAATTGTTCCCTGAGGAACACCACATCTTAGACATTTCGGAGTTGACTTACAAGAATTAATATGACAAATCTGTGTTCGATTATCTAAATAAGAAGCAAACCATTGATGACTGGTCCAACAAATCCCATAGTATTGCAATTTTCGCAACAAAATATCGTGATCTACTGTATCAAATGCCTTTTTGAGATCTAAAAAGACTACGGCATTAACAAGACCACGGTCTATATCCAAGGCCCAGCTAACAAAGAGTTCTGTTCGCATATTTACTTTCCAAATGTTTCCGCAAAGAAAGGGTTGGATGCCTGAACAGAAATTACGAGCAACGTGCTGAGTTGAATGCAAAATATGCAAACAAAGTTGATAAAGCAGCACTCAACCTTAAACTTGAAAAAGTTTATGAGAATCGGCGCCAATATGGGTTTAAAAAAACAATTTTGTGCGGCATGCGATAAGCTCATTATTTTGATAATGTAGGTAAAGTCGCACACAAAAGAGGTCCACACGGCCACCTAGAGCTCAACCAGGTTCCTGCAGCATGAAGCAACTGAGAATACTGCGACTCCCCCTGGATGGGATGATAGTCCATCGCAGGGTTACCCCAGGCAGTATGTCGCCGGTACCCATTTTATACACCAGGGTGGAGAGAGGCAGTGTGGTTAAAGTTTCTTGCCGGCTAAGGAAACAACACGATGGCAGGGATTGAGCCTCGAACAACCGATCTTCATATCTGAAGTTCGGCCACTACAACATCAGGTTGTCTTATATTACCTAGTGCTAAACGCTCTTCTTTTTTTTTCTCAACCATTCCCTAGCTTCTTCAAGTTTTTGCTTATCCATAGACTACCAAATTGTTCGGTTTGCTGATAAAGCATTACAGCAACGGTTTCAACATTTCGAAAACGATATATCTATGAGTAATGAATAAAGAAAGACTTCTCGACATTGTTTTTTATGTTTTCCATTGCTCTTTCAGCGATAGATTTGATATCTTAAAACAATTTCCACTAGCGGCGACCGATCTTCTTCACCTTTGGCCACCAAGGTCTCCAGTTTTAGTAGCATCTCTAGCGAATACGCGTATGCGACATGCAAAGTTCCCTATGTGAACGGCTTGTAATCCACACAGCTTAGTCCCTGTTGTATTGGACCACATACATTCGAAAAATAGAATAATCCACTAATGTACCAGTTCACCAAAGCAGTGAGGTATGTACTTAATGCGTACGACAAAAAAACGTGTACTCGTTGCAAATACCTTGTTTTCAAGACGGTAGCTGGGCAAAGAACTTTTTACTACAGTGACTCAATTAACGCCTTCAAGAGACTTCATAACCGTAACCTTTTTAAATGAATTTTTACACTAATTTTTTTCCCTAAGCGATTTTTAACTATGAAACTTAAGTGTTTTAATTTTTTTAGAAATAATTTATTGTGATTAGGTTGGAAACCCATATGGGCCCCTGCGATGCGGATTTAATCAATAACAATGATGGGCTCAATAAATATGTATGTTTTTATTAAATTAAATCCGTTTATAAGTTGACGAAACAGGAACACAAAATAATCCAAAAGCTACACCACCATTCTATATACTTTAAATTTAAAATTTTAGCCTCGTAAAGACCCGTAAAAGACGGAAGATCGAAGGCACCCCTGTATACCCCGGCTGGGGATTATTCCTGTAACACGTGACCACAAGAAGGACATTTCTCACGTGGCACCTCCCTCTCAGCCTCGTTCCAATAACCACACCGGCTGCCAACGAGTCGTCCATGTTCGTTTGTACCAAGCACTGATTCACATACTCTATTTGTACGTGTACTCTGCTTCTTATCGGTGCCTGTTGGCCCCTTCGAGCAGCTCAGATCCTAGCATTGGGCTTTCTTAACGAACTGAGTGAAAATGGCGCAGCTCTTACCAATTCGGTTTCAAGAACACCTCCAGGTTAGTGGCGCGGGTTTGTTCTTTATTTCTTTCGCTCTTTCAAGCGGTGTACAAGCGCATGTTTCCGCCACAGTGCATCGAACGAGTGTCGAGATTCTTTTAGCTAAAATAACAATTTTAACCGTTTTTGCTGGTAAAGTGAAGGGAATGTATGGTCGTATTTCGCTAGTTGTTCTTGGATTTGTTTCTAGAAACTTGGCGTAATGTTCGTTTCGAGAACAGGAGGTCAAAAATTGGCTTAGCTCAAATTTAAGCCGATGGCTCCTTTTACCTTGAGTTGTCGAAGCTTGTTTTTGTGTTTTGAATATTCTTTTGAACTC
The DNA here is from genome assembly GCA_964030785.1 of Siderastrea siderea. Taxonomy (NCBI): domain Eukaryota; kingdom Metazoa; phylum Cnidaria; class Anthozoa; order Scleractinia; family Rhizangiidae; genus Siderastrea; species Siderastrea siderea. Next base: position 21,971,336 of record OZ034978.1, read on the forward strand.
AAAGAAATGTTGAAGAACTCAAAAAATAGTTTGGCGCGTTATATGTTGATCAGACGAGGGGATGGCGTGAACTGACCTTTCAAAGCAGTAATCATATCTAATTCCTGTTTCGGCTCCGAGTTTTCACTGTTGATAAAATATGCACGGTTCGTCAGAAAGGTCGTTTCAGAGGTTTAGAAGGTAGATCGAAGGGTGGACCAATATTCTTTGCGTTTAACGTTGGGAACAAGGATCGTAAGCAAAATTAGCGTCGCTGTTTTCGTTCGTCCAGGAAAGCTCCCGGCGTCACTGTAAGCTGTGAATTGTTGATCTTTTATCCAGTAAAAAACATTGCAAATCTCACGTGAACTTTTATTATCAGAAATCACGAATCGCCTAGCGAAGTACCCAAAAATTTAATTTTAGCCGTGTGCAAAATATTATTGGCAAGCTTACGTAAGTTCAGTTGTAGCCTGGGCCTGAGTTTGTAAATTTCTGGTATGACACTGCATAACATGAAAGATCACATATAAATAGTCGATTCATGGGGCATGTGGCAAGCTTTCAAAAAACCAGTTTATGGATTTGGGATGTCTTCCAACATTCACCTTTGAAAGTAAATTGTAATACTTGTTTGTGTTGGTGTAGGCGTGATTAAATGTAATTGTTGCTAGTTTTTTGGAGGCTTGTTCATTCATCAGGACTGAAATGCAACATGTAAATTGAGCCTAAGTTAGTTCATTGCTCTTGTTATGATAATAGTGTTTGTGTAGCATTAACTAACCTGTGTGCACTGCATTTTACTTAAGAGGACTAGTTAGATAAAAAAGTTTACAGTTATTGATAAGTTGCTTTACAAGGTTACAAATAAAATAAAAATATAAAACCAGAGACAATGCATGTGTTGATAGGGTGAGCTGTACTGTGCACACTCATCCAAAAATGTATATTTGTCCAATCCATTTCGTTTTGAATCATGCATCACTACAATAAAATATGCAGAATGCTGCAGGTTTAATTGTGATACGCAATATTGATGGCTACTGATAACAATCAATGTCAGTTAAGTAATCATTTGATATTAGTAATTGATGACAATTGATAATAACAGAAATCTTCTTCGTGAATTGTTCATCAATAGTAGTAATATCGATCGATTAATTGGCAGCAGCTATTATCGTTTGTTACTGATTTTAATCCATCATCAGTTCCGTCAACTGTTTAGGCCAGAAGAAAGTGGCTGTGTAGACATGAAAAAAACAGTATAACATTGTATCATCATAGTAAAAGAAGTAACATACCAGTTTGCCTCATAAAGAATCATTTTTGTTGCCATTTCAGCTGCAAAGTGTTGGCATCAATGCTGCGAATATTGGCTTTTCTACTCTCACAATGGAGTCAGATAAATTTATCTGCGTCCGTGAAAAAGTGGGAGAGACAGCTCAAGTAGTAATTATTGACTTGGCTGATGCGAACAATCCAACCAGGAGGCCAATTTCTGCTGACTCTGCTATAATGAATCCCAAATCCAAAGTCATTGCACTGAAAGGTAGGTTGTTAGTTGCATAGAGCTGTAAATTAAATTACAGTCTTCTGTCGGACAATATTTAATGGCTGACCATAATTTCCCTGAAGAGATTTTGACTGTAATCAGAATAATGTCAAGGCAAATGGGCAGCTGCTGTGTTGATCACAAAATGAATAACTTTTTTAAGGCAAAGACAAGGGGGCACCCTTGTAAAGTTTATACTTAAGACCAATTTCTTCTGGTTAGTAGTCCAAATGCTCTACCACTGAACTACAGGAGACTCTTTGGAGCTAAGGCCATTAAACTAGGTTCATGTGACAAATGTCCTGCATACTGCTAGGACTGGAATGCTGAGAGATGGCATATTTACAATGATATAGATGTGATGGTGAATTTTAAGCCTGGTGAGTATATGAGAAAGATGTTTATTCAGTGAGTGACACAGGCGACTCGGAAAAAAATCCGAGTTCTTCCAATAAAACTAAGACAAAGAAAAGCAAAAACTAACCTGGTAAGTTTTTCTACACTGCATGCTAAATTATTCAAATAACTAGTTCACGCCACGCAACTATGTCTTTTTATTCATATTTAGCTTCCAACAAATGTAAATTTATCCAGTCTTGATAATGATGTAAGCTACATCGAAAGGTTGACTTGCATTTATAGTGATATTTCTTGTCAAATAAAATAAAATTATGTATATATCCGTAATAACAGTGATGTTAAAGAAAAACACATCTTTTTTGACCTGTGATCTATATTTGCAAAACTTTTGCAAGATTAATGAGATTTAACTTCCTTCCTCCTTGATGAGAGTGTTATAATAAACATACTGAAAGCTAAAACCAGTGTAAATATTCAGTATAACTATGACATTGTTTCTTTTCTTGTTTACAACAGCTGGAAGAACACTTCAGATCTTCAACATTGAAATGAAAAGCAAAATGAAGGCGCACACTATGGTAGAAGATGTTACTTTCTGGAAGTGGATTAATGTCAACACACTTGCACTTGTCACAGAAACTACTGTCTATCACTGGTCTATGGAAGGTATAAGATGTGGATAGCTTTTAGGTCCATCTGACCAAATGGCTGATTGATTGGCCAAAATAAGTTATCAAAACATAATAATTTATGGTAATCACACCAGGCTGAACTTGTTAAAGTTTATTAGACCACCAGTTTAAAGGAATAAATCTGGGCTTATTTCCTTGGAATTTTAAAGTAGTTTGTTAAATAATCCAGGGCTGAAATAAAGGTTGGACATGAGTCAAACCAATATGTAAACTCGATCTCGTTTTCCCAAGACCCATGCTTACATTTAAGGGGAAAGGAAAGGCTCTCTTCTCCTTGGTGACAACTTGGGAACCAGAAGCATTGGCTGTCTGATAGAGTGCGACCAGTCCAAGACACTCTCTTAATCACCGATTACTACTAGTTTTAAATTGTGTTTGGATGTGGTGTCCTTGTCCATTGAATCTTGAACATGTTCTGATACGACAAGGAAGTACAAAAGTCATCTAAACGTTTTACTTATTCTTATGTGAATTTTCTCTGTCTTTCATTCATCTTAGGTGACTCTCAGCCATACAAGATGTTTGACCGTCATTCAAGTCTTGCTGGGTGCCAGATAATAAATTACAGAACAAACAAAGATGCCACATGGCTCCTTCTTATTGGCATTTCAGCTCAGGTACACATTGTTTACTTAAACAGACAATGCTTGAGAAAATAAGAAAGAAAGAAGTAGTAGATAGTATCATGTCATCCAACTGTTTAACTGTTTCTTTGCCAGCCTCTGTTGGGTCATTCTTTTTAAACATAATTCATACAGTTTATCCAAGCTGTTGCATAATAAAAGTTTCACAAAGCTATCAGGTCATGTATTACGATTCCAGGCTGTGAAATGTACCTTGCCAAATGTCAAGTTCCCATGTCATTTTCTTGGACCGTCAGGCTCCTAAAATACAGTTACCGTCAAACCTCTCATAATTGGATACCCTAGAGACTACATGGAGGTGTCTGCTTATGGGAGGACAGTAGTAAAGGTGACTAGATAATGGTGTTTTGATTGTATAAAGTATTATTGTGATCTTTCCTTACAGCAAAACCGAGTTGTTGGTGCAATGCAGCTGTACTCAACAGAGCGCAAAGTCAGTCAGCCAATTGAGGGACATGCTGCAGCATTCATGCAGTTCAAGATGGATGGCAATGCTCAGGAGTCCACTCTGTTCAGCTTTGCTGTACGAGGAGCCCAAGGTGGCAAGGTAAGATGATTTCTACATTTAAGTGCAAGTAAGGTAAGATGGAGGAAAATATCCACTAGTCATTACTGTGTCTGTGTGCAAAGTATCAGAAGCCCTTGTGATGAGTGTGTTATCACCATCTTTCGATTGATGGCACATTTTGTGTATGAAACTTAAAAATATTTTCTGAAGGGCCCTGTATCACTGTTACTGTCAGTGTTACTTAGTAAAACATTAGTGCATGTTTTGTTGATTTCAGTTGTGTAGTTTTCTATGTTTAGGATTTATATTTGAACAAAAAACTAGACTATTTCTACTTCTTTCTCAAACATGGCATGTTTTGTTGTCAAAAATTTGAGACTTGAGTCTGTCTGAGCTGAACGTTTGCATCCATAATTGTCGACCAGAAATAATTTTGTTTTACAGTCATGTTTTCTAACAGGTTACATGTACTTTTATTTTAACACAAAAAAAGATATATCAATGGTGAAACACTGTTTCACTCAATTCTTGTGATAACAAGTTATTTTGAGCACAAGAAGTCATGTAACAGCCTGTCAAACTTCAAATATTTGATGACAAAACTTGTAACATTGGAAACCCAGTGAGAATGTGTTTTTCTTGTCACTTGACCACAGTTAATAAGAATAGGGATGTTGTCCTGGGCTAGCCACCATTTTTTCAAGTGAAGGTGCATTTATTTTCTTTACAGTTACATGTAATTGAAGTTGGCACCCCTCCTGCGGGAAACCAGCCATTTACCAAAAAGGCCGTAGAAGTACTTTTCCCACCAGAAGCTCAAAATGATTTCCCTGTGGCCATGCAGGTAGGACATACACTGTAGCTTGCTCCCTTTTTGTACTGTTGGCACACAAGCTTCTTAGTTTGTAGTTGTTGACAGTAACCATGAGGGCTGTAATATTTTTATTTATAAAAAATTATTTCAAGTGTTTTAGTTTTCTATTATTTTAATCAGAGCTGAAAATGGGAGGATACCACATAGTAGCAGCACCATTCCAGAGAAAGATTTCTATCTTTGTTTGGAATTGGATCAATTTTGCAACTTAAGGGCTTTCTTTCTGCAAGGCTATCCTACGCAATGATTTGAACCACAGAAAAATGTTTTGCTCTGAATTGCATAATTTTTGGGCATGTAGACTTGATTTTGACAAGGTTGTGCATGTGTGTTGTAAGCCTGTAATTTCTAAGAATTTGCTGTTATCCCTTAAAGCCCTGATGTAAAAATGCATATTATCCTTACTGTTCTCCATACATTTCTCATGGAACAAGTGAGGAGAACATCCTTCGTGATAACTTTATTCTCATCACTTGAATGTTTCAACAAGTAGTGATAATGTAAAGAGAAATTTCATTTTTGTTACTGTTTGGGCTTAAAGGGTTAAGTTACTATTGACCATAAGTTTGTGTACCTTGTAACATAGTCAATGTTAGGTGTCTGTGGTTTAACATAGAGACTGACTTTCAGGTGAGCACGAAACATGGTATAGTATTCCTTATCACCAAGTATGGTTACATCCATTTGTACGATGTGGAAAGTGGATCCTGCATTTACATGAACCGAATCAGTGGAGATACCATCTTTGTCACAGCACCGCATGAACCGACTGATGGCATTATTGGCGTGAACAGGAAAGGACAGGTATAGTGAAAAATTTTCACACTGTTTAAACAGCCATTTTGCTCAATTTTTTTGTTCATAAGACGACAAAAAAGAAGGCAGAGGTTGAATGATACATGTGCAAATTCACGGGTACTACAGGTGGTATGGGAACCCCACTAAACTCATGTTTCCTTGTCATCATCTCAAAAAAATTGGGATTATAAGATTTTCGTATTATTTTGTGTTTTTCCCCTTGTTATTTGCCATTAGAGGCCATGTAGAGTTTGTTATTCTAAATTTTATTCCACTGAGACTTGCCTCTTTCTTGTAGGTGTTGTCAGTGAGTGTTGAGGAAGACAATATAATTCCATACATCACCAATGTACTCCAGAATCCTGATTTAGCCCTTCGCCTGGCTGTGAGAAACAACTTGGCAGGAGCTGAGGAGCTGTTTGTTAGAAAGTTTAACACCCTATTCAACAACATGCAGTATTCTGAAGCTGCAAAGGTTGCTGCTAATGCACCAAAGGTAAAAAGTGTTATTAGATTACACATCCTGTACAAAATGATGACATAAAGTGAGTCAAATTATGTGAAAGAATCATATTGTTACATTGATCTGTGCAAAGGTTAAGTAGATCAAGCCACAACTACATGTAGAAGGGTTTATTACATCTGCAGATAAGTTTCAATACTATATTTAAACTTGAAATTACTTTCACTTTGTTACATTTACTTACTGTGTTACAGTTATATCGGAAACTTATTAAATGTAGCATTTACAGAACTTTGGTTTTATTTACTTTTTTTATTAGCATCTTTATTTTATTAAGCAGTAAAGGTCTTATTCACTGCAACTCCAGTTTACCCAATTCATTTGTCACATTGGTCACTAATATGTTTCTCATTCAAATCAAGTGTCTTCAACTTCAATTCTCAGATTTTGAGGCATGCTAGATATAATAATTCTATATGGGGCATGTCTTTGACAGACACTATTGAATAGATGACACCATGCCCAGTAACAATCACTGACCAATGCGCATCCTCTATGTCCTTTATAAACTCCCTGGAGTTAAACCTCTTATAAGAGCGAGCTCTCATGATCTTGCAGTGGGGCATATATTAGTAGGTGGTCAGATATCCCTAGTTCTGGCATTTTGGTACTATTAATTATCCCAGACTTACTGGAAATTACGAGATCAATCAGCATTGACGAATATTATTATATATAGTAAGCATTTTGGCAGCTCAATCTCCATAGATCACAGTCTTCTCAAGAATTCTTATTCAATTTATGATATAAACAATTTCTCTGTTTTCAGGATGTCCTCCGAACACCACAGACTATCCAGAGATTTCAGCAGGTACCATCTCAGCAAGGTCAAACATCTCCTTTGCTGCAGTATTTTGGTATTTTGCTAGACCAGGGTAAGCTCAACAAGTTCGAGTCTTTGGAGCTCTGCAAACCTGTTTTACAGCAAGGAAGAAAGCAGCTTCTTGAGAAATGGCTTAAGGAAGAAAAGGTGATTATTTATTAACATAAACTTTTCTGTTATCCTTCAAACTCTGAGTAGTAAGATTTACTTGGTACATGATATTATATTATCACATTTTCTTATTAGGGAAGGTACGTTTTCTCTTGGGGGGGGGGGGGGCTGGGGAATTTTGGTATTTTTTCCCAAAAAAGTGTTGGCCCTCCCTTGCATTTTAATTAAAAAACTCCTGATCCCCCACCTTTAGGTGACTGACAAAAGTACGACCCTCTCCTCACTACTACATGGTATGTTCCATGCTGTAGAAACCTCAGAACGTTTCGCTTGTGAACGCAAAGTATTTGAATATGAATGTATCTTGATATTGAATGAGTGCACGCTGAAACAAGGAAAATGCAAACAATCAGTGTGGGACATTTACGTTTTATAGCTGAAGTTTGAATATGGAAGTATTTGAGTATTATAAAAGTTTTGAACACAAAATATCTAAGGGAAAATACATGGGCTTCTTTCTCTGACTAGCTGGCATTGCTGTTGGTGATTCTAATAGAAAGGTTTATTTGTTTAGCATGCAAAATCTGCCTCTCAAAAACAAATATTTCCTACATTTCCGAGACTGGGTAGAGCGCATTTTTGGATCTACTAGTAACTCTTTAGAACTAAATGACTCAGGAGATCAGGCAGCGGATAGCCAACGGCAAGAAGCTGAAGAAACGATACCTGAGTCAAGTACTTCTCGATACAGACAGAAAAGGACACAAGTCCTCCGAGAAAAACTATGTGCCATGGCATAATATACATGTAGAAATGTAACCTACTACCTATAATAAAACACCAAATTAAATCAAAGTTAGAGAAAAGAAAAACTTAATCTGTAAGAAAAATGGAAAGCAACATCACAAAAATTCTCATTATAAAATTCTGGAAAAGATGTGTGACCCTCCCTTGAATAGCTCACGTGAGGTATGGCCCTCCCCTTTTGGTGCTCACTTTCACTGATGACCCTCCCCTCTGAGGCCCCAGCCCTCCCTCCCCCCCCCCCCCAAGGAAAAACTACCTTCCCTTATTCCTTATTATTGTATACCTTGTCTTATAATAAATTCCAAGTGATTACACTCAGTGTAGTGTGTGAGCCTCTGTGATGAATATTCTAATCACCATCTTTCGATTGATGGCTTTAAAGTCTGTGAAACCAATTCTCACCTGAGAGGCATTAAGGGTAACTGATTTGCAGTCAGGTAAACTGTTTCTGTTGTTTGTTACTTAATTGTTTCTTTATTTCAACAGTTGGAATGCAGTGAAGAACTTGGTGATCTGGTGAAGCAAGTTGATCCAACTCTTGCTCTTTCAGTGTATCTCAGAGCAAATGTGCCAAACAAGGTAACTGTTTAGTTAGTAGGAAATTATTAAAGGTAAAGAATGTTGGCCAACATTGCCAAAAGAACATGCTATCATCACTATCAATCTCAGTCTTCCCTTGACATGTTGTTGTTGTTGTTGTTTTTTACCTAAGTGATAACTCATTTTTCAAAGTGCAAATTGACCATCACAACTCCACAATTTTGGAGGATGACACCACCATTACATACTAACATGCTGGCCTACATACAGCAAGCTTGTTCTTAATATCTGGTATTTGATCAAAAAGGTTTTGACACGTCTTGTTCTTCTCAGGTGATCCAATGTTTTGCTGAGACTGGCCAGTTCCAGAAGATTGTGCTGTATGCAAAAAAGGTTGGCTACACACCTGACTACATCTTTCTTTTGCGTAATGTGATGAGGGTGAACCCTGAGACAGGAAGTCAGTTTGCTTCCATGCTGGTGCAGGATGAAGGAGAAACACTTGCAGACCTCAGCCAGGTAAGTGGAGTATTATCTATTTTATTGTTATTGTTCAAGTTATTGTTTGTTTCACCCTTTCAATTTAGATTGTGTAATAAGGATTCCTTCCAGTAAAAATACAGATTGCAGATTGCAAGCATTGTGTGGTGTGCTGATAAGGGCCATGGAACTGCCACTCCTTGTTGATTTCAGGCTTAATAATTGAAAGTTAATTAAAGTTAAGTTATCTTTGTGAAATTTTGTTTGCCGAAGCCAAGATAGTATTACTCAACACCATATTGATAACGAAAAACCTCATTTGCATTTACTTTCAACGCACATTTACATGTAAATGTGCGTTGAAAGGAAATGCAAATGAGGTTTTTCCTTATCAATATAAAGTTAAGTTAATTATTAACTTTATTATTTTTCATTTTTTAATGTCTCATTCCTTTAAGGTACAGATTAGTTGTGCTTTTGGGTCTTGTTCCTAGCCTGAATTCAACAGGAAAACAACCTGTCATTGCTAAACAATTACACTTCCTTTTGAGATCCATGTCAGTTCAACAGATTTGGATGTTGAAAAGGAAGAAGTTAAAGTAAAAGTAGTGTAACTCTGTCAGTCATTCATATTTACTGAGCCTGTCTGAAAAAATTTTCAGATTGTGGATGTGTTTATGGAAACTAACCAAGTTCAGGCTTGTACCTCATTTCTTCTGGATGCTCTCAAAAACAACAGACCCACTGAAGGTCAGCTGCAGACCAGGCTGTTGGAGATGAACCTACTTACTGCACCTCAGGTAAACTCTTGTACATGTAATATATTGAAATCAGCAGTTCACCAAAAAAGGAATAAAGTATTCAAAAAGTTCCTTCACCTTTTACAATCATGCAAACTCTAATGTTCAAAACTCAACTAACAGTTACATTTTTCACTGCAGTCAGTCATCATAGCGGAAGTCTAAGACAAAAAGGAATTTAGTTCAGCGACTTCAGAAGGTCACATTGGTGCATCTGATTGGTGGATTTCTATCCTCTTTTTTCTCATGGTCCATTGATTGTTGTCGTAATTATGATTGGCGGTAGTAGATGTATTTTGTCAGGCTTTGAACTTCAGAGCTCACATGTAACTGAGAGATTGCAATAACTCTGCATATCATCAGCCCATGTAAGTGGAAAGGAAATAACCTAATGGTGGAGAAAGCACCAGCTTTTTTTAAACTTTTTATTTGCACAAACAACAAAAAGTGGATTTGACCCCAATTGCTTTGTTGAACAGGTTGCAGACGCTATTCTTGGAAATCAGATGTTCACTCATTATGATCGCGCTCACATTGCTCAGCTGTGTGAGAATGCGGGATTGCTACAAAGGGTAAGTATTCAATACGTACTAGCAGTTAAAGACACCAAAAATTAAACAAAAACTGGCTTCCTTCAACTATGATACATGTATCTGTGAACTTGTATACCATATCTACCGTCCTACTGCATCCTGGCCAAATGAGCCATTTTAGGTCTTACTGCATTCTAAGCATGTGAGATTATGTCACATCACTTGTCTAGAAGTGATAGCTTTTAAATTGGAGACTTATGTACAAACTGGGTGAGCAAGCAAGTTGTTAGAATTTGGTTTTTGATAAATGTACAGTTAACCTTGATATTTTTGCCTGTTGCACTTTTGACGTTTTATCACTCACCGTGCCTAATGTTATTTATTTGCTCACTAGTTTCAGATTAAATAGATCTTTAATCAAAGTACTGTACTTTGTCATTTTTTGCAGGCCCTGGAGCACTACACGGACATTTTTGACATCAAGAGAGCCATTGTCCACACTCATCTCCTCAATCCTGAGGTACTACATCCTATCCTGGAAATATTGCAATTCAGATTCCTTTTCTTGTTTGTAAATGTAGACTGAAATATGTGCTTGTTTGTTCTTGTAGTGGCTTGTAAACTATTTTGGCTCTCTGTCCGTGGAGGATTCCCTGGAGTGCCTCCGTGCCATGCTCACCCACAATATTCGACAGAACCTGCAGATCTGTGTCCAGGTGGCAACTAAATACCATGAACAACTCAGCACCTCAGCTCTGATTGAACTGTTTGAGTCATTCAAGAGTTTTGAAGGTAAAGCATACATTTTAAAATACAAACTTCTTTCTCTGAAAGTGTTAAAAACCCACTGAATTGCAATACCAAAACAGAAAGTTTGTTAAATAACCATAAAACTCTTTTAATCTCTTGACCATTTTCCAGTCATCTTCAGTTGGTAGTTAATGACTGCTTTACATGCAAATCTGTATTGCTTTTTGTAGGTCTGTTCTATTTTCTGGGATCTATTGTCAACTTCAGTCAGGAGGCAGATGTTCATTTTAAGTACATTCAGGTACACGTGAATTGCAGCATTCAGTACTGTATTTATTTTGCAGCAAAATAATTGACACATCATTTGAACCATTTTGTGTTGTAGGCTGCTTGTAAAACTGGCCAAGTCAAGGAGGTGGAGCGTATTTGTAGAGAAAGTAACTGTTATGATCCGGAAAAAGTCAAAAACTTCCTGAAGGTAACTTTTATTCGGCAACAAGTCTTAATCCTTCTTCCCTTGATCAACAAATCTGTATAGCGGTGTCAGTTTCAGTAACATCTAAGAGTTTTACTTGACTACTTACAAATTAAATTGGCTATGCCATCAATTTTTAGTATTAAGTTAAGAAGCTAAAAGACATATTTGTGTGGATGAAGACCCAAAATAATGGCCCAGTTTTGTTTGAAACTACTCTACTAGTGCAGTAAAAGTGTAGATAAGTGCCTTTGGCCATGGCTGGTCAGGATGGAAACGGATTGCAACTTGAAAAAATTTGGGCTGCCTTTTTTCAAGTTTTCCCTCATATCTAGTGAAAAACATTATAAACTGATTATGTTTTGTTCTCCTCTCAAGAATTCACTTCTTATCTTCTTTGTGGAGTTTTAAGGCTATTTTGTGTATAAGGAAATGCTCTTAGTTTTGATTTAACCAGAATTGTGACCCCTAGGCAAAAATACCCATGATCTAACCCTTTAACCGACCTGCTTACAGGTTATCTATAAGCTGACTGTTCCATGTCTCTCAAGTCAAATGATTTGACACTAGTGATTTAAAAAATGAGGGTAGAGAAACAAGAATTACTGTTTGTCCAAACTGTATTAGAGTTTCGAGAAAACTATTTATTTGGAGAAACAGCGGATCACTGAGGAATTTAGTACCGGGTAATTCCTATGACAAAGACCAGTATAGAAGGATACCTGTTTGGTTCCAGAAAATGTATAAATAGGGTTGTTCAGGGTTTTTACAGGGTTGTTGTCCTGGTCCCATTACGTACATCTGTTATTTAATGTACTTTGTACATATCTAATGTCATTTTTATTTCCTTGCTTTAGGAAGCCAAGCTGACTGATCAACTGCCACTGATCATTGTGTGCGACAGATTTGATTTTGTCCATGATTTGGTTTTGTATTTATATCGAAACAATCTTCAAAAGTACATCGAGATTTATGTACAAAAGGTAAGATCATTGTTTCTTGGTATGAAGTATTACTGTATTCCTGCAGCAGGGATCAACCAAGTATGAAGTTTTCATGGGACTCTTGTTACAAATTGAGTAAATACTTTTGTTTTCCTAAGTTGGGCCTGTTGATGCCAGGTCCAGAAACCAAGCATTCAATTGTGTATCGTGTAACAGTCAACCCTGGTCATCAGATTTTGCTTGCTTGCAGGTTAATCCATCCCGTCTGCCTGTGGTAGTAGGAGGCTTGTTAGATGTCGACTGCACAGAGGACATCATCAAGAGTCTCATGATGGCTGTACGTGGCCAGTTTTCGACTGATGAACTTGTAGAAGAAGTTGAGAAACGAAATCGGCTAAAACTTCTGTTGCCCTGGTTGGAAGCCAAGATACATGACGGCTCTGAAGAACCAGCAACTCATAATGCGCTGGCGAAAATTTATATTGATGCCAATAATAACCCAGAACGATTCCTTAGGTTTGTGTAATATTTCTTGGGTATTTTTTTTTTTTTCAGTATTTGGCTCACAGGAAAGTTATAACCATGCTAGTTCATTATATCAGCCACCCAGTTTTGCATCTGTGGAGTTTCCTTAGAAATATTTATCAAAGGCCTATTGTTCTTGTTGTGAAATGGGAAAATACCGTGTGGTATTAAATTTTTGTGGGTTCTAAAATTAAACTCCCACAAAAATTTAGTGCCACGCGGTACTCTACTCTGATTCTGTAAGTCAAAAGGGGGGTTGAGGTGAAACTTATTTTTCAGCTTTGTATAGTGTGGTTTAATTCTAACTTTGAATAACGTTTATTCTCCCAGGGAAAATCCTTACTATGACAGCAAAGTTGTTGGCAAATACTGTGAGAAGAGAGATCCACACTTAGCATGTATTGCTTATGAAAGAGGGCAGTGTGATGCAGAGCTTATAAAGGTACATGATCTCCACTGTCATTTAGTTGAAATGCATTTTAAGAATTTTTTCCTACAACACTGGCATTGATAAATTTATTTGAGCAGAGAGATTTTTTGACAAAATGGCAAATAATTCACTCACCAGTTGCAGTTTTGTGCTATTCTTCTACCATTTTCCTGCTCAATCTGTATTATCATTCCCTTTAGGTAGAGCACTAGTTTCCCTCCTTTTTTCCAATAGGTGTGACAGCCTTCATCAACAAGTTCTAGTGTAATAAGGGGTGGTCCTGACAATTCTTGCCCTAAGATGTCAAACAACCACTTTCGTATGAACAGTTTTTGTTGTAACATTGCCGATGAAATATGTTTTATCTGTGTTTTATTTTCAAAAGGAGTTACAAACAAAAAACAAGGGAAAACATACCTTATTGTACTGGGATGATAATTAGATTGGGTTATTCCAGAAAAAATCCACACCTCCCCGACGGATGGCACACTGGAAATTCTCGCGAGAGGGGGGGACGAGAGCTCTGGAAATCCAGGTGGGAGGGGGGGGGGTCTAGACTTAAAACTCTTCTTCGGGGGTCATTAAAAATGTAACCCAGTTTTTCAGATCTTTGACTTTACGGAAGAAACTTCCTCCGAATCAAAGAAAGTAGTAGTCTTTCAAAGTAGGCATTTCTTACCTTAAGCACTTTTAGGTTCAGTTTCAAAGATTCTGCGAAGAATATTATAAAGGTGATAATATGAGAAAACACGAAGAAAGCGCGCGGTTGACGTGGTAGCTACAAAGCAAGCTCAGCGAACCAAGTTTAAAGCTTGGAACTACTGGCCAAATGTAAGTTGACAGTTTCAAGATGAAAAGCAAACGAGAAACAACGTAGTCGCTTGAGTCATGTCTCAATGAATAAATAAATTGGACAAATGGCCTGCATTCGACGCGAGTGTTGACAAGTGAGCTATCGTTTCCCTTGCTCTCGCTTTTGCAACAAAAACTCATGTTACAAATACCTTGCTCAAATGAATTTCATGTCTCATAGTTGTCTGTCTGTCATAAATGTTTACCTTATCAATTTGAAGGAACACAAAAACCAAGAAAGTGAAATGTAAAATAATAAACTGGTGCGCTGTATCGGAATGCGCGTGTCCTCTGACACGTTTTTTTGTGACATGTTTCCATAAATCTCAGTCTGTCATTGAGTTTCTTCTGTGTGTTGCAGGTATAAAGGAATATAAATCAGATACTTTTCGCGTCACCGATGGCACGACGTTTTATGAAGTGGTTGCGTTACGCATAGGTTTCAAATTACTTTTGACGTATGCAAATTGCATCTGGAACAGAAGCAGCAGGAAATAAATTTCAACGGGCGAAATTTATCATTCTCCTGTTAAATTACCGCTGCTGTCGTTAACTTTAATTCTAACTTTAAGTTTTATTTAACATTTATTTCAATTATGGCAAGAATACGTCCGAGAAAAGTTTCGATTTGAAAGGTTGTTTTGACTTCAGGTACACGTAATTCAATACTCCGTTCTCGAGTTTTACATGGATGACTTATATAATTTTATTTATTTATTTTATTCGCTGCTATCAGCTTCATTGAGCATTTCCACAGGAATGGACTACACTTGTAGTTCAGTGCTATAAAAAGGGAAGAAAATAACTTTTAATCATGTTGTTACCAGTACAAAACCCGTTCGTAATTTCCATTCATATCACAAGAACAAATTAAAACTAAAATTGAGCTCCACAGTCATTTTATTATGGATGCGATTCTACGTATTTTCAACAGACTGACTGTTGAATTTAGGGCCCATAACAAATCAGGGAAATCCGGGTGGGAGGGGGGGTCCCTGGCCTTGGAAATCCGGGCGAGGGGAGGGGTCTAGAGGTACAGGAAATCCGGGAGGAAGGGGGGGTCAAAAACTCTTGGCATCCGTCGGCGGGGTGTGGATTTTTTCTGGAATAACCCATTGGGTATCAATTATGTGCCTTGGCCAAAAGATGAAGGTACCCTTGCATTAACACACTAACTTGTAACCAATTCACGTATTTTTTTTTTATCAAGGTTTGCAACGAGAACTCCTTGTTCAAAAGTCTGGCAAGATACCTGGTCCGAAGAAGAGACCCAGATCTTTGGGCAGAAGTACTACAGGAGACAAACCAGTTCCGTCGACAGCTTATTGATCAGGTGAAGATAATAACGATTTCCAACATTCAGCTTGTTTTTTAGCTGTTCACTATACAACAGAGAAATTGCTTGTCCCTACACATACAGGTGAGCATTTTAAGTTCATCTACCTGCAAATTGCAACTGTTTGACTGAAAAATGATAGGAGTGTCCTAGCATTCTCCTTCACAAAAATAGGGTCTGGCTTTTAAAGTTTAACTCTTGTTAAAAAGTTGTGACATCTTTTGTAGAAGGAGGTCTTTTCTTTAAGAACGTTAAACTTTTTGAGGTTATTAGAACGGTGTTACCACTTTTCCATCATACGTGATGAAACTTTTCTGATTTTGATCATGTTGAGTTGTTGATTTGTGTGTGGAAACAAACAAGGTTTATGCCAAGTGGTTAGTCAAGACAATTGCAGTAAACGATCCATATGCAGGTGGACGTGGGATGGGCACGACTAGTTACATCATGTAGCAAAGTTTCAAAACAAAAAATACTTTCGCATTTTTAGGCAGATACTTGTGGCTTCAAACTATGTCCTGATGTTAGCCTTCCATAATATGAATGTTGAGTCTTGCGGTAGCATTGGCGGGTAGTTTCACTGTGGTTTCTTAAATTCATTACATCTTCCAACATTTGCAGCACAGCTGACTGACAATGCAGATGATGACTCAGCCACTCATCACAAAAATTGTACACAAATTATTATGCTTTCAGAAAATGTATCTCTAGGTTGTTGGGTATTTAGCAGTTGATGATGGATGATCACTGTTGTACGTTTTCTTTTTAAGGTTGTGCAAACAGCTCTTTCTGAGACTCAGGATCCTGAGGATGTGTCATGTACTGTCAAGGCTTTTATGACAGCTGATCTTCCAAATGAGCTTATTGAACTTCTTGAAAAGATTGTCCTAGACAGCTCTGTTTTCAGTGACCATAGGTATAAAACAACCTTCCTTGTACAGGGCAGTGTTTGCTGTCCTCATTGTTTACATCTTGCATTTAGAAATTCACCTGATGCAGAAAAATATAACTTGAAGGGGTGACTCCTTATCTAATGTCAAATTCTCCCTTTGATCCACAAGCACATACAAGGCAAGTTGAAAGGAGAATTCAGCAGTTAGTCGGAAGTCACTTGGGGCTTTACTCCAGGCACCCCTTCACTTGAAAGACCATAAAAATTTAGTTATTACATGCCAACTTTATAAGGAAGCATGTTGAAACTTACTTGAAACAGTTCATGTCAATTCAGAAGGTAAAGAATTTACAGACATGGCTGGCTGACTGGCTGGATGGCAGCTTTTGCCACATAGCCATGCAAAGATTGTAAATTTGATATTTTTCAAGAAGAAATGTTTTATTCAATATTAAATTAAAACAATTTTTCTCATGTTTGCTACAGTTACTTAATGGCACAGTCTTAATCAATTTATGTTATCTATAAGTTATTTAGTTTTTATTTGAAGGGCTCTGTGACTGTCAAATGTTTTGTTAAAAATCTTGCCTTTTGAACTGAAAAAAAAAAGCTTTTGGGTCAAAATGTTGCTTACCTACAGTACCATTTATTTAACTTCAAGATGTCCAGTTGGCCATGCAAAATCAACATTAAAAAGACACTTTTTGGCCTGAAAAGTCACTTGGTACAGAAGGTGGTTAAGGGTTTTCTTATCATGTTCACGTTCACTTCTAGAAATCTGCAGAACCTGCTCATTTTGACTGCTATCAAGGCTGATCGGACACGTGTAATGGAATACATCACTCGCCTGGACAACTATGATGCGCCTGATATTGCTAGCATCGCCATTGGGAGTGAGCTCTATGAAGAAGCTTTTGCCATCTTCAAGAAATTTGATGTTAACACATCTGCTATTCAGGTATGATATGTGAAGAAAATTGTTTAGGTATTAAGAAAAACTTGATGATTTTCTGACACAAAATAAAACTATCTTGAACTATTAAATTTATGTTTTGTTCTGGATTTTGTAATACCCACGAGCAAAATTAACTATTATTATTATGGGGTTAAGCCAGATCCAGTTATTTGCTAGACTTATACAATTGAAGTGGTTGTAGGATTCCTGGTGAGTGTAAATATAATGTCGCCTTTCATGTCCTAAGTTAACGTTTATCTTTCAAAAAAATTTCACTGCTGCAAGTTACACACATCTTTGTTCCATCTGATTGACCAGGTGAGACTCAAAGTTGAAGTTCATACTTTACAAGTCAAGTCACCGCCAGTTGAACGTGCATTCCCAAATGACCATGTTTTATCACTCAAGTGGTTTTGATAGTATGGGGTGGTGAAAAGTACTTGACTGTTGTTTGTACTTCTGTTCTTTAGGTCTTGATAGAAAATGTTCAAAACTTGGACCGTGCATATGAGTTT
Source organism: Siderastrea siderea (assembly GCA_964030785.1). Lineage (NCBI taxonomy): Eukaryota > Metazoa > Cnidaria > Anthozoa > Scleractinia > Rhizangiidae > Siderastrea > Siderastrea siderea. The sequence goes on from OZ034978.1 coordinate 21,989,034, forward strand.
GCTGAGCGTTGTAATGAAGCTGCTGTGTGGAGTTTGCTGGCTAAAGCTCAGTTACAAAAGAACATGATTAAGGAAGCTATTGATTCCTATATCAAAGCTGATGACCCCTCTGCCTATACAGAGGTTGTTGAGGCTGCAAACAGAGAAGGTATATGAACTATTTTCTTTCCTTTTTTGTATGCCTCCTGACAATTGGACATCTATTAGTGACTAATTAAAATGACCACCATCTACATTATCTGGAACTTTTTAGGATTGAAGTTGGAAGGATTTGATAGTAAATTTATGTTGCTACTTTCTGAACTAGAGTGACATATTTTTTGGTTAGTTGTGTGACTTGTATTTCATGATTAGAGTGATCTATTTTCTGGTGCTGTGGTAAGTATTGTAACTGCGGTTTGATCACTATCAAATTATCAACAATCAACCTCATCACTTCTGCAAGAATGCCTCTCTTCATTTGTATAAAAATGTTCACTGTTCACGACCTGACAAATTAACATCTCTCTATTTTTTTTCCAGGAAACTATGAAGATGTGGTCCGTTTCTTACAGATGGCCCAGAAGAAGTCTAGAGATTCATTTGTGGAAACAGAGCTTATCTTCGCCTTTGCTAAAACAAACCGTCTTGCTGAGTTAGAGGAATTTATTTCGGGACCAAACCATGCTCAAATTCAGCAGGTTTGTAATCATTTTACCCTCTTGGTGCATCATTGTTGTTTTCTTTCAGAAGTATGTGAGTTTGTTTTTGTATTTGGAGACATAACTGCCTACACCAAGAAAGTATAAGATTAGCGTTACTATTTCATGCTTTTATTGGTTAGGTGTGTGGGTATCTTACAAGTTGCTTAATATTTTCCGAGCGAGATAGGGGTCAGGAAAATTGCCAGCGATAAAATTGCCATGAGTGTTATTTAGGATAAAAAGATTGGATAAAATGTTTATTATTCGCCTTCCTTTCCCCCTTTGACTTAGCTCAAATGCTTATCTTTTACTGATAAAACTGGAATCCTGCAGTGAAAACATGTGGCTTATTCCGCATGTTCTCCTTTCATTATTTTGTAAAATGACAGTAGAGGAATAATAAAGAGTTTTATTTACACTCCACAGTAATTTTAAGAAGCGTTTTGGTTCTCTCTTCTAGGTTGGCGATCGATGCTTTGATGAGAAAATGTATGAAGCTGCTAAACTTCTGTATAATAATGTGTCAAATTTTGCCAAATTAGCTTCAACTTTAGTTCACTTAGGAGAATATCAAGCTGCTGTGGATAGCGCCAGGAAAGCCAACAGTACTAAGACATGGAAGGAGGTGTGTATCATCAGTTAATGTGTTAAGACAAGACTGGAACGTGTAGGGGAAATTATTAAACAAATTCATGGCTTAAAGGGGTTTGCTTGCGTTTTAGGGTGAAGAATGTTCTGAAAATTATATCAAATACCTTTTGTCGTACACGATATGCTCCTAGAACATTAAGAGAAAGGAATTGAATGATTTTCTTAAAGGGAGAATAAACCATGATCAGTTTCTGGTGATTTTTCCAAGAAAGAAAGAAAACTTGAAATCATTAGCCGAATTTTTTCAAGTTGCAATCCCTAATTTCCTTCCTAACGATCTGCTGCCAAATGCGCTTAATTAGAGTTTCAGCGAACTGGCAGGGTAATTTTAAACGAAACTGAACCACTATTTTTGGGTTTCCTCTGATTGCTTGAAATTACACTGGTCAAGCAAAGTGTGTAAGCATCATCTAGGGATCCTGGTGAGGATATAGCTGTCTATAAAGAGAATTCAAAGGCACCAAAAATCTGTGTAACCAATGCAATAATATTGGAAATCTGGTTTGTGTCATCTCTCGTGTCTGTATAGTGAGGTTATTTAGTTAAAATCTTGATTCCACAGACCTCGATGTGTAAATAATTATTTCAGCCCAAAAGATGTAAAAGAATGAGAACTAGGAAAGCCATTGTTTTTCTTTGTTGGTGGTAACTCTTTTTGCATTGCACTCTTACCCTTAGGTTTGTTTCTCGTGTGTTGAAGGAGAAGAATTCCGTTTAGCTCAAATGTGTGGTCTTCACATTGTGGTGCATGCTGACGAATTAGAAGAGTTAATCAATTTCTACCAGAATCAGGGTTACTTTGAAGAGCTCATATCCCTGATGGAGGCTGCGCTAGGCCTGGAGCGTGCACACATGGGCATGTTCACTGAGTTAGCAATCTTGTATTCTAAATACAAACCTGCTAAGATGAGGGAGCATCTGGAGCTCTTTTGGTCCAGGGTTAACATCCCAAAGGTGAGTAATGACAAAATAATCCTAATGTGCTGCTGAAAGAAATTTTACTGTCCTAATTTCGTAATTTTAGACTTAATTGTGGTCTTTTTGGTTCTCTGTTTTCTTCCCTGCATTGTCAAGTATTTGTGAACTTTTTTGAATCTCTCTCAGAGATAGTGTAGTGAAGCAACTACTCATCTTGTAGCTTCTTCCTTGCTTTGTTCTCAGAGCCCAGATCCTTCAATGTGTCAAATTTATTTTGTAATATCCAGATCTTATCTCACGCTACCTTAACTTACCTTGCCTTTGTGGCACCTGCATAAGTAGGGAGGCAAATGTGTAAACAGAAAGTAATAATGTGGCTTTTTTTATCAGGTTCTTCGTGCAGCAGAGCAAGCTCATCTATGGTCTGAACTTGTGTTTCTGTACGAGAAATATGAAGAGTATGACAATGCTGTTCAGACCATGATGACCCACCCCACTGTGGCATGGAAAGAGGCCTTGTTCAAGGATGTCATCTGTAAAGTGGCCAATATTGAATTGTACTACAAGTCTCTGCAGTTCTACCTGGACTTCAGACCTATGCTGATCAACGACCTCCTTATAGTACTCACTCCGCGCATGGATCATACCCGTGCTGTTAATTTCTTCAAGAAGGTAGGATAAACCCTTGAGTTACTGGGATTGATTGCCTAGCAAAGAAATCTATGCATTGCCAGGACTAACTCATCAGCATGTAACCTAGTTTAAATGTCAAAACAGTTTCTCTTTGACTAAGACATGGTGATATTTTTTTGTGGGGGGGGGGGGGGGGAGTGGGGGTAGAATGGTTGATTGACCTATAGTATCTTTTTCCAAGGTTCATGCAACTTGTCTGCGGGGCACATTTACCCCTTTCACTCCTAGTAGTGGCCAAAGTAAAATTCAAGAAAAATCCTAAATTTCATTTTTTCAAATCCTACAAAACAAATAGTACCATGCAAAAGTACTTCTAAAGAGGTTTCATTTGAATGGTGATACCATAGGATTTCAACCACAGACTGAAAAGTTAGAATCACCTTAATGTCTCCATAACTGACTCTGGGAGTGAAAGGGTTAAAGCAGTTTTTCCTTGCTGGAACTGTTGCCAGTTGTGCAACTTGGTTGTTCTTATTCTAGTAATTGGGGCAACAGGAAAAAGGTGAGGTTTGTCCTTTACAGTGCGTCTTTCACTCAAACTCCTAGAGGCCGGGAGCATTGAAAGGCAGCTGATTTCACAAGCTAGTAGTTCACGCCACCAATTTCGGACTGTCCATTGCTACTCAATTTCTCATGCAAGACTTTTTTTTCTTTCCAGGTGAATCATCTGCCACTTGTGAAGCCTTACCTGCGATCAGTCCAAAGTCACAACAACAAGGCTATAAACGAGGCTTTGAACGATCTGCTAATTGAAGAGGAAGACTACAACGGTCTCCGTGCATCTATCGACGCGTTTGACAACTTTGACAACATCGCGCTGGCTCAACGGCTGGAGAAGCACGAATTGATCGAGTTCCGCCGCATAGCAGCTTATCTTTACAAGGGCAACAACCGTTGGCAACAGTCTGTGGAGCTGTGTAAGAGGGACAAGCTTTTCAAGGTTTGCAATGTCTGCTGATTTTGTTTCGTATCAATTGTTTCTTTCCACCCTTGTGACATCCCATTCATGCCACACAAACTCTAGACAAAGCGGTTTACTGGCGTAAACATCCTAAATCCTGCTTAATCAATACCTTACATACGTAACACTTGTAACGACAGAACTAAACAGAACGAGAATAGACTGTTCCACCTCACACACTGAATGCTGTTTGTCTGTCACAAAGAATGCAACTGCATTCAGTGTGTGAGAACTTTGCTTCTTGCCTCTTTTGCTGGCTTAGCCGGCAAGAAAAACGTTTTTCACCAGGAAATTTAATTTGTTCTGAATTTTGATAAACAAAGTGAAGAAGCCTTTTTTTTCAGCAATTTGTTTGCAAGGTTTGTAGTCAATACTGAATTAATATTGTCTTCACAGGACGCCATGTTGTACGCCGCTGAATCCCGTAACTGTGCTACAGCAGAGGATCTCATCCACTGGTTTCTGGAGATTGGCAACAACGAGTGTTTTGCGGCTTGCCTGTTCATGTGCTATGATCTGCTCAGTCCAGATGTGGTGTTGGAGCTCGCCTGGAGACACAATCTTATTGACTTTGCAATGCCATACATGGTACAGGTCCTCAAGGAATACATAGATAAGGTATGGATGGCTTTCTCTCAACGCCCATTTAATAATACGTAAATACAGACTAGGAAATTTGCTTACTAACTCTAAGTATTAAGAACTATTCCTGTCACTTATACGAAAAGAACTCAGCAACACAGTTTTTAAAAACACATCTGAAAACTTCTGGAAAAAGCTCTAAAACCTCTGAAAAATAAAGAAATACTGTCTTGGGGTAAGGTTTGTCCGACTTAACTCGAGTTGCAAATCTGTTGCAATGCTTCACTCTAAAACCTACAAATCTCTGGTGTTCAATGGGAATTCCACTCAGGCTTTATCTTTACCCGACATTAACTGGAGGCAAACAGGTGCAGACAAGAACGTTGATATTGTATAGTTAAGTTGTACCGTTTACCCACTGACCATATCAATTTTGTTTCCACAAGGTCAACAAACTTGCTGTCTCAGAAGCAGAGAGGAAAGACCAAGAAGAGAGCAAACAAGACCAACCTATTGTGTTTGGTATGAGTTTTCTTTTGTGTTGTTTGTTTACTTCATTTGCATGTGAGATTGATGTCATTATTGTCTGGTAATGTCAGCAGCCACTAATGCAAACATGGGGTCCTGGAGCGAGCCAATCAAACTCATGACAGTTAAGAAGGAAGCAGATAAATTATAATTGTATCAAAGTGACCACATATAGATTAGGAGCAGTCCGCCTTGTTCAGGGATAGTCGGGCGAGAAAAACGGGGGAACGCGTTGGAAAGTCTGCGGCCGCGTGGAAGCTTGACGCGCGTGTCTAGCTCACCACACGCGCGACAGATTTCCACGTGGCAGGAGACTTTTACGCGCGTACACCTTTTCTTCTCTCCCACCTATCCTTGAGCAGAAGGAGGAATTCCTCGTAGTCTAGACCGCATATTTCTGTTTAAAACCCATATTTAATTTGTTACACCGTTGTTTCCTTTTTGCCTTACTGATCAAGTAACCGTACTTTTGTATTGATTGATTTCGTCTGTTGTTTAACTTGTTAGGTGCCGACCAATTAATGCTCACAGCCGGACCAAGCATGGTACCTAACATTCCTGTGGTACCTGGCATGCCGCCCCAACAGTACCCCCCTGGGTATGCCCCTGGGATGCCAGGCTACATGTGACGGATTAAATATTAGTTTATATTAAAAAAGAATAGTTAGGCCTCATATTTCTGTGGCATTTTTTTATATTCTCGTCGGCCAATTGCTTACTGTAACTTAAAATTTTAAATTCAACGAAGAGAAGGAAACCATTAAGTAGTCGTATAAACATTGAATTGTAGCGTTAGTAAATGGTAGAATGATTGCCTGTGTGCTTTTACTTTGAGACCTGTGACAGCTCAAAAGGTTTGGTTTGATTTCCACGTAGTGCATGTCAAACCGTTGTCAACTTACGTATGTATGGGTAATAAACGCCATCCATAGTACTGCTGACTGTCTTTTGTTTGTTTGTTTGTTTGCTTTTTTTTTTTTTGTTTTAATAAGTTATTTTCAAGATGGAGTCATCGTACGACAACCATCAGAATCCTCCAGTTGTTTTTTTCTCTTTCTTTTGTTTTGTCTAACTTGAAAATGGCCTATTGAGTGTCTGAAAAACAAAACATTTATCGCTGACCAGTCATAACTCACGTATAGGACACAATGAGCCTATCAGAACTCGAAGCATACACGCGAAGTTAGCCTCAATTGCGGGAAACCCGTGCGAACAAAAAAGATTGATTTTGTTTTTACCTCTGATTGGTGGAGAAAGCAGTGCGAGTTGTATTAACCAATCACAGGGTTCATTAGAGCAAAACCAAAGCAAACTTGAATAATTTTCGATGCCCAACGATTATCCCGCGTGAGCTTCGCCCGGTGTTCCACTCGCAGAATTCATTCGAATTGGGTGCAGTCCTATACCACTCTACAGGTTTTTCGTTCTTAGACCGCGCGGGTTTGTACACTGGAGCAACCCATGCAAAAACAAGGACCGTCACAGTGTAGTCGAAAACAGATCCCGTACATCTTACGTCAAATTAACATCTGTTTGCGAATCGGTTTGGTCATCCATCGCCACCCAGTGTTAGCAAGTTTGCATTTCCAAACTTGCGGTGGCTTGTGTCTCCGTGGGAAGTCTAACGAAGCGGGGTTGTTGGTGAATTTTAGGGAAACTGTTAAAAAAACCTTTTATTTCACACCTTATTTCACAAAAATTCAACTTCATTCCCTTCTTTAAACGAATGCGTTTATCATTTTACAGTTTTGCACCTCGGGATTCAATCCCTCCTGGAAGTAAAAATTGGATACCGCAAACCTCAGAATCGATTTGCAGCCCGGCGTTTAGGAAAAGAGCCGCTGTCTAGGTTACCATGGTTACCCAATGTTGCTTTGCCATTTGCCTCATTCCTATTTATCAATCATTTATTCCGAAGGAGACTGACTGGAAAATCTAAACGAACCAGAATCATTTGGTCTGAGTGGTTCCGTCATCAATAGGCGGCTGCAACCAAAATACAGTTTGCCTTGCATTCACCGCCATGTTTGCTGCAAACCAAATTCGCATCCCATCACACACTGCCAATGCACAGCCAAAATATCTGTAGAGGTGGACGCTTTGTGATGTAATACAATCCGCCACATCATCAGCAGAAACCCCACATGGCTTCCTTGTCAAAATTGTTGGTGGTAGCGCACCATAGCGCCTCTCTGTCTTTGTTGATACATGTTTTGTGAGATACGCCTTTGTAAATGAACGGGAAATGGCAGCATGAACCATCTGAATTCCCTCCCTGAGACCGCAGACACGCTACTGAGAGAGGAAAACATGCTTTATCACTATTCTCATTCAAGAATGGGTGGGACTTACTGAAAAGCTATGTATAAAGCAATTAATGCAAGTTAGACGCTTGTTCTCCACCGTCTACGAACCCATAACTTAAAGTCGCGATCATTGAGTCTTGTAGCCTTCGGTCACTTTTATATTTCGCAGTGGGGGCGGGGGGGGGGGGGGGGGGCGGGTCATAACACACCCAGTTATAAGCCTATCAGCTAGTTTGGTAACAAACCGCAATTCTGGTTATGCTACATATTAAAAATAAAGTTGCTCCAAATCGACTAGAGTGACGTTTTTTTTGTTCTTGCCAACCAAAAAACCTCTTGCGAAGTTGTATATGCCAGGGTTCCCAGGTGGGGTACACAGGGCTCCAAAATGGAGGACCAGTCAATTGGGGCTCCACTGCTTCAGCCCAAGGCTTTACCCCAGGACTCCAAAATCAGATTAGTCTCTAAGTAGAAAAAAAGCTTTGGGTTCCAGACTATGCGACAAAACGTTCGGGGTTCCAGGACTTAAAAGACCCCTCCCTGATCCCTTATCTTGATAAGCTATTGTAGCTATAGGGCTCTTAAGTCAACCGGAATAATCGAACGAGAAGTGGTTGAGTTGTGCCACTTACCGTTGTCTTGTTGGGGTGCAGTTGTCACAGTGACATTCATGAATTTCTCATCGCAGTCAAATGGCAGAATAGCAAGCGATTCTTGACCTTCCAGTAAGAGTTGCGTGGATTTGTCAGCATCCAGTGCTTCCGCGTGGTAAACAACCGGTTTGTGTTGATTCTTCACCATTGTTTTCAGTTTATACATACTTCCAGGGACAATGAATCCCTTGAATGATGTCTTGGACATTGTTTTCCAGATTCTTACTGGCTTGTTATATTTATTAATGAAAGTCACACTCACGCAGCTCACTACAATGGAGTAAAGACATTAAGGCATGTTGGTGAATTACACATCCTAGAACCACGCATGATGACTGCTTACATTCTAGATTGTGTGCACTCTCTTCACGGTTTAAAAAGACGACAGAATTGACTGTTTTAAGCAGTACATGTAGGTTGGAACAAAATATTTTCTATCAGGCTAACGACTCGATACTGTAATTTGAAAGATGCTAAACTGAATGCGCCAGGCTAAAGTGCCTATAATTTTTAGAGATGGCAAAGTTAGACCTCTGGCCACAACGAAATTTTCTCGGTTACGCACGGTCAGTTTAAGATTTTATCTTGTCGGTCTTCTGTTAACCTAATACACACCACCTATCTAACGCGTGCAAAAACTATAACATCACTCAGTGACACTTTCACGAAAAAACGTGACTGTCAAGAAAGCAACAAACATTTTTCACAACTTCTTACCCTGCTTGGAGTCCCTTGGTTTCGTCGGTTCATTAGAAAAGGGCGCAGAATAGACTTTTAAAATACATTGAGAGAACAGTACAAAAAGCATTGGATATCCTAAATATCTCATTACAAACATTAACGACTGTTGATGGCATTTATACAATTATCCATAACCTCTGTGGGAGGATTTTTTCACCAGAAAATTCTCTTAATCGGGGACATGTTTTCTGAGACAAAGTTTGTTTGAATCAATATTTTATTACACAACTGTACAAGCACCTGCTAACTGTTCAGCGAGCTTCATTTTTGGTCACGTTGATCATGATAAGTGAAGCTTAATATCAGTTTTGGCGAATAACTAGGCAGCCGCGGTAGGAAACGAAAGATTAAATAATAAACAAGCTGGAAGATTTACCCGGGTACTGCCGTTACCCAAGTTTGCACCTAAAGCAAAGAGCAAAAACGTATAGCCGCCCCGCTTGTCCGGTCACCTAGCTTGTTGAGTCACCTATCTTGAAGGGTCGCTAGTGGTGGCCGATTAGCTTAGGGGAAAATGGCATGCCTTAGCCCTGTTCCAAACGTGGCGCTACTGCCGTGCCAAACTCAAATAAGTTTGACCGGCAGTGGGGCGACAATGGCCTAGTACCCAGGCGTTTTCTTCTCGCTCACACGACTTGGCGCGAAATTTCGTGACATGACCTCATTCGGTGACGTCACGACATTTCGCACCAAGTCGAGTCGAGTGAGCGGGAGGAGAACACTTGGGTTCTAGGCTGGTGTTTCCATAGGCTTTTCCGCCCGTTTGAGGTTTCGCTTTTTGGCGGCGCGAAAATTGGGGCGAGCGCAACACTGATGAGCGCACTTTTTGCGCTCGCCCCAAACAAGTTTGAATTCGTGGGACTGGTTGCAGGGACCGGTCCCTGCGACTACATTTTTTGACTAAAATGGGTAGTGCGCACGAAGGGAATTGATCCCCGGGACTAGTCGCAGGGACTAGTCCCCTCGTGTGTGCCGACCTTAAGGACCCCGGAATTCAATTTAAAGTTTTCGTTTTTGGTTACTCAAAATGATTATTTAAAAGTCGTCACTGTTAAACGTTTCTTACGATGAGACCACCAGGCAACATTTTTTGTTCCTGTCCAAAGTTATTTGTTCTTCTCTTCCAGACAAAGCACCGTTCAGTAACAACTTTTGAAGAAGTGAAGTTATCTAACAGGATTACAAGTCTGTCCTTTGACATGCTCAAGAGTCAAGATCAATAAATGACGACAAGTGAAGTCAGCCTTGGGTGCCGTGAATCGCTCAGTCTACTGATTATGTCCATCATGTCTGTTCGGCGACAACTTCGTTGATTTTCGTAGTCAGACAAGAAAGCTTTCTAAAAACACATCCCGTGTTTTTCAGAATGATCAAAAATCGGAAAGAAGGCTTATTTGTGGAGTTTTTCTTGCGGTTCTTGTAGTGTTTTGCGAAAGAAGGACTTAAGTTAATTTCAGACCGGAGGAAAGGCAATCTATCTAGGTTTCGATCATTGGAAGTTCCTGTTGTTGTTATGGCTGATAGTTTGCTGTGGAAACGTGTTCCTGAAGTAAAAAAATAAACAAACAAACAAACAAAACCATAAAACACAAAAGCTGCTTATAAGAGTGAAAGAAACGATTTCCGACAGAAGAACGTATGTCTACTGTATGCGATGAGATAGAGACGATTGAACCGAAAAGAATTGCAAATGACAGGGTAAATGCGTTTATTGTAAATCCTATCCTGAAAAGATCTTTGAACTTCATGATATTTTTTCAGTGTACCCGCCAAATACAAACAGAGTTATAAACTGAGAAGTTTCAATGCTGTTTGTTGACTTTCATCCAGCAGTTTTTCCTTGTTGCTAGTGTGAAGTTGTTTTTAATTGCAAGGCTTGCTCCCGTAACTTTTTGTCCTTTTAACCGGGAAACAACAACAACAACAACAATCCATTTATTATTTAACCCTATTTTGCCTGGACTTTTTTTGAGTTTCTGAACCTGAGAAGGTGCACAAGTGCCCCCTTCCCCCACCCAAAGAACTCGAAAAGTATTTACGCTCTTGTGATGAAACTTGGCAGGTTTTTAGCACGTCATTAGCTTAACAGATTGGGTTTATGAAGTGTCGATTATGACGTTTCATTACGCCACAATGACATCACAGAGCAGCCATTTTGAATTTTGAACCGCCATCTTGAATCCCGAGCATGCAGTCATACAGTTGACAAAAATGACATCCAAAAATATATGAATTTATTCTAAGAAACATACTTAATCAAAACAAGCACAAAAAAGTAAAGGATTATCTTCTCCTTACAAACGAAGGGAAAAAAACTGAAAAACAGACTGAAAAAAGAGAGAAAATAGTCAAAACACCTCCTGAGTAGACGGTTGCCATAGAACGTCAATCATCATAGACACGTCATTGACACAGGGAAATTTTCTCTGATAAATTTCAGGAAAAGTCACGAGATTTGGTGATTATTCGTCTAGCCGTTTTTAAACGAAATATAACTTAACGAAATATAACTTTTGAAAAGTTATATTTCGTTAAGTCAGCGCGGGCACAATGTGCCCCCCTCCCCCCCCCGGGCTATTCGTTTGTTTGTTAAATGCTCGGCCCCACTAGCAATTTGCTATAAACACTTGCCGAGGGTAAATAAAGGATATTTATTTTTTTTTTATTTAATGCGTGGGATAGGGTTGCCCCATATATCCGAGCCAGAGGCTCATGCGCAAAACGCAAAAATACACTGTGCACTGTGTAGATAAATCAGAGTTTGGGCATTTCAACTCTTTCAAAGGTGACGTTTGCCAAAATATTTTGGATTTATCAGACCCAATCATTTTTTTTTCTTTTCTTTATCAGAAAATATTGAGCAATCAATCTCGTCACAAGATTACTACCCGTTGTTTGTTGGTGTGGTGGACTACGCTGTTTTCAAAAATTTAACAAAACAGTCAACATGATTTTTTTCTTTGTTTTTATATATTTTGTTGACGTGAGACTTACAAGAGCTGTTTTATAAACTACATTTTGACCCACTAAGAACGGCGGAAAGCTTTGGAATGGCTTCAGTGGTTTCGGCCTGGTGCCTGACAACCACTCAAACAGGTATGGTATGCCTGTGGTTCGAGCATTTTATACAAAAGAGCCCTGGGTAAGAATAATTCCCATGAAGCTTTGCCAAAAAACATGGCGGACGAAGCAAAATTGGATTTTGAAGCAGCCAGAGCGCATTTTAAGGTAATTTTGTAGTCCACTGCAGGTCGTAAAGACATGTCAAGGTGTCTGAGGAAATCATTATTCTCCCTTTTTTAGTCATGTGTAAACAAAGCCAAAGATGTCAACGATGTGACCGAATTGACTGACGTTTTTCGTTCCACTGCTGGAAGGTAGTGAATAACTTCTTACTTTGAATTAAGTTGGTGATTACCTTTGCACTGTAAATGCTCATAATTAGCGAGTGACGATTGATTTTGATTCCATCTCTTAGCGAACAAGAGAAAAAACTGGTCGTCGATCAGGTGTTCAGAGATCTTGTAAAGGAAACTGTGGTAAGTGGGACATTTATTCTAGTGTCGGTTTCAGATCCTCAGTGCACGCCATATCAAGTTCACCCTGGAGACCACTGCGTAGCTCCTACAACTTATTATTGCCCCCAAACTCATATATAACTGCTCTAACACAACTACTAATCACTAAGGACAAAGATCAACTTAGTGACAGACAGTGAGTGATGTACAGGATTAAATACTGTGACCACTAGACCACTTAAGCTTACATTTTGTGAGGTTAGCTGAAATTTGAAAAAAAGACTAACTGAACCCAAATGATCAACTGAAAATGGTGTTGCCAATAATAATATTCCTGAGTACCATTTACGTATGAACCAGAGAATTGAATGGGACTCTGCTGAATATGTTACCTACAGTACGCAATAAAATGCCAACAGATACCTTGACCATACGTATGACTTCCCCGTCAATACCGTGAGCAGAACAGAAAAACACAGGACTGAATAGACAAATAAGTGATAAATGGGCCAAGAAGAATTTGATTAACAGTAGATTGAAACCCACCACTATATTGAGTCTTTACAGTCAGAAAGAGCATAACCTAATTATTTCCCAATCAGATCATAACCAGTGACATAAAATAATACTATCGACTGATGATACCCCAGCTACCTGACTCTTAAGATGACCTCCATTCAAGCTGTCAAAATGTAATTCTATGCCCTGGACAACAATCCCTCTCAGAACTACTCTCATTTGGATGATTACATTCGATAAACTGAAGATAAACTTTGTTCGTATTATGAATCTTTTATTTATATGGCATATATTTCTGGTTTAAATAGTTAAAAGGAGGGAACATGGAAAGATACAAACTCTTAATTGGATTGGTCATCAAGTCAGCTATGGAAGGTGGGCCATATGTCAAGTAAACTTGCTCAAAACTGATGAACTGGGATTATTATAGTACACAAATATGCAGCGTTTTGATGATTTCTGCACCTTTTCAGTTAAGAAGTTCATCACTTTGTTCTTGAGGCTAAACAAATGGAACTTTACATGTGCTCAAAACTTCATGCCATGCTACTTGTCATCTCTATTTTTGCATGCTTTGTTGCTTTTTGTGTCAAGATGAAATATCTTTTATTATGATTATTTTTCCCTATTTAAAAAATGTTATGATATATTACAAAGTACTGACACCAAAGTTACCTTTTTTCAACGAGCAACAATAAACAGCTTAGTCTTCACAGGTGCCTTAATGCTGTGCGTCACCTATTAGTTACAACAGCACTAGTACTTACTTTAAGTTTGCTGACCTGAGCTCAATGCAAAACCTGATTTATGCTAAATCTGGTTTAAAAGTTAAGTTACCAAGCATTCTGTTTCTCTTGTTTAAAAGCATTTCCACTGTTGATTTTAGTAAATAATTTGAAGGTAACAAAGTCAAAATGTAGGACAGAAAGATTATTTGTACGTGTAGGAATCAACATCATTAAGCTATCAAACTGAATTGAAAATTGATGCCAATCCTACGGCAGCTAGAGCTTGGTTCAAACTAATGACATAATACTGCTTTGAACAACTGGACCATGGTTTTTCAAAATTACCTTTGTAATGCTTCAGCTTGATTTGTTTTAGCACATTGTTCTCCTAACTTGGTGTTTATTTTGCTGAGTGATGTGTTTGACTGCATCACACTGGAGCAGTGTGATCCGTTGTTCACCTTTGTTGAAGAAAGGGTTTCTACTTGGACTATGGTGAGTGAGACTGCTTCTGTGACTTTCCCTACACACACAGTGTCTGATGTTTGTTAATATAAATTAAATGTTTTTTTTTTCAGCCCTTATTCTTTTCTGCTGGGAAGAACCTACTGCTTAGGATGTGCAATGGTAGGAGCAAGTGTTTGTGAAAATTGTGGACATCCCAGGGAGGGTACTTGGGTTTAACGATGATAGGGAGGTGTGAAGGATAAATCTTTTTTGTTGGTTTCCTGGCAGAAATCCTATAAGGATCCTTAAGGTTTTTCTACGATCCTGTATGATTCCACAGGATCCTACCCAGGATCCTAAATGGTAATAACCCTAATCATGATTTACAACATCCTACTCAGAATCCTGCACAAGATCCTAGATTCTGGTGGGGGTTTTCTAGATATAAGGTAAAAATTATTTGAATACTTAGAAAAATGGTAAGTGATTTCCTTAGGTTTAGTATTGTTTCCTGGGGATAAAAAAAATCACTTATAGCTTGATATATTTCCTTGGCATCTCTGGAAATATAATTTATATAGTTTTAACGATGTTACTTTGTTTTACAGATTTGTTGCGTCGTTTATCAACATCACAAAATACAGTATTTTGTGGCAGGATACAGCTGTTTTTGGCAAGGTTGTTTCCTCTTTCTGAAAAGTCAGGTTAGTATCAGTTTGTTGCTTTTATTTAAATGGTTACTTTGTGACAATGTTTCCCTTCCTGGTTTTCCTTAGGCCATTGTGAATTTAGCACTAATGCAGTTACCTCTTGTTGCTCCCAACCCCTAGGAGTGTTTGCTGAGATCGCTTTCCCCATTCCCCACTAGTGGCTGGGAGGACTAAGAATTGCCTGTATTCGTAGGCTATATACTGATTAGAACTTGCCAATTTGTAACCATTTTCATCTGAATGTTATTTTTAGGTTTGAACTTGATGAGTCAATTTAATTATGAAAATGTTACAACTTATACACAAACAACCACAGCTGACCAGAAGGTAAGATAAACTTGGGAATGGCAAACTTAACCAGTTATCTTCAGTAAAATATTATGCAATAATTTCTAGTTAATCTTCCACTCTTATTTTTCAGTTCTGCTGTTTATGCCACTCTAACACAAAATTTGAAGTCAATCTGTCCATTTCAGGTTCAAGTTAATTCTAAGATTTCCATGCTTATTTTGTAGGACAAACCTTCTACAGCTGGAAGCGAAATGGAGGTTGATGGAAGAGAGGCTGGTGAACTAACACCAAGGTGGCCAAAACCTTACTTGCTTACAAACACCCTCATCACCAAATTTAGCATTTAAAATATTTATCTTTGCTGTGTTGGATGACTGTAACCTGCTTAAATTAAAGACTGCTTGTCTTTAATTTAATTCACCAGCTTTTTATGTGACAGAATAAACATTGTATATTTGATACACAGGGATCTGACACTAGCTTAGTCAGGATAGCTCTAGCTTGGTGCTAAAACTGCCTAAATTCTATTTTGCCTGGGGAAAGTGCAACTTTCTAGAAGTACCAAATTAGTCCTAGCTAGGCCAAATGATCAATACAGGGAACCGCTGATACAGCTGAGGAATGCTCAGTCTTGTTGGAATAACAAGGATCAAAATCCACCAATGACAGCCAACCATAGTGATACAAATGGCGATGCATCACCACCCACCTTTTGGAAATAGTTTTCAAATCAATTAATTAGCCTGCGATCAGGCCAAATTTTAGCATCACTCTCATATTCTCTTATGTGGGTCACTCGTTGTCGGCTTTCCTGCCTGAATGTTTCACCAAGAGAAACGAAAACAGAGCCTGATCACAGGTTAATTTTAATTCATTTAGCAACAAACTGTGAGAGAAGTTTTGGAAGGATGTAATCTCAAGGCTTTAATATACACTATTTATTAATTCTTAATATAATGCCATTAGTTTTCTTACTTTTCTGTTATCTTTCAGCTATGTTCCAATTGATTTTAATCTCTACAAGAAGTTTTGGGCATTACAAGATTATTTCAGAAATCCGACTCAGTGTTACAATAGTGCATCATGGAAGCTCTTTACAGAAGTGAGTTAGTCAAAGAAATATTATTCATTAATAATACTGTAAAGTGGAGAGTGTGTTAGGTCACACTTAATGGAAGTCTTTGTTGATGCTTTTAACAAATATGTACCAAAATGAGAAAGTATATAAATTATGATACATGTATATCTACACAACTGTAACCAGGAAAGAGAAGTATCATTAATCAAGTTGTTGTTAATACTTTAATTTAAGATCTGTCATGTGACAGGAGCAACAACACAACATTGCTGCACAAGACATTTGTTGGACTTAACCATTTTCCTGCACAAGCAGCCACTGATCGGGGGGGGGGGGGGGGGGCATGAGCACAAATTATATGCAAGTCATATAGAACAGCCCTGTGGCGAACAAGATGAAAAAATGGAATATATTAATTAAATACAAGAATTTTTTAGTGCCCAAAAAGAACTCCCAATAAAAAGATCACAGAGAGTCTTCCTGATAAGTAATCACTCACTGTTCCACATCTTTTTACAAAATAATATTTATAAAAACATCATGACTAAAGTAGGACATTGTTATGTTAACTTCACCTGTACTGACAAATCAGTATAATTTGCTTTAAGAATACAAAGGAAGTCTTGAATGTGTTTAAAAGTCACAAATTAGAACATGTAACTTGGAAAAAGAAGGCAGCAGACTTAAAGAAACTCGAAGGAAGGTACCTATTTTCCTTTTAACATCATGAATTGTTAGTACATTTTCTAAATTTCATTTCTTGTTGGTTTGATTAAACTCTACTTGCAAGATTGATTAATGTTTATTTGTTATGTTACCTCTGACAGCAATAGCAAGGATGAGGCTTGTTACTTTGCCAAGTTTCTGACAAACGAAAAGGTAAATTGATAAACATCTCTCCATTAAAACGTTCTTTGTTTGAGACACAAACTTGTGCCAGTTTGTTTTTATGAGTCTGGTTATACAAGCCCTTTAAGAAAACCAGAATGAAGTTTGAATTTTACATAGATTGGTGTTAACAAACTGGCACACTAAATTTTGTCTCATGTAAACCTTGTTATAAAATTTGCATGTGCAGGACAAACCACACAAACAGGGTTTTGCACATTCACAAAGTTTTTGAACCTTTAACTCCTCAGTGAATAATATGCCACAAAGAAGAGTTAATCCCATGTATCCCATGTAGATGTTATGATGTTATGTTATGATGATGTTGATGGTTGTTTGGTAAGCTTCAGGGTGTTAAGTCTGAAACAACGACCCTTACAGTTACATGTATCCTGTCACTTGTGGAAAAATTGACATTTGTGAGCATCTGCAATTCAATTTATTTGTGTGCGTGTCATCAACATCTAAGTAAAATGACACTCAGATTTCAATCTTTTGGCAGCTACTTGATCTTCAATTAAGTGACAGCAATTTCAGGAGAACAGTAAGTGGACCATTACAATGTGTAGTTCCAGACAATGTCCATACCCACCCCACGGAAGGTCATAATTTGGAAATTCTAAGGGAGTGGGGGATCTCAAAAGCCACAATTTATGAGGGAAAGTGAACTGGAATTTTGGGACAGGTGGGGTGGGGAATTTCAGGGATGGGGGGAGGGGGAGAGGGGGCAAAAAAACCTGTCGGGGTATGAATATTTTTTGGAACAACGCAATCCAATATATTTTGCTCATATACATGTATGTTAATGGAGGAACTCTTGTTCTGTTGAATGTGATAACTTAAAAGAATGGTAAATTCATTAAAACTATAAAAGACTTAATCGTAACATCTTCGATTCCTTGAATGCAATAGTAGGTGTGGTTCAAGGATTCAGTCTTCCTGATCAGCCTCAGGTGGATTCCTTGCATGCAAGTGATCATCGATGATGGTGATGATGATGGTGGTGACAAACACACTCTGCAAAATTATCTAATATTTCTGCATTAACGTGATCATTATAATTATGTACCTTTTTCTTTCATAGATACTTGTACAAATGTTGATAATTTACCAGTACCTTGTTGGAAACATTAAGTTTAAAAGGTCAGTCAGCATTTTAATAATGTTCACAACCTGCCAAAGCAGGCTTGTAACATTAAGCAGTCATGTCTAAGCTTTTAACAGTCTTGGACTTCTGAATCAGGAATGGTTTACCATATCAAATAATTTATTAACAGCATGATCAAGTGGTTTCTGATTAGGGATGGTCAAATTTATAATAACTGTCAGTAATTGCTTCTAGTCATGCATACTGCTTTGAGTTTAGCTTTATTTTTGTACATTGCAGCACAAACCAAGTCTTGAATGAGTCGCAAAGTACCTGGGTAAAGGAAATGACATCTCAAGTGTATGAGGTAAACCTCCATCTCCTCTGTTCTACATATCACAAAGCAGTGTTTAATAATATATGATGTAGTTACAGTGTTCATCTTGTACTTATTGTTGGTTCTGAGTGTTGCAAAGTTAGCTAATGGTAGCTTATTGGGAAAGGGTGTAGGTATTATCCCTTGTTGGAAGGAAGGGAGGGAGGGAGGGAGGAAGGAAGGAAGGCAGGCAGGCAGGCAGGCAGGAAGGAAGGAGGGAGGGAGGAAGGGAAAGGAGAGAGGGAGGAAGGAAGGTAGGAAGGAAAGGAGGAAGGGAGGTGAGGAGGGAGAGAGAGAAGGAAGGGTTACATGGGAGGGCCTTAAGTTTTTATCTTCAGTTGGAAACTTAATCTTTGAAATGGAGCTGTACCCACAGTTTGCCAGTTCTAGTAAATTGCAATTTATTAATTTTTCTCATCTTTTTCTTGCAGTTACTGAGGGAGACACCACCAGATGGAGATAAATTTGCAAATGCTGTTGAGGTAACCATTATAATTTCTTATTAATATGTTGTCAGTTTCAGATGAATGTCGTCACTTAAATGTGACTTATATTAAGAAAGTGAAAAAGAACGTACGGTATGTTGTGGAATACAAACAGCTAAAACACTGAAGTATGGAGAAAGTATGGAGTCACAACATCGTCAGCAGCAGATTTGAACAATTCCGAACTGTGTGACATTTGTTTAAAAAGACTGTCTGCAGTGTCCACAACTCGTCTGCATCTCTTTTGCAAATGAATTCAAGTAACAAACTGCTAAAAAATGACTTCTTGTTTGCACAGCATATTCTGGAAAGAGAAGAGAACTGGATATCATGGAAGAATGAAGGCTGCCCAACTTTCATTAAAGAAAAGTAAGTGAACCCCAATTTGTACCAAAAATTATACAGTCATGCATTTTGTGCAGTAGGAATTACAAGCTTTACTCTCTCTGTTGAAACAATATGATGCTTAATTGATAACAGTATTCAAACTGACAAGGTGTACTTAATAATATAAATATCATTTATTGTTATCATCATCATTATCATCATAAAAATCATCATCATTAACATAGGATTTCATTACAAATTTTTAATGTGCCAAAATTGTTAACAAATATTTTAAAATGCCTAACATATTTTGTAGGTCAACTGAAGGTGAAGAAAACCCCAAACCACTAAGGTGAGATTCTGTTTGCTTAATATGCAGCTGATACTCCAACATACAGTTCCTTAAAAAATCCAACTCAGACTCCAGGTGTAACTTCTTGGTTGATGGAGTTGTCGACAAACTTTACGCTCCTGGGTGATTAAAATAATTCATGAAAGGGGCTATAATTAATTTTCTATGAAATAGAATGTAATTTTCTCAGAGGAAAAAGGTGAAAGATGGATGAAGATACATGATTAGTTAGACTGCTAACTGTGCAAGAGCACTTTGCTATTTTTCAGTATCTTTACGTTTTTATATTTCTCAATTTCCCTAACATTTGTGACCTTACCCAATTTTTTCTTTATAATTTTTTTTATGCAAACTGAAAATCATGGAAAACTATTTTTATAGGCCTAATTGTACTGTGAACAACCCGCACACTAGGGAGCAGTGTGATGTTTTAAATAGTGATCTCTATTCTTGTAGGAAGCGCAAAGCCAGTATTGGTGATGAGATCGCATCTGGGTGGAGGTCTAAGAAAGTGCTTATGGGAAGGTAATGCTCAAAATCTCTACTCTAGCTGATAATTATGTTTTATTGCCACATTAAGTACATCCCTGTTCAAAAAATGCAATTTTTAAAACTAACTTCAGATATCTGGTATTGAAACAACCAAAGGAACCATTAAGTTCAATTAAACTTATGTCAGCAAAACAAAATCACAATTTCCCTATTATGATAACGTGGATGACAAGATATATATATTTATTCTATGGTAGCCATTTTTGTAGAGGGAACAAGCCCTTCATTCACTGATTAAATATCAGCTAAAACAGCCCATATCTTACAAACTACTACCACCCCTTGCACCACTGGCTGTGAAAGTCTTTGACTGACATGAAATGTAAATAGCACATGTACAGGGTCACTGATCATGTAACTTACTTTTGGGGGCATCCTCATTCCACTGCAACTGACTGCTTAAGCCTACAGCTACTTCCGGGGTCACTAGAGGGTACTAAAAATTTGTAAATCTCAGTATTTTGTTAATTAGTTAGACAATGCGTTGGGCTGCTATACTCAGTGAGATATAATGTCATCTGTACTTTTATTCCTACATTGCTCTCAAATAAAAACATCAGAATTTCTATTTTTCCTTTTTTAGTTATTTATTTATGTTCTTTACAGTAATGAGTTGACCCGTCTGTGGAATTTGTGTCCTGACAACTTGGAGGCTTGCAAAGCTGATAACAGGTTCAGTATAAAACATCACAAGTTGTACACTTACTGTGCCAGCAAAGGCATCCTTTTCTTTTTTCTTGGTGCAGTTCAATCTGCCCACTTCCTGGGGTATAAACTTTTATTGTAAACTGTGCATGATAAACTTTTTTTAATGCTGTGGGTACTTTTTTTAAATGTAATCTATTTTTTCAATTGCAGAATTTTTCTTCCCACTCTTGAGGAGTATTTTTCTGAGGCCATAGAACAGTCTGACCCTGCAGCCATGGTAGAAGATGAATACAAGTAAGAATCCTCTATCAAAGTATTCCTGTTTAACCCTTTAAGCCCCAATAGTGATAAGCATCTGATTTCTCCTTACAGTATTGTTCAAGTCTTGATCAAACATACAGGTCATGAGAAGAAAGGAAAGGATCACCAATGAGCAAATGCCTTATTTTTTTCAAATTCTCCCAACTAGTAACATAAGAAATATAAGGAGAATAGTAAGGAGAATATGGATGTTAATATCAGGGCTTAAAGGGTTAATTTACTAAGAGCTGTCTGGACTGTTTATGAAAAAGACATTGAGATGAAGATCATCAAAAGTGACTTGTCAACCAGAATGTAGCATTGTCTTTCACAACCCTAAGAAGGAGGAGTATGAAATGGACTAAAAATTGGGAAGTACAGTCAAAGCTCTCCTTGCGACCACTCTCATAAGCGACCAGCTCTAGTTACGACCAGCATTGTGAAACCCCGTTTGACTTGTCACTTAAATTCTGTAATGAAAAGCTCTTGTAAGCAACCGCTCCCATAAGTGACCGCGACCACTTTAATTTGTGAATTACCAACAGGCTTTTTCCTTTGTTTTTAAGTTCTCGTAAGCGACCACTCGGCCAAATCTTTATTAAAAGCACTCGGTTCTTGTTGAAATTTAGAGTAATACAAACACAAGTGCTAATAGTTCTTTGACTTGCACCTACGCGGACCTCTTCGGTGATAGGCAATAAAAAATTATTCAATATGATTACTACTAAACTATTAGTAACCATTAACATATCCCAAGCTTTACGCTCAAAGCTCTTATAAGCGACCACTCTCTATTGTTTCAACATGTGGTCGCTTATTAGAGCTCATTCTCGTAGGCGACCAGCTCTAGTTGCAACCACTTTTCTGAATTCCCGAGTTGGTTGTTTACGAGAGCTTCGACTGTACTTAGACTATCCTTGTGTTGTGCAACAGGTAAACTGCTATTGGATGGGAAAAACCACGTTGTACCAGGGTGGGGATTTTTTTCCAAGAACTTCCCTTAGCATGGAAATGTGAAGGTGTCCCAAACTTATTGACAGAGATTGTAGGTTTGGATCTCTTTAAAGAGGTCTTTAAATGCTCTTAAACCACATCCAAATTATACTCCATTTGAGTAATTGACCCTCTTAGTAATAAGTTTACAATATTATTAATTCTTTCCTTTTCAGGGTTATAAAGAATGGTAACTATGGCTGGCGAGGTACGCACATGTGTCTTACAGTTTATGCAAATTGAAACCACAACTCACTGAATGCCTGATGTATAATTTTGATCCATTCACAGCGTTACGTCTTCTTGCTAGAAGAAGTCATCACTTTTTCCAGCCAAGCACCAATCCATTCAAAACACTTCCAGAATATCTTGACAGTGTAGTACAACAGCTTGCTCAGGAGTTACCGGTAAGAAAATAACAACCATTTTGAGCCACTATCCTGCCAAAATATAAAAATTCAGCCTGCTCTTGCCTAATCTCCATGTTATGAGCCAAGTGCCTCCAAATATACAACTAAATTGGATAAAAAGATTCTACGGAATGAAATAAAGCAAGTATTTTAGGAATACTGTGCAGGACTACAAGGACAGAAGTTGACTGCGGTTCATCAAATTTGATTCTAAAGCAAGTAGTATAAAAATTAATAATTTGAAAGTAATTTGCCTTCCTGATGGAACTGAGTTTTTCAGGCACTATTTTGTTTAGTTTATATTTTTTTGCTTTTACCCCTTTTGGTGATTTCTGTCTTCCCATTTCAAGGTAATAAAGCAAGCTCCTACCCAAATGATAAGCCTGGACAATGTTAATCTCTTGTGATTTAACCATTCAAATTATGTCGTTCTTGTTATAACCAAACAGAGGCTAGATTAGTTTTGGCATGGTCAGTAATAACATGCAACTGATCAGCCCTAGTACAATAAACTATAACAAGAAGTTGTACACTTCAACAATCAGGGAAGTGCTAGTGCAATTTCACATATTGTAATGTTTATTTAAAGTTTTTCTATGTGTGTATCAAGCTGCATCATTTGACAATGAAGTCAAGCCTCCATTTTCTTTACTCTACCCTCTTAACCTATACCTATCTACTCTACATCAATCCAGACTTTATTCTACTTTTTTTTTACAACTTTCAGAACCTTAAGAGTGAGGAGGGCATTGTAGTTAATGGTGAGGCTTTAAAATATATTTAAATATATTTAGTGTTAATAAATTGCCACCTTTATTGAAAAAAAAAAACAAAAACACCATTTATAGCAATTAAAGTAAATACCAACAGTTTGAGTTATGACCACTTTGTGCCTTCTCCGTATTAGGCTAAGATTACGTGCCTGCCATACAACAGATGTCTACTAACATCTAAACTGGTGCAACTGACATAAAATTTACACTTGAGTTTAACGTTAAAGGTGCTTAGTCTCAGGCTGCGATGTTTATGCAAGCAGTCCAGTCTGTCTGATTGGACAGACTTAACCTTTGCTGTTGGACTTCATTTCAAAGTGTTTAATACCTGAACGTTATTTTACAGGGACTGCAGATTCAAGTGTACCTCTCACATGATACATAAGTTAACAGTGCAAGCTGAGTGAAGAACAGACATGACAGACAAGGAAAAGGCATTTACAAACAACAATATCAAGCTACAGAATATATGAGAGTTGTCAATAGTGGTTCACTATTTAATATTTTTTTCATTAAAAATTTTACAGACCAGTGTTTATTGAGGCACCTTCCTTTTGACTTGACTTGTTACCACTGGGATATTTCTTTTGGGGAACCCAAATGCACCAGTAACTGGATATATGCCCAGCTAAAGGCATGTGATCCAATTCTTTGCTAACATAGCTTATACAAATGCAATAGGTTGCACTGTTCTAGTTGGTTTCAATAAGTTATGGCAGCTTGCGGTTGATCAAAGTGGGATCCAGTGGGTTGTAATGGGGCACACCTGGCTGTGTTTGGTTGTAGTGACTTGTGATGAATTGTGGTGAACGGGCTCTTGGCTAAATCATTATTTATTCGTCTGTTTATCACAAACACTCATCTACTACTGTGATCATAAAAAGGCAATTTTATTCCAAAGTTACCACTAATAAATATATCATTACAACTCATTCAGCAAAGATGCAATCCTGGACCTTGACTATGGGCCCCTGAAGAAAAAAGATGACACTGTTAATTTACAAAACACGTTTGGAGGACCATTTCTATTTTTTGGAGATTGTACAAGGATTCATAGTTTTAGTTTGTCCCGTGAAGTTAAAGGTGTTCATTTGGTGAAGGGGGGGGGGGGGGTGGGGGGAGTTTGTTCTTAAAAAGATAAATGTTATGGAACAAACACGTCTGAATGAATTCCTAGCGTTTGTGAAAGGCACAAAAAGGAAGTGAACAAAGAGATTATCAGTGTGGCCAATCATGGAAGTGCTGCCCTTGGGGGGGGGGGGGGTGGGGAAGAGGAGTAATTTTAGCTGTACTAAAGGGGCCTTCCATCATGTAACACCTCTTTTCCTTTTGTCAAATTCTAAAGGGAAAAAACTGCCTTAAACAATACCAATATCCATGACCTCTCTCTATGCTTGCATAAATTGGACAAGGACTATCTTACCCAACATACTGCTTAGGAAAGATGCATATGTTGCATTCCCTGTCACTGCTCCAGAAGCTGCAGGGTTATGACGAACTGTCTTTACCGTAAATTGATTTTGTTCCTCACCAGGTCCAGTGACATCAACCTCCACAATATGGGCATCAAGACTACAATATTATGTGGAATAAATAATGATAATAATAATAATAATAATAATAATAATAATAATAATAATAATAATAATAATAATAATAATAATAATAATAATAATAATAACTTTATTTACGTGTCAAAATTGATCCAGCTCCCTGTAAAGACAGGGTGCTAATTGGGGACACACTAAATAATAATAATAATATAATTACAAATTTTTAATACCAGAGATTAAACCCTTATTACTGGTATGAAAATCAGCACCTTAGTTTCTTGATCCTCCTTATGCCCAATTACATTTCTGTAGCTGTTTCCTGCTGATGTGTGAATAGAAGGCTTTTGGTTATGTTTTCAGCATTTTGTTTTGAGGGGGGGGGGGGGGGAGGAAAGAGGCACTGCAGTTGACTGCCTGCAGGAAGGAGGCAATTAAGGCACCTTCCCTGCCCAGTCACCTGTTCCAAATACAACACTTTTCAGTGCAAAGGACCACATGATGCATACATAACCTGAAATGCTACTTTTCTGCTTTATTCTTGTTTCCCAAGAAACATTATCCCTATACTTGACAATTAAGCATAACTGCAAGCTCAGCTCATGCAAACTTCTGTCAGTATCTTGCCTTGGATCTGCCACTATACATCCTTGTGCTTTGTCAAATCCCAGATTATGTGCTGCCAATGCTGCTGCAGCCATTGTGTTCACATTGTTTGGAGCTAAAGGACAAAGGTCACGAATACATCCTGCAACACAATTACTTTGTTATAAACTTTGTATTTTGCACATTATGTCATCAAGAAACTAATAAAATAAAATCAATTAAAATAATTTCTACAAAAAGTACTAACTACACCATATCTGAAAACCTAGAAATAATCATTTTACTAGGGCAAACTTGTGTTGCTTCAAATTATTTCTTGACCTTAGAATGACCTTAAATAACATAATGAATGAAGAAATTACTGAAAATGAAAGGCTATCAAGTTAACAAAATAATACATAATCAGCCAAAGAAATATCTCAAATGAAAGCAGGTCAAAATATTGTCCTTTAGGCTATGTTCACAAGGCTATTGCCTGAGAAAACACTGGTCCCAAATCACAAGCCCTTTTGACAAAACTGTGGTCCATCATGTACATGTGCATACAAACTTAGCAGTGTACTAGTGAAAGATACACCTACCATCATATAGAACAACAGCTTCTGACTTGACCTGTTCATTCCTAGACTTCAGTGGTTCATTTAATTTATAACAAGATGGGTGTTTCTTCATGGTCACTTTAAGTCCCTGAACAAAACAAAGTCGAAGCATTCCATGACATAAATTATTACGTTGATAAAATAAGTTGCTTTTTCACATTTTTGGCTTTTGAGGTGGAGATGTCCATTAGAACATAAGAACCCAGTATAAGCTGTTTTGGGCTACCACAAGCCCCAACTGACGTGACCTGTTCAGTTAGTCCTTCCACATGAGACCTACTTTTATTTACATAAAAGTTAACAGTGGCCGATGCAGCCCTTCATGCAAATTTCATGTAAATTGGGGGTCCAGAATAATAATGTTCCATGATGTTAAAATTGTTTGCCACTCCGGACCTTTTTTGATTTATTCTAAATCAATTAACATTAAGCACACACCTTCAATGTTCCCCTGTCTGCCATTTTCTTGATATCGTTACCTCCCCAGAGTGCTCCGCTTGGTATGTAAATGCCATGAGTTCCACTACAAGCTTTTTTCCTTAACTTGTTCTCAACATCTGAGTTTGCTAGAGCAGTAGGTGAACCTACCTGGTTTAACCAGAGGAAGATAAACCACTTTGCAAAGAAGTCATACGATAAGTATAATATGCTGGGTGAGGGTAGTGAGGAAGGGAGGTGGTGTAATTAAATGTTATATGTGCTGTGCCTAGTTGCTTGTGTAAATGGGGAATGCCCTACCTTCGTGGTCTGGACATGGTACTGTGTTTATACTTTGGAACCAATTTCTGGCATTTGTGTCAACTTTTTCATTGTTGATTTGATATTTTTATTTTATTAAGTAACAAACTAAGGTGATTTTTGTTGGTTCACTTCTGATTTTCACTTGTAAGTCAAGGTGTAACTTACCATGTAATCAGCAACATCAAGGAATAATTCCCCATAGTTCATAGTTATGGAAGGGTGAGCAACCTCTACAATCAAATCTGGAGTCCTGCAATAAACATCACACAACTTAAACTCAATCCCTGCTGCTCTCCTACATCCAGTCTTCATTCCTCTGCCTTTGGAGCAGAGCAAGGCCTCACCCAAGTGACTGGTAAATTATTGACCCTACTACATATACAGCTCAATCAAAACGAAATACTCTTAGGGTATTAGATTTAGTGGTCCAAGGCCTTCAGGACACCACATGATGTTGCCCTCCAACGTCGTAATCTATCTGCTGAGGAATATGATCCAAAGTAGCACAATGATAGTTTTACCTCCCTTCTTACAGCAATATACAAATCAGTCTAGGTTCACATGTCCAAAATACAGTTTTTTTGTTTTTCTTGCAACAGTCAAATACATTTACCTTTCTGCAAAGGAATGCAAATTTTCCAAAATGTATTTGTCATCTACTTTTCCTCTGAGTACATCAGTTGTTCTGTTCCAGACAAAGCTTAGTTCAAGGTCATCTCTCTTAAGTATTTCATGTACCAAGTATTGTCCTGAAAGTTCAGAGGAATAAAAATGTTTGTGCTTGTGACATGTAAGAGATTATAAATATTACTATCAAAAACGAATATTTCTCATTTGAAAGAAAAGAATTTATTACTCAATCAACAAAGTTTCAAATACAAACAGGGAATTATATTCAGGCAATTTACAACGTAAGTTATTGAACAAGATAAAGTATGAGAGTCAGAATCACTAAGGGTGCAAAATTAAGCTGTTGTGTTATTAACCAATGGTTTTGAGTGAAATGCTAAGCCACTCAGGATGAGCCAGCATGACTATACATGATCATGCCATAGGGCAAGAGAGAGGCAGAGGTATCTCCTATAGCCATTGATAGCCTTTACTCCCAATTCTTGCACAGGACACCCACACAACTGTGTGACTTTTTGTGCTTTTAAATTTGTACATAAGGAATGTATCAGTATGTCCAAAAGGTTTGTGTTCTGGCAAAATTGTAATAGTAGGTTTTGATTTTGTGCACCTATCAATGTTAAGCTGTAGTGGGTTGGGGAGGGAGACGTGGGAGGGGGTGGGGGCAGGCTCCCATGCAGATACATGGCATCTGCCAGGGTCACCCAGTTCCCTTCCTAACACTTAACTTTTATAAGTTCGACACTCCCTTTGCCTGACCACCAACCCCTCCCCGTGGCTTAACACTGATTGGTGAATCTTGCAATATTACGAACTGTTTTTTATTTCTCCTGCTTCCTGCCATTGCAAAAAAAACTCCTTCTCGCCCCCATTCTCTCCCGGTTCCCGGCCCTCACTACCTACTATTATTCTCCCTTTACAGTTTTAAAATACATGACAGCACTTGAAACGACGTGTTTGTAACATTTGCATGTATTATTATCCATTGGTCTTAAATGGTAGGGGCCAAGAGACTTAAGTTTAAATTTATGAACGCTGAAATATTCTCGTCGAATCCGGTGGCAACATTCGCTTAGCTAGTGAGGCTTATCTCAGCTTCTCACCTATGTGTCCAAATCCTACGATACCAACTCTTCTTTTCTTTCTGTTCCCACTACTCATGTTTAGAAACCGGTATGTCTTTCCTGAGATAAGAAATCGTTCGATCAACTTCGTTGAATTTGGCATTTAGGCAAGTTCCCCGCGAAATTCGCCAAAGCCGAGTGGGCCCTGGGAAGAAAAGAAATACGTGAACCAACAATGTTACTGACCAGCGGCGGCGTTGTCAACAGCAACCGCCGATCAACTCCCTCCATCTTGTTTTTGCGAGTGTTGAGTCGGTTTCTGTAATTTCTGACAAAATATGCCGCCCAAGAAAAAGAAATCGGGTAAGAAGAAACTCGCTAAGATGACTGAAGAAGAGAGACTCCTATATATGGAGCAAAAACGGTTAGCAGAGGAAGAAATGAAGAAGAAGAAGGAGGACATGTTGACGCAGTTTTTGAAGGTGCTTGAGATCAACTGCACTAAGCTTATATTAACCTTTCATTCCTTGCCTTACATTTGTCGTTTAATTCTAGGACAAGCTCATAAAAGAAGAAAAAAGTTCAAAATTCAATCTGAACAAGCTTCAAAACCAGTGGAGGGTCATAATGAGGGAAGGTACAAGCCTATTTAGCTATTAAAATACAGTAAAAACAGGTCAAAATTAAGAAAGATGACAAAGAAGAGTTCAAAATCTTCCCTTTGTGGGACAAAGGAAAACTGAGATCAGATTTTTTCTTTGTCCCACGTTGCCGACACAGCATTCTTTTTTCATTTGTCATCACAAGGGACTATTTCATCATTGCTGATCCTAGAAGTATGCAGGGTACATGTCGCAATGAACCTAGTAATTATGACTTTACTCGCTGTAAGTATCCCAGTAGCTCACTGGTTAGAGCATCTGACCAGTGTGCGAAACCTCATTGGTTCGATTCCTTATTGGGGGGAAGGGTTCAGACCTGCTGAATCGAGACAAACCTCCCTGTTTACCTATTTCCCATATGAAGTGATCACCTCTTGTAAGGGAACGCTCCTCCAGAATACCAAAATGTTCCCACTTCAATCCCTGTTGTTGAAACCTCTCACCACCTCTCAATAGGCAACTGTGCCACTTTTAGGGTTGACAGTTTAAAATTTTCTGTTGTTGCAAACCTCCAGTAAGCGACCACTTGACACACGATCCAGTCTCATCATGGCCACCAATTGGATCATGTGATGCCGAACAACCCTGATGTGATGATGGATTTTGCTCATGCATAGAACATTATAAATTATTATTGATATCTAATGTTCCTGTACCATCTATGTATCTCAGGTATATGAATCACTATTACAAATTTTGCACCCTGAAATCTCTCAGTAAAAGTGGTGGATGTGCTCTCCTAATTGAGTTAAAATGGAAACAGTCACACATTGATTCTACAGATTGTCCCAGAAAGAAAGTCATCTGGGGATCAACTCATGTCAGCTTTTATGTAAAATTAATATCTCAACAGATATTGACAATAACCATAAAATGAGCATTTTATTTGACGTAATTTCCTAATTGTTGCAGGTCGTTTTTCACTGAGTTTTATATTATTTTTACAGCTAAATCCCAGGAGTTGAAAAAAGACATAGAGATCCTAAGCCAAACATTTGAACGTGTAATAGACAGAAAAGAGGCCATAATCAAGTCCTTGGTGAAGGATATAGAAGAAGCTGAAGAGCAATACCAGATGGCTCTTAGAAGTCACTTACAGAATATTGATAGACTTATAGGTATCTATCATTCTAATGTTACCACATATTATTAATAAGAGTTGTTCTGCTTCCAAGGACAATCTTACAATGTCATTGCCTTTACATGGATGCTGAAGTTGTGGTGGGGGTTGGGGGGGGGGGGGGGGGCAAAAAAAATAAGATTGAGCTTGAAGGAAAGAATCTTTCAAGAGAAAAGCAAAAGAAACAAGCTGGATGCATGTGTACTTTCTTTTCTTCTCTCCACACAACCTGAGTGTATACCTGGAACCTGGTATGGTTAGTCCTAGTTTAAAACTCTTTTTTAAAACTAGACTACCATCTGCAGTTTCTACAAAGGCGGAAAAGCATCTCTTGTGCCTTTGCAAATTGTCAAAGTTTACTTTGCTGCCAAAAGATGCTGCAGAAGCAAGAACAGATTAGATGTTTTTGGAGAGGTATTAGGGTTCTTCAGTTCAGCCTATGAATACGAGATTGCGAGATTGTGTAATTGGGTACAAACCTAGTTCCGGTGGTTTAGATGTTTTTCATTTGTCACACTTATTATGTTCCTCTTTTTTACTGGCCAATAAAAGGGAGGCACAAAGGCTCTGAGAATGAACCTGGTTTCAATTTAAAAAGTCGTACACGTATGCAGTCTCATTTGTACTCTGATCTGAAGATTTAAGTAGTTTGTGAGAGAGAATCTCCTGTTATTATTTCTCTCATATTGAGATAAACTCAGTAATTTTGTGCCCTGATCACCATCACCTGTATGTGTAACATTTCCCTTAAATCACCCAAATGGGATTTTACAAAATATCAATAATTATTAATAACATTTTGATTAAAGATTTGCAACAGAGAAGACTGCAGGAAGCCCAAGATGAGTTTAATCAAGAACAAGAGATACTTAAAGAAGAATTTGACACAGAAAGGTAAACTTTTTGGTTCAAATTTGTTTTGGTTTGAATTTTCCAAACCAGTTTGACTTTTGTTTTTCTCTGTTGCAGATTATAGTAATAAATCAAAGATAAAGGGAAGTAAAAGTTAAACTGGTTTGAAAAATTTCAGGCCAAAATCAAATTGAAACCACGGCATAAATATGCAATGTAATTTAGAGATATTTGCGCTAATTGTTTTTGTGTATCCTTGCTGCGCACATAATTCGTGTCACAATGTCACGCCATGTCACGCACGAGTGTGTGCACTAAGGTAAAAATCTAAACACATAAAGGGCTGGTAGACGTTGCATTAATTTTGCCTGTCTTTTACTCACTGTTTGATTTTTGAAATGTTCTTCATTCGTGACCTCAAGCAAAAACTAAACAAACAAAGTGACTCCATCTGTCAAAAGCTGTTTATTTAGCTGCTTTGAATACCTTTTATTGACTTAGGTTTTATTTTAACTGCTAGTTTGTGCCTCTATTTTGCATAATTGTATATACAATGCTGAATTTTTATCCCCGAACTCACACTTGAAAATGTCCATAGAACAGTCTAAACATCGTTCATTTTTATCATTGCTTTTTATAACTAAATGTCTTTCAAAGAACTTATTGATTCGAATTATAAAAATTTATGTAATTTATTATTGATGTTTCTTTTCGTTTTCTTTCTTTTTGTTTTTAGAATGAAGATTGTCAGTCAACAGAGAAGGGAAATGCATGACATACAGGACATCATGTTTGCCATGGAAGAAGAGTGGAACGAGTTGGAGAATGAAGCTAAACAAGATTTCCAAAGTCTCAGAGACGAAATAAAAAACAAAGTACTGCCTTTCTAACTAATAACTACAGTTTCTCTCACTAGTTACAATCAATGTCTCTTGATCACCCTCTTTAATTTTATAGGATACTGTTCTTCAAATGGGTATAACACAAACTTGATTAAAATATGGAGTAATGGATTTAAAAACCATATCATGGACATTTTTACATAATTTCTATCATAAATTGTATTGTGAGGGCATATCATTCATTGATGTTATAAATACCAAGTGTTATGTTTGTGATAAACTCAAAAGTTGCAAATTATACTGATTATTAAAGTTTTGGATGAAAGGGATTGATGTTAGTGCACATGGTATGCATTGGTTATAAACATGCAGTCACTTATTCACATAATGTTCTTGTTAATGCTGCTCAATTATTTGTTTATTAGAACCTTGAAGAAAAGCATGCTTTGAGAATACAGCTGGAAGGCACAGTAGAAGATTTGTGGAGGCAATTTCAGCAGGTGAGAATTTTGAGCAATCATGTGCACCAATCTAGGTGCTTCATCCTGATAAAATATTTTGTTTCTATTAAAAAAAAAAATTTCAACACCTTTTGAAGTTGTATAACAACGTACAACTTCTCTTCACTAAATTTCAAGTTTGTCTATTTTCTTCCTTCCTTCCACTTCCTTTTTTCTTCCTTCCTCCGCCCTTGTGTTTTCCTTCTTTTTTGGGGGCTTGTTTTGGTTTTTTTTGTTTTGTTTTTTATGTTACCCACTTTTATGAGAGAAAAGATGAAGGGAAGGAGGGTAGGGTGCAGGGCTCGAAATTTACAGTCGCAAATGTGCAATTTGTGACTGGTTCGAGGACATTTACTCCTAAAAAAAATGATGTAGGAGCAAATTTGGTCCTTTACGTTTTGGCCCATTTTCATAATAAATACATGTACATTTTCTGCTCCTTGTTAGATCAAATTTACTCCTAAAAGTTTGGGCCTAGGAGCAAAATTGCTCTTGGGAAAAAAATTTAATTTCAAGGCCTGGTAGGGTGTGTATATAGCTATACAGTGTGGATTGGGATTAAAAAGACCAGGCCTAAAATGAATATATGCAAATGAAATTTATTCAAGAATAATTACACTGTAACTGAAACAGGGTATAACAGTGATTGCTACAAACGTGAGAGGCACATGTTTCAGTTTGGTTTGTCAAATGCATTTAAGGCATCTTGCCTCTGTTCACGTCTTCTGTTCTGTTCAAACATGAGTGTGAGATTTAAAGGTAATTTGATTCTTGATTGTCGTTTGTAGGCACTCAAGAATTACAATGAAACAACAGAGGAAAGGAAACTGGCTTTTGAAAATCTCAAAGCAAAAGATGAGAAAAGTTCTCATGAAATAGAAACCCAGATGAGGAAACTACAGAGAATACAGGTGTGTATCTGACGCTTCGATTTTATTGTCCATTTAATATTTCTTCAAGGAGAAGGTCACTCCAGAAACGGTGTATTTTTTTAAATCGCCAATAAAAAGATGACACTAAGTTGAGTTACTGACCGTAGTTTTAGCTTCTAAAGTGCATCCGATCCCACTGTAATTCCTCTCCAAAGAGGGCCAAAATTCAACACTGCACGCCGCCATTTTGAATTGTACTTAGCAGCCTGGCGGCTTGTCCGTGACGTCAAATTGTACCACGAGACCAGCGGTCAGGTAACATGGGCTCATTTTTCAGAGCCCACGTTACCCACGGTCAGTAACTCAACTTAATGTTATCTTTTTACTGGCAATTTAAAAAAATACACTGTTTCTGGAGTGAACTTCTCCTTTAAGTTTACATTGACTGTAAACAGATTACATTCCAAGAGATTCCAGCCATTCCAATTTGATCAGAAGTCTTTCAATCTAATGTTTTACCAATCTCTTGTTTTTTCAACTCTGCTGATTAATACTAAAGTTTTGAAACTAGGAGCCAAATTTCCTAATATTACACCACTAGTATACATGTTAGTATTCTTTCTTAATTTTTTTCCTCTTTTTTTCGCCATGTGTGGTTACGAATTTCATTTTCTTCCCTTTTAGGATAACATTTCACAGCTAAAGGCTAAAATGGCAAGCAATTCTAAAGAATGCGATGAAAGGAACCGACTTATTAAGGAGGTCAGTGGAAGTACTATTGTTAATGTACAGTCTCTTAACACGTTTATTTTCAAAGGGTGGAGAGGGTTTTTGCAATATCAGCGGAGCTCTTTTGCGGCCAAAGGTTGCTGAGCGGAGCACCACTGTCAAGGAAATTTGGTAACCTATCGATGCAAGAAATTTTGGTTGTGACATCAGCATATGTGCGCCTGCCCGTACAGACTCTGGGGGAGGGGGAGGGGAGTCCCAAGACAACCCAGGGGGGAGTGGAAAATGCCATCTTCTCTTGGCGGAAAATTGCACGGCGCTTTTGGGCAACCAGGGTTTTTCTTGGTGGGAAATTGCATGGCCACCGTCACTTTTGAAAAGCGATTCAGTTCGACAAAAGTGAAGTTTAGAACTTCAGAAACAAAAATGTCAAATATCTATAAATGGAAAGACAAAGTTCAAAAGAATACTCGGTCGTCTTTTTGGTGGAAGGCAAAAAATTCAAGTTACGAAATTTGCCTTGGGCTTCATCTTTGTTGTCTGCTGCAAACTCAGTCGGCACAATGCTTGAGTTCGCAGCATTTGGCAGTAGTCCTGATGCAAAATATAGCAGAGCTAGACAAAGTGCCTTCTGGTTTTTTCCTGTCCACAACCATGCACAGAACACATTTTCCCAGGAAAAACACCGGTATGTTCATGTCGATCGGCATCTTTTCACGGGAAAAGAAATAAGTAGTAAAATAAACAGCCCCAAATAGTGTTAGCGTGCGTAGCGTAGTGCCGGCCTTCAGTGCCGGCGACTCGGGTTGGATACTCAGAGGGGACATGAATTTTTTTTTTAAATTTATTTAACCACTACAATGACAGTATTGTCACAAATTAACAAGTACCAGCAAAAAGAATGTGGAGCTCTGCTTTTAGCCTTGGCTAAATCAATGTATTAGTGATATCTGAAGTGATAACATATTTTTGGCTGCATGTGCACAACATAAGAGTTGACGTAAAACACAAATTTTGTGCACCTTTTCTTGCAACTCTGTTTCATCTCTTCTATTCCTATAGAAACTGCGTACATTAAAAGAAACAGGATAATCTTCATCATGACGAAGTGCAAGCAGAAATATATGCTCATGTGCATCTTTACCTCGCGTGACTTTGTTTCTTTGTAGCAAAGGGAAGTGGTGGCAACTCAGTTTCATGAACTCAAAGCAGAAATGAACAAGATGAGAGATTCAGAAAGGTAGGAGTTATACCTGCAGCGTTTTGTGACCTTTTTTTCTGTGGAGTTTTTGGTCGAGCTCGACGTTACCTCGACTGGTTTGTTTAGCAACGGTATGTGCTTAGTTTTTATTTCCTGTTTTGTTGCGTTGAGATGAATTCTGTTGTGTTGCGTTGCGTTGTGTTGTAATCCATTATGTTGTGTTGCGTTGCGCTGCGTTTGTTGTGCGATCCGTTGTGTTGTGTTGTGTCTGTTTTGTTGCGTTGTGTTGCGATCCATTGTGTTGTGTTGTGTCTGTTTTGTTGCGTTGCGTTGCATTGTGTTGCGATCCATTGTGTCGCTGTCGTGTTGTATCTGTTGAGTTACGTTGCGTTGCGTTGTGTTACGTTGTGATCCGTGCGTTGTGTTGCGTTGTGATCCGTTGTGTTGCGTTGTTGACAAGTTCAGCATTTCTAGTATTCCGTCTATGTTAAAGTTCTACATTAGTAGACATACTCAACCAGCCTCACTCACTGGCAGACAATCTGTACACCAGAGAACCAGACAAACTCAACCACCCTAACTAACTAGATAAACTCAACATCTTTCACTTACTTTACGACAGTACGAACCCCACTACGCGACCAACTCGACAAACTCCACAACCTTCACTCACTGGCAGACAAAATCTCCTCATCTCAACACAACTTGACAAACAAAACGACCTTACCAAACAGACAAACTTAACAATCCTCACTTATTTTAAGACAGTACGAACCCACAACGCGACCAACTCGACTGACAAAGTCGACTAATTGTCACGCGCTGAGGCAGACTAAAACTTCACACCTCGACGCAACTCGACACAACTCCTTACCAAATAGGCAAACTCAATAATGCTCACTTTCTCTAAGAAAGTAAGAACCACAAAACTCGACATACTCAACAAACCGCACTCACTGGCAGACAAAATCTCACGCCTTGACACAACTCGATAAACGCAACGACCCTTACCAACTAGAGAAACTCAACAAACCTCACTCACTGGCAGACGAAATGTTCCAGACCTCGACACAACTCAGCAAACATAACGAGGCTTACAAAAAAATCGATCAACAACCCTTACATACTATAAGACAGTACAAACCCCACCACGTGAACCAACTAGACAAACTCGACCGACCCGCAAAGCATCTCGACGACTCGACAAAGTCAACAGACGGATTTCACTGAACACTGTAAACTCGACAAACGACCAACTCAACAAACTCCTTCGACTCTACTAGCAAGTGTTTTAGACGATCTTAACTCTTTCACCATTTTATTTTCATCTATGAGCCAACTTATCGGTATATTCGTCCGAAAGATTAATTTTCAACCCTGGAAACTCCGTTGGCTTTACTCAAAAGGTAGACCAATTTTTTGCAATTGGATATACAGTACTTGTTAAGTTTTTGGCTATAGGGGTGCCTTGTTAAAGCTTGCACCATATTTAGAGGGGCTCTGTCACCGCGATTGTCAAGTCCGGTTTTCGGTAGAAGAATGTTCTGAAAAATATTTCATGTGACTTTTCTTGTAAACGAAATGCTCCTAGAACATAAACAGAATTAAAGGAATATATCTCTTTTAGCTTTTTAAAGCAGTCCTAAAAATTGTTTACGGTGCCCCTTTAAGGCTAGCGATTCTTTTTAGCACATGAGATGGTCACCAAAACGGGCTCGTTAGTGAAAGAGATGAAATTTTGGCTAACTTAACCAGGGCAACTAAAGGCACATAAAAAAGTAGTCATGATTACGAAAATTCTACGGAGAAAGCAGTGTACACACCGTGAAAGTTTTGCTTATTAAGTCGTCGAGTTGGTCGAGCTGGTTGAACCGTTGTACGTCCGTCTAGTTGTTGCGTTGAGTCGTGCAATGAAGGAACAGGAAAACTGAGAAATTTTAAGCCAGCAAACTAGAGAAACAAGTAAAAGACAGATCACAACACATAATATCACAACAACACAAGACAACGCAATACGAAGCAGACAACAAAACGCAACACAACGCAACGCAACGCAACACAACGATCTTTTAAGGAAGGCAGTGTTTGGATCTCATGGTAATCTAGCTTTATTTAAAGAAGCTGGAATGATGGCTAATTCTTGACAACGCTTGGAAAACCTGAACAAGCTGGTGAACCTTGTGGTTGGCCTTTGGTCACACTTTGGGCAGCTTGGCTTTGTCAAAATTGTGTCTTCCATTTTGTGCAAAAATTTTATGTAGTACTTCCTCGTGTTTGACTAGGCTTGTGGTGATGTAAACTGATAACAGCCATTATGAGAGTTTTCTAGCCACAAGCTTGAGCCTGAGGTAAAGATGGGATCTGTTTGATCAAAACTGGCTTTCTTTAGGTCACGTCTTACACAACTGACACTTCAAAGCAATGCAGCAATCAAGGAACTCAAGAGAATTAATGACAAGGTAAATTCATTTCAAAAGTATCATTACTGGCCCGCTGACCATGAGTGCTGTTACAAGAGGCAATTTTTCTGCACCTAGCAATGCAGCATTGCAAGACAAGTTGCAAACTCATTGCAAGTTGCAGGAAGAGTAGACTGCAGGTCTCTTACATTTGCAAGTAGCAGGTATTCCGTAAGTTGTCTTGTAATGCTCTTGTTGTCATAGCCTTGAAAGTTGCACGAAAGCTTGCCTTCTGTTTAGCGCCTTTAGTGGATTTATTGGATTGCAGTTTTATTGGAATCACAACTAAGGTGGCATAATCAAAGTGGATAAATTTGTGGTTCTTATTTAAAATTGCTAGACTGTGATTACAATGCATGCACATAAAGAATTTATCATGTTCTAGTTGAAAATTTCATGGCACTTAAAATCTTTCCTTGGTATGTAATAATTACTTTCCTGTACAGTTAAGAAGTTCCCCCCTTTTTGTTTTTCCAGGGTGAACGGATCCTTAAACTGGCTGAAATGTGTCGTAAACTGGAGACAGAAGCTGAAAAGGTTCTGCCATTTTATGCGTCTTCACTTTCTCCTGAGGAGGATAATGATGTGGCTGCTGCTATGCAAGAAGCTCCCTCTGAGCAACTAGCTGAGGTGAAAATTCAACTTTTTGTTTGTTCAGCAGAAACCATTTTATTTTCTGGTGTGTGGTTGAAGTCTCATAAAACTAGGTGACAAAGTAGGTGAAGTTATTTGTGGACAATAACATGCTGTAAAGAATAGAAGCTAGAGTTTCCTGTGCCTCTTCTACAAAGCAAACTATTGCAGGTATTTAACATTGCAACAAAGTATCTTAAAGTTTAGATAAATCCAAACAACCTATCTTTTAAAACTGACTAAGCTGGTTAACATTAACATTTTTGTGCTGCGTTTGCTTTCAGATTCTACACGAATATTCTGCGCTGGAGAATTTTTGGAAGAGATATAATAAGGTAAGATAACAAACAGGGAAGTGATGCAGATGGTCTAGTTTGCGGAACATCTAAAATGAGAGGGGCTTGGGACCTAGCCTGTTCCAGGCGTTCAGATAGTGGAGCGCGAGCAAAAAATAAAGCGAGCGAAAGAGCGGGAAAAAAACGAGGGGAGACTGAGGACTAGGCTCAGTCTCCATCCGTGAGTGTCTCGATGCGTCCGCGATTCTCGCCACCTTCACGGCTGGGCGCACGGGTTTGGTTATTGTTTAGACTGACCAATCAGAGACAAGCCCCCTGAAATTTGCGGGGCAGAATGCGGACATAATTTAGCGGGATTTCGCGCTGTTTTCGATAATTATTCAAGATGGTGGACGCTGCGAGGGTTGACCGTAATTATCAGAATGCTTGCGATACGCTCTTCATGAGTTTGGTCTTGTTTATTTCAAGGAACAACGGCGTCTTGCTATGAATTTGTAATGACGTCACGGACATGCCACCAAACCCGTGCGCTCAGCCGTGAAGGTGGCGAGAATCGCGGGTGCATCGAGACACTCACGGCTGGAGACTGAGCCTAACTGAGGACCCAATCAAAATCATCATGGACGACAACTAATTAAAAAAGAAATGGCCTGTCGCTGGAAAGAGCATTTCGCAATACTAATTAACTATTGGTAGTTTTAGCAAGTTTAAGAAAGTTTGGAGGAAAAGGCAGAAAGGTGCTTGTAAGTTTTCCGCATTTTTGAAAATTTAGTACAGTCTCTAGTTCGCAAAGTGAGCTCCCGCAAACCACACAAAAGCGGAATTGTCAGTCATTTTATATCCATTTATTCCGCTTTTATTCACCCATTAGGTCCACTCTTAGCAAGATTAGCATTGTTTGAGGTGCTTTGTCGCAAGACGGACATAATTTTAATCAATACATTTTAACAATGAACATGAATATATGAAATTCTTATATTTGAACTGCGGATAAAGATAGAACAAGAAAAGCCCCAGGGGCATTAGACCCCGCCATTGTTCCCCCCCCCCCGGGGGGTGTGTAGAATATGTTACGGTCACTCAAGATAAAAGCCCTTGTCTGTGTAGCGAAAGACACGACGAGTATTTGTTTGGCCGAGCGAAAACCGGAGGTCTGGGGCAAGTGACCACCAAAAAAAAAAAACCCACCGAAAAAAAGTGGGTATTACTAGACCCCGTCCTGACGGCGGGGTAATTATATGTAGATCATCGCAGTGAAGGTGTTTCAACCTGAGCGGTTGAAAAGAAGAAACCTGAAAAAATTCAGGCTTGAACGGGAATTGAACCCATGACCTCTGCGATACCGGTGTAGCGCTCTAACCAACTCAGCTATCAAGCCAACTGGGAGCTGGTCATCTCCATCTATGGGATAAATACGAACTCTCCTTTTACCAGCTCCCAGTTGGCTTGATAGCTGAGTTAGTTAGAGCGCTGCACCGGTATCGCAGAGGTCATGGGTTCGATTCCAGTTCAAACCTGAATTTTTTCAGGTTTCTTCTTTTCAACCGCTTAGGTTGAAACACCTTCACTGCGATGATCTACATAGAATTCTATCTTTATCCGCAGTTCAAATATATGAATTTCATATATTCATGTTCATTTATTCTCCATCTACGGGATAAATACGAACTCTCAATTGACCAGCTCCCAGTTGGCTTGATACCTGAGTTGGTTAGAGCGCTGCACCGGTATCGCAGAGGTCATGGGTTCGATTCCCGTTCAAGCCTGAATTTTTTCAGGTTTCTTCTTTTCAACCGCTTAGGTTGAAACACCTTCACTGCGATGATCTACATATAATTCTACATTTTAACAATCTTCCCAAACCTGTTCTGTTTTCTAAAGTGGGCAATGTGTGTACCAAACGGTTAAAACCTTTCCTATCTATTTGCAGGTTCTTCTTGACAAACTAGCTCTTGATAAAGAAAAACATACACTCTTACAAGAAAACCAACAGCTCAGGGCTGTCCTCAAGCAATACTTGGATGGTATGTTTTTGCATGTGCTGTACTTAGTAGTTTTTTAAGTTCGTAAATAAAAGAGAAATAAGACTTAACACTTAAAACATTTAGGTCCACTAATTTGTGAATGGGCTCCCTAGTTTGGAATAACATGAAAAAAGACTGGATTGTTAAGGGTTATGAGAGGCGAAAGAGGAAGGATGGAACTGATCAGTGGTGTCACAAGAATGTTGAAATAGTTGAGACGACAGCAACAATGTTGAAATCTTCAGAAATAACACGACTTTTTTTAATTTTGCAAACATGCTTCGACGGTAACGTTTTCGACGGTAACTCATCATCAGTGTAACCGTTGTTTACAGAAGTGCTGAATTATGTAGCGTTAGAGTTACTTTGCGTGCGTTATGTAACGTAACGTATGCAAAGTATTAAACTGTAACGCTACATATTCCAGCACTTCTGTAAACAACCGTTACACTGATGAAGACAGAAGTTACCGTCGAAACATGTTTGCAAAACTCAAAAGAGTCGTGCTCTTTCTGAAGATTTCAACAACGTTGAAATACTGTTCCCTTTTATCCACTTTTGACCTATTAAGACCTTCAATCTGTCCAGTCAGAGGCCTTATTAAAATCCAGCATAAATAAAAGCGGCTGACAGTGGAGCTCCTTCTCTTGTTTTTTTCCCCTCGACTTGCTTTTTTCCTGCTTTTTCTTTTCAAATTTTTTTTTTGGCGCCAGTTAGTGATAACCATTCTGTTAAAATGCAAGAACCCAAATTACCACTCACCTGCGCTGATTTGAATCTATTTTCAGGTATTTCAGTTAATGACGAGATCCTGAATCAGTACAACCCACTTTTTATCGTCAACAGCAAAACAAATGTCAGGTGAGCAATCAAGCCGCCACATCGTATGGTAAATACGGTGTGAAATATTTGTGTCAATTATTCTCCCATTTTCCCGTTCAACAGGTTGGCTGTACCAGTAACCGACCCCCGTGTAAAGCGATCAGGTCCAACTGTCGTAGAAGCAGCTCATGTGGTTAAGCACTCCATATAAAACAAGTGTTTGTAAAAATGTAAATAGTTTTGTTATGTGTTAGATATTGTTAGTCCTCTGGTGTAAATAACACATGACAATAATATGTAATGTAATTTTCAATAATTTGAAGAAAATAAAAAAAAGGTGAATTTAAGTTGTCTGTCTAGTAGTCAAGTAAGTTTCTAACTTTTAAGTAACTCCAGTGGTAGGGCGAACTGTACATGTCCATTCGTCCCAAAAGTCGGATTAAAACAGAAGAATAACTGCTATTTCATGTGATTTGAACTGCATGCCTCAGCAACAGAACACCGACTTTACTTCGCGAATGCCACGAAGGGATGTTTTACTTCAGACTTCAAACATTAATAACTTCAGCACCTGCTCGACTTTGATTCAGTAGGATAGTGGAGTAAAAGGAGTAGCCGGCGGCAGGGCTCAAAGTTAACGACCAGCTGGTCGCACATGCGACTAAATTTTTTATTGTGCGCCTAAAAAATCTTGTGTTATCGCACGTGCGCGCCTAAAAAGCCCGAGCCGTTCAGTGCGACTGAATCGCTACTCGACTCTGCTTTCTAACCTGATCGTCCTTATGTACTCCGACTGGTTAGACACGAAACGGAAGCTTGAAATAATATATTCAAAGGTAGATATAACACAACCAGGCTCCAAATAATAAAGTTTCATTTTCCTTGCATCAGTGTGTGTTTTATTGGTCGTTTCCCCCTGTGGTTTCTCCGAACTCGGAGATCCATTTTCTTCTCGACGTTTCCATTCCATCCCAGCCTCTTTTCGGTTTTTTAAAGACTCCGCTGACACGTGTGAGTTTGCGTTGCCGATGTGAAAGTCAATGGATGCGACAATTTTAAACACGAGACACTTACTAAGCACTCGAAGAGTAAGAACCGTAAAGTGTAATAGCGGAGCCAGCGCGCTAGCGCGTCAGCGGAGCTCCATTGCTAAGGAAATTTGGTAACCTATCAAGCCAAGAAATTTTGGTAGTGAAGTAAAAGTCACGTGACCGTCCGTCCGTCCGCACCACAGCTCCACCAATACACTTCATAGACTGGATATAACCCTGTGCAGAATCCCGTGTGTTTTTGGCGCGATTTCGTATGTTGACCCGCGTTGTAGCAAAACAAGCAAAGACAACAAAAGTCATAAACAAATTTGTTAATGGTAAAAAAAGTTCAAAAGAATACTCGGGTGTCTTTTTGGTGGAAGGGGAAAAGTTCAATTTAGGCGAAAAAAATTAGGCGATAAAGTTCAGGCGAAAGGTTCAAATTTGCCTCGTCGGTTCTGTTTGAACTCGGTCTGCACACCGCTTGAGTTCGCAGCTTTTCGCAGCGGTTTCGACGCCAAATATAGCAGAGCTAGTGCTTTTTGGTTTTTTTCTGTCCATAACCATGGTTTTTACGGCGTTCCGAACACATTTTGCCAGGAAAAACACCAGCATTTTCATGCTGATAAACACTTATGGCCTAGTGGACTGATATCCAGCTTCAGACGCCTACGTCCCGAGTTCGGTTCTCAGCGAGGGTAGGAATTTTTTCTTTCCTTTTTTCTATTTTTTTTTATTTAACGACTTGAATGACAGTATTTTCACAAATTAATAGCTGAGAGCAAAACAAAAAAAAAAAGCAAAAACAAAAACAAACAAAACAAAAAGGGGGGCTTCGCGTTTAGGCTTGGCTAAATCTATATATTATTTCCTGAGATTGAGAAGTTAGGTTGATTTAAAAAAATGTAACGGTATTAGTGTTATCTTCAACATATAGTAAGAGCCTGAAAGGAACCCGGGGGGAAGTACTTGGGTCAATTTTTGCTGGGCATGTGCCGCTGGCCTCTTCGAACCCCTACCCCATTATAATCTATTCTGTAGCCAATTATAAACCCAACGTTAGT
This sequence comes from Siderastrea siderea, assembly GCA_964030785.1. NCBI lineage: Eukaryota > Metazoa > Cnidaria > Anthozoa > Scleractinia > Rhizangiidae > Siderastrea > Siderastrea siderea. The sequence continues at coordinate 22,032,529 of OZ034978.1, forward strand.
CAATTTTGGACAAATACACTCCAAATCCCTACTTGCCGGAATTTACTTACCCCTGAAATCCCGCAACTGTGCGACCCCATTCTAGTAACTCTATTAGCTCCTATTAAAAATCAATCCAGTCGTGGAAATGAGACCCCATCCAGCGGCACATCCCCATTAGCCTATTACTAGGAAGTACCCCCCCCCCCCGGGAAAGGAACAAACAGGATTGAAATAAAAGATAACATACTGATAAATGAATGCTGAACCAACGTCTGAAGCTTTCTGATTTTTCTTTTTGGTGCTACCAGTATTTTAAGCTGTGCTCCTAACATTTTTTTAGCTGTGCGCCTAAAATTTTGGCAGTGCGCCTAGAAATTTCCACCTGGTGGCACAGGTGCTCCCAAAGCCAAAAATAAACTTTGAGCCCTGGTAGGGCAGAAGAAGGGAACCCATGACCCATTGCCATCACAACTGAAATCTTTTCGGACTCCTAACAACACATAAATGGGGTCGAGATGTTTGTTGTGCGAGCACGTCGTGCCGTCGTATCCTGCCATTGAACCCAGAAACTCGCTCAGCTTGTCAAGTGCGTGCTGATCATTCTCCTTTAAACCCTCCAAAGTATTTTCCTCTTTAATCAATGAATGTGGGAAAATCATTACCAGCGAGGCTTTATCGTCCGACACGCTGGTTTTCAAATGAACAAACAAATCCTTCTACAACTGTGGCTTAGAATTAGGTGTGCTGGCATTGACACGTCAATTTATTGAGGTGACATCAAGCGTTGTGAGACTTTCTTTCCACCCATGTTGGCTGTTCAAAGCGTCTTGTTTGTTTCCAATGAATCGAAGATCAAAATTTCAAAGTGACCAATTGAATACACAAACACAGCACTAGAAACATTGTAAAATTCAGGTTACTTCTTCTCGTGAAAATACGCACATAGCGGAACCATGGCGATTGAATTATTTCTTTGCGATGTATGCCATGAAAATATATTTTCCTCACTACACACTTCACGTTTAGTCGTCGTGGGAAATAGTGAAGTTAAAACATATTTTGTTTAACTGCAGTCATGTTGTGATGGTGCAAAAAGTTTAAAGTCCGGTGCTCAGTCACTGTGTTCAAAAGCGGTCTTGTTGCCTCTCATGTTATTATTAGTATACCGTAAACTGCCGCATTTAAGCCCCCTCGATCATAGGCCCGTCTACCTGTAAACAAAAGAATTCATCCGGTTATAAGCCCCCCCCCCTCCGGATATAAGCCCCTCTCTAGTTTTCCTTGTTTCCTGAATATTAAGCACTCTCACAGAACCCTGCGAGGATGAACTCTGAGCTTCTGTTTTGTTACGTTCCGGTTACGTTCGTGTACTTATCGTTGTTAAAATTGAAATGAATTCGATTTATTGTGTCGTTTTTAAGGTTAATTAAAAACTAGTAAATTAAAAACATATTTCGATCAACTCTGATGGGGCTCATTTCGAAACGCTTTTTTGATTCTGTTGACAAGCCCCTCCGGATATAAGCCCCTCCATTTATAAGCCCACCCAAAACCCAGTTTACGGTATAGACACCCGTAGAGGCCTTAGGGTTTAATATTAATAACTGGTGTGGAAAAAAGAGTCGCTCCTCGCTGCTAGCAAGCAAAGGTTCATAGACTTATTGCTGCTTATGAATCTCATTCCCAGTAGTCAAGAATTTTTTATTTTTAGTGAAAAACCTCAAATCGCTTAATCCTTTTTCAAACAACCGGGATTAATTCCCGTCTTTGTTTCGAAGTTGTTTTTTCCGGATCCTCCAGAGAAAACCGTGTTTATTTTTTTAACGAGTTAAATCCCAGTCCGTAATCCAGGATGCACGCCAGCCATTACTGTTCGACATACTGTTCAACAATCTGATTCTACGAAGCCCATCCACCTCTTCTTATCCTCTACTACTTTTGATCCATGAAAACGAACAGGATAAATAAACGCTGCCTCCACTCTTTCAAACTGTTTATTTAAGCTTGTACATACATAATTTGTTATTAAATATACACATACTTATATTAAAAATCGTTTACCTTTTTAGTTCGCAGTTGCTATAGCAACTGAGAACTATTGGGGCTGTGCTGGCGTAAAGAGTCGTGTTAGTGTGTTAACTTTTTGGCAACAAGCCCACAAAGCCATTCAAAGTAGAATCCTTCGAGGTGTAATAGACAAGTTTTGGGGGGCTTTTAACCAAGTTTTGCGCAGTCTCTATGGATGAAGAATTAATCGGAGTGTTTGGATCCTCGAAAATATCGTAGATTTTGATTTGCAAAGACAACGCAGGAAGGAATCGGAAGGAAAAGTTTACTCGGGCATGTTAGGACTCGCTGGTCTTCAGTTTAGGTTGGCGTTCGCCAGCGGGTTAGGAACAGCTGGACGAGGAAAGAAATTGGTTGTTAAGTTTAGTTGCTGTCGAAAAGATGGCAAAGAAGTCTTTGTGTGTTGATGTTTCTGATCTACAAGGGGAAACATTTCTTTATGCATATTAAGTTGTCTGGGGGAGATAATTGGTCATAATTAATGAAGTCCACGAAAGGCGATTGTGTACGGGTACGGGTTTAAGTTATAAACTACCAAAAAATCATCCACACCTTACAGAGTTCAAGGACTTTATTGACGGAATTTAGTTTGAGTCTTATGTGGTTTACTTTGAGCTGATAGATAGTGTATGTTGCTCGGAATTATCGGCCAGTCAGGATTTTCCCCGTACGTGCGTATTTAATAAAATTTAAAAATATTCCATGCATCATTGCCAGAAGAGTCCTGACTCTTTCCCGTTATTAAGCTCTCCAGAATCGACCGTTATTGAAGTTTTCTTGGTTTCTGTATTTCATGTCCGCAGTTTAGTTTCGTAGTTCCCACAGTTGAATGTATCCGTGGTTATGACATTGATGTGACGATTTACTCGTTATTCTGAACTTCCCAAATGATGTTTGTTCTTTGATGATCACCAGAAAGATTCTTGAAATCCTTGTCATTAAGCTGGAAAAATGTTTTGTGTTTTTTCTCGCTTAGCCTTTTAGCACGGTCATATTCGTGAGCTTTTCCTGACACGAAAGCTATTTAAATTTGATGTTCATAATTCAATTAGTAGAATGTTTACACAGGTGTAATGTTGGCATGATTTCTGACACGAAAGTAAAGTTTTGTCAAGTTTTTAAATAAACTCAAACAGCTTATATATACGCAACAACTAGCCGAACGTCTGTTTCTCTTTAATTATGTAAGTATTCTTCTACATTCATTCTGTTATTTCGAAAAAAAAAGATTTGCCAGACTTATGATAGCATATTTCTTTTCAAATGCCGGGCTACGTTTTCGTGGTCTCCCCGTTATTCTTTAATTTTGAGCTCCCTGTTACCTATTTAATGGTGACGCTCTCTATCATGCAACAAAATCCTGCTCCTGAAAACACTGATATACACTGAACAACAAAGACAGCAGAGACAAAATAGAAGTAACATCTAAAAAACAACTGCGAACTATCCGAACGGATCCGCTCGTTTTTAAAGAGACAGTTTTTTGCATTCTTAGGTTACTAGTTTTACAGAGTGGTAACTACGTATTGAATAATCCAGTCTGAGGCTCCTGACAGAATGGTGACCTGGTAACTTTTTGCTAACCAGTCCGCTCAGTGTTTTAATAGTTTATCAGGTTACTTGTCTCAAATAAGGTAGAGGCACTTCACTGGATGCTAGGTCGGGGGTAGAGGCACTGCACCATCTTTACGTTTCTACAACCATAGCGAGGAATTGTTACAGTTCATTGGCCGCTGGATTCTTTTCTTTTTCTTGGCACCGCACTAGCAGAGAAGATACTACGCTCCAACTAGTTTACTTGTCTCCAGTTGCCTCGGCTAATCTGAGCACATTCCTAGCTTGCTGAACTGTTGGCATGTCAATCATAAGACCATGAAAGTCAATAGCACCCTGTTGAACAGGAAGGATTTGCAAATTCTATTACACCTGGACAAGTCAACTCCTAACAATTTATTATGCAGCCAGCGAGCTGATTCTTACAACTCTCACATCCGTCTTTATAGCTCATGATATATCCCTGGTTCACTTTCGAGTTTAACTGATGTAACTCAGGGCCCGGTTGTTGGAAAGTAGATTAGCACTAACCTAGTATTAAAAGTTGACCAAGGTTTCCATTTGTCTTGTACAAAGCATTTCAGTGGAATCCACATCGCTGAACTATTTAAGTGAATAAAAAATGTCACTTGCCCTAAGGTAACTTAACCCTTCTTTGAACAACCGGGCTCAGATTAGTAACGATTGTACACACAATACAACTATGAATGAGCATTGTCCAACTTAAACAGGTATGGAGTTTTTAATCGCAGGGGATAGGTTTGAGTCCTACTGACCAGTAAGAGTAACGTTAATTTTAACGAGCATATGGTCCAATTCTTTTAGGTATGCATAGCCGTACCTCCCCCCGCCCCCTTTTCTTCTCGGAGGGGGAGGGGGAGGGGGAAGGTACGGCTATGTGTAGGCTATCCAGTTTTAAACTTAAAATGTAAATTTTAATGTAATAGACCAGAACAAAATGATAATGATGTAGGACAACAAATGGCTCATATGCTATCTTCAACTGACCTTCCCCTGTTTTTCTTGTTCTTCAAACGCTTTTACAATATCGGATGCCCAATTCAGCTTCTCTTTGCTGGGTGAAAATGCTTTGTTGACAATGTCAATCTGTCCTGGATGTATTATCTGTTTACCTATGATAAAGAGCGTAGTGTGAAGCGAGCCAGTCGGGTTTCACAAACTGTTGTTAAACTGCCATTTTATCTTTGCTAGTCAGCTAGCACAAAATAAACTTCTAGAATGCTGTCACTGTTGTAGAACAACTGCGCACGTCTTGTTCCGTTCCTCTTTCCTTCTGCTTAGCTTAGCTTACTGTCAAATTGAATGTTGATTTCTTTTTTTCACATCACCTGATTTTTTGGTGCTACAATAATAATGATAACTCTTGCAGTTACTTACCTGTGTAACCAAACCTTACCGCCTCTTCTGCTTGGGCTCTTAAACCCTCGGGATCTAAAAGAGATCAATGTCCATTGGCAAAGTTTTCTGCTTTTCAAATAACAGCAGATAACAAACCTGATACCTGGTTGGTATCTCTAATTTGTTTTTACAAATTTTAAAACTAATTTTGTTTTTTTAAATCATCTTTTTGTTTAGCAAACAGAATTTAGCAACAAATGACAGAGGACGGAAAACATGAAAGGTGTAATTATTTATTTACCATCTTAGATAAAGGTTCTTGTTGCAGGTTCATGATATTAACTATAACAAATACGACTGGTAAGCAAACAAGAAACGTGGAATGTCATGTTTTTCTATATCAGTTAATATAGTTTTCCTTTCTATCCCACACATTGTGCAAGGTGCAAGATGTTTTCATACCTTTGAAATTAATATAGACCATGTCAATAGCTTGAAGGCCATAAGCCTTGGCATGAACAACTACACTCTGACGGGCATAAATCAACTCCTTGACATCTTCAGTTCGGCTAGCTCCTAAAAATAGTCAATTTTTATTTAAAACATGTCAGACAAGATCCTTGTAACAAATTAACTCAAAAATAGCTAATTACCACCACAGACAGTGGCTTAAGTTTTTACACTGTCGCTGCCATTTCTACAATAAAATAGTAGCTGTAACATGTGTACAGTACATTCTGCACAGTACAAACAGTAAAATCTGTTGAATCTTCAGTAGGTAGGGGAGGGTACTAATACAGCACTACCAGGCAATCGCCTAATAAAATGCGTGGTTACCCTTAATTTTCTTTTTGGATTCTGATAGCCCTTGCCAAGATCTTCTTTTCCCACCTAGTCATAAACCGCACAAAAACATTGTTGTATTGATGGGCAAATTCCTTAAGAAACCCGAATATCTCGAGATATGCAGAACGTATGTGCAGTAACAAAAGGAGGCACCATCCTTAATTGCACTTTATTCTTTACCTCCAGCTGCACCCAATACAGAACATATTTCTCCCAACCAGCCACTATTTAAGCTGTGATGCTGTCTAAAAATGGATCTCAGTTTTTATTTGATACAAACACTCTTAGGATTGACTTGCACCTGGAGCAGTTTTCATGTTGTAAAACCAAAACCAAAGTAATTAATCTAACCAATCACAACAGGAACCAAACACAAAATGAACCAATCAGAAATCGAAGTTCCAAGTAAAAAGAATTACTGGTGGGGTACATTAAATATTTTAGCTTCAAGTGCTGGAAAACATGTGTGAGCAAGTCACAATTGGTTTTACTTCTGATTGGTTGAGAAAGCGGTGCAAGCTGTTTTAAACAATCAGATAGTGAAGTAAAGCAAAACCAAAGCAAATGCAACGTAGGTGACTTTCGACACTCATTTGAAAACTGCTCTATGCACAGTGGCCACTGGACCTACAGACTACACCAACCACTATAACCAGTAAATTAGTCCAGGAATCCTACCTATACTCACAAGGAAGTCATCAGAGCCAAAGATTAATGCCTCAAACCTGAAAGCTCTGTCTTCAGCTGTGCCACGCTCACAGATAGCCCGCAGGTTCAATAGACTCATTGCACTTTCCATCTGAGTAATAAGACCAAGCTGGGTATTTCTGGTTTTTACAGTACTTGAAATTTTATCACTTAGCTGAAAGAAATAACAAAAATTTGCCAGTCACAGATGCAGTCCAATAGACCATTTTCATTATGACGTCACACGCGCAAAGGTTTCTGGTAGTTGTAGTAAAGATCGCGCCCAGTATCGCGCGATCGCGGGAAAGTGTCAAAAAATCAGCAGAAGTGCCATGTCGACCAAGGCAAGCTACCAGGTGTTTCACAAGGTTATGTGCTCGATTGCTATACAAATTCAAAGAAATTCAGCCTGGAGTTTTTAAGTTTTTTTTCGATGAACGAAGAATTGCGAAGAGTGTTGTTAACAAACATTTCGAATTGAAAACTTTTTTCCCAGATTCTGGATACCGAGTGTGTAGAAGTTAAACGTGTCTTAACAATGTGCAAATATAATTTCCCTCATGAGAAAAAGAATCGAAGGGGAGGAGGGAGTGTCTGAGATAGGAGTTGTGGAACAAGTAGAACAGTTTTTAAATAACACTGACCAAATGGAGATGGAAGCAATAAAAATTTTTTTTTTCATTTAGAATAGTGCAAAACAAAACAAGGAATCCATTGAAATGCTTTGAGCGACTCGCTCTGAGATTTAATAAAAACAAAGCAAATCATTTACATTTTAAAAATATTTCGCTTTGAGTGAATCGGCAGTCCTAAGTTAAGTGGTTATAATGGAAGGGAAATACCATTCACTACTACAAGTTAACGCAAACCATGTAAAGATGATTGAAATATTCCGTCAACTGAAAAAGCAAGCAATGTTATTCGCACTAAGACGGCCGAACGATTTTTTGCGTTCAAACAACCCAATGTTCAGTACCAAAGGAAAGTAGACTGGCTTGAGAAACAACACTAACTCAGTCTAGAATAGTTTCTATTACTAATTTTTTGAATTATTTTCACCATTTTGCGAAATAAGACGTAATGACAAAACCTACAATGACAAAATCTTGAAAGTTTATACGCACAACATTTTCTCGCCATGATTAACTGTAATAAAGGCAATTGCAAAAGCAGATCGCTTATTTATAATTTTAATACGAAATTCCATGAAAAGAGAAACAGAGAAAAAGCCTTCAGGTATGAAAAAATTATTCAGAATAGCATGCACTTGCTGTCCTGGGAAAGCAAAATGCCTCGAGTACAATTCCGCTTAACTTGACACTGTTCCGTACCAAATTTCTACAAGTTTTTTAAACATTTCAATAAAGCTATTGTAAATGTGGAATCGCTCGGTTAGAACATTCTTACGAAGTCAATCCACAGTCAAATATCTAATTTACCAACGGTTGAAGTGGAAGAAATACTTAAAAATCGACCGTTGTCCTTGGAAATAAAAACGACACTGACAATACAGTCTGTTTCTCGAACAACGATTTCTCTGCTCTAAGCTCTCCAATTTCTTCTATAACCGCCGTCGAGTATTCTTCAGGTCTTTTCCTTGTAGCAACAAGCTTTTAAAAGAAATGTCTTCAACAGACTTCATCCTAAGGATGCATGTAAAATTACCGGCCTGAAAATCGAGCGGACAAGAAGACATCCGCGAAAACGTTTTGTAATGCACCGAGGGCGATACGATACAAAAATCGAAAATCTTACAAAATAAACCTTCCTTACTTTTACATTATTGTCTTTTGGTGTGTCCTGGTGGGGTAAAAGCAGGTTTGTCGCTTAGGTCACTCAAGGTCCTCTCAATTATCCACATTATAGACATGATATGATCGGCTGACTCGGCTGCCATTGCATTGCATGTGTTTTTGTGGATTACTTTGAATTTTCCCGCGATTGAGCGACCCTGGGCGCAATCTTTACTACAACTACCAGAAACCTTTGCGTGTGTGACGTCATAATGAAAATGGTCTATACTTAACATTATTCTCACATTCTGCAATCTGGTACTTGGGGGTGGGGGGGCGGGAGGGAGTGGTTCAAGGACTGGTCTCTATCCCTGTATTGTTTCCTTGGATAAGAAACTTTACTCCATGTTGTCTCTCCCCACCCAGGGCCCAGCTGTTCAAAGCAGGGTTAAGCTAACCCACAATTAGCGCCAACTTTTAATTCTGTTTTATGACCAAACGATATGGATTCCTGTAAATCTTTTCTCACCAACATTTTGACTTTGGTTGCTTTCAAATGGTCACTTGGAATTTGCGGTGAAAACTCTTTTGAAATAAGAGAAATGGTTAAATTTCAATCCCAGGTTAGCATTAACAAGCTATCAAGCAGCCGGGCCCTGTAATGGACTAGCATCTCATCCAGGAGGCAGTAGCAATACTCTCAGTTCTTCATGTTACAGAAACCAGGTTAAGCTCCGGCCGGTTGGGCTTCCTGTGGCTTATGTGTGACTTTACCTCACCTTATCTAGTTTCGTTGCTTCTTTTGGGGGTCAAAACGTTTGGAACGCTACAGTACAGTAATACAAAGAGTGGAAAAAAATTACCCAGTCCAGATGTTCCACAGTATCTACTTTGGGCACCACGATAGAATGTGGCAAAACTTTTGCTGTTAAGGCAGCTGTCAGATCATCCTGTGCTAAACCAGTCTCAGCAGAATTTATACGGACACAGACTTCACGGGAGCCAAAATGCAACTGACCAAGAAGATTGTGAATAGTACTCCTTGCTTCCTCCTAGATAAAAAAATAATAATAATGTTCAGTCAGTTTTGCTCAGTCGTGGGTAAAGCTTAAGGTGGTGTTATACTGTGCAACTTGACTTGACTTGACATTATTGCTGTTATAAGACAAGTTTGAAGATTATTTGCCCCTTCCCATCTTCTTTGGACTCAAAGCAATGTGTTGAATTTTTCCTTGCCCAGGGGATGGGGGATCAAGGATATTGAGCAATGAAAAATGGTTTTTCAAGCCACATAATTTCTACAGAGGACTGAAGATAATGTCATAAGGGACTGGGGATTAACTGTCGTAGAACGTCCAATTGAGATCCTACAAATTCTGTAGTGATTGAAGCAACTTGTCCTACAACAGCCTTGTCTGTTACAAACCATGTTACATTCGGTAATACAGTGTGACACATGACTTTAGAGTTTGTTGGCTACCAGCATCTAGTCATTGGTAATGAGTTCATCACCAAAATGAAGCATAATTCTCTGAGGGGTTGCTATCTGCCCTGGGTCAAACTAATCCCCAGTGCCCAAGGCCCGGTTGTTCAACGGGTGGTTAACGCTATCCACCGGATAAATCGCTATCCAGTGGATAAATGATAACAAAACAGAGTGCACTGGATAGTGATCTATCCGGCAGATAGGGTTATCTGCTCTTTGAACAACCGGGGCCAGAACTGTCAACACAAATAAACACACCACTGCTACCTCAAACCCTGACTGTCTCAAATGACCCCATACCATACCTCAAACTGAATTACCTGTTTTCCCTCGGTGCACAGTAAATTTCTACTGGTGATCTCTGACTCCCACTCTCTCCAATTGTCTTTCTTGTGAGATTGAAAGGGTGAGAGTCTACTGTATAATAGGGTGGGGGGGGGGGGGGGAGCAGGGAGAATTCAAACTTCCCACTTCTCATACCCACCAATCCTGGTTCTTCCCCTTTTTAGTTGGCTCCCACCTCTTTTCCCTTTTTTGATTACAAAATTTATGTAATGTTGTGTAATTGTGCACTGTCTCTCCTGTCCCACCCCTCCTATCCCCCTTCCTGCACACTTCACGTCCCGTTTTCTCTCAATTCTCCACCCACTATCCGCCCTCCCCAATTGCATTGTCCAGCGGAGGGGAGGGGGGGGGGTCCTAAAATTAGGTTATTATGATACAAGGTAAAACCTCTGAAAGAAAGTGTATTGAAATCCACATTTATACCATGTAAAAATAAATTCAAGGATCAAACTAATCCTGAATCGTACGCTCAGCACAGCTTCAGTGGTGCATAATAGGACGTAAGTTAAATAGGTGCGTCTTTTTAATTGAAGTAACTTAAAACTCCACGAATCCCCCAAAATATTGACAGAAAACTTTACATTTATAGCAAACTTCTAATTATTAGATTCACTGTCAAGTTAACCTTTCAAGAAGGTGACCCGAAATAACCAAAATAAGCTAAGCTTACCTTCTTGTTGCTGGCAACTCCATCTTCACAATCCAAAACAACACAATCGGAATTCAAACCAGTAGCTTTGGACACTTTTCGTTCTTCATTCCCCGGGATGTAAAGAAAAGATCGCCTTGGGGTGTATCCTTTCAAATCACTAAGCGTCCTCGTGAAAACCAGAAGCCTGGAAAGGCTTGTTTTGAAAAAGTTTCTGCACAACTTTTCCCCAATAGCAGAAAATGCCATTTTATGCGAACATTGAACCGTCGTGTATGCCACACGACACGTCCACCCATTACGCCCGAGCAGTAACTAAGAAGCCCCATTGGGCTTTCTAACCGGGTCTACTAGTGTATCTTAAAAAAAAAAGATAATTAACCGGCCGTCGCCATATGGCGACCGCCGGTTTATAAAATGGACACGGTTTTTTTCCTTCGTCAGTTGGCTTAACATACGAACAAAGTGCTGTAAAGCTTGTAGTACGGGCACTCAAGAGCGAGTATTAGTCTGCTGAATGTTACCTTCGTGTGTTCTTGTCTTAACGGCGAAGGGTTCTTAAGTATAGGGTTTCACATTCTCGTTCCCAGAGCCTACGATCTGTTCGGTCAGCGGTGGGATCGTAGGGCTCTGGTATCAGCCATTACCGGATGTCGTGAAATTCACGACATCCGGTAGCGCATGTCTAATTCGTTAAGGTGTTATTGCGCCTGCTCCGTTCTCGTCCGTGGAGCTCTGGCCATGACAATTCTGACAACAACTGAGAAATTTGAATTCCTATCCATCGAGTTGTGGTGCTTTATGGATCGACTAAAAGCTGTTCGGGACCCTCTTAATCTCCTGCGATTAGCGGAAAACCTGGAGCTTTAAAAGGAACAAACTTAAGAAGCTGCCTTTCGTGCCGTATTTGTTCAGAAGAACGATTGGGCAAGATTTCCGCACAGCCCCATACTTCATTATGCATGTAGTTCTTTGTTTAAAGAAAACAATAGCGCGCATTTGTAATGCGCATTTCTAATGACTCCTTTTGTTCAACAAAGTTTATATTTTTTTTCTAAGTCCATATGGGCTTAGAAAAAATTAGCGGATTTCGGGTCAGAAATACGGAAAATCAACCAATTTTTTTTAATTTCTGCACTTTTCCCGTGTTTTTTAATCTGTTTCGAGCTTAAACTTTTAGAAAAAATGCGTATTTATGTCGTCAGGTTAGCGATAAATGAGGTTATGGACAGCGCGTATTTTGTAAACGAAAATAACAATTTTTAAAAATAAAAGGTTCTCTTACCTTGCTTGTGTCTTGAGTCGTTTATTTTTGCTTTCCTTCTTCACATGGAGCCAATGCTTGTAGACCACGAATTCATCGTATTTTATTCTTGCTTTCTGTCTTTAAACGTAGCGTGTAGGATCACGAACGGTGCATAAAGTGGTACGCGGAACATTTATGGGTTCTTGCGGACCTCATAAAGGTCGGCAATGTCCTTGATAATGTTGCCAAAAGGATCCCCTCCATAGTGCTGACGCCACATATACTCCTGTAGGTAGCTTTCGAAGAGTTCTTTGGACGTTCCTGTACGGGGCAAACCTCGTTTTACACACCACCATCTATTTTCAATGCCCTGTGTGTGGGCTCCGGTGTCTGGGTCTACGAAGTTTACGCTGTGGTTGACTGTGAGGTGAACATAGCCCTCGTCTTGCAAGCAATCATAAGCTTTCCACATGTCGCTCATCACGCGTGTCCCTGGCAATATGTGAGCGCGTATGATGAGTAAAAGTGTATCTTTATCCCTGCGCTCTACCGGAACAAGGAAGCAGGCCTTCGTTTCGCGGCAAATACCCCCAAAGATCCACTGTCCTTCGATGTAGCGACCGCGGTAATACTTCATTTTGCCAAACTTGGACTCATCAATCTCGACAGTTTTACCTACACCGCCTATTAGCCCCGCATGTGTAAAAACTTTAAAGAACCACGAATCGAAGGTGAATTGATACGAAGCTGAACAGAGCCAGAAAGAAACAAAAGAAGCGTTCCCTCTTTATTCGTCAGAGAACCAATGGATGGCCCAAAAACAACATTTTTTCGTGCAGCAAATGTGAAACGTGAGGTGTCTTTGTAATAGAATGATTCAAATGTAAATTTCTTTGAATTTTAATAACGTTCATTGCTAGGTAAAGATAAAAAATAATTTTTGGTAGGGAAATGTCAACAAATCACCGTGGTGTAGTGGTGTAGAAGATGGACAGCTAAACCAAAGGTAAGACGAAGAGTGAGAGTTCGAGTCTGACTGAGGGTAAATCAAAAGGGAAAAAAAAAGAAGAAGAAAAACCGGGAAGGGTCTGGTTATAAGAAACGTAGAGGAAAAGAGGAGAAACGGAAAAGAAAGAGGGAAAAGCGGAGCGCGGAGAGAGAAAAAAAGGCAGACGCAACTAAATCCATTTTTATTGGAAAAGTAAGTAGTAATTATCAATGTATATATTCAAAGGGCCATTGTCTTAAAAACAATAGAGTGCATGCATAATTAATTTATTCTGCATGCATAATGAAGTATGGGGCTGTGCGGAAATCTTTCCAACGATTGTCTCAGCATTTTGCTCACGGGTTTTGGATTTGTATCTTGCCTGATTAAAGGTATAATATTATTGCATTTGCGTTATATTGAATTGTACAGTTATTTTATAACATTCGTCAGGTTTCTGTTGTATGAGAATGTCAACTGTGTACTTTTCGTTTCGCCACCCCTAAACGCTATACTGTATTACGTTTTACCCCATCGAAAATTATCCAGAAGCATTTGGCGCACAAGTTTTTAAACATCAACATCGAGAGGTCATTACAAAAGTTGATGAGACAGTTACATGTAAGTTTATTTATGGACAAGCTGTAGTTTTGTAGAAAATGCTGTGGTGAGGAAGAATCGCTGGCATTTAGCGACAATCTCAACACTTTGAATTCAAAATTTGGTCGCTTAATCTGCCCTAAGCCGCATTCTTTGCGTGGAAATTGATCAAGTCAATATATTAATTAATGCCCTGATTAATTCAATCGGAAATAAAACGTTATGCGTAGAAGCCAAAAAATTTTTACGTTATTCAGCATACAGTTTGAATCGGCAAATCAAAAAAAATAAATTTTTGGCCGTTACCAGAGCTACAAGAGACGTAATTTAAAAAAAGCCGCGTAGCTCTGGGGACGAGAATGGGGGTTTCAGTATTTGTCTTGTATAACGCATGCGCAACTGAGTAAAGCAGCTGATAGGATTGAATGCAAAATTGGCTGTGTTGTCTCATCTAGTTGGCGGTTATGGTGAAAATTTTTTTAGTGCAGGAGTTTTGCTATGGGGTTGACATTTTGAGGGATGTAAAAATGTGGGAGTGGAAGGATTTGTGGATGTGAGGAGCATATCACGCTTCTGTGAATGTGATTTACTTTGAAAGTTACGTTTTGTATAGCAGCGGTGTAATATTGTGCTGCGTGAGAGGCAGTTTCCCTTAACGTTTTCTGGGGAGACGGTTTCCGAAGTGGATTGCAGTTTTCTCATTGGGTAACCTGTATTTCGCAGAGGAGAGAAACGACAGCTGCGTTTGCAGCTTATTAGCACGGTAAGGAACGGTGGCTTAGGAAGAGAAGGGATTGGCACTAGTATGATGATGCAATTGGTGGATTGCACCATCGATACATCAAAGTTCTTGAAGAGGGAGAGAAATGAGTGCTTACTTGACGCGAGAAGTTGATTTTAATTGCATAAAGAGGAAGGAATCGGTCATTAATAAGGAGATCAATTAATGAGGTAGCTGTTACGAGTCTTTAAGTTAGAAAATAACTGAATATTATCAAGCGATGCTTGTGGTTTGCGTGTAGTGTTGTGTGTGTGTAGCCGTTCCGAGTCAACTTGTTTACTTTGCATGGGGATTCCCGGGTTAGCAAACCGGATTTAAACATCACGTCATGAGAGATGCCTTAACGTGCCCCAGACTCTGACCATCTGCTCGAGCTCGTGTTTATCAAGCGTTATATTTTGATTCTACTGCTATGTTCACTGTTTGTATTCACGGTCTACTGAGGCACAGCAGTAAATATTTCGTCATCCCTTTGTAGGCATCCTGAGTTGTGGGCAAATTTATACCGAGAAATAAAAGCGATAAGAAAGATAACCCGAGTCATCAGAGTTTAAACATTACGTCATCCAGTAACGCTATAGTCAAAATATTGTTTCACACAATCTACTTTTCGTCACGCCGGTTCGTATAAACACAGGATCGCGCTAACATTTGTGAAACCTAGGGGTGGGGAGGGTCAGAAAGGCCGGTTAAAATGCCCATTGGGCTTTCTTGTTTGGTAAACGCCGGACATTAATTAAAATAAACGCTATAGCCGTGGCTTAACAAAGCAATTTATTATACCTGAGAAAACAGAAAATTTAGCAGGACAAAGAGGTTTATGTATCAGAGGCTGATTTCCCCCGTTAAAGGAGAAGGTCACTTCAGAAACGTCACGAATATGCGGCCAGGCTCCTAAGCTCTATCCAAAATGGCGGCGCCCGATGATGAAGTTTTTTGCTTCTTTGGCGAGGAATTTCATTGGGATTGGATGCACTATGGAAGCTCAAACAACGGTCAGTAACTCAACTCAGTGTGGTTTGTCTATTAGTGAGTACAAAAAAAATATACGGTTTCACGAGTGACCTCCTTTAAATTGCCATGAATACGTCATGAAAAACAATAACTCTTATATAAGTTAAGTTTACTCAATTTCATCCAAAGCCGTCATCAAAATCAAACACGAGTTTGCTACGCGAAATCGTCTAAATAAGACAGAAAAAAAAACAGGGGCAATAATGTGGCGGGGGAGGGGAGCGTGCCATGGGAAACTAGCCATAAAAACCCAAATAGTTAAGATTCTTTCGTACCTTACCAGATAAACCAACCAATGAAACGTACAAAAAAAAAATAATAATAATTGCAAGGCTGATCGGACAGCTAAGAAGGGTAATTTTATTGCCCAATATTTCGGTGAGACAAAACTCACCTTCATCAGGGGCTGCAAAAGCTAAGTAAAAATGGAATGAAACGGTTACAAGATTTAAAATGATTAAAATGAAAAGATTAAATATGATTGGTTGACAAACAGAGAAAGCGGAAGCTGTTAGTCACTTTTCCGCTTTCTATGTTTGTCAACCAATCATATTTAATCTTTTCATTTTTTTTTTTGTTTTATTCAACATTGCTGATGCTGATCTACACCAAGATCCGGCTTCACCTCGCTACTGTTTGTCCAAGTGGTCGTTTCATCGAGTTAACCAATAAAACGTAGAGTTTTATCAGTTCATGTCAATTTCACGTTTTCTAGAAGTCACGGTGGCTGCTCTCCGAGTAAATCTGTAAGAAAGATATAGTACGTAGATTGGGCGCGAGTGGCCTTGAACTTCCGCCCACCAGTCGGATGCTCTAACGGCCGAGACTCATGACGAGCTATATATCAACTACGGACTGGTCATATTCAATAGGTTCAATCCTCCTGCATATTTACTAGGTTCATTGTGAGACAAGTCCTACTTACTGCTAGGAATACCAACGTCGAAAGCGTTGTGCTTGATGATAGAGAAAGAAAGTGGTAACTTTGAAACTCGAAAATCAAATAGCAAATAAAACAGAATACTACTTGATCACTTGCCATTGATTTATATGGAAATTTCGATGAAAATTTCTCGACAAATGGAGAATTGCACAGTTTTCGCATACGGAAAACGGAAATGAAAAAGTTGCAACGGAAGATTTCCGTTTTGATATCACTGGTATAGAATTTAGTTTACAGATGTAGATGTAGGTGAAACAAACATCGAAACTTCTTTACGATCTAAGTTTGAGTTTGCATCAAGTTTCTATTAGATTTACTAAAACATTCAACCGCGAATGGAGTGGCAGTCGTGAAAAACGCATTTGGAAGGTAGGAAGAAACAGTTATTAAACCTAATTATGATGAAGTCTTTTCTGTTTAGATTGTTATACTTTAAAAGAACTCCATTTGAACAAGTAAATAAAACGCATGCTTGTTGTTTTCTTAAATTTATCATCTTTATTTCATCTTTTCATTTTTGGTTGGCCTATACAGACCAGTACACAATCCCACAAACTGTAGCTTTGATTAAGGTTTTATTGAATATTACCCAAATACTTAAGTTACAAGGCCGAACGGAAGGGACGCGTTAGACAAAAATACATCTTGTTTTGCCCTCATCTTTGAAATTCACTCTGCAATGATTTTATTTACAATATGTGCTTTGCCCAGGCCGTTGACCTAAAGTTTGTTTTCATGTTAGGCAGATGGATTTTCAGTGCGTAACGCCAGCCAGAAGTCGGAAAATACTTATAGAAACCCTTTGTATCCCAAACAGCTGGAAACACCTGAACCGTCCGTAGCAGTACCCACCCACTGATATGGTACCAAATATCTAACTTGTATTGCCATTGTTGCATTTGAAATCCCCTGTTTCTTAACAAATACCCACTTCTGAATATTTTTCCGTAGTGGCAAATACCAACCAAATACCAAATACCAACCAGTTGAAGCATATACCCACGAGAATCTGCACCCCTCCCCCGCTACCTCTTTCTGTTATTCTCCTATATCATTAAACATTACCAACACAGTTTTATTGAGGCTTGACTTCTCGCCCTGCCGGAGAGATGAGCCTGGGCTAAAATCCCTGAAAGACTTTCCTCGAAGAGGAAAAGACGGGATCGAGGGCGTGAGAGAAATCGAGCCCAAGTGTCACTCTCCGACAAGAACAGCCACTCCCATGTCACATCGACTGATTGCCATGGAGCTCACTAAAGTCCATTCCTGTAACAAGGGATCATATCTCTCAAACGAGTCCAACAGTGACAAACCATCATAGCCACCCACTGCATACAGCTTACCACACATCACTGCTGTGCCCACATAGCACCGGTTCGACTTCATTTCTGCTATGCTCATCCACTGGTTATTACATATACTGTAACACTCCACAGACGACAAGTGTTGGCTACCATCATAACCACCAACAGCAAACACTTGGCCATCAAGAACTACTATTCCAGCACCTGAAGAGTAAAGAATAAGAACGTGTGGCTGTAACATGTACATCTCTAAAATTTTAGTTTCAAGGACACTTTACTGTAGTGTGGATGGGGAACACAGGAATAAAATTTGCCCATGTGTCACGCCGCTATCGGGGAGTAGCACGACGTAGAGAGTTGGTCCTTATCTCCCTTGAACTCATTTTGACCCACTCGACTCTTTCTCTATTTTTGTTAGTCTCTTGCTCACAATAAACTTGTAGTACAGACTAGAGAACTTCAAACTGGAGTGGACTGGGCAAGAGGGCCTAAGATGAACTATCGTTAGGCTTAAACTACTTGAATCAACTATAAGAATGATGTTCCGGTCACTCCAGTTAAAATTTCGGCAAAATTTTTCTGCTAACACCACGGATAAGAAAACACTTTTTGGACATTTGTAGCGTGACATGATGACATTAAAATGCACATAAAGAGAAAAGATAGGACTTCCAATTGCCGCCTGTGACGTCTGATCTCAAAAAGGCATTTGATACAGTAGATCACGATATTTTGTTGCGAAAATTGCAATACTATGGGATTTGTTGGACCAGTCATCAATGGTTTGCTTCTTATTTAGATAATCGAACACAGATTTGTCATATTAATTCTTGTAAGTCAACTCCGAAATGTCTAAGATGTGGTGTTCCCCAGGGAACAATTTTGGGACCTCTTCTGTTTTTGATATATATTAATGACTTACCACACTGTCTGACATATTCGGAACCCAGAATGTACGCAGATGATACTAGCCTAACACTTGCTAGCACTGACATTGAGCATATAAATTATCGCCTTAATCACGACCTGAGAAATGTGTACGAATGGCTGTCTGCTAACAAGCTTACTCTAAATATGACGAAAACTGAGTTTATGCTTATTGCATCAAGGCAGAAGTTATCACAATTTACGGAAAGTCCCTTTCTTACTATAAATGAGAACGCAATAGAACAAGTAACCTCCGCTAAATCCCTCGGAGTTTATGTTGATCAAAATATAAACTGGGAGTGTCATATTGAAAACATTTCTAAGAAGATAGCTTGTGCCATTGGTGCAATTAAACGAATTCGGCATCTCACTCCATTTAATATTTTAATCAAAGTTTATAATAGCCTTATTCAACCACAATTTGATTATTGCAACGTAGTGTGGGGAAGCTGTAACAAGGGCCTTGCTGAAAAACTGCAAAGGCTTCAAAACCGCGCAGCTCGTACCCTAATGTCTGCGAGCTATGATAGTAATTTAGATGATTTGTTCCGGACACTGGGGTGGCGAAGACTCTATTATCAAAGATTGGAACAGAAGTCTATCCTAATGTATAAAACATTACATGGTATGACTCCTGATTATCTGAGATCAAGATTCGTATATCGTGACGATGTTAGTGCTTATCGTTTAAGGAATACCGAAAACAAATTAGTTCTTCCACAACCTCGAACTGATTATCTCAAAAAAAGTTTTTGGTACAGCGGAGCTCAGTTGTGGAACGACTTACCTGTAGACCTAAGACAAGCATCTTCACTGGCCGATTTCAAATCTAAATTAAGTCGGCACAGTTTAAAGTAATATCTAAATCTTACATGTAAGTGAATTTTAGACACGGCCTCCATGAAAAGCAGACTTTTCTTTTGTTATTTTGAATTTGTTGTTATTAAATTTTTGTAGTTAGTTAGATAGGTAGATAGTCCAGTAATTTAATTGACTGATGGAAAAACCGTGTATAAATAAAGTTATCTTATCTTATCTTATCTTATCTTATCTTATCTTATAATCTATAGATACGTAAACAGGCTCCCCATTGCCAAGGGGGGGGGGGGGGGGGGGGCGGAAGACCTGGAGTCCCAAAATGCTGGCCACGAAGCTTGGAGCCTGAAACCTTCTCCTCTTAGAACCCAACCAAAACGGCGACACGGAGCCATGGAGCCCTAGTGCCACAATTCGTCCGTCTTGGTGCCCTGGAGTACTGCATTTTTTGGCCCAGAGTCCTAGAGTCCTAAACTTCGTTGAGACCCTGTGTGACGTACCTGATCTCCTGGTATTCATGGGAGCCAAGCCAGTCCACTGACCAGTCCTCGGATCATATCTTTCTATGCTGTTTAAAATGTGGTTTCCATCATAACCACCCACACAGTACAGTATACCATCAAGATTAGTAAGGCCAGCACCTTCTCTTGGTGATTGCATCTCACCGACAAGCGTCCATCTGTCAATTGTTGGGTCATAGCACTCAACGCTGGTGTGCCTTGTTGTGCCATCAAATCCACCAGCCACGTAAATTTTACCTGTATTCAAACAAAGCAGTAGGTTGAGAGTCAAATGTAATTTAAGTTTGTGTCACGGAACATAGTAAAGCAAAATCAAGCAAACATGTATTATTTTCAACACTCAGTTGAAAACTGCTCTGTTGTTATAATTGCAAATTGTGTAAGTGGCCAGGCTCGAACTGTGCCAGGAGTTTTCGTTTTCTTTACACCAGAAAGTTGTCGTTGTATGCACACCACAACCCAAGGAAAATGACCCAGGCTTTGCCACGTTAAATGGATTTATTTCCTTGATAAATGCGATCAGGTGGACTGAAATTACAATTACATAAATCTACATTACTAACATGTACGAGAGCAGTAACAACACGCGAGCACAAAGTGAACTCCGAGAATCGCACATTAGCGATCTGGCCTATGAAAAATGGATTGTTTATAGAAAGCTAAATAACTAAGAAAAGCAGAGACTAATTTACCAACATGACAGGATTAATGTCCTTAAGGAATCTTTGAAATCTTTCTTTTATAGCGATAACCGTTCTGAGGTCTTCACTCTTTGTGCACGTTATTAAACTAAAATTGTGTGAATCAAACTAATTGTTTTTGACACGAATTACTTGCCACGTGTAACAAAAAGTCACGAAATGTAACCTAACACAATCACATACTTAGCTGCGCCTACACTGCAGCGGTAACAAATTGCACCTGCTAATGTAGTTGCTCCAGCCAAGCCACGCCTTTGCAGCATAGGAGTCATGACGGTCCATTGGGATGTTGATGGATCAAAACACTCCACAGTATTAACGCGACTGGAAGCATCGTAGCCACCAATAGCATACAGTCTGTTGTTAAGGGCCACTGCACTAAGGTATCGCCGCTTTCTCCTCATTGGCTACAAAGCAGATTATATTGAACCTTTTTTGAGACGCATACTTCATTAAGGGGCTAACTTCCTCCGAAGGTCACTCTGACTAAAAGAATAGGACTAATGGAGAGTACCAACGAATGGGAGAGGGCCGAGGAAAAAATGAGCAGGAAAAAGAGACCAGGGAAAAAGAGACTGAAATGCCCACCCAATCTTTCAGAATTTTCTGGAAACCTCATTCTCTCTTAGTCTCCTTTTAGGAGTTCCTTTTGAGTTACTTGCAGAGAAACCTAAATAGCAACAACAATCCCTATTTGTTACTGTTCCATCCAGAAAGCTCACCCAAAGATGTGAAGTGCATTACTTTTTAACACTGAATCCTTGCTTTGCAAAAATGTGTTACAGGTCCACTCTCTACTGCTGCTGGTCCATGTGGTGGGATTTATGGCAAATGAATTAAAAAAGTTTTAACCATGGCAGCAATATAGATCAACCAATTATTACAAGCAGTGCCTACAGCTGCATAATAGATGTGTAAATTTGCTCTTTGAGAGACATCTCAGGGGCGGATTCAGTGGGGTGGATTGGGTGGCTAGCCACCCCCCTCTTTGGGGTCGTTTAAGCAATGAAATCAAGAAAGGGAACATTAAACCATCACTGAGGCGATTTTGTCTCTGATGGTTCTGATATTATTGTCAGTTCAGCCACCCCCTTTCAAAAACCCTGGATCTGCCACTGCATCTAACCATGCATATCCCCTGGTAGTTGTGCTACTCACCTGTACAGTGCACCACTGATCAGCTGCTGGGTCATACTTCTCAACAACATCGACTGGAGACTGCAAATTTCCAAACCCTCCCAGTACATACATTACTTCTGATAGGCCAATACGTGCCTTGGTTCTACTATTCTGCATTAAGCTACGACATTCAGGCCTCAAATGGTACTTTTTTGCCTCATCTACAAGGTCTCTGCAATCAAGGCTTTGTCTGATTAACTTCTGCATAAAAAGAATCAAAATGCTGGATGTCAGAAATGTGCAACCTTCAATGAAAAACACAATATTATGACACAGCTAGCAGTTTGTAGAAAAACCTTGAAGTTCTGGGCCCAGCTTCATCAAACATCTGTAACTTAATGAGCTTTGCGCATATGGACCACAGTTTCTCAGCCACAATTTCATGGAGCACTTGGCCAAGAGCTGAATGACATGCATAAGACACACAAAGAGAGTGATGGACAGATTCATAGAAGTTGGGTGATTATTGTTACCATCAGGCCCTATGCATACTATAGGTACCTTTAGGGTCTTACTTCAGGTAGAAGACACAGAATTTGCAAAACAACTAGTGTATTGTATTCTTTATTGTACGGTAGGGCATTGTCTTTCCTTGTTCCTTGTTTTGAGTTTTTGTGTTTATTGTTTTGCAAATTCTGTGTCTTCTACACAAAGTAAAAGCCTACCTTTACATAACATCCTAGTCCTTTCAAAGAAAAACTTGCTCATTAAGGGCAATGCAAAAGTCATTAATTTTATGTTTGTTTGGGTTAAAAAGAAGTGGAGTCATACATGTGCCTCATAACAGTGGAAAATATAAGGGGCCCAGGGGGGTACTCTGGATTTCAAGTGATGGGGATGATTGAAGTTGGTTGATTGAATTTGGGTTTGAAATTTTTTGTTCCAGGATTTTTTTGGGTAGGAAAATTGAGCAAGTATTTTTTGGGTGGCTTGATTTAAGTAGGGATTTTTTTGGGTATTCAAAACAATCTGAAGATTCGTGGTACTGCCCACGTATCCCGGCCACGTAGTTCTGTGAATAAAGTACAACCAAACTTGTTCTTGCCCGGGTGGTCTTGTTTAGAGTTGTCATTCATAATGTTATTGCTGAAACAGATGTTCTTGGGTGGGGCCTAGTGTTGTTAGAATGCCTACAGATGAAGAAAAGATAAAATCAACTGGTATGATGAATATAAACAAACACAAACATTCAATTTCTAGTGTTTTTTTTTCGAGTTATATCATTTAATCCTGTTTGGAAATTTTTGGAAATTTGGCATGAGAATTTTTGGGGGTTAATTTTTGGCCCAGGGATTTTTTGGGGTTTTGTTGGAAGCCCTGGGGATTTTTTTGGGTTTTGATTTTTGCCTCCATTCGATCATCCCCATCACTCAAAACTTGGAGTATCCCCCCATGGATAAGGGGTTACTTTCCAGTAAGATTTTTTTTAACATAAGCATCCATCATATCCCTGTAGGACACCCTTTGCCATTTTTAAGTAACCTTCACTTACTCCATGTTGCCCAGTAAAAGTTGATTGAAAAACAGGATTAGCCATCTGCAGACACACTTACTTCCAGAAACAACTTACCATATGTGTGATTACTAGTACTACTAAGCCTTGTTTGATGAAGTGTTTCATTTTGCTTAATGTCCATAAATATATATATTTTTTCATTTTCTGGACCACTGATTATTGATAGATATCATTTTCACAGAATGTGGATAATTGGGATTCAACTGTATAATATTACTTCATAATAGCCTACATTTGTATAATTTTTACAGTTGTACACTCAGTGCCATGGTTTTTGAGTGGAAGTGAGCTGAGAGTTGACTTCATTTTGTTACAAACCTTCCTGCTTTCCATATGTACCATGATGATGATTAGAAACTCGTTAGCATAATAACAACATGGTTTGCATACAAAAGCCAGAAGATTTGTATCAAAACAAAATCATCTTGAGTCTCACTTCCACTCAAAGGCCAGGTCTCTCAGTACACAGCTGTCCAATGGGCTATACACTGTATACAGGTTATCAACTTATTGATCTATCATGATCACTGGTATCTGTTCCTTGGGTAAAGAAACAGTTCATCAAAACTAAGGCAAATCTGTGTCCAACCTCATTATCAACTGTGTCTGTCAAATATCGTGGAGTGAGAAGTGGTAGACGAACATATTCAAGCATGTTAGGCAGGGAATCTTTTCTGTTATTTTCATCTTGCTTTATCCAAGAAATAACAGCCTCAAAAACTGCTTCCTCAGATGGCACCTGTTGGTCAGTAACAACCCAAAGCAAATAAATCATTACAGATGACCTGCGGATAAAATACAACCTTGCTGTACAACATTTGTTACATAACACTGTTGTACCTTACAGCTAAACATCATTTAACATCACTCCAACATTTTGTCCAACCAAAAATGTTCATCAAACGTCATCTATCATGGGATGCTAAATGCTTTAACATTGTTGAACCATCAAATTTTGTACAACAATGTTGGAACATTTCACCGCCTGAGCCACAGCCTTAGTGATAGGGCAGCCATACCCAACACCAGTCTACCAGGAGGATCAGAGGCCACCCTTTATAGGCATAGTGTATTTTCTCTCTTGACCAATCTGGCAAGGTACATGTAGACCTACTAGGGGCCACACTAGGAGGGGGTGGGAAGCAACTCCCTTATATAAGCAATATAGGTATGTACCATCCCAAGGAGTGTGGTTTTTGAGCTGTTCGGTCTGAAAATGGGTAAGGATTTTAGAGGCAAGGTCTGAAAACACATAATTGAAAATTACATGAAATTGGGTCAGGGTTTGGAGAACCAGGGGCGGAACAACCCCACTTAGAATAATATAAGGAGTACCTCCCCTACCAAGGGAACACAATCCCAGCTGGCACAGCTTTTGGTGTCATCAATTATTTTAGCCACCAAAGCCTCAAAGAACATTACAGAAACCTGAAATTCTCAACTCAAAAGCAGTAAGAATCCATGGAAATCAGATAATTTTTGACCTACCGTGTGGCACTAAATTTTTGCTATTTTTGTGGGTTTTTTCCACAATCCACAAAAAAAGTTCCCACAAAATAAAATTACCCCAATTTTTTTCCACAAAAATTTACTCCACTGTAGAAATTACATACAAAAATACTGGTTTGAAGGAGAAAATGCTATAGATAACTCAGTGGATAATACATCAAGTGGCACATTAGTTATTGTTGATCCACTGTAAGAGAGTGACATTGATTAATCTGTTTTACATTTGCATGTTGTTTTATCCGTCTTTCTCTTGCATGTGCTCAAATAACACGAAAATGTTATCATTTCTATTTGAACACAACTTCCAGAAAATCACAGAAATTAATTCCCAGCAAGAAAAGTTGTTGCTGTAAGTGTAATGAAGTTTGTCTTTTGTTGCAATTATTTCATTTCAAGTGCTGTCACTTGCCAGAATTTACCATGGCAGGACCTCTAGTGTTATTTACATGAATATATAAGAAAATGAGATGAACAGTCATTATTATTAAGTGTGATCCTACTTACAGTTAAGTTATCACACTTTATCAGAGTCTCAACATCCTCACTACTTAATTGCAGGAATTCTTCACTATCCACTAGATCAACAAAGTGCTTTAGGATGTATTTTTCAGCAGCTTTTCTCAGTTCCTCACATCCATGAGCCTCGGCAAATGATCTGATACCTAAACAGTTTGATGGATCTAACTGCTGTTCCAAAAACTCACAACATGCATTTTGCACACCTGAAAAAGAAAATATTAGTTTCAGTTATTTCAGTTTTCACATGTTTCTTCTCATTAAGATGCACAGAAAACTTTTAAGTTTCATTAGCTGGTATTCAGTAAACAAGGGGCATGCATACCTACTAACTGTAGCAAACAGGCAGCAGGAAGCAGAGCTTGTACATTTTCCACGCTAACTTGAATAGCCTCAGTATAAACAAAGTCCAGAAGATATTCCATTGTATCAGAATCTAAACCTTGAAGTTCAACCACAGACTGATGACTCTCCTCCAGATCCCCAGTAAACATAGCACAAAAATAATCACTACAGGCAGACAGTACCACACGATGTGCACAAAATTCCTTCTCTCCTACTTTTAGAGTAACATCACAGAGCTTTTTTTCCTTTCTTAGCTTGTTTATAGATTTGAGGATTTGATCTGAATGTCCACAGGTTAAGAATGTTTGCTTTTCAGAAGCCATTATCAAACTACCTATCAAATTACAAGAAAAACATAATTAAGCATTGTATAAACAGGAGTAATAGATGTATCTAACAGACTATAAGAGTGCTATAAGGGAGAGAGACTTCACGTCATGTGTCATATAAGCTAAGGCCAATAAGCTCCATACATTAATTTATTGTACATGACTCTCTGAATCAACCTCTATTCACAATAGCTGTTTGCTATTGAGAAAGTATGAAGTAGTTTAATACAAAACTAATGAATGAGGCTGTGTGGATATTAAGGACAGTGCCTCCATTCTCATCCCCAGAGCTGCGATCCTTTTGGCCAGCGCCACACAGATCAAGAGCTCTGGCAGGGTCCGAAAACAGGAAGTCCGCGAATCACGGACTTCCGGCTTTCTACGCAGCTTCAGAAATTTGAAACAATAATGGTTACCCTTGGTTACAAAAAACGGGCAGTTATTGCGCTTGCGCATTATCCTGGCCCCCGCCAGAGCTCTCGATCCGTGGCACTGGCCAAAAGGATCACAGCTCTGGGGACGAGAATGCAGTGCCTCCTAATACAGAGGTACCTTTGTTAAGGCTATGACTATGGGGAAAAAGCAGATCTTAGGAAGGGTTATTGGAATCCAAAAAGAGATAATTAAGCAACCATAATTCTAAAAAGGCTTCAAAATACAAAGAAGGTATCATGGCAATTTCTTTCCAAATTTAAGCTCAATTATCTCTGAAAAATGCATGGTTACCCTTGCTAAGATCTGTTTTTTCCAGATAGCAATAAACCGTGCAAAAATACCTTTGTATCAGTACCCAAATTTCTTAAGAAACTTGAACATCTCGTACCAGACCAGAGATGCGCAGAACGTATGCAAAGTAACAAAAGGAGGCGCCATCCTTAAATTAATAACCATTTTGGTTAATATATAAAACCTTCTCAACCTAAGCTTCTTGATCAACTACTCAAGAGCAGGGTTTTTTTCCTACCTTCCGATGGTACTCTGGTATAAAAGAGTGAATGTCTTATGTCAAGACAATGGCTATTGTGTAATTAAAGATTTTTGTTGTTTATTTTTTTAATTCTGGAGGTTATGCACGCCATGCGTGCCTGGCAGTGTTTACAAACGCCAAAGGAAGGATCGATGATGCAGAAGTTATCTGTTATGTCTATGACTGCACTTAGAGAGAATTGGATAATGAAATAAACAGCTAAAAATATCCAAGAAATTCATTTCGGGACAACAACTATATTCCCTGAATATCAAGTTCTCTCCAGGTTAATGACTATTTTCATGAAGTCTCTAAGCTACGCAATACACGTAGAGAAGATCTTGTGGGCTGGCTATCTTGAATTTTGTCGAATCTTAGGGAAATTTGCTCCTTTATGTACTAGTTTGCAATGCCATTAAGATAACAAGTACCTCATCAATTCATCACAAATGACCACAATCACAAGTCCAACCACAACAAATTTCCTCTCTGTTTCGCTCCTCTGTTTCAAATCAATATGGCGGTCTCGGTCTGGCGAACAAACTGTATTCATGGTCAGCGGTTTGTTGCTAGGGGACCACCGATGGAAACTTTGGTGAGGGAAGGGGCTGGTGGTGAGTGGTGGGGGAGGGGTGGGGCGATGACGTACTCTTCTTGGAAGCCAATTTTGTGAAAGCCCAGAACACAAACAAGCCCTTGGAGACCTTGCGAAAGTCCAACTCAACTAAAATTTTCGTCCAAAGCAAAACAATTTGCCTGTTTTAGTCACACAGTATAAAAGAAATTCTCAGCATGGCCTTGGCGCGTGTTTTTTGCCCCCTGAGGCATGGGGTACTGACGTTTCGTGCAGGCTTACACAAGGTTGGAGCTTGAACTGTGCGAACTGTCGCGAACTGTACAAAATTTGATAAATTATCCAACATGGCGGCTATAAAGGCACTCAATCCGAAGGCAGAAGTGGCGAGATCGGCAGCTGCTTTGCACCTAAACATAACAGCAGCAAGAGGACTTCAAGATGTTCTTAAAACAAATTTGGGTCCCAAAGGCACGATGAAAATGTGAGTGAAAAGTTCGCTTGCTTTCCAGAAGTCGGTGTTAAACACGTGTTTGTCAATTCCAGCACAGGCCGTTGCGGTACCTCAAATTGTAAAGAGTTTGAATTGTTTGAAAACTATCGCTTCTGAGGAAACTAGTTTTTGTATCTTTATTCACCTATTTACACTGATTATTGTATTCTTTCCCAGGTATAGTTATTTGCCTAGCTCTGTGAGCAGAACTGAAAAGCACAAATGGAGTCGATCAAGCGTTTAAACTAAGACCATAATCTGTTATGTGTTCAGTATGTGGGTGTAATGAACCTTCTCAGATGCATTGTTACTAACCCTTGAACATCTCGAGAAAAACCTAAACATTTCAAAGTTGTGGGCTTTTTCAAAGAACAGCTCATCTAGCTGTAGGGAGAGTTGTCAGATTTTTAGGTGTGTCTGGTTTTCGTTGATTTCTTTGATGTCATGTAGTAGTCAGCTTCAGCAGTGCCCATCGCCGTGGAAATTAGTGGAGAATTTGTTCACATTGTCAGTTCTGGGCATTTGGCATAACCAGTACTGTATTTTAATACTCAAAAGAAGTGCCAGGGTGCGTATTAAATTTGTCCCTCGACTCTTTGATACAGCACTTGTTCCAGGGCAGCATTTTTTGCTGGGGAGGTGACCATTAAAACTTATTATCAACAGCACTTTTTTTAATAAAATGTAACTACTAAAGGCAATGCAAGCAACACAATTGGAATCTATAGGTTTTTAATCAACTACATCTGTTTACATTTTTAATTTGACACTTTTTGAGTAAATGCCACTCTGCCGCTCAAATGCTGCAATGAGTGCCAGTTTGTTGTTGAGGGGTGTGGCACTTATTCAAGGGCAACACTTTTTAATATTTTTATTCTTATGTGCAGCGCTTATTTGAGGGCGGAGCTTGATCAACGGAGGCACCTTGTCTACTAATTGTTGTCAAGTGTTTCTTGTAGTTTTGGTTGAGCTTTAGAAAAAAATTCAAGCTTCTTTAATCTGTCAATTTTCTCACTTTTTAAGTAAAAACAGAGCTTTAGTTAGTTGGGGGTAAGATAATTGACAAACTTTGGTATGTTTCTTATTGCTATAGGTTAGTGTCAGGGGCAGGAGATATAAAATTAACCAAAGATGGAAATGTACTACTCCATGAAATGGTGAGTAAATTCCTGCCTCAAGTAATGTTGGAATATTGTATTACCCTCGACATCAAGCCTACAAATGTAAAGTCTGGCAGATAAGTCATAAACACAGATTAGCCACACCCCAAGTTTAGAAGTTCAAATACTGGAAAAACTATGTTTATAAAAAAGGTGTCACAATCAAGCCATAAAAAAGCTTTGCTTTCTTCAGTAACTGTAAGCAAAACATCATTTATACTGATTGTTCAAACCGCGTGTCTGCAAAAATTTTTGCTGCAACTTTAGTTCTTGAAACTTGTCCACGTGTACAAACAAAAGCATGCTTGCATTTCACTTTTTTCAAGTCAAGTGTTTTAACTTTGAAACCTAACCTCTGCCTGGTTTGTCAGTAAGTGGCTGGCTAAGGCAGAAAAGTACACATTGTACCTTCCTACCTTGCAGCAGGGCTTCTGATAGGGTGCAAAACAATTTGAGAAATTATGCGGTAATTCAGGGTGAATTGTGCGGCAAAAAAAAGTCAATTGTGTGACAGATTATGTGATTTTTAACCGGCCGTCGCCATGATGGCGACCGCCGGTTTATAAAATGGACACGGTTTTTGGTGAAAGCAAGTTGGCTTAACATACGAAGAAAGTGCTGTAAAGCTTGTGGTACGGGTACTCAAGAGCGGTACTGTCTTATACAAGACGCATGCGCATGTTAGTCTTCTGAATGTTACCTTCCTATGTTTTTGTCTTTTAATTTACAGTATTTAAGATATGAACGGCGAAGGGTTGTTTAAGTTTGGGGTTTTTTGTACAGTACAGCCCAAAAATAATGCACGCGCAAGAACTTCTTTTTGCGTCCGCAAGCCGAGAACTTCTTGCGGCTACTTGCAGGATGCCTGCACTTGAATACTGCAAGCCGCAAGAACGTCTTTGCGTTTAGAAGTTAAAACCGCAAGAACTTCTTTGTGGTAAGATATCTGGACCGCAAGTAAGCGCAAGAACGTCTTTGCCCTAACATCTTAAAAACCCAGAACCCGGAGAAGGTAAAAAAGAGACCACTTTATAGCGCAAGGCACGTTCGAAATTGGCTGCCTTTGTAACTTGCAATCAGTTGTTTATTTGGTCCCTTGTAAGTTTTTTTCTTCGGTTTTGAATTTTTTATCCGATAAAGAGTTCACTAGGTTCTGAATTTGACACTGGTCGCCTTCTATGTTATTTTTTAACGGCTAGGGAGAAACGAGACTCAAACGAAGCACGCGTGTTATTGTTTATGTGTCCCGGAGTCCCAGACATGCGGTACGCTTAGCGGCGCGAAAGGTTTCGCTCGATTTATTTCACTTAAATGAGGAACAATGGCAAAGCACAGTCCATCAGTCACATTATTAAAGAACCGACATTCACCTGTTCAGTGTTGCTGTACTTCCACCAACATATTAAACTCGGACAAATACTTTTAATTAGTTGCACTCACACGTGTGAGAAATGAACATGGTCACTCAGATGAGAAGAAATAATACCCGAAGTCTTAATTGGAAAAACACATTATGTTTGCAAAAATATTTTACATTTTAAAACAATTCATTACATTTTGTAACGCAATGCATGAGCAGTTCTCTAAGTCGTCAAGACAGCAAGCCCCGGGCAGCAAGCTGTGTCGAAAGGCGAATGTGTAGTTGAAATCATATGTCTATGCTATTTCTTCGAGTATCCCTTTTTTGCTGGGAAATTAAACTGGTAAAGATGCAGGGATTCTTGATGACTTCACCCACGCGATGGCATGACCTCCTGCATGTGTAAGTCTGGTCTTGTCTTGCCTGTCAAAGAAGAGTTCGCGCAGTTTGCCGCAATTATAGCTTTTGAACCTTTTTGTTTCTATTTCTTGGATGGAATGAAAAACTGAATTGAGTCAGTTCTGAGTTGAACCCGTATCACTGTATCTGAGACACGCTTAAAAAAATTGTTCATGTTTTGTCATGTGCCGGAGATCATGTTTACCGGGTGTTTATCTTGCAGTCGGAAAGCTGGCGGATATTCCATTTCGTGATGTGAATTTTCTTCGATACTTCGGTTGTTCGAACATTTGCTTCCTTGATTTTTTGATTAGCCTTGTGAACTTTCGCTTGACTTGGCGAATTGTCGCGCCAACACGCCAACACGACGAAAAATCGCTCGAAAGCTCGGTGATATTTCAAAGAGAATAGAGCGCGAGATTCGCTCTCATTACTTTTGCAATACCTCACACTAACACGAGCACTACAAGTTTCTTCGGCTGGACCCTCACTACTTCTTGCGCCTTCTTGCGGCTTGCGGTAACATTAGTAACTTCTTGCGGCTAGATTTTCAACTTCTTGCGTTTCGAATGTTCTTGCGGGTAAACTGCAAAAACCTAGCACTTTCACTTCTTGCGCGGGCTTGCGTGTTCTTGCGGCGCAAGAACTTCTTGCGCCACTTCTTGTGCGTGCATTATTTTTGATAGGATTGAATGCGAAAATAGGATTGAATGCGAAATTGACTGTGTTGTCTGATCTAGTTAGTGGCTATGGTGAAATTTTTTTTAGCGCAGGAGTTTTTTTTATTGGGATTGACATTTTGAGGGGTGTAAAAATGTGGGAGTCAGAAGGATTTGTGAATGTCAGGACCATATCACGCTTCTGTGAATGTGATTTGCTTTGAAAGTTGCATTTTGCGTGAGAGGCAGTTTCCCTTGGCGTTTTATGGGGGGGGGGGGGTGGTTTGCGAAGTGGATTGTAAGGTTTCTGATTGGCTAACTTGTATTTCGCAGCGGACAAAAAGGACAGTTGCGTTTTGCCGGCGTGGGCTAGGAAGAGAAGGAATTGGTACTAGTATGATGATGCAATATTGGTTGATTGCACATCAGTACATGATAGTTCTTGTGAACGGAGAGAAATGAGTGTTTATTTGAGGCGAGAAGTTGATACGAAGGAATCGTCATTAATAAGGAGTTTTTTTATTAATAAGGCAGGTGTTACGAGTCTTTTTGCATTGAAAGAACGAAAATATCTGAATATTATCGACGGATTTGTGTGGTTTGCGTGTGGTGTTCGCTAAAGGCTACGAGCAGTCTCACTTTCCGTTCAGAGGTAGATAGTGAAGGAAAAGAAAAACAGGCGAGTGAGCGCGAAATCGATTGCGGCTCGACAGGCGCGTTAGCTTTCAAGGACGTGGGCGACTTTCGTCCCCGCTCGCTTGTTTACCTGGTTAGCGGGTTAGCAAACTGGATTTAAACATCACGTCATGAGATATCTTGACGTGCCCCATACTCTGACGATCTGCTCGAGCTCGTGTTTTTTGATTCTACTGCTATGTTCACTGTTTGTATTTAAGGTCTAGGCACAACAGTAAATACTTCGTCGTCCCTTTGTGAGCATTCTCAGTTGTGGACGAATTCATATCGACATTCAACGTTTGAGTGATTTTGCGTTTTTCAGCACAAATAAAGCGATAAGAAAGATAAGCTGAGTCATCAGAGTTTAAACATTACGTCATCCAGTACCACTATAGTCAAAATATTGTGTCACACAATCACACTTTTCCTCACGCCGGTTCGTAAAAAACGAGGATCGCGCTAACATTTGTGAAACCTAGGGGTGGGGAGGGTCAGAATGGCCGGTTAAAATGCCCAATGGGCTTTCTTGTTCTCAATTAATTTGAACCGCGTTTTTCTACTTGGAGGTATCAGAAGAAGAAAAAACATATGTTTTCTGACTTCAACAGACATTTACAACATGAAAAATGGTTTTCATTAACAAAAAAAGCGCACATTACATTTACATCTGGAAATGGTTCCTTCTCACGATGAAAGAAGTCAAAACATGTCACTTGTATCCTTGTAAAATTCTCTGAAAAACGGACTTACTGACAAAATGCAAATTAAAAAAGTACCATAGAATGATCAATCATACGCTCAAATAGGTAGACGTGACATACATACCATCTGAGAGGTAAAATTGCACGTTAGACTTCAATGCTTTCTGCGGTTTTTGAGTGACCGATGATCTGGATACGATTTGAGTTTACTTGTGGGGACACCAAAATGTATTAAACCAATCTTTCTCTATACTCCAGATGTGATTTTTAAAACTTTTTATCTTATTTTTACCTAATAAAAGATTTTTATTGCATAATTTTTCAACAATATTTATGCGATTTTTCAAAAATTGTGAAGATATCACTAAACTGTGTGATCGGGTGCGATTTTTGGTCAATTGTGCGAAATCGCACCCTCGCATAATATCAGAAGCCCTGCTTGCAGTTATGTCAGTTTGTTTGATTGACTTGATTGACATTTCTTATCAACAGCAAATTCAGCATCCAACAGCCTCCTTAATTGCAAGAGTGGCTACAGCACAGGTTAGAAATCACAGTGTGATACAACTTGCTCTAAATGATTGCATAATTATGCATTGAGATATGCCTATTATAATCTATACATCGCAGTCAGTATAAACCTGCAGTCAACTGCTTATCAGTCTCGCAGTTTGATTAGGCAAACAGTGGCTTTCCAATTTAATGTGTGCCTTGGGAACACATGTGTATGGGAAATTACATTTTTCAGTGGGTTGTGCACAAAACTTATTATAAGACTGCTTGC
Organism: Siderastrea siderea; assembly: GCA_964030785.1. NCBI lineage: Eukaryota > Metazoa > Cnidaria > Anthozoa > Scleractinia > Rhizangiidae > Siderastrea > Siderastrea siderea. Next base: position 22,066,247 of record OZ034978.1, read on the forward strand.
TCTTGGTTTCTGTTGGCTATGATAATCGGTTTAGGGCTTTGGTCCTCACAAAGAATGTTGACATCCTGGGCATTCAAGTCAGGAACCAGAGGTGCCTTGCTCTCTTTATCACCTACAAATTTACTCCTCATCAAAGATAGGAAGAAAATTATTTTGTTTTGACATTCATGGCCTGGCTTGATGGTATACAAGTGTGCATCAACAAAAAAATTTAGGACTTTCAGTAGCCAGCTATGATGTCCAGGATGTTAACATTCTTGTTATGTGAGGTGCACGTAGCTATTGTTCAAAACCTTCAGCTGCAACGAGATTTTCAACTAATGGAGAGATTTGTCATTTGTAGGGGTGACGATTGACGTCATTTTGCCTATTGCGATAGTATTGCGATGGTCGAATTACTATTGCAATACTATTATTATGCAATACTAATAGTAGTGATACTATTGTGATACTTTTGCAATTAATGACTTTATAGTGTTGTAATTATTTCTTTGATATAAGTAGATATGGTCATACATTTGCCCCCCTCCCAGCCATTTTGAATGCAGATAAGACCCTGGACATGAATGAAGTTTGTTTTTATGACTCATAATACAGTATTGTTCCTGTTCCTGGATTCTAAAACAATGAACAAAAGACAGCAGAGAACAAGAGAGGCACTTTTCAATCCAGGAAAAAGGACTACAGGACATCACTTGAAAACTATCGTAACTATCGATAATTAACAAAACTATCACGGTTGTTATCAATAGTTGAATATGCGATCGATGCATCATTATCGGAACATTCCCAATCACGATGCATCGATAGTTTGATGTATTGTTACACTCCTAGCCATTTGTTATTCACTTCTCGATGTTTAATTAGTTGGGAAGGAGGGGACAGTCAGGCAGTTGTGTTTATTTGATCTTTCTTTTTTCCAAGCTCTTGGACATTTGACTGTGCTTGGAACATTAAATGCTTGGAAGGAAAAAAACAAGAGATTTGACAGCTGATAATGATTTTCTTTTTGAGTAGGAAGTTAGAGCTTCGTTTAACTTTCGTGTATGTCATAGTTTTTTATTTTATTTTCAAGGATGATATTACTGGAGATGGAACAACTTCAAATGTGCTAATCATAGGAGAGTTATTAAAGCAGGTGAGTGAAGTGTACAAAAGCTCTGTTAAATTTGTTTGAGTGTTTAATCTGTATAAGGTAGACATTGATGTATTATAACTCACTTGTTTGTTTGATTCCTAGGCTGATCTTTACATATCAGAGGTAAGCATCATTTTGATTATACTTAATACAGATGAAAACCACACCTGTTGTGGATTATTATGTGATCCAAAGCACCTGTACCAGTGGTTGTTATCCAGAGTTTCGTTTAGTATCAAAACTCCTGCATATGATGAGTTTTTATTATTGACTTTTGAGTTCATGAATATTTGATACAGCATAAGTTTGGGAAAGATATATGCCAATTTTGGGAGTATTGCACTTAGCAAAACAATAAAAAGAAAACAAAAAAAGTTAACAAAACAAGTTAACAAAACAGGGAAAGAAAGAAGGAAGAAAAAGAAAAACTCTTGGTCACTTGGCAATGTGCAGCCCTGGCTGCAGGCATCTCCTTGCCACATTAAGTATTGATTGAAACACTGTTTTCTTCATTAATTGTCCAAAGTGTCTACAAACCTCAAAAACAAATACGTGGATGTACTTTTCAGCTTTCTAATCAGTTGCATCCTTGAGCAATCCCCAATGTTTCAGATACTGCTAGGACAAGAGATCAGTGCTATGTACAATGTATATTCAAACCAGCTCAATTATTATTTTCCTTTGTCTCAGATTCATTACCATAATCTAAGACAAAGGAAAATAAAAATTAAACTGGTTGGAAAATTTTCAAACCAAAGAAAAATTTGAATGTCAACATATGCATGGCTTGTGTCTCCTTTAATGCTTATGATTAATTTTCATTATTTTCATTGTAGACTAAATAATTTTATATATTTACCACTGCTGGGACTGTTCTTTGTAGGGATTGCATCCTCGTCTAATCACGGAAGGATTTGAATTAGCAAAGAAAAAAGCTTTAGAGGTATGATTGGTGGTGTTCTACTGTTGACAATAAATTATTATTGTTAATAAAATGATAATTTATGCATTATTTCAGTTAACGATGAGTGAATTTTTTTAGGTTAAAACAAAATTGTAAAAAATGTGAGTTGTATGTTAAATTATTTCTCCTTATTCTTGTTTTCCTGACTTTTGCTCTGCACAAAGCAGAGAGCTATTATTTCATGATTATACTGTCTGAAGAAGTTGGTGTTGTATTGATTGTTACGGTGGTTTGTTAACTTGTCTCCAGTCTACCAAAGGGCAATGCTCCATTGAGAGTTGAGCTAATTCTTGCATGTAAGTATTAAAATTAAGGCAATAAAAATTCAAAAATCAGTATCATTTGCAACCATACTTCTTGGGTGAAGTGACAGATAACTCATGCTGTACTTCAGTCTTGTAGGTTTGAAACTTATCACATCCTTGAGCAATATTTGACCTGAAAAGTTCACGTATGAAACACATTTTGCCATCTGTCGAAGTAAAAGTTGAGCAAGGAAGCATAGATGCCAAGTTTTTGTGTTTGTCTGGCGTGAGAGCTATGCATGTTATGCAAATAGGGGCTAATTTCAAGAGATCAAGTCAAGCACAGTGACTTTGAGGGATGACCAAATCAGTTGTTCTTACACGTCATGTTTGCCTATTTCTTGCAGGTTTTAGAGGAAGTAAAAATTACAAAGAAAATGGACAGAGATACCCTTATTAATGTAGCAAGAACATCACTTAGGACAAAATTACACCCTGAACTGGCAGACCTACTGACAGAGGTGATAATTTTTTTTCTGTAAACTTGTAGATTGAAGGGATTGATGTTGATGGGGTGTATATACCAATCAATCATAACAAAAACAAAACTCTTGAATCTGATTGGCTATCACCAGCCATGATTAGAGCATTAATTGCACAGTGTAATTGGACAGTGTGTGTCATGCCTAAGTAATCGGAAAGAACGCGTGATTACACGCACTGTAATGGGTCAGTTGCACTTGAATAAGTTCTTGTTTTACCACAATTATTGTAAAACTATTGTTGTTTCTCTCTTTAAGTTTTTCTCCTTTTTCTGTCTCAAATTTTGTTATAGATGTAGTTAATTAGTCACAGGACTTTGCGTCATCCAATTTACAATGGTAATAGGACTGAGTGGAGTCCTATTCGGTCTGTAATCATACGAGTGATTAACAAAATCTGCGGGAGTCCGATTTGTTTAATCATGAGTATGATTACAGACTGAATAGGACGACACGAAGTCCTGTTACCAATTAATCATATCTATAGCAAAATTCGAGAAAGGAAGAGGAGAAAGCGTACCAGAGAAGGAATAGACAACAGTTTTTAAGAACTTATTCAAGTGTAACTGATCCATTAGAGCACGCACTCTGACGTGTACTGTCCAATTACTTAGGCATGATGCGTCGATGTCCAATTACACTGTTTTATTAATGCTCAAATCATGGCTGGTGATAGCCAATCAGATTCGAGAATTTTGTTGTAGTAATGATTATGTCTGTAATCATACTTGTGACTAAACCAATCACAGTTGTCCAATTTTGTTTAATCATTGTATGATTACAGACCAAATTGAACTCCAGTCAGTCCTATTACCATTATTAATCATTATAATAAATTACTTTTTGGTAAAAAAAAAAAAATTCAACAAATGCTCCTAACTCACCCAGTTTCAGCATACACAATGAGTTTTGAATGCAATGCAAAAACTACCAAATTGTGGACAACCCTGCTGTAGAAATGGCCATTGTTTTTGTTTTGCCACTTGCCTTAAGGTAAAATAGTAAATGTGCTATCTGCAGTGAAACAGTGGGCAAGTATGTAGTGTTTCGTTTTTTGCCCAGAATCACCATGTATGCCCTTTCTTATTAAATCCATCAATGATAATATTACAGTGAAACCTACATTAAATGGACATGAGCATCAGTGAGCTCCAAACGTTCCTTCCCATATTTTCTGCAAAACAAACCTGTATTTAGCGGACACCTCTATTAAGCAGACACTAGCGAGAGTTTGGTGGGTGTCTGCTGAATACAGGCTTCACTGTATTGTTATCAACTTTTAGACTTTGATCTTACACACATTTTAATATTATACATAGTAAACAGTCTTTTGTAATTTGGGCTGAATTTTACTATTTGCTTTTATGTGTCATGATTATTAGCTTTAATCCTTTGTTATAGGTTACACAAGTATCATTTTTCTTCCATTTTCGTGCTGCAAGATAATTTTTTATCAGGCTAATGAATAATAATTTGTTTTGTTTAAAGGTTGTTGTTGATGCTGTTTTAGGCATTCAATCTCCAGACAAGCCAATTGATCTCCATATGGTGGAAATAATGCAAATGATGCACAAGTCTGGAACAGATACATCGTAAGGAAGCATCTTGATGTGAAACTTTGTCAGGTTCTATGTGGAATACCGTAAAATTTACTACCATTTTCGTTCAACCCTGAAGCGTGACGATTTTTTCGCATATGTTTACGTTTTAAACGTAACGGTTTTGTCTGGTTACGTGTCACTTTAGGCAATGAAACCTTGTCGGTTATGTCGCGAAACTGACAAGGTTCTTGGCGCCATTCGAACATGTTTTGTTCACGTGCTCTGAGAGTTTTCAGGTTTTGCCGCATGAAAGTCTTTAATTTTTTGCAGTGAAGGAGATGAGAAAAGTTAACAAGTTTGGAAGGAGTTACCGTCCAGAAGTCACTTTAGATCAAGATTTAAAATGCTCCATCATTGACACAATGTTTTTTTAATATCAGTGAGGGACTGAGTGAAGGGGGTGAACAAGTTACGGGTAAAATTCCGCGGAGTTTTAGACAATTTGCGAACGAGTTGCATGACCGTAAACACTGCAAAATCTGTATGGCACAGATATTGCGAGGAAATGCAAAAATTAGCAAAGCCTAAAGAGGCCTGACATCTGAAAAATTACGGGAAGATGACCTTGAACTCATCGAAGTATTGAAAGTCCACTACTGATCTATCTCCCTTTCCCAAATCACCGAGGAGTTAGTGCAGTTTGGAGCACAACAAATTTCAATGTTGGCCGTTTCGCGGACCATAAAGTTTCAAAGCACGCGAACAAAACATGCTCAAGTGCACGGAAAACCTGAAAAGTTTCACAGCACGTGAACAAAACATGTTCGAATGGCGCCAAGAACCTTGTCAGTTTCGAGACATAACCGGCAAGGTTTCATTGCCTAAAGTGACACGTAACCAGACAAAACCGTTACGTTTAAAACGTAAACATACGCGAAAAATCGTCACGCTTCAGGGTTGAACGAAAATGGTAGTACATATAAGTTGTACCTTTTTGGCTTATTCTAGGTTCAAAACAGGGACTGTGGGTTATCCACAAAAACACTAGGCAAAAAATAGCTTGTCAAACAAGGTCATTTTCAGATTTGAGCTCAAAATAAGCTTAAATTGGCATCTAAGCTTTAATTTCTTTTTTTTTTTTCCGGTAGTTTATAAGGTTATGATCTGTTTCTTTTTGAAAATTGTGGCCAAGGTACTGTTAGAGCACATCATGGTAATTTGTGAAAGGACACAATCGCTTTATTACAATCATTACTAATGAAAGGTTGCCAGACCTGGGTTGTGTAAATTTCTCTGAAAATCAGGCATGTGCTGTTAAAGTAGATAACAGGGTTTTGTAGACTAAAAAGAAAAGAGAGATCACAGTCAGTTGTTTTGAACGTATGCATCTTTGTTTAACAGCCTGGTCAAAGGGCTTGTTATGGATCATGGAGCACGCCATCCAGATATGAGAAAGAAAGTTACAGATGCCTACATCCTCACCTGTAATGTGTCCATGGAATATGAAAAGAGGTCAGACACTTACAATAAAATAATTAAAACAGAATGTCATGTTTTATATTCTTCCTTCTTTAAATATCCTATTTCATAAGAGGTCTTTCCTGTTAGAATTTTATCTTAGAAACCTATATCTCAGTCTCTAAAACGGTGAATTCTCGGGGGGAAATTGGTTTGATATGTTCAATAACAATTTTACCTGGAAACTGAGCTAGATACTTTATTTTAATAGACTTTGTACTCCTATCACAAATCTATTATTTAGATTGTAATGATGCAAAAAGCAAGGTGAAATGTTTGATCATTGGTCACCTCTTTAAATAATGGGGTGCTTATAAGTTTCACTGCTTTGATGATGATTTTGCAGTGAAGTCAAAATATTAGCATTGAATTCATCTTCCTTTTTGCAGCATAATAATCTAAATTTTAGATTTAAGATGCATATTTCGGTTTAGTTTTTGTTGTATATTTTCTTACATTTTAAGCTGGTAAAGGTTTGTAAACTAATCATGTTGGACTAATTCATTCAGATGAAATGAAGGAGAAAGAACTGATTTAAGAAAGAGATCATCACTGTAATTCAGCAACTTAAGAAGCTAAGTTGCCCCCTCCCCCCCCCCCCCCCCCAAAAAAAAAAGAAAAGAAAAGAAATTGAACTTGACACTTAATGCCTTGTGGTTTATGAGTCTGGTTAATTACTTGTCGTGTTTTTCAGTGAGGTCAATTCTGGGTTCTTCTACAAAAGTGCCGAGGAAAGGGAAAAGCTTGTGGCTGCTGAGAGAAAGTTTACAGATGACAAAGTACAGAAAGTCATTGACCTAAAAAGGAAGGTGAGATGAATCTGCTGCTAGTTGGGTTTGAGTGGGGTATGGAGGGTTAAAATCAGTGATCACTGCAAACTATTCTTAACATTGTGTACTATCAAAATCACTAGAGTGGTAAAAACGCCGTTGGGAATTTGAACTGGCGGTGGCTAAATTCTTATCACGTGGTTAAAAAAGAATGTTTTGTGATCGTGAGAAGTACCACGAGCAGCAAAGCTCTGCACCATGTGCTTCCATCCCTTTCGGAGTTGCTTCCATCGTTTCTCACAAAAAACGACAAAACATGGATCCGAATTTCCAATTGAAAGTGCATTTTAATGCTGGTGGGGTTCAGAGGGTACAAAAATGTTTTCTTAACCAAAGTGTTCTTACAAAAGCATGGTTAATGACCACTTTGCGAAAGAGGATTCCGATCGGCGAGTCTCACAACAAGAATCACATGACAATTATTTTAGACCATGTGACCAATATTTTTTAAAGCCACGTGATAAGAATTGAACCACCGCCAATTCAAATTCCCAACGACCATTTTACCACTCTAGTGATTTTGATAGTATGATGTTTGTGCATCAGGTGAATGTGTTTTTCATTTACCAGTCACATGTGATGTCTTGTGGTTTCTGGTGTTCTCATCTCTTGGTTCCTAATTGTATTTGCATCAAAGAATAGTGAAATGTTACTCGCTGATCACACATTGCACTCATCAAGGTTATTAACGCTTGTCCACAATATGTCTCTCAATCTTGTGTTATTTTTCTTTAAGGTTTGTGAAGGAAATGACAAAGGATTTGTAGTGATCAACCAGAAGGTCAGTAATGTGTAAATTGCTTGTTTAAATTTGAGCATCTGTATTGCCTCGCGTTCATTATTGAAAGAACGTGCATGGGACTCTGTCCTCCGTGGGGGGACGTTAAGAAAACCATTGCTCCTCGTGCTCCCATTTTCTCTCTCCAGCGCTCACTCCCGTATTTTTCTTTCACTGGTGTTTACTAACAGGATATTCTTGAGGTAAATTAAAATTAGTGTCTCTGCGCTGGAAATAGAAAATGGGGGAAATCCTCAGACGTTTCAAGACTGCTGTCTCTTCTTCAGTGAGAAACAATGCCGTTAAGCACTAACGCGAGTCCAAAATGTATCTACGACACGCGCGCACGCTAAAAAGTAACAATCAGAGAAACGCAAAGTCAATGTTCATTCCATTTGGTGGTAAAGTCTTGTGACGGAAGATCAATCTTGCTTCCATGCTGCATCGCCACCATCGTTGTCCTGAACCCCGCACAGATTACGGACACTAGCATATCGCCCACACTGTGTCCTGGGGACGAGAAATGTTTCCCAACAGGGAGGTCAGTATTCATGCCAACTGATCGTATGTGCCCACGGAATCTGTCGCCGAGGCGTCTCCCAGTCTCCCCGATGTAGAGCTTGGAACATTTGCGGCACGAAAGGACGTAAATCAAATTACTGGTCGTGCAAGTGAACTTGTCCTCGAATCTGAGTTGACCGCCCGGGGTGCCGAGGGTCTGAGAAGGGTTGGTATGGGCGCAGATTCCGCAGCGGGGACGGCCACAAGGGAAAGTCCCTGATTCTCCATCGGTAGGTCCTGTTGTTTGAAGGCTGCTCTTTACCAAAATGTCACGTAAATTATTGTCACGGCGATACGCGCACAAGATACGGACGGGTTGAAAAATATCCTTGGTGTCAGGATTGGATTTGAGAAGAGCGAAGTTTCTGGTCATGATTTCCCTTACTTGCGTGTTTCGGGGATGGTAAGTCAGGACAAGAGGGACAGCTTGTTCCTTTGTGGAGGGTGCGGTGTTTGAGTTGATGGTTGATTCACGAGGTGTTGATTGAACGCGCTGGAGTGCCTGGTTTACCACAGCAGGTGGGTAGCCGCGACGTGTTAAAAATGAAGTCATTTCTTCACTTCTAGTTCTGAAGCCTTCTTCTTCACTGCAGATCCTTCTCAGGCGGAGAAATTGGCTATAAGGAATTGAGTTCTTGCAACGAACTGAGTGCGAGGATGAGTAATTGAGATAAGAGTGGGAGTCTGTTTCTTTATAGTGAATGGTAGTGATGAGGCGGTTAGAGGATGGAGTCAAATAGAGATCCAGGAAGGGAAGCTTGTTGTCTGAGATGGCCCAAGTGAATTTCAGGCTTGGATGAAAGTTATTTACGAAGGTGGCGAAATCTTCCAACTCCTCTTTGGTGCCCGACGCTGCACCCACTATATCGTCAATGTAGCGCTTGTAGAGGTCAGGTGTTTTTCCTCTGTACTGCTGGAAAATCTTCTCCTCAATGTGACCAACGAATAAACACGCATAGTTGGGACTGAAACGGCTTCCCATCACAACGCCTCCAGTTTGTTGATAATAGCCGCCATTGAAGGAGAAGGTATTAAGGTTAAGGACGAGCTCGGCGAGGCGCACGAGGGTATGGGTAGGTGGTTGCAGCTCAGTGCGTTACTGCTTAACGGCATTGTTTCTCACTGAAGAAGAGACAGCAGCCTCAAAACGTCTGAGGATTTCCCCCATTTTCTATTTCCAGCGCAGAGACACTAATTTTAATTTACCTCAAGAATATCTCGATTTACATGCGCTACACTGTCAGTTTTAATGCAATTTTACTAACAGGAGCCTCTGCAGAGGAGAGAGTACATGGGTCATTGTCACCATTGTTGTGATCTGGTCTGTTCGTGGGGGAGGGGGCATCAAAGAATCCCCTCACGAGGTAGTATCACATCTTAACTCTCCTCTAGCCCCCTCCCCTCTCACCCCTCCTATCAGCATAATGAAAGCATTAATGTTTATTGAAACAGTAACTAAAAGTTTGGAAGTTCAGTTTAGAATCAAATAGTTCACATGTTGTGATATTGTATAACCCTTTAAACACCATCACAGGGAATTGACCCCTTGTCGCTGGACATGTTGGCAAAGGAAGGAATAGTTGGACTTCGCCGTGCGAAGAGAAGGAACATGGAGCGGCTGACTCTTGCTTGTGGTGGCATTGCCATGAATTCCTTTGATGACTTAACACCTGAGTGTCTAGGACATGTAGGGCTTGTTTATGAACATGTTTTGGTGAGAACCTTCACTGTCTTGTTTCATTTTCCTCTGTCATTTTTGTCACAACTGGTCAAGTGAAAATTAATGTTACCTTGTGTGGTTTTTCACTGGCTGGGGAACGAGAAACATTTTTCTGACAAATGGCTGGGAGTCTGGGTTCTAGTGTGCGAGGTGTTTAGGTTACATGGCTTGTGCCAGGTACAGTTTTGTTTGTTGCCATCCGCCATTGCCTGACCTACCCCACCCATGCACCCCTTTTAAGTTTTTTTCAAGTTCAATTAGGTTTTTGTGAAGTTGTAATGTACTTTTATCTGCTATTTTTATGGTCTCATTTTCTTTGAGCCAGTTTTTGACAAAGTTGTAACATATTAGTAGTGGTTTGTTAGTTGTTTCAATAAAGATCAGGCTGCGTCATTTGGCTTGTCTTGGCTCCCAGTTGTGTGTGAGGTCTTATTTTTTTATTGCTGTGTTCATTTTTAGGGAGAAAGTAAATTCACCTTTATTGAAGAGCTGAAAAATCCTCTCTCTGTTACCATTCTAATTAAAGGTGAGTTATTAGTAATTATTGAACATAAATTATGTGTTCTTGTCCTTTTACTCATTGACTCCAATGCCGCCCAAAACCACCCGTAAAGGACCATAGTCCTTGTTCAGTTTGTAACGTCATCACTTTGAGTGAAAGGAGATGTTTTTGATAACCAATTGATGTAACTGGAACACTTTTAACAAAAAGTGCCAAACTGAAGCACTCACTTAAGATAGACCAGGGTTACACAAAGAAAAAGGGAAAAGTTTCCTTGTGAAATTGATGCAAAACTTGGCCTTGGCACTGGTTGACACTTCTAGTTGAAATTTCCTCTTTCCTGAAAGTTAAGTTGAAATCTTTTCTAATCCAAGAAAGACCATCAAATGGCCTACAAACTCCAAAAAAAAATTTGAATTGAGAACCAAAAACAACAGGACTGAGCGATAAAACCTGGAAAGACAACTGGCTACCAGTTTTTTCTTGTTCAAATGTCCCAATGTGTGCATGCCCAAGATCAAATTTGCTAAACAACCTTGGAAATGGAAGAAAAGTTTAGTTTCCATGCTGCAGATGAAGTTGTAGATGGTTGGACCAGGATTTCAGCAGACAGGAGCTAAATTACGCCATAGTTGCCTTCTTAAAATGGTGGTTTTTTGAAATGATTGAGAGTTAATGGGTTAAAGTTTGTATGTAAACTGGACCCTGTTTGCATTGATTGTAGAGTTTAAATTAATCCCCGGCATGCTTTTCTTTGCAGGGCCAAACAAGCACACACTGACACAGATCAAAGATGCAGTGCATGATGGCTTGAGAGCGGTAAAAAATGCTATTGAAGATGGTAAGCAAACTGTAGCAGGGTAACTGTAGTTGTTGTCTACTTTTTGGTCTGTTCATATTCACCATCTCTCCTACTGGAGAACTGGGCTGCGTCCTTGTCATCTCTAGGCTGTTCTTCATCCTCAGCTTTTGCTGCCGCTACTAGGCTTTTAGTTCCTACTTCCTTTAGTTCCTTCTCAACAGTTTTTCTCCTTATTTCATATGGATGGCCCCGTGTCCCTTTACCTTATTACATCCTTGCTCTCATTCTACTGGCAAGTTTATTATGCACACACACTGCATAATTTTACATGCAATTTTTTTCACGAAGAGTTAGTTTTTGTGAATAAAGAAGGCCTAACTTGGGTAAGTCATACCAGTTGCTGCAGCCAAGAGTTTTTGTAGATGTTGTAGTTCAATTTTACCCTTGATTCAATTTTTATTTTCTTTTGTTTTACATTCATTATCATATATTTACATAAAAAAAGAAAAAAGGAAAATAAATATTGAACCAAGGATAGAATTGAACTACAACATAGACAATGTTAACTGTAAATAAGAATTAATCATTTTGTGAAGTAGTATTTAATAAAATAAATACGTTTTCCTTATAGGTGGAAATAAAAGTTCAGAGAATTGAACGTTTGATTTATCTATATACATTTTCACGGCTCTACATAGTACCGTGTACTGATTGCCCACCTGTTCTTTATTCACTGTAGGAAGTGTTGTTCCTGGTGCAGGGGCATTTGAGGTGGCAGTTAATGCAGCTCTGACAGAATACAAAAAGTCAGTGAAAGGGAGAGCACGGCTAGGAGTTCAGGTAAAATTCTTGTATAAGTCCGTAAAAGGCAGAGCATGGCTAGGAGTTCAAGTAAAAGTCTTGTTGCCTGAAAGGCTGATCTTTTCCAGATGCCACACCATTTTTAGCTTCACTCAAGCCTTCACATTTTTCTTCTTTTTAAAGGCCTTTGCAGATGCACTGCTGGTTATTCCAAAGATTTTGGCACAAAACTCTGGCTATGATCCACAGGAAACAATTGTTAAGCTTCAGGTAAATAATTTGCTCTAAGTTGTTACTTTCAGCAACAGGGTTTTAGCAGAGATTATTGTTACTTTTGGTATTGGCATTGCTACTTTCAGAACTCCATAATGTTTATTACACTAACCAGACTGGTGCTAAGAAGGATCTATTGGAAATGTTTCTTTACACTAGCTTTACTTTGTCAACTTTGTAAAGGCAATGGCCTTGCAGGGCTCGAGTCTAACGTTAGCCAACTAGTCAGAGACTAGTAAAAAATCCGTTTTGGCTAGTAGGTTTGCACTTCACTAGCCATTTTGGCTAGTGAAATTTTCAAAGCACTAAAGCACCAGCTGGAAACCAAACTAAATATTGCTTCTGATGATCGGATTCCAAAAGCAAATCGAGTGAACAGTAACAAACTTATTCCGTAAAAGGATATCTCCATGTTCGTATGGTACTTGTTTTGTCGTCTCAACGTTGTCTCTATTAAATGTTGTCTCAGTTGGCAACGTTTCTCTGTCATTAGTACGTTCCAACGAAATTAGTCGTCTTAAGAACGTTTCACCATACGTGTCTTTCAAAGGTCTGTTTGTGCGTTCATATGAAGTTAGTCTAGTTTCATACGTTAGTAGGTTTACACAATTCTCAAGTCTTCTTTCATCAACTTATATCCAATCATTACTATGTTCGTACAATATTACTTTCTCTTCCCTTGCAGCGTCTCTCTCTACGTAACGTCGTTCGTATGATATTAGTCTTGTCTTCACACCGTTTCTCCGTACGGAAGTACGTTTGTCGATTTATTAGTCTTGTGTTCCCACCGTTTCTCCGTACGCCGTTAGCACGTTCGCACTTTATTGGTCTTTTTTTCCTAAGACTTTCAGTGTGTTAGTCCATTCGTACGATACGTCCACACTTCTCAGCGTTTCTCTGTACGTTAGTATGTTCATACGGTATTAGTCTTGTTTTCTCAACGTTTATCCGTACGTTCGTGCATTATTAGTTGTCTTCCCTAAGTTTCTCCGTAATTTATTGTCCAACCGTAATAGTCTTGTCCGGTAGGCATTCTTCCGTACGTTATACACGTTCTTATGGAGCTAGTTTTGTCTAATGACGTTTCTCCGTAAGTTGGTAGGTGCGTATTTTATTAACCTCAGTGTCTCCTCAACGTGTCTCTGTATCTTGGTACATTCGCAGTGTTTCTTCCTACTATAGTGCATTTGCAACCAACGTGTTCGATATGACTCCTCAACGTTTCTCCGTACCTTAGTAAGTTCAAACCTTATTCGTTTTGTCTGCTCAACATTTCTCCGTACTTAAATACGCTCATAATTTACTAGTCTTCTCTTGCAGACATTTTTCCGTACGTGAATTGATTGCTGTATCAGTCTTGTCTTTCTCCGTACCTTACAACGTTCGTACCATGTTAGTCTCTTCTTCCCAACGTTTCTCCGTACGATGACAAGCTCATATAAAGTTAACTTTTCTAGATATTGGTCATGATAACCGCAACGGAAAAGAGAGGCGTGAATAACATCGTGCCTGCTAATTTGCCCCGAACGCACGAATACTTTGTATTCGTGTAAGGATCTTTAACCGTTGGATAAATGGTCAACATTCATGTTCTTCACTCCTTAGATTACATAGAGGCATATTTACAGTACTTACCTCGGCTAAAAATTACACATCTTGAACACAGTGCGAGATTTTGCAAAAAAAAAAATTTGGCTAGTGAAAATTTATTTTGGCTTGTGAAATCAGACCTGTCACTAGCCACTGGGCTACTAAGCTGAAAAGTTAGTCTCGACCCCTGCCTTGTCTTCAGCGTTATTTCATTAATACACTTCGACATTCTCTGAACTCAAATGAAAAGAAATGAGTAGCAATACAACAAAGTGAAGAACAGGTCTCCCAGAAAGCTGTCAACCAACTGTTTGGCCAACTGTGATTTTATTCCTTCATATTACATTAAGCACCAGTTATTTTTGGGTGAACCATTGGTAACCTCTTCGCCAACAGCTGGCCAACAGACAGGTAGCCAACAATTAACTGAACTGCTTCACAGCTGATCTGTTTCGCAGTTTCATCTTGGCAAGGAACAAGAAGTTATATAAAATACATGTATGTATTAATGACTGGAGTGGCTGTTGTTGCAGGAGGAATATGCTGATGCTAAAACACCTGTGGGTATCGATCTTGCGAGTGGAGAGGCCTTAGTGCCAGCAGATGCTGGAATCTGGGACAACTACAGAGTCAAAAGACAGCTTCTCCACTCATGGTAAATTCTTTTTATTTTAACACTGACTGCTGTTTACTGTCTTATCCAGCAAATTTTGCGTTACTTTAAACAGATTGAAAGTCTGAATCTGGCAGTGAGCGTTAATCCAAATGTCATTCCAAAATGACGTATGAAAAACATTACTTTGTTGTCAATATCAGTTTCACAGAGGCTGTTGTTGTTGCACCATATCAGTTATTTGCTGTTGTCATCCCCACTTTGACTTTTGTTGGGGCATCAGATTAAAATCTAGTTTTAAATATAAAAGATTTGCACAAAGTAAAAAAAAATCGACCTTACCTTAAAAGCTCTGTTTTACGATTGAGCGGATTACAGTGTAGTTCTCAAGAAGTTACTCTTGTCTACCTCATAATATATCCTCTTCTTTGCATTAACCTAAATTATGACAAAGTTTTACATAAATAGACTTAAGCTTAATATTAACATGTATTGACATTTTTGTTACATTTCAGCACTGTCATTGCGAGTAACCTTCTGTTGGTGGATGAAATTATGAGGGCAGGCATGTCTTCTCTGAAGGGATGAGAATGACAGTACTTTGGTCACATAAGGTAACAGATTAATTGTTATTCTGCAAAGTGATGTTATCAACATAAAGGTGCTGGTATCAGTAACAACCCTGATCATCATCATCGTCGTTGTCATCATAGACATCATCATCATCATCATTGTTATCATTATCTGCAAGGTTTTCTGACTGGCAAAAGCAAGATATTAGTTGCAATGTTTAATGCAGTTGAAAGGTTTGGGTCTGTACTTGCCCACTTTCTACTTGCATTGGGAATTTTGTGTGCTAAAATTTTGCCCATGTTTATTTTTTGACAGAAGGCTAACTTTGTAACGTTTTTACTTTGGAAAAAGTCAGTAACAAAACACTGGCCAATGCTACAGCAAGATTGTTCTCAATTATGCCTTCAAGCGAAAGAATTAAAAGACCAGTGTTAAGAACAAAACCCACAGGGCATGAAACTTTTTTTTTGTCCAATTGTTGCCCTTAATTATCATTTGACATCCTTCTCTTTCTTTGTCAGAAAAGTTTCCTGAGCCATGTGTGTTGGATTGATGTCGCCTTGCTGTGATCACTGCTGAATACATTAGCTGAAAGCTGAACACAATATTACTAGCATTGGTACTTACCCTCTAAGTATGCTTCAATAAAAATGTTCTCGGTTCAACTTTGTGCACTTGATTGTCTACCATTATAAATTGTCGGCTGTTCCTTGCCCTATTCCCCCTAGGCATGAAGGAGACTTCCCCTGTGGGGAAGGGGTTTTAAACTTTTAAGAACTTGTGATCCTGTTTCATAAACACAAAAACCCTTGTGGTAACCAGAAAATCAATATTATTGTAGGCTGCGAAAACAGGGCTGCCCTTCGCAGTGGCTTTGGAAGGAATTCCTGCATCCTGAAATATTGTGGATACCCTACAGGACCTATTTACTGCTTAAAAGTTGATTTTAGTCTCCCTGAGATAGGTGGGCATTAAATAAACATAGGCACGCAATGCGCGCAGAGCCAGTGACGTTTTTTTTTCACAATATGGTGAAATTTATCCTGAAAACCTATGGGACTTTACATCTCCGGTAAGTCCCCCTAACCCCTCAGCCCCAACCCCCCCCCCCCCCCCCCACCACCACCACCACCAAAAAGATCTTGTGGTTATCCACTATAAAACCTGGTAATGATTCAGCAGCGTGACTACGCGGAGTAAAGAAACCGAAGAGAGCTCTTTATTTCACGGTTCTTCAAAGAACAGAGACAAAAACAAGTAAACTTAAACTTAAACTCGCCGTCGAAAAATATTGCATACATAATTTAGGCAAAGATCAGTGGAAAGTTAACAATTTTACTTCAGAAATAAATGCAAGTTGCAGTTGAACCTTTTAATTTCTTACTTCTACCGGCGAATATCCAATACTTTTCAGTGCTCATAAACGGTCAACTTTCTAAAGTGTGCCGTTTTGACGCTCTGCGAAATTTGCATGACACGCGACTCGCTTTACTTTGTTTAATTTGTAAGGTTTCAGACGTTTCAGTCAACCAATTACGTTCTTAGTACATTGTATTGTCAAAACAGGAGGCTGCCATCAAACGGCGTTTCTTGTATCCACAATATTTTCGTTCGAAATCGGTTTGAACTAGCGTTTATAAACACGACTGAAATAGTTTTGCAACTATATTTATTTCCCCTGTTGATTGAAGTTGCTTGCTTTGTAATCAAGTCGGCTATAATAATTTTCGTCTTTTTGCTTCACAAATCGACCAAAGTATGTTTACATTTGTAACTTTCCCACGGTACAAAGTTATTTTTAGCGCACGTGTTTATTTTGAGTCTCAACCTACAGCCGAATAAATTTCGTTTGAACAGTACGAAAATGTTCAAATTCAGCTCGCTTTCCAGTAGATCCAACAGGTCTCTATTAGAATGCTTTGTCGCATATCTGTTGTTGTTAATCTTTCGGTACTGTTTCGGTCGGTTCGAGATGTTTTAAGTGTTGCGTTACATTCCTACGACTGAAATTACAGCTGTCAACTATGCAAATTTGCTCAACATACGCTTTACACTTTGAGCTATGAATAACCCCGAAATAACGTTTAGTATCTTGTAAAGATTTTAGTACATCCATCCTCTAATTCCTTGATCACCACTGTGACTTGGATTTTAATACTAGTTTCATTCATGTTTTTCAGTTTTACGAATAGCTAGCAACAAGCCGCGCAATTTCCGATTTAGTTTTAATTGGGTTCATGTTTTATAACACGCACTCAAAAATGACACTGCAAATTTTAGATTCGCTGCCGAGAGATAATCCCGAAAAATTTTATACTGTTTTACTCTAGTCTTTTTAACTTGGGCTTTAAATACTGTCTCTTTCACTGTTAATTAGGGATCGAAGTAACGTTAATTTCCACGTTCTGTTCATACAACAGCTCAAATTGGCAAGTCCGTCTTGTATTTGCTGCTGTGGAAATTTGTACTTCAGTTAAGTAAACACAGGACTACAACGCGAATAAAATCCTGCCAGACCTCACGTACACAAAACAGGCATTCGAAGTAGATCCACACTTGCGAATGCAAAACACTTCAAAGCCCGGGGGACGTACTCCTATAGTATAAGCTGTATGGGTTTGTGCCGCTGATAAGGTTAGAGTTTCAGTCTCCTGGTGCACACCCCACCCATCGTCTCACAGAATATCCCCCCAGCCTCACAAATCGTAAAACAGACGTCTCACGTATCATATATATGCGTATATCGTTGATTTTTAGCCAATGACGTCACGTTAGTGACGTCATATGGCTACTGTCAGAGCCTAAAAATCAACGATAGACGTCTGGATAGACGTTGTACGTACGTGCGATGTCTGTCTTACGATTTGTGAGGCTGGGGGGATATTCTGTGAGACGATGGGTGGGGGTGTGCACCGGGACACTGAAAGTCTTACCTTATCAGCGGCACAAACCCATGTTATAAAACGTGAACCCAATTAAAACTAAATCGGAAATTGCGCGGCTTGTTGCTAGCTATTCTTAAAACTGAAAACTTGAATCAAACTAGTATTAAAATCCAAGTCACAGTGGTGATCAAGGAATTAGAGGATGGATGTAGTAAAATCTTAACAAGATACTAAACGTTGTTTCGGGGTTATTCATAGCTCAAAGTGTAAAGCGTATGTTGAGCAAATTTGCATAGTTGACAACTGTAATTTCAGCCTTATAAGGAATGTAACGCAACACTTGAAACATCTCGAACCGACCGAAACAGTACCGAAAGATTAACAACAACAGATATGTGACAAAGCATTCTAACAGAGACCTGTTGGATCTACTGGAAAGCGAGCTGAATTTGAACATTTTCGTACTGTTCAAACGAAATTTATTCGGCTGTAGGTTGAGACTCAAAATAAACACGTGAGCTAAAAATAACTTTGTACCGTGGGAAAGTTACAAATGTAAACATACTTTGGTCGATTTGTGAAGCAAAAAGACGAAAATTATTATAGCCGACTTGATTACAAAGCAAGCAACTTCAAATAACAGGGGAAACAAATATAGTTGCAAAACTATTTCAGTCGTGTTTATAAACGCTAGTTCAAACCGATTTCGAACGAAAATATTGTGGATACAAGAAATGCCGTTTGATGGCAGACTCCTGTTTTGACAATACAATGTACTAAGAACGTAAGTGGTTGCCTGAAACGTCTGAAACCTTACAAATTAAACAAAGTAAAGCGAGTCGCGTGTCACGCAAATCACGCAGAGCGTCAAAACGGCACCCTTTAGAAAGTTGACCGTTTATGAGCACTGAAAAGTATTGGATATTCGCCCTGGGGGGGTACTCTACAAATTTTTGGGCGGGGATGTGCCGCTGGGATTCTGAAACCCTTACCCTAAACTAGACCAAGCTGAGGTGCATTTTGCAACCCTATACTAGACTAATCACCAAAAATCCGTAACCCTATCCCAGACTAGCTATTTTTGAGAAACTCCATTACTAACACAGTCCAGCGAAAACAAAATGTTATGTCACATTTTAAATAATGCTCTCAAAATAAAAGTTTATTTATACTTGTTCAGTTTTTGTTTCTATCAAGTCCTCAATTTCAGGTTAACCTGAGTGAATAAAGAACCGTCATGAGTGTTGCCTTTCGGATACAACAGCAAAAAACGTCGACTTTCAAAATAACTTCTACGTTTACAACAACTAAAACGCGTTTTAATTGATAGTATGTAAACCCATCTCTATTAACGCTTTCTTTGCTAGTTGCCGGTAAATTTGGCAAATTGATTTCTTTTTAGTGTCAATTGCCGGGAAACCTAGTCTAGACTAAATTCTCCAACCAACTGATTAGTTTCCTTGAAAATGATACCCTATTCTAGACCAAAACTCTCTGATTTCCGTACCCTATCCCAGACTAAACAGCTTGGAAACCATACCCTTCACAGCGGCACATACCCATATGGCGTGTATATGGGAGTACCCCCCCCGGGGATATTCGCCGGTAGAAGTAAGAAATTAAAAGGTTCAACTGCAACTTGCATTTATTTCTGAAGTAAAATTGTTAACTTTCCACTGATCTTTGCCTAAATTATGTATGCAATATTTTTCGACGGTGAGTTTAAGTTTAAGTTTACTTGTTTTTGTCTGTGTTCTTTGAAGAACCGTGAAACAAAGAGCTTTCTTCGGTTTCTTTACTCCGCGTAGTCACGCTGCTGAATCCTTACCAGGTTTTATAGTGGATAACCACAAGATCTTTTTGATGGTGGTGGTGGGGGGGGGGGGGGGGGGGCTAAGGGGTTAGGGTGGGACTTACCGGAGGTGTAAAGTCCCATAGGTTGTCAGGACAAATTTCACCATATTGTGAAAAAAAACGTCATTGGCTCTGCGCGTATTGCGCGCCTATGTTTAGGCTCTGACAGTAGCCATATGACGTCACTAACGTGACGTCATTGGCTAAAAATGAATAAAGTCTTCCATCCAGACAGATGTTGCTATTATTATTGGAATCAAATTTTTCCTTTGTTGGTATGTTTTGTTTCTCATTCGTTTTATCACCAGAGCCCGGAGGTGCTTTAGGTCTGTGCCAATATTATTGATCACTTGGTGCATGATCCTTTGTGCAGATCAAAAATATGAATATTGCAGGGTGTGGAAACAGGAATGCCCCTTTTGTAGCTTTTGAAGGAAAATAACCTAGTACCCAGGCATTCTCCTTCCACTCACACAACTTGGGGTGAAATGTCATGATGTCAACAAATGAGTTTTCACAATATGCCGCGAGTCAAATTTCACCCCAAGTCGAGCGAGCCAGAAGAAAATGCCTGGGTACTAGGCTGGGAAAATATATAGACTCAAGGCAAATCTGAATACACTAGGCCAGATTGCTGCAATAAGCCATCTTATGTGCACTGCTTGAGCATCAAGATACTTACCTGGTGTATACAAGGCAACTTATCAGTGACGTAATGTATCAATGAGGGCAAGTGTTTCATCAGGGTGTCCAAACACCGAGAAAATGATGAAAGCACAAGGCTGCAGGCCAAGTGCTTTTATTGTTTCGAGGTTATCAAGCTGGGAAGCGCATCAATTCAAAGATTGCCTTCACCGAGTGCAAAGACTTGAAGAACAGTTGGAGTTTTCACTGCAAGTCTAGGGTACAATCGAGAAAAAATTGTCCACAATGTTTAGCAATGTTCATGAATTGCTCTGTAAACGTAAATCTCATGAACTGCAATGTAAACCTAAATGCTAACTGCAAACAATAATTTATCATGGAAGGTAATAAAGCACTACATTGTTTTTGCTAACTGATTTCCAGACACGTGTTTGGATATCCCACTACGTGTGTTTGGATATCCGAACTCACTTGATTTCATCCGTTCTTTACCGGGGTATAAAAGGGCATTCATGTGACCCAACTGAGGCCAGGCAATTGGTTATTACCTCATGCATAATTGATAAGTTTGAGAACTGTCTATGAAGAAGCTCTTCATTCTGTTAATGATGATGTTAAATGTGTTGACAGAAACAGTGGACACCACAGTGAATATCAAGAAGAGAAGAAAGGGTGCTTGTTACACTCTCTTCAAAGAGTTTGAAGTGTAAGATGCCCCCGGAATTTTCTGAAACAGGATAGCTCATCACGTTCATTGAGCTTGTAAACATAATTGGTCCTTCAATACAGAGGGAAGATATGCCTTTGAGGATGTAAATTACGAATGACACTTTCCCATTGGTTTTTATTTGGTCCCAGGCACAAGTCACTTGAACAGTGCACACAAGGCAACACTGAAAATTTGTGTCATTTTGTCCCTGGAACCTGACACAAGAATTCAAGCAGATTTGAATTGGTGTCAGGTTGCAGGGATAAAATTTGGTCATAGCAACAGCATTTCCTTGTGAAATTGGGCTTGAAACACGAGGGGAATTGTCACTGCGACCAGTCCCTGCATCATGTCACTGCAACCTGTCGCCTTGTCTGCCCCAACCTTAAAACATATCCCGTGCAGCGTAGTGTTAATGTTTACGTGCCATTGTTGTTCACATTATACCAGAAGGATGTGCCAGCCCAAAAATTGATCTGGTATTGTGTGAACATAGCATGAAAGGAACAAGGATGAAGAATTATGTTGGTGACATATTTATTTATGGCTTTGTACTACAGAGTTGTTTAATCAAACAAGCCGAATCCCATGTCGTCATCAGACTCCTCTTCTTCCTCTTCCTTCTTTTCCTCCTTCTTTTCTTCAGCTGCTGCCTCACCACCACCACCTGCAGCAGGAGCAGCACCCCCAGCAGAAGCCCCAGCCATCACGGCACCACCCGTGGGAACAGACGCCAGCTTGGTTTTACCAGCAGCAATTACCTGGATAAGACACACATAAACATATGTGAACTTTATTAAGTCCCAAATTTTAAGTGTAGCTTTACCAAGCTAAAATCTTTGAGAAATGTTTGTAAATAATAAAATAAAGAAAAGCCCCAGGGGCATTAGAACCCGCCGTTGTTCTCCCTCCCCTCTGGGTGCAGAATATATTACAGTCACTCAAGATATGAGCCCTAGCCTGTGTAGCGAAAGATGCAACAAGTATTTGTTTGGCCAAGTGAAAACCAAGGGTCTGGGGCGAGCAACGTAGAAAAACGAAAAATGGGTATTAGTAGACCCCATCCTCATGGCACGATAATAAAAAAAGGGAGGGGAGGGGCTAAAAATAAAATGATTGAATGTAACAGTAAAATTTGCATACAAGCAAAACCATGTTGACAAAGAGGTGTGATCAACTAGTCAATCAAAAGAATCCTACCTCATTGATATCCTTGCCACTTAGTTCTTTAATGACAATATCAAGGCGTTCAGAGTCAACATCGATGCCAACACTTGAGAGGATATCCTTGATGTCTGAGGCAGATGGATTGCTGTTCCCTCCGAGGGTGGCAAGAAGGTAAGCGGCCACGTAACGCATCTGAAAATTATTGTTCGTTAGCCAGGGAAAACATACACCATTTGCAATAACATGCAAATTTAATCATTACCTCATGTTCAACTCATGTACATTGTCTTCACTTCTTAAGGTTCTAGAATGTGTTGTTCCAGAAAATATCCACACCCCTCCCACAAAAAGCTTTTTGGTTTGAATCCCCCAACCCCTCTGGAAATTCCAGTTAAGCCTCATACTTTCCTTGAAAAATTTTGGTTGTTGAGGACCCCCACCCCTTGGAATTTCCAATGACCTTCCATGCAGTGGGTATGGTTATTTTCTGGAACTGCACAATGTCTACATGTGATGGCAATTATGATGTAAATGACTTGAGTTTACAATGGCCTGTCACATGCAATTTTTGAAGCTCATGCTACTTCTGTAGTGCAAAATTTGTACAGAACTCCGACGCAACATTGGCTGTGGTTACGATTCATGTAGGTTTTTCAAACATATTCAAAACTCCTACAGTATTTTGCGCATTGCATGCTTGTCATAAAATTGTTGGTCTTTTAAGTGAGCCAAATCATGTTGTCAGCACAGAAAAAAGAAAGTCACACAACACAAGCTGCAAGTCGCCCTCAACATCATTGTAAGACTCACTAGACCTAAATATGTTGTTCTATTGTTCACTTCTTTGGGGATATATCCCAAGTATTCCAGTTAAGGAATACACCAAATACTCCATGTTCAACTTCTATGAACACTTTGGAAGAAAGACATGTCCAGGGTTTTGAAGAAATTCTGATTTTAAATATCTAGAGTATGTCCCTCGAAAAATGCAGGCTTAAGACTGCTTGCTTGTTTCGTTTCCGTATGACCACTGAATTTTTTTTTTTTTTTTTTTTTTTTACAGTGAACTTTTAAATGACCATGTGGTAACCAGGCTTCAAGCTTGGAGTCTGCTTCTGCATTCAATTGGATTGCAGACTTTTCCACTCTAAAACTGCAGACAGCAGTCTAACAGTGAGACCTCAGTGGTATCACATCAATTGTTTCTCAAAGTTTTCCTCCAGGATATCTTTACACAGCAATTTTAATTTACGCCACAGTGAAAGACCAAAAACATCAATTCAAAATGGCGGTGGTTTACGAATCGTCACATTTGTAAAGCTGTTTATGTAGACCCCAAAACTATTTTGGGAAACGACATATTCCATGAACACTCTATGTGCATTTCAACACTCACGTTTTAAGTCAATAAGACACGAAACGATGTGCACGCTGAGAGATTCAGGATTTTAAATTTTCAGAAGTTCGTCTTCTTCGGACAAACGAGCAGAGAAAGAATTTCAGCACGTGTCGCTTTATATACCACTCTGCGGGGTGGACTAACTGCCATAACAGGGCTGCCTGGTCGCTCCGCTCTACAAACAAAGATGGCGGACAGAATCACTCAGTTGCAGGACGCTCTAAATCAGGCGAGTTTACATGTCATTACTCCCCTCCAATTTGTCATGTTTTATTCTTAAGAGAGGTCATTAGGGCGAGATTAATTCTAAGATTACTTATGTTGAGTTTAATGTTTCGATTGCCGCTCTTACAGACAAATTGTAAACAGACCGATAAAATCTTAAAATTCGAATCAGACTGTGTCACTCTGTATGTAATGCATCGCTGTTGCATTGTTGACATATCGTCCCACACTGTAGATTTTCAGGTTTCCTACACCTGAAGATTCGTACGTTACAATCTTTACAATGTGTACATCCCGTTGACAAGCTTAACGTTAATTGACAAGTTTGTAACAAGGTTGTTGTGAGAAAAGGCAACTTAGTACACTTGCTTCAAAGCTCACAGGCATCAAGTGTGCCAGTTGTCTTTTATGCAGTTTATAAGTTATTTAAAAGTTTGCAAATAATTTAACTAGTTGCAATTTGAATAATTTAATAGAATATATGTTAGTATATTATGTTAGTAATATATGTTAGTATACAGCTATTTCGAGAAACGTTGTCGGAAAAAAGCAAAAAACTGCACAAGCCAATCCCGAAAGGTATTTTGGGATACGGTCAATGAATTTTAATAAGTCAATTGATACATTAAACCCGCGATGCCTCGTCCGTACAGTGACGATCTTAGATGGCGAGCCATATGGATGAAGGAGTTTTTAGGTTATAGTGTAGATGATGTAGCGGCTACTTTATTCATGTCCCCAAGAACGGTGGAGCGCTATATTTCAAAATGCCTAAATACTGGCGAAGTAAAATGGGAGAAATTAGGGCGACCTTTGAATAGTTTTGCCATGCATCCACACGTGGAGTTCGTAATTATGGAAGCTGTTCTTGAACACCCGGACAAAACTCTTGCAGAGATTGCCTACGATGTCTACGAACAGACAGGGTCAGAAAATGTTGTTTCCAGCATATTGCGGTATTTGAAACGGAATAGTTTCATCCGCAAAAAGGTTTGTGAAATACTCGCTTTACTATAATAGGGCTTTTTATTTCGCAAATTTGCATCATTTTCCTGGTGTGTCAATTTAAGCGTGTTTTATCATTTTAAGCTGGCAAGAATTGCCCTTCAAAGATCTGAGGAAGCAAGAGTACTTTTCAGGTCCAATGTTTGTCTCCTGGATCCTGAAATGTTGGTGTTTTTGGAAGAAAGCGGATTTGTAAGTATTCAATTGCTGTTTTACAACTTTTTGTACTCTTCAATTATTTTTCACAAATCACAATTTTTTCGTCAACCTTTTACTTTTTTAGGACAAAAGACTTTCTCGCACCTATGGCTATAGTCTAGTCGGTAACAGAGCCACGGTCAAACGTCAGGCACAGAACTGGGGACCGCGCATAACGGCCATACCCGTTATTTGTACGGAAGGAATGATAGAAGTGGGTATCTATCAGGGCAAGGTCGACGGGGCAAAATTTGAAGAGTTTGTGGATCAAAAGCTCTGCCCTAACTTGCTTCCATTTAATGGCATCAATCCACAATCAGTGGTCATAATGGGTAAGCATAAAATTTCTTGCAACACTACGATGTGGCGGTGGTTATGAAATTAAATATTTTTGTAACTCCTCAGATACTTCATTCCCCTCCATTTGAAATTTAAACCCTCTCTGATTCACGCGATTAGATTCACATTAATTTATTTCTTCCTTATTTTTCATTTGCCACAGATAATGCGGCTATCCACCACACCGACGCCGTAGTTAACAGGATTCATGCCGCGGGAGCAATGGTTGTGTTCCTTCCGCCATACAGCCCGGATTTTATGCCATGCGAAGAACTGTTTGCCCAAACAAAAAACTGGATCAGGGAAAATGACGCGGCCTGGCAATTTTGCCAGGATCCCAAATTTATGGTGGAAGAAGCATTTCTTCAGGTTACTGATGACAGATCAGAAACTACATTCAACATGCCGAATACCTGTGATAAATAAACAAATGAATTTTATTCAGTGTTAATGACGAATGTTTGATTATTATCGCATATTAAAAAACTACAAAGAATTCATTTCTTTTAACAGTTTATCCTTTTGCAAAGAAAATTCGTTTTCTGTAAGGACGTCATCGTCTTTCAATGCTTTGAGATCCTTGAGCTGCTGAAGAATGCTTGAACGCATACGCACCTACAAGTAGAAAAGCGTTTGGTTGAGAAAATAATACACATTTAAAGGCCGCTAGCATCTGCTAAGAAATGCCTCTCTTGCCTTTCTTTCAGCGCCATCCGTGGATTGTCCACTGACTTCACCTGATGTTTGACTTTTGAATGATTTTGAAGCCGTTTTCGAATTGCCAGTAAAAAATGGAACATTCGGAGGGTTATCTTCACTCTTGTGGGTTCCGTTAACCTGTAATGGAATAAAATGATACAAATTGAACTATTCCTGTTTTCAATAGTTATTTTTACGGACACCCGCCGATCTCAATTCGAGCTCATCAGAGGAGGTAAAAACAACATAAAATCTTGACCAATAATTATATTGGAGAAGTGTAATTCGTTGTTGCAAAATTAGCTCAAAACTTGTCCAAGGCATTTCAGTCTCAAGAACGTGCAACACGTGCGTTTTATGGTAATTTTTGTAGACATTTGGAAACAACTTCTGGCTGAAAACTCGCCTTAGAAAATACGAAGCAAACAATCTTATAAAAATATAGTCTGAAGGTGGATATGAAATTTAACTAAAGAAGGTGAAAATTACTCTCGGCAACTCAAATTTTCCTTACCACCATCCGCGCCCAGCAGCGCAATTTGAACTCGGGAAGAGTATGCTTCTCTCTAAGCCGTGAAAGACAAGAGTCGTAGCTGTTTTCTTCCTCTCCGTCCCCGCTATCATCTCGAGCACTACTGGGATTACCTAAGTCAGAATAGTGATAATCATAATCATTATCACTGAGAACAAGGGAAAAAATCTCACTTAACTTTTGGTGCAACAAAACGTGCAAAACATGGCTTATTGTGTTTCTTACCTTTTCTCTTTTTGCCCGAAGAACCCCTTGGAACGTCTTTATGTGGATCCACCCACAATGTTATCATCCCGTTTTTTACCAAAGAAAACGCTTCGGCGAGCTGGATTTCGGACGATATAGAGAATTTCTTGTTTCCGTCCGCATAGTAGCCGATTTGGAAGGTCGTGTCGGTTGCTGGAAATATTTCCTCTTTACAATTCTGCAGAAAGTATTGCTTCAATTGCATGACTGTTGCAAAGCAAGGTACTTTCCTGACACTGTAGGTGTCGTACCTGTTTTTGTGGGATTCTTTCAGCACACGCAGACAGACGTCCATGGCGTCTCCTGCCATGTTTTTTAAAGATTTCACGGAAATGATGAAACTACCCAAAATACCTTTCGGGATTGGCTTGTGCAGTTTTCTGGGGTTTTTTTCCGACAACGTTTCTCGAAATAGCTGTATATGTTAGTTAATTATGTTAGTACTTCTGGGGTACATAATTACTACAGATTTTTATAACCATGACACATAAATAAATTTTAAGGTTATTATTATGTGCATTATTGTAATGCACATTCAGGTTTGAAGCTTGTATGCAAGAGATTCCACAGGAAATTCAGTCTCTAAACTATTGATACTTTACATACAGTCAAACCAGGTATTGTTCTTACAGACACAATCGAAAAACGTGTTTGGCTAGTCCATAATTCCTTGCATTTTAACAGGTCACATGCCACAAAGTCATTCTGGATCATAAAATCTCCAGCAGTTGTTTATGTTTTCTCAATATCATTCGTTAGCTTGCAGATCAGTTTTGTAACAGTGTTGGCATATTACAACAAACAGCTCAACCTGGAAGTAATTTTGCTGGCTTTGATAAGTGTAAGTCAATACATATTTCTTTTGTTTTGTTTTTTTTTTTGGTTTTACATGGCCTTGGTATATTTAAGCTCAGGGGTATGTGCCACTGGAAGGGCACTCATCTTTACAGGGCTCAAAGTTTATTTTTGGCTTTGGAAGCACCTGTGCCACCAGGTGGAAATTTCTAGGCGCACTGCCAAAATTTTAGGCGCACAGCTAAAAATGTTAGGAGCACAGCTTAAAATACTGGTAGCACCAAAAAGAAAAATCAGAAAGCTTCAGACGTTGGTTCAGTATTCATTTATCAGTATGTTATCTTTTATTTCAATCCTGTGTTTGTTCCTTTCCCGGGGGGGGGGGGGGGGGGTACTTCCTAGTAATAGGCTAATGGGGAGGTGCCGCTGGATGGGGTCTCATTTCCACGACTGGATTGACTATAATGGGGTTGCATTTTTAATAGGAGCTAATAGAGTTACTAGAATGGGGTCGCACAGTTGCAGGATTTCAGGGGTAAGTAAATTCCGGCAAGTAGGGATTTGGAGTGTATTTGTCCAAAATTGACTAACGTGGGGTTTATAATTGGCTACAGAATAGACTATAATGGGGTAGGGGTTCGAAGAGGCCAGCGGCACATACCCAGCAAAAATTGACCCAAGTACTTCCCCCAGGGTTCCTTTCAGGCTCTTACTATATGTTGAAGATAACACTAATACCGTTACATTTTTTTAAATCAACCTTACTTCTCAATCTCAGGAAATAATATATAGATTTAGCCAAGCCTAACAGCGAAGCCCCCCTTTTTGTTTTGTTTGTTTTTGTTTTTGCTTTTTTTTTGTTTTGCTAGCAGCTATTAATTTGTGAAAATACTGTCATTCAAGTCGTTAAATTAAAAAAAAAATAGAAAAAAGGAAAGAAAAAAATTCCTACCCTCGCTGAGAACCGAACTCAGGACGTAGGCGTCTGAAGCTGGATATCAGTCCACTAGGCCATAAGTGTTCATCAGCATGAAAATGCTGGTGTTTTTCCTGGCAAAATGTGTTCGGAACGCCGTAAAAACCATGGTTATGGACAGAAAAAAACCAAAAAGCACTAGCTCTGCTATATTTGGCGTCGAAACCGCTGCGAAAAGCTGCGAACTCAAGCGGTGTGCAGACCGAGTTCAAACAGAACCGACGAGGCAAATTTGAACCTTTCGCCTGAACTTTATCGCCTAATTTTTTTCGCCTAAATTGAACTTTTCCCCTTCCACCAAAAAGACAACTGAGTATTCTTTTGAACTTTTTTTACCATTAACAAATTTATGACTTTTGTTGTCTTTGCTTGTTTTGCTACAACGCGGGTCAACATGCGAAATCGCGCCAAAAACACACGGGATTCTGTACAGGGTTATATCCAGTCTAGGATGAAGTGTATTGGTGAACCTGTGGTGCGGACGGACGGACGGTCACGTGACTTTTACTTCACTACCAAAATTTCTTGGCTTGATAGGTTACCAAATTTCCTTAGCAATGGAGCTCCACTGACGCGCTAGCGTGCTGGCTCCGCTATTACACTTTACGGCTCTTACTCTTCGAGTGCTTAGTAAGCCCGGGTTAGTAAGTGTCTCGTGTTTAAAATTGTCGCATCCATTGACTTTCACATCGGCAACGCAAACTCACACGTGCCAGCGGAGTCTTTAAAAAACCGAAAAGAGGCTGGGATGGAATGGAAACGTCGAGAAGAAAATGGATCTCCGAGTTCGGAGAAACCACAGGCTAAAACGACCAATAAAACACACACTGATGCAAGGAAAATGAAACTTTATTATTTGGAGCCTGGTTGCGTTATATCTACCTTTGAATATATTATTTCAAGCTTCCGTTTCGTGTCTAACCAGTCGGAGTACATAAGGACGATCAGGTTAGAAAGCAGAGTCGAGTAGCGATTCAGTCGCACTGAACGGCTCGGGCTTTTTAGGCGCGCAGGTGCGATAACACAAGATTTTTTAGGCGCACAATAAAAAATCTAGTCGCATGTGCGACCAGCTGGTCGTTAACTTTGAGCCCTGCTTTAACCTTGCAAGTCTGCAATGGAGTTCCAGTTTTGGCCTCTTTGTATGAGATGGGGTATACTTACTGCTTTTTTTAAATCATCTTTCTTTACTGCCAGAACTTTTTCAACCCCCCTCCCCTTGTGACTTGAGGGTATTCTTTTTCTTTCCCTTTTTTTTTTTTGTGGCTGGATCAAAATATCAAGTGGTATCACCATACTGTACAGTATAAAAATTCTCTCATTGGATATTGAAATAATGTGTATTTTCCTCGACGCTTCACAGTTGGCTTTAAATATGATTTATTTCCTCCAGAAAGTGTTGGAAGTGTTTATTCAACTACTTACTTTAACTTGCTTCAACTGACTTTTTTCCTCCACAGCATCAGGTGGAGATGGTGGTGCTGTCACCCAGGAAGGTTTGTAAAATTAACTGGATAGAGTCAAAAGACTTAAGTCTTGGAAATGAGTGGAATATTTGAGTGAGGGGATAAAATTCTAGAGCACTGCTATAATTCTCAAAAGAATAAACATTAGCTTGGAGACGCTGCCTCACAGTTTTGAATGTATGATTTTTCTCTATGTTTCCCTGGATTTGCTAAGTAAAAAAAATTAGACTTATTTGCAGAGTTCTGTTTCCTTTTGGTCTGTAAAGCTGAGAGGCAGGAAAAAGAAATCAAACATTATTACAAGCCAGGGCAAATTCCTCTCTTTTCCTACTTTTCAGTTCATTGAATGCAAAGGAAAAGGAGAACCTGGAAGCAGGGAACTTACTAAATTGGTAGTATTATTAAAAGTTGATTTGATTTCTGTTTTAGGCCATGCTGCTTTGTTTGCCACTCTTATTTCAAGAACTGCAAAGGATATTGATTTCTTGATTGAGTCTCTTCCAAGTGAAGAATGCTCACCTGCTCTTCAGGTAGGATTTTTTTACCAAGTGAGGTGAGGTGTGTGTGTGTATGTGGGGAGGGGGTGAGGCTGTAGTTCTTGATGTGGTTCTGTGGAGGACCCACTATAAAAGGCCAGGCTCTTCCTATTTGCACCTTTGTTTAAAAAATATATCTCCTAAAACATGGTCTGATGAATAATAATAGAATTCCCCATTTGTCTAACTTTTCATACATTTACTAGTATAATGTTTCAATAATGAAACCAAATGTATAATATGTTTCTGATTAATCTCAGTGTACCGGTATATTAATTTTTAATTTGTGATTAACTAAGGTTGCAAAACTGTAGAATAAATTTGTTCAGTTCCTCCCAAAGATTCATTAATCTGAACTTTTAATAGAAAATATATGTTGTTTTGGCATCTTGAAGAAACGTTATGTTATGTTCATTCAGCTCACTTTGGTCATATATAAACGATAGGAAAGTGGGAGCAATTGCGTTTTCAAATTGACAAATTAAATAGCCCTTTTCACAGTTAACCTTTGCCATTTGCATTATAATGTATTTGAACGTGGATGTCAAGCAATTTCAGGAAATTTTGCAGCTTCTGCCCCAAATTGCCTCACATCCACACTCAAATACATTGTTATGCAAATGAGGAAAGTTAACTGTGAAAAGGGCTATTTGCAAACTTCAAAATACAGTTAACAAATTTGGCAGTGGGGAAGTTTGGAATACTGAAGTTGATGCTGCAGACTATTTGCTTTTTGCGAACATAATAAAACAATTCTAAACAGCTTAGATTATTCACCAACAGTAAACTTCTCATCCACTTACACAAAAGTCAGAACCTGATAAGATCAACTAAGTGACTGTTCCAAATCATCAGTTATTAACTTAAAGAATGTTGGTGACACAGGCAGCAAGTTTGCACAAGTTGGAAAGTGAAAGTTATGCAGCGGGCAGGAAACTAGAAGAAGCGGTGATGAGAGGAGGTAACAGTATTTCAGTTTATTATTCACCCACCATATGCCATGAACGTTTGGTGGGTCCTGCAAAATGTTTAGCTGGGATAGGATCAGCCTACCAAATGTGCTAAAAAGGCTCAAAAGATTTTTGTCCAGTCTCATACTGCAAGACTACAGGCTGTTCAGTCAGTGAATGGTTGCGAGGCATGTCCCCTGGAGGATTGAAAAAATGTTTTTTTTTTCCTTGATATGGCTGTTGTTAAGAAGCAATTCTAATAGCCCAGGAACAGCCAATTAAAAACAGGAGATTTTCTTAATTACCTCAGACTCTCGCCTGGTGACCATCAATTGACTGGGTATTGCTTTTTGTTCAAACTGAGTTTTCTATGTCAAAGGAAAGGTTAAAATGCTTCAAGTAGAAGTATGCCATAACAAATCTGTGCAAACTGACTAACTGAATGTACCATGTTTTTCATCCTCAGAAAAGATACTGGAGTTAATTCAGCAAGCCCTGAGTGATATTGCAGAATCCAGGCTGTCATCCAAATAAAGAGACAAGGCAA
Organism: Siderastrea siderea; assembly: GCA_964030785.1. Lineage (NCBI taxonomy): Eukaryota > Metazoa > Cnidaria > Anthozoa > Scleractinia > Rhizangiidae > Siderastrea > Siderastrea siderea. Next base: position 22,098,411 of record OZ034978.1, read on the forward strand.
ATGTTGTGAGGACATAACAATTGTGGCAATATACAAGACCATGTCGTCAGTCTCCATTGACATCGGCACTGGTTCAAGAATTGGAAGAGCTATTTCTGCTGTCTAAAGAGCCCCACCCCCTTGGAATGTCAGTCCCTGTTACAATTGCTGCATTTATAAAAAAAAGGGCTTGGCCAGGGAGAGAGGGGGTGCTCTGTCTACCGGCTAGACTGCATCTCTTCCCCTTCCCAAGGTCCACTTTGAGTACATGCCTCCACCTCCGTTAGGTATAGCCTTTTATATTGTGAGAACACACGTGCAGACGGCGGTAGACTGTCTCCCAAAGAATGTTGATCCTGCTCGCAAGTAGATGTAAATAGATGTTGTAGAATGGTATGGGCTTCCACGGAGGAACAAAACAAGAGAATTATGGCAACCATTTTAAAATGCGCTTCGGCATTTATTTTGCCGGACCAGTATTAAACTGACAGATTTTGAACAGAATACCAGGAACGGAGTTTTTAAATTGGTCTTAATTTGCAACAGAAAGCTTTCAAGGTTTACAGATTGGAGTACTCAGTATAAAGCATCGTCTCCATGGTGGTCCGTATATACAAACGTTATTGAAGTAGCACAAAATTCTGTCTATGGGAATATATAGGTTGAGGGCTTAATGACAAGTTTATTAACAGTTACGGAGTCATGGCCCAAAAATGTTGAAAAGACTGGTATTCTCCAATACAGATGATGCAAAGCAGTTCAGTGAATTCTCATTTATTATTGATCTGTTGAATTTTTTTTTTTTTGATAAAATTCATTTGGGGAATTTGTTATAAGAACTAAATACGCGCGACGAGAAATCACACCATGTCACTTTGACAAAAGATCCAACTCTGAAATTAGACGACAAAATTAGATGATTTTCTACATGCTGGTTTAATGAATCCAATATCATAATTCAACATCTTCCAACGTTCCTTTCTGCAAGTGCACGAGTCAAACAGTGTTAAACGTTTGTTGTACGGACTGTTGGAGGAACTGTTGAACGAGCTTATGGCAACCTCGTTTACAGGGTATGGGCACCCTGGAAAAAAAAGGAGGGTCCCTGGGATCAGGGTTGAGTCTAAGGTTGTTCACACCTGTACCCGAGGCCAAAAGAATGGTGCGAGAATGTTTGAATGAAATCAAACGTTCTCTAACATCTTCGAACATGGTGGACAAACGAATTTAAAAATGTCGGGTGATGAGGATCGAAATGTTGAATTCACTGTTTGGCCGTTGCCTGTGTACAGACACGAAGTTTCAAGTTATTTGACTGGGTCTGTCGCTAAATTTCTCCTGTATTTATCATTTTATTTTGGATTGCACCATGAACGTACAAACTGAAACACTTTTTCAAACTTTCAGTGAATAGCTTCCAGTATAGTTAGTAGAGATGGAGGGTACCAACTATGTTTCCGGTCATGACGCCGTTTTTAGTAGGACCGAGCACGTTTTGTCACGTCCCACGGTACGTGCGCGCATCCTTCGCACCCCTCGTGATCTCTAAGGGGACGGACGTGCTCCGTTCAAAAAAATCTTGTTCTTCTGTACAAATCATGCTTTTAGATTCTCGCAAAGAGAATGTGGCCGACTGTTAAGCTAGCCTCACAACAAGTCCTCAAGTGTGACTACTTAACTAATTTGCTTACTTTCGTAGCGAACGATTAAGCAATAGAATTCGAGGAAAGCTTTCAGAAAACAACTCCAGGCCAAAGGCCAACTTCAGTTGGCTTACTGGAAGCTATTTTCGAATTCTGGTCGGAGAATCGTTCTTTGTCAAACCACTTTTGCGGCTTCGTGTTGTATTTAAAAATTATGTTTGTATTTGGAAATCCGGAAACTCGAAAGCACGGATAGTGGACACATAACCAGCACGTAACCCGATGTGATCGAATACGCACTATCATGGGAGTCTCCGGATGTTTTGTACCCAGAAACAAAAGTAATGAATGAAAGTGAACTTCGCAGTTGTTATGACGGAAGTTGTAGAAAGCAATACATATGATGATCAATGATTCCATGACGTCATTCTCAAATTTTTGAAACGAAATAGATAATGTATATACTGAAATTGAATTCAGCTTAGGTTTCTTCTTCCTCTTGAAAAACATTTGGTAGTTAAACAGTCTAGCTTTCCTTCAAGATCGCAAAACTCGTGTTCATTATCTGAAATGGCTGAGAACGTGATTTCCTTTCTTTACAGCTTTTTAGATTTTTGTGTTACAGTGATCCTGCACTTTATTATTATCATCGAAATATCATTCAACTTTACTATCTCTATTTTTCTTCTTTAGTCTTCGCCGTTGTAAAGCACTGAAAAATTCTGTACTCGGAAGATCACTTTGATTCATTCTTTCATCCAGGGTTCATGTGCCCAGCATGATTCCCCAATTTAATAGAAAATACTGCTTAGCACAACTTTATTTCTTTAATGAAAACAAATAAAAAGGATTTGTACATTGTGATACAGTGGAGCCTCGATTTAACGAACCTCTATATAACGAAGTCCTCGGTTTAACGAACAATATTTTTCAGCCCAGTAACAGTGTAATGCATGGAAAAGAACCTCGATGTATGAAACCCTCAATTTACGAACCAATTTCCAGTCCCAGTCCCTAGGCACTTCGTTAAATCGAGGTTCCACTGTAGACTAGTTTACATAAGTTATGCGGGACATCCCGAAAGCCTTTGCTAGTTCCCCGTTGTATCAGCAGCAAAAAGATCTCTAACTAATGCAGTAAGGTTTTCAGTTCAGAGTTTTGAAAGTAATCACACTGGCCAATCAAATCAAACGCATATAACACAACCAACCAATAATGACTGAAAGCAAATAAACGTATGTAACCGACCCCAAGTGTGAGCAAGATTAAGGCTCAGATACGTTTGTAGAAGAAATGGCGCAAATTTTTACCCAATTACAGCGTAGTAGAACAAAATCAACACGGCTGAAAACCGCTCTAATTCTACATTACTATGATTTTCACCCTAGAGCCTTTTTCTTTCATATATATATATAAATTAAAGCTGGCTAATCGTAACTTACAACGAAAGAATTCAGGAGTGTTGATCTCAAGTCAAGTTCTGAATGATGTGATCGAAAATGTGACAGAAAACAATAGAGTTTTGATGCTGAGACTGCTATGGATCTTTTATCAGAGAATCTGTCAACGAGAATTGGTGAATCGGTGTTTTCATAAATTTCTCATGATTCAGCTGCAATGACTTGCAGTCACATGAACATAATGCATACTTACGGTACATGATTACACAGGCTGCTACGTCTTAGGCCTCGGTTTAACAGATTCAACGCTGAATATGTTTAGTGGCAATCAAACTTTGTTTAACACTATTCATCGTCATTCACAATAATTCAGTATCATTCAACAGGGTAGACAAACGTGAATGTTGAATTCAACAACAACAATGTTAAACGGTGTTGAATGGCAATTTTGCATCCGTTTGGCCGGGGCCTTAGGCATTTTTCTGCTGTCGATGTTTACACTGTTGACAGTGTCTCTGTTTTCTAGTTTTTCTCTTTTCCCCAGGCCCTCACCCACTATGCTTGTTCCCGCCTCTCTCGCTCGAACCACGGTCTTGTGAACAGTCAAAATCGTACTGTTCGGAAACAAATAAAAGATAATACAACAGCACAAAGCGTTTACAAATGTACAATCAAGCTACATTTATATCATTATTGATACAGAAAATGCGGATTTCACTGACGGTCTTTGCATCATGGCCTTTCACAGAGATTAACTCGATGTATAGAACGGAAGCGAAGTATAACCGGAAATGTTTCAACTAAACCAGTCTCACAAAAGCTAAGTATTATAACAGCCTTTATATAAATATAAAGTTGTTGAATGCCTCGTTTTCGCATTTGCAGTCGCGAATCACTGGTCCAATTTTCAGCCAGCCTCCATAACAGCTCTTGAGGTCGACCGCTTCCCAGAGAGTGACCTCACCCAAAACTCCTTGACCTTTGCATTTACCATGCTTGTTCATGGCTTCGTGCTGGCATTCCACGCAGATTGGCTTCTGGGGGTCGAGCTTCTCTGCCCAGGTGTGCTTACAGTGAGGATGCTTGAAGAAAACTTTATAGTTGATACAGTAGCTCGGCCTACAGAAAAACAGTCAACATTATAGTCACACTTATCATTAGCTAGCTATTTGTCCTATACTGGAGAATCGGGCAGCACGCAAGTTCTGTCGGCTGTAGCTCTTGCTGCCTAGTCTCCGCTCAGGTTTTCAACTCCCTTTCGATCTGCTTTAATTCTTTGCCTCGTAGAGAAAACGCTTTTTTTAAGCGTATTGCAAAGAGAATTTTTTTGTAACGTGTAACAAAAAAAATCGGTGCGCTTGCCCGAGGAAAATATCTGACCCACTCAAGATACGCCATAATTCTATCAAAATACGTGTCCATTTGATCAGTCGACGCTTTGTTTCATGGGATCAGGAAACACAGAGGGGATAAAAGCAAAGCTATATTTTTTCCGAGAGAGAAAGTGTTTTAATTAATATTTTTCAACACAGCCAAAGCCAAATCTGGGTAATGGCTGTTTCCCTTGCTTCTTATTGGTTGTCTTTTCATGGAAATCATCTCAGAGTGTTTTGTAGCTCATCTCTGATTGCCACAAGATTCCACGACCTACAAGATTCAAACAGTCCCAAAAACTTGTATCAACAGTGAATCAGTCGCAGTAATGCAAATAACTACCTTTTTGGTTTTTCCTTCTTTTCTAGTACTTTAGCCGCTGGCAAGATTTTCTCCCACACGGAAGGCTCTCGCTCTTTCTTGAACTTGTGAGGGAGAATGCGCGCGAAACCTGAAAACGAAGCAATAAGGTAATAATCCTCAACAACACCCAGAAAATGGACTCGTAACCACTTCCTTCATTCCAAGGCAAGGTCCTCACTTCGATACTTTTTGGTTCGCCTAGTTGCGGTTCAGTATGATTGGCAAGGGCGAAAGGGATCAGAAGTTGAGGTGGCTCATTTATCTAGTTTTAATGTACATATTTTTCCGTTTCAGATCTTCAGTTCATGGGTTTGCAAATTGTCCGTGCGATAATCTTGACTGGTGTATTCAACGATTATTGACTTGTTGCTAGAAGGAACCGCAGTCGCGTCATCTATCTATTTATCGCAAACTTTTATTAGCTTCATTTTTGAAAATGTTTGTATATCTTATATACCTGAAAGAAATACCGTCTAGAAAAAAATTTCCCTCATTTTAACACTTAGAATGCCAAAGAGCCTTGACTTCTCTTAAAACTGGTGGACTCGCGAGGCGCGAAGTTCCATAGCGTGGATGGTTGCGCGGTTTTTGCTTTTATGTACCACGTGGGTTTGTACGCTGGACCGCAGTCCAACACACCCGAAATACAGACTGTGTTGCAGTCTATGAAATACCGAGAGCAGCTCGCAATTGGCTATTTACTAAACAGCTTACTACTCAAAGCTTACCCAGTTCTCTCCCTCCACAAAGATGTTTAAAGCATCCTTTGTTTTCTACAAGCTGTGGGCATTCTTTACCACCGTTCAACGGTGGGAACGAAACAGTGCGAGTCCGCTGACTGACACCTACACCGCACTGCGGGCTGCAGGGACCCCATTCTGACCAGGGAGAAACCACGCAATCTTGCTTTACTGTTGAGAGAATTGAATAGGACAAATGAGCTAAGCTGACTCCTCCCTTCTCTATGGCATAAAGTTAAAATCACACTGTTGGAGAACTGAATCGACTTCAAAAAGAGCACCATGAGACGTAATGTGAAATGAACGCCATTTTAACACACTCATCCGTCCATCCATCCATTCAGTCCGTCAGCCAGTCAGTCAGTTAGTCAGTCAGTCAGTCAGTCAGTCAGTCAGTCAGTCAGTCTGTCAGTCAGTCAGCCAGCCAGCGAGCCAGATAGCCCGCCAGCCAGCCAGCCAGCTAGCCAGTCAGTCAGTCAGTCAGTCAGTCAGTCAGTCAGTCGGTCGGTCGGTCGGTCGGTCGGTCGGTTGGTCGGTCGGTCGGTCGGTCGGTCGCTCATTCATTCATTCATTCATTCATTCATTCATTCATTCATTCATTCATTCATTCATTCATTCATTCATTCATTCATTCATTCATTCATTCATTCATTCATTCATTCATTCATTCATTCATTCATTCATTCTTGCGTTCTTTCATTCCCTGAATACCATAAAATTCCGAAAGTAATGATCTTGAACCAGATTGTTCAACTACAACCCATGCCTCGTATCATGATAATAAAAGGCCGAACACTGCAAAGGAAACCACTCGACGTGGTACCCTACGGTAATGTCGGGCTGTTGGTGTGTCGCATTTCGTCAGTAAGACGCGGGAAAGCAGGGGCTCTAGGCCCGGTGGGAAGGAGACAAACCACAATACCACATGTACCACACTCGATCAAGGAGCTGCGCCTGGAAACGCGACAGACGATCTCACCAACGTTCTTCAAAGGCTATTAAAACTCAAGATGTACTGAAATGTTTCAAGACAAATAGACAACTTGTTAAAATTAGGGCAACGCCAAAGTGGTTATTTTGCTTTGATTCTACCAAAAATTGCACATTATTAGGTTTTTGCAATTATACCGTGATCGAAGAGCCTGAAGAGAATGAGATATCGATTGACCTTCGAAATATCAGAGGGGACGATTGCTTTGACAGAAATGCTAGAAGCCAACGATTGGAGTGTTTTTATATGCTCCGGCCAAAGCTTAGAGCAAGAGTTGAGTTGGTCAGGTTAGACCACATTAACAAATCTTGTTCAATCACGTTAGTTTTTGTTCATCAATTTACAAGTATGAGTTCTTCCGCTTCACTTAATTAATTCATTTTTTTGCTTTTTTGCCCCTATCTACGCCCTCTTACTTCTCGATCTTTCTTTTCAATAAAAATATTTTCACTGACCTTGGACGAAAGATAGCTGGGTCCTCTAAATTCGATACTACTTCATTCCGGCACAGCTTCGTCAAAATGTTTTTAATTTTCAAAGTTGAGTCACGTATGCTATGTTTGTCTGGTGTTATCGAAGTAGATTTGTTGACGTACGAATGACGTCATATTAGGTATGCCCCTAGGCCATTGGATGCCTGAAAGTGCTTCGTTAGCGGGTTCAGAGAAACAAACTGGAGCGTGCGACGTGCTCCTTGTCTATCTACAGTGATGACAGGGGGCATGTTCGTGTTGTGATTTCTAATTCTATCACGGTCTTTTACTGGACTATCGCGTGTTGCTGTCAAAAATCGTGACGGTTTAATTAGAAAACCAAGAAGGAATTTCTCTCCTGCTTAGGCCTTTTCTAGGAGCCACATTCGGGGCTTTCAAACGACTCAGAAGTAAGATTCCGAATAATCTTCCCTTCTCCCGACCCATGCATGGTCAAAACCAAAGCAGTTAAGACAGCTTGGCTGGTTTACAATACCTAAATCGTCAACCGTGTCTTGCTTGTTTTTTTATTTTTTATTTTTATTTATTTCTTGTGGATGAACTCTTTCGCTTGTGGTCAAGAGCGTGCTTCTATTTCAATGTTCTGTTCGCTGTACTGAGCTCTTTTTAAAAAGCAAATAAAACATACAGTCGCTCCCGGCTACTATTGTAGAAGGATACGGTAATTACAAAGAGATTAGCACCTGAGAAACAAAGACCATCTGCTTTGTGCTATTTTGGTGCCTTGCCACAGTGCACTGTTAAGTTAACGAGAGAAAAGCGAAAAATCAGTGTCCTATAAAGGGTTTGAAGATCGAATCCGTTTTTGGCCGGTATATCAATAGTTGGTGAACAACGTGAGAGCAGTGGACTTCAACTTGGCCTCTTAACTTAAAATTCTGCGTGCTTCCAGATCACAAAATTAGATACTGAACACTCCAGACAGTCGCGGAATAAAACTCCCGCAAAAAAAAAAAAACAGTTGTTCTCTGCGATCTCCTCCTATTAATTTACAATTAATCGAAGATATTTTATCATCTCGATTATCTTCCCCGAGAATGGATGACGACAGACGAGTTTCCCGCTTCAACGAGGTAAGAAAGGAAGTTTAGTTCCGGGGGGGGGGGCATGGGGGGCTCCCACTAAAAGCGAAGTTTTGAAAAGAGCCCCTGAAAGTACCAGAATCTCGTCATGTGGGCGTGGCTCAAATTTAAGACAGAGGTACCAGTTCTAACAAGTAAAGCTGAACCTCTCCTTACGATATCTCTGTAATATGGACAGTTATGTTGGTCCGAAAGAAACCCAAACCTCATATATAAACTCCACCTCTGTAACAAGAACACCTCCTTAAAACGGACAGTCGTTCTTGTCTCTTCGACAGTAGTTACTGTAGTAATACCTTTCCTGTCATATTTTTCCAGGTTCTACTCTAAAAGGTACCAGGATAATTACAACTCTGGTCATTTTACTTTCTAGAGCTAAATCCCTAATCAGTACCAAATCTCGAAAGGTGAGACGATCACCTCCGGCCCCGTGAACTCATGTGAGAGTCCACCGGGGGCCTAGGTATTAGTTTGATCTCGTACCCCGTGTCAAGTGCGCCGCTAGAGTGCGCCTAGTGTTTCATCAATGTTTCCAAAAATTCGGTTTTCGTGAGCTGAGCCTAGGCGTTGCCAAGAGACATGTAAGTTTCCAGGCCGCCTATCATCATGCAGATTCCATGTTTTCCTGAACCGCAATCAAAGTCATCGACATTAAGAAAATTGCAAAAAATAGCACGGCTGTGCGAGTTCGCTGAGTGCACGTGGTGTGCGCTTTGAGTGACGACATCGTGTTCTCGTGGAAGGAAAAGTGAATTAGATCAGCAGCTCATCATAAGGAAAGCGAGGCATGGTTTTCACACAGCATTTTCAGTCCAAGGAATTTGGGAAATCCTCTTTGGTACGGTGGAACATCTGGGCGAACCTTCTCGCAATCTGCTTATGGCGCCAGTTAATGTTTTAATCTCGCTAATTAATGAAGCAGGTTTGTTCAAGATTGTTAAAACGTGCTGTATTACCTAACTAATCTGATGGACTATCAATATAGCTCAATGTTATTTGCAGCACCAAAACAAAAAAGCGAAATGTATCATACACCGGCAGGGTTTTCCACACCTCGGCGCCAAGTACGTCTGACATGTCAAGCAGGTGAAACTATGTCATAAGCTACTTTCATACGGTTTTGATGTCTATTTTTGAATGCCTCTCCTGTCTTATAGAATAAAGAGGATCAAAAGTTACTAAACCATAGCGAAATCTCGACAATACCCACTTGAGCACTAGACATAAAGAACTCGGTGCATCTCCAAACTTTTAATAAATCTTAGAACCTTTTTCGGTCCAGCCTGATGTTAAACGGAATCATTTGTTTCTTTGTTTGTTTGTTTTAAGGAAGAACTGTAATTGTCTACGGAAAAAAGTGGTATATTTATACCTTTTCATAGTGAAGCACCATAAAAGTCTTCAATGAAATTGAAAAGTGACAGGGTCATAGAGGCTTTTAAGAAATTCCTAAAACTGTTCCTTAAGATTCATGGCGTCTATTTTTGGTAACCCCTCATCCATCACGAAATTGAGTCGGATTGATTTTCGTTGTAAACACTTAACAAACAGTACGATGTATTGAAAATGTAATTACACTCGATAACATTTACTGAACACAGATACAACGAGAACGTTTAAAAACTTATTTTGTGCGCCATTTTTCACGCATCACTCTATACTCTTTCTTACTTTTGTGGCGGGATGTCGTGTTTTTTCAGTAGCCGATAAATCCGATTGGAAGCAAGACAAACTGTAAATCACAAGACCATATAATTGTTGCTCCGTTATTTTTGTTGTTGTTGTTGTTGTTGTTGTTGTTGTTTGCTGTTGTTGTTGTCATGAATATAATAATTTTGAAATGGTTCCGTACGCAACGAAGTGACCTTGGCTCCACTAGAGGAACAATTGATACTGTGTGCAGTCTGCAATTTGAGATGACAACAAATTTGTTACGCCAATGAGAAAAAAAAGCCTAATTTCATTATCTTCCTCTATCCGTTATCTTAATTTTTATTATAAGACCGAGATGTGAGGAGAGTTGATCCCTCGTACCCTGCCTACTCTATAGAAACGACTCTACTAACGTATTACGCACAGGCTCTTTTTCATTTCTTCTTTATATCGAACTCGACAACTCTTTCCTTTTCGCAAGTTGCTTTTCGTCATTCCAGGAAACAGGGTTATTGTAGTGTTCCAACAGTAAACACGTACAAACGAGGTGGTTTCCCTTTACAGAGCGCCCCGCTGGATGGCTTTGCTGCGGTGTACATTGTTTTCACTTCCGACGGAAAAATAAACTACACAGGCCGCCTCCACAAGGCCTGTCGATCAGCAGAAACAAAGAAACCATTATGTCCTCATAGAAATTAAAGTCACGCTTTGCTTTGCGATGCTGCTTCATCAGGCGAGGACAAGACAGATCAATTGGAAAACATTTCACAACATCATAAGTACTGAGATTTTATCATTTCAACAATACTGACTATCGGCCAAGAGTAATATGATTCCATTACGATAGATTTCTCATTATGGAATAAGAGAAAAACGAAGTGCGACCAGACAGAGATTCGGAACGAAGAAAACCAGCGCGATGCCGGTAACATAAAGAAACAAACTGTAAATAACTCATTTGAAAAAATAACACAATACTCGACTTACGATTTCCTAGGCCACATGGTTTCTTGACACTCTCGAAGTCGGGACAGCAGTCCCCGGCTCTCTCACAGAACTCGTCACAGAAGCACAAAACGTTATTAACGAAGTCTTCCATACCGCAAGTGCTGTTTCTTCCCTTACAACAACGCAGGGATCCTCCATGTTCTCTTTGATCACAGCACTGGATAGGGCCCCCTTCTTCTTTTTGAATACAAGCGCCGTTGGCCAAAGTAAACAGAACAAAACCGATCGTTATGGCGAGCGCCAAAGACGGGTGTTTCGTGTACTCCATTGCCGCTCAAACTCGTGTTGTTGGCTGTACTCCTCAAGCCGGACGTCTGGAACAAGATCTCTGCGCCTATCTTATTTACCTGAAATTATACGTAAGTCGGGGGATGAGTTAAGTCACGCCGGAAAGATCAAATGCTTGGCCTTAGCTTGGCAGGGTTTCAACCACACGCCAAAATTGTTTTCTGAAACCAAATCTTTTTGCGCTCCGAGGGTGACAGGGCGTGAAAAGTAGCTGACAGATAAGTTAATCTTCAAACCTATATTAACCAGGCAAATTTCCAATGCAAAATCATTCCTTGTTTCTTTTCGCCTTTAAATTTACAATGGTCTCTGTTTTTTCACCAAACTACGGGCTGTTTTTTTTATTAATAGGGCGGGAAGTGGAGGAATTCTGGCTATGTCCGCGCTGTGTGAAACCCCTTTGTAAAAAGGTTCAAAAAGTCCCGCAATCTGGGAAGAAAGAACCTTAGATCCAACTCAGATATGGTAATCGGTAACCACAAATCGGCTTCCCGCCAATGAGGTTGGCTTCGAAAACATACATTAAATTTCGAGTGATAAAATCATCTTTTAAAAAGCATTTTTTTAAAAGCATTTTTTAAAAAGCATCTTTTAAAAAGCATCTTTTAAATTTCGAGTAATAAAAGCATGTTTTCCAAAATTGTTTATTATGGAAGAAAACATATTATTCGTTCGGAGAGGACTGAATCCACCATATCTCAAATCCCGGTCTCAAACACAGAAAAACGTCACAGTTTATAAAAATTAACTCGAAATGAGGTGATAACACGGGGCGGACTTCTGCTATGTAATTTATTAGCTAATGACCTTGCCAGATATCAAGTGGTTATTCTTTTCTAGCAGGAAATTTGACAGAAAGCCCGGAAGCAAACCCTTTTATATATAATTTACCTTTTTACAAACGACCTTGAACACATGTTGAGTTGATCGCTTTTCAATCAAAATAACATAACATCGCTTTGGTTACACCGGGTAGCCGGTCATCACAGCACATTGAACTTTCCTCCATTTTCCCTCAAGAGATAAAATACATGTGTTTAAAAGAGTTTTCTTTATAAAAATGCTCTTTCCAAGGGAGGCCAACAAAGTTTTTCGATTTTTTTTCGACCTGTGGTAAAACTTACAGGATGGGGTTAAACACAACAGAAAACTAGCTTCAAGTGCGCACTCGGAAACAGCTCAGAAAATTAAAGCTGCTGCATGTTTACAGCCTGTATTCTGTGGACATATGTCTCTTTTGAAGACTAGACGTATGTTCTCTTACATAGCATTTAGTAGCAAAATTCTGTTGCGAAAGTGAAAAAGTTTGAGTGCTTAAATTTGAAACAAACGGATTCCTTTTCCGATCAACAAAGTGGACGGTGTTTAATGTCCCAAACTCAGGGCGTTTGTGGGCAACCTTTACAAGCCATTGTTTTGGATCTGATAAAGCAGTAATTGTTTTCAGTTTTTTTAAACAAAGCACAAAAGAAAATGATAAACAGGTTTGTTTGTAGAGCAAAGCCGACAAAAGTTGACAATTTCGAGACACTTCTAATTCTATGCGTTGTTTGCCTCGTAGGACAAAATCACGTTAACTTGAGGGATCTCCCTAATCACAAAAGCGGTCTTAACAACATCTTTTTTTTTAAAGGGAGAAATTAAGATCAATTAAGATAACATCTGTTGAAACCAGACGTTTGTAAATAGTAATTTTAAGGACTAAGTTAAACGTTACTAAATATGATATCGTCTGCGCGTGCGAAACTGTGAATGATACTTTACACGAATAAAGGCAACTGTCCAAATGCATGTGCACAAAACTTCGGAAGCACCAAACTGTTAGCAAACGCCGGAACTGCCCGCGTTACGTGCAAAACATTCAATTTTAGAAAACAGAGCGTGATTGAAGGCCTGTTCATAAAGCATATCTCATGATATTTAGAGAAGACGATTTCTCAATATTGTAAACTGACTTGTTTGTGATTCAGTTCAGGCCAGGTATCCATTGAACGCTGCATATTTCTGGTCTCGATGGTCACCATTCAAAGCAGAATTTTTCCCTTAGTAAAATTCTCTACGTAGTAAAACACAGTTATTTTTAGTACACCTGAGGCTATTTCTGTGAGGTATAAACAGCTGTCCGTGAAACCGGAACCGTTCACCGCTGTTGCTACCCTACGTCCACGTACACAATCCTTCAATTTCAAAAACCGTGACTGTGTCATTATTCTCCATTCAGAAGTAAATCCATTAAGATGAATTTTAAACACATTAAATAGATGATTTTTCTTTGAAAAAGTACAGTGGAACCTCGATTTAACGAACCTCTATATAACGAAGTTCTCGGTATAACGAAGAACGCGGTCTCCATAATTTATGCTCACATCACGGTGGAGAGCCAAGCTGCACTTTGCCACCTTTGGGTTTTTGTGTTTTGCTGGTACACAGTGACGTCCATAGATTTCTACTTTATCAAGTGACTCGTTTTCGTCAAGTATGGTGGTTTTTTACATCGACAGTCGAATCTTGATAACTCGAACCTTCAGTAAAAATTTAGAACGTTTGAACTGTTCGAGTTAGGTTGTCCAAATAAGTTGAACAAGGGGGCAAAGCTGAGGTAACTGTGGCCTGCGTAGAAAGCGTCTCAATGGGATTTGTTTTTGCAATAGAGAAGAGACTGTTTTTTCCTCTCTTTTTTGCCGCGGGAAAGTTTGGGTCGAGGGCAAAAAACCGGGACTCTGAAAGTGCTCAAATAAGCGCTCCACCTTGTTGTTTTGTTTTTCTTTCAAGGGAACTAGTACTGTGCAAGGATCATATCGGCTTTAGGATCCCATCGGATTGTACATTCTTCTGATGTGTCAAACGAACTCTATCCTTGAGCACTGACCTCCGACCACAGGCCCTCTTATGGAATAATCTGCCCCAAGATTTGAGGGATGCTGGCTCTATTGGCAGTTCAAACGAAAGATCAACCGAATCCCTTCATGATTTTACCTTGTTGAAATCTGAAGATATGTTATGTCATGTTATGTTACGTTACGTTACGTTACGTTATGTTATGTCATGTCATGTCATGTCATTAACACATTGTCTGATTTTGCTCTGAGCCTGAGATCTTTCTGATGTTAGAAATTAATTACGCATCTATCGGAGGTAACCGACAGATGTGACTTGGAATCAAACAATTCCTTAGAAAAAAAACAGTGAATAAACGGTAGAAAGACAATAACTGATTTCAGGGGTTAATGAGTAGGCTTGACTGGTAAATGTATAATTTATCGCTAGTAACTCTCCTATCACTATCCTATTGCTAGTAACGATGAATTTACATCGACGGAAGGCTTAATATTAGTTTCGGCCGTCGACTGACCCTCTGTGCCTATTAGGGAACTTTTGAGCCAAGGACGTCAACCGGAAGTTGAATGTTTCCTTTGTTGGATTGTTTCTGCCTTTCACGAAAGGATAGAAAACTTTTATTTTGGCATCTGGTGGCTTGCCGCTATGGTCGTGTTGGCATCAGAGAATGGGTCAAAAGGAAAACGTTAAACTTCCGGTTGCTGGGACAAGCCTGGAGAATCCCGTGGCCCTACAAGCCTGGTTCCTAAGCTGACCAAAATATTGTTGAAGATTATGCGTGGTGGACGGACAGAGGAAGCAGTGTCAAGAACCGAGAGCTGTTCTGCTTTTAAAATCCCAGTACGATGAATCGTAGGCAGAGCAATAGTTGCGATATCTCTCTATTACATCGCAAAGCGAAGTGTTGTTTGGTTCTCCGTCGTTTTGAGGAAGCAGTGCAAATTTGTTGTGTGGCGCTTGACCAGAAGTTTGAAGAGAACGGCGACGAACCTTCCTACAGGTAGAAACGTAAAGTGGCCGTTAACATTTACTGCGGGAATGTTTCTATATCGCTTACTACTGCCTTGCAAGAAACTTTTTCGTGTTGTCATTGTTTGCGATATTTGCGAATTTCTTTATCGTTTGCAAGTCACTTGCCAGTCTGACCCACGGGTGAGGTACTGCTGACCCTATAGACTCTATATAGACTATATACTGGTATGTACCCCTGGACAGAGTCTCATGCCTTGCAAGTCTGTAATGGGGTTTCCTATTGTGGCCTTTTGGTCTGAGATGGGGTATACTTTCGCACTTTTTTCCCCGCTCTTTTCAAATCTATATTTTCAAAAATTTCTTTCCCTTATTTTTTGTTTAACCGGTTAACTGGTATTAGATATTTTGTATCTTCTCTCTTTTCAAATGAAATGTGCGAAAATAACATATTATCTTCACTTCTGGTCTGAAATGGGGTATGAATTGTAACTATTAAGCCTGAGATGGGGTAGCAAATTAGAGCATTTTGGGTCTAGGACAGGGTAAGGTTCAGTTCCGATACCCCAGCAGGACACCCCACCCAAGCTTTTTGAACACCCCCCACCTTTACCTGGGACCTGACCACCTGATAATGGTCAGGCCCCTATTAGCCTCTAATCAGTTTCTAAGTATGCTGATGTTTACTTGTGATCATTCTTCCCACCCAGACACTCTCAAATCTGTTCTTATGCAGAAAAATTTCTGTACAACCTCATACCAGGAGTCCATAACCCATAGCACACAACTGCCATATATTCATGCCATGGCATTTTCACAGACCAGTTACTTTTTAGATGGAATTTCCCGTGAATTCAAACTCCCTAAGTAGCCTTGCTAACCAATCAGAAGCTTTGCAGATTATTTACCAGCCTTGCATTATGCCTTGTGTTACGACCTGGGCATTTCAGAAGTAGAAAGAGGCCCCTTTTTTGTGGGATGTGAACTCATGCGGACTATAACTCAAGTTTTCACGGGAAGTAGTTATCTAAAACCTGTCTAAAAATAAACTAGGTTGTGAAAACGCTGTGACATAGGCTATAAGTATGGGAGATGCATGCTCTGGGTTATGGGCTCCTGTCACATTAATTGCATGTTTAATTTCTCACGTACTATCCCTCATACACATTTTTACAATATTCATGATTATACAGCACTAGAGTCAGAAAACTAAATGGAAAACCATGTTTCCATGTTAGATGGGAATCTCATTCCAAGAAGGATAAAGGATGAGTTCCCTGAACGTCCCTGTCCCAAATTTATTTGACTGTCTATTTTTCCTTTGAAAACAATGGAAAAAATTTGATGGAAACTTGTTTCTCATGAAAAACAACAACAAAGACATGAGGTGATTTAATAAAATGGAGTATGTACCTAATAATAGCATTCATTAGCATTTTTTACGTGGAATTTATATTTATTTAATCATCTTTTGTTGAGACAATAAGGCAGTTTTTATCATCCTTGGATACAAAACAAGATGGAGCTGTCAGAAGAATTTCCCACTGAGATGAGTTTCTTGTCTTGTAATGTGAATTCAGCTATTATGTATGGTTAATACAGAAATCTTGCCCTATGCTTTAACAGGATACAAGAGAAAAAGACACCTTTTGTAGTCATTGCAGTCCAGGCCTATGCAGAAAATAACCAGTACCAAAGAGCTGTTGAATTTTCAAGGAGGGTGTTTGGAAATGCTGCAAAGTTTCCACCAGTGGTGCTAGAGTTATGGTAAGGGCCTTTTTTATGTGTAGTACTGGGATACGTTAGTATATGTAGCTGGTAATTACATGTAAAGGGAATTTTAAATGTTAACTTAACAAAGCCACAAGTCACTTTTCCATTAGAACATTTTTTTAGGGGGGGGGGGGGGAGGAAAAGGGGGCTCTGAACTTCCTGCCTCCCATACTCTTTAACCCTTTAAACCCCGGCCAATGTCCACATGCATATTCTCCTCACTGTTTTCCATATATTTCTTATGGTACTAGTTGGGAGAATTTGCCTACACATCAAGACACCTCATCTTTAAGCCCCAATATCAACATGCATGTTCTCCTCACTGTTCTTCATATATTTATTATGGTACTAGTTGGGAGAATTTGCTTACACATCAAGACACCTCATCTTTAAGCCCCAATATCAACATGCATGTTCTCCTCACTGTTCTTCATATATTTATTATGGTACTAGTTGGGAGAATTTGCTTACACATCATCACACCTCATCTTTAAGCCCCAATATCAACATGCATGTTCTCCTCACTGTTCTTCATATATTTATTATGGTACCAGTTGGAGAATTTGATTAAACATCGACACATTTCATGTCTGGTAATATTTCCCTTATTCTCATGACCTGTATATTTGATCAAGTAGGCATATTGTAAGAAGAAATTAGATGCTTGTCACTCTGGGGGCTTAAAGGGTTAACTCTGGTTCCCACCATACTTTTCTTGGCTCCTGCCTCTATGCACTCTTTCATTGCAAAAGATTAATACGCAATGTTGCATGACTTTTTCCTGTTTCTCCCACTTCCTACCCCGTTCTTCCCTCCTTCCGCACACTCTCCTTTTCCTGCTTTCTGTACACTTCCCCTCCAGGGTTCCTGCCCCCCTCCCCTGCCTACCTCCACAATGTAATTCTGTCTTTATTAAACATTCTTGATGTCTTTGACATTACTGACCTTATGCGTCATATGAACCTGGTAATTAGGTAGGATTTATCAGCAATCCTATCTATTCCAAGTGGCATGCAGGGTTTCAAATGTTAATTATTGTACATATTAAGTAATAACTGAGATCAGTGGCATCACTGGGAGAGTCATGCTTGCATTTCACTAAGTTTGTGGCAATCTTCATGCAGTCAGGTTTTCGCACTGAACCATCCCACCTAAACTTGCTGCTAGTCTCTTTGTAGCTCGGTGGTTTAAGGGACTATGTCACAGGAATTTTGCTTGTGTTTTGTCAAAACTGTGCTGTAATTTATCATTTCTTGCACACAAAAGAACACCAAGGGCAAGATATTAAGCAGATTTTTGAAAGGAGAGCAAACCATCAAAATTTTTAACATTTTTACATTGGCTCAAGATGGCACAGTGGACCCCCTAAAGAGACTTGACTGGACAAACCTACCCAGGTAAAATTGTGAGGCGGGATCCCGCCAATCCCACCTGGGATCCCAGGTCTGTCCCAGGTGGGATCCCGCCTGAAGAAGGCGGGATCCCACCTGGGATCCCGCCCGGGATTATGAAACATCCCAGGTGGGATCCCGCCCTATTTCCCAGGTGGGATCCCACCAATCCCGCCTGAAATCATTAGTGGGATCCCACATCCATCCCAGGTGGGATCCCGCCAATCCTGCCTGAAATCATTAGCGGGATCCCACATCCATCCCAGGTGGGATCCCGCCTTAAATCCCAGGTGGGATCCCACCAATCCCGCCAGAAGTCATTGGTACTATCCTGCATACATCCCAGGTGGGATCCTGCCTGAAATCATTGGTGGGATATCCTGCCTTAGATCCCAGGTGGGAATTGAAATCCCTTCAATCCCACCGGTTATCATATACCAGGTGCAGAATCCCACATATCCAGCCCACAAAGGATCTTGCCAATTTCACCAGAAATTAATTGTAAGTGGGATCCAATACAATACAATACAATACAATACACTTTATTTAACGAGGGTGAACATATTAACCTTTTACAGTTTTCTAACATATGGCCCTCAAAATAAACATTAAACATTACAAAATAACAGATAATCAAAGCTAAACTATAAGTAAGAGAAGTAATAAGCTAAGAAACATGAAGTAGGCACATACTAAAAAAAACAGCGGCATTTAAGAAGAAAGCGGCATTCATGGCAACAAAGCTCCTCAAGATGGGAGACAGTATTGAGGTTTTGCAGGAAAAGGCCACGAAGTTTATGCTTTAGCGGAAACGAAAAGGAAGACAAAGCGCTAGGCGAGGCAAGGGGATGCGCAGCAAGTATCTTTAAATCAACCTCAACGGCATTAAAGAGAACAGTGGCGGAATACGAGAAGGTGCGCTTACCCAAATTTGTTCTAGGCTGGGGAATAACTAAATTATGAGAAGTTGTACCTCTGGTTATACGATCATTTGTACTGCTATAGTCTCGATCACTGCTCTGATCGAATGCTAACAGTGTAGCTGAAATCCCATGGTCCAGGTATTCTGGGATCCCACCATTCCATCCAGGTTACATTGATAAATTAATATTACACCTGTATATAAAGAAACACCTACTGCTAGCCTGTTTTGAATTCAAGCCATCACTTTAATTTCAAAATATCCATATAAATAACAAATAAAACACAGCTAACTTGGTCTGTAAACTTATTAACTAAATGAGTTGCAACATACAAGTCATATGTCTGACCTTGAAAAACATATTCTTACAGAAATTGCTTATAAATAATAAAAAATACCTTAAAACCTTTTCTTGTGAATATATTATTTTAGAGCATTAATTCACCACAGTTTCAGCACTCTGGAAACTAGCCATCTTTTACTGATGCAGTGAAGCTGTGATTAAAATAACATCTCCACAAAGTTCACAAGAGTCTTCATATGATCGACATATTGAATACTATGTTTTTCGGACGTATGTACATGGCCTACACGTATGTGGTGTCCTCTGAAATTCACATCAGTGAAGACATTTTCAAGAATTGTAAACACAGTCAGTGACTGGAAGAAAATTTAAGTCAACACTGGGAAAATTACAATTATTTAATTCTGAATTGCTACACCTAGAACTTCTTTGAAATAAAGCTTCATCAGTATTTACAAAGTGAATCAGGCGACATTGTCTTGATTTTTCTTTTTTCAGCATTGTGTCCTGGTAGTTTGAGCTGTTATTAAAAGTGACTTAGCTTTAATACATGAGCAGGCTACTCTTG
The DNA here is from genome assembly GCA_964030785.1 of Siderastrea siderea. Classification (NCBI taxonomy): domain Eukaryota; kingdom Metazoa; phylum Cnidaria; class Anthozoa; order Scleractinia; family Rhizangiidae; genus Siderastrea; species Siderastrea siderea. The sequence continues at coordinate 22,118,191 of OZ034978.1, forward strand.
ACTTGACACTGCAGTGCTGTGGCCACGAGTGTCACATCTGTTCTAACAGCAGCTGTATATACCTAGTAGAGCAAACAGAACAAATTGTGCGATTAAAATCAGTTCTGAGTTATTGTTGTATTCAGTTAATAGTTCTGTTCTTTCAATTCTCTAGAAAATGATCTCTATTATTGCTTTCAAATCAAGACATTTTAAACTGAAGACATCAGTTAATTATCTTGTGTCCTTCTACAAACTACAGCGATGGAAACACTCTGCAGTGGAAAGGCACTGGAGAAAATTTTATTTCATGTTTCATTTTAACTTTTCTATAATTTGCACAATTATGCCATAACTGCTTCTTCAGTTAAATAAACTCGCAAATTCAGCCTGGCTCAAATATAACTAGTTACATGTAAGCTTAGCTTCAAATTCAAGAAGACAGGAGAGAACATGATCTTCTTAGAATCGTTAATTTTGAAGCCAAATCTTTCATTACAAATCATTTTCCTTTTATCTTACCTCCTTCTCAAGAGTAGATATCCAAATTTTGTTCCTTTGAGGCATATATATATCCTTTAAGCTTGAAAGAATAGAAATCCAAGGAAACATGCGTTGAACGTTTGAAACAAACTTGAAATTTATGGCGCCGAAAAATTCAACCGTTTTCTCTGAGCCCGCAATGACAAGGATGCTGACCAAAGCAGCTCATTCATTACCAATCTCTCCCAACATATTCATGATTCCAAAATGGCGGCTGCTCCTGGCTCCGTTTTGCTTGCTCACTTTCAGGATTGTATTCTGCGAAGAAGTCGCCACTGAATCGTTTTTTGGGACCTGTGGAGGCTTAGAACAAATTTACCCCTGCAAAAGTTTGAAAACTACGGATTTTAATTGTTAAATTGCTGAGTGACTGCGTGAATATTTGATGTTAAGACAAATATGCAACCATGCATTTGCTGAACAGATATGATCATGTAAGATTAACAAGGTAAAGTAAAACTGATTATTCTTTGACAAATGATTTTTCCTGTTTTTTGATTAATTCTTGCACAGACTAAGCATAACATTCCAAGAAGAAATTGAAACTATATGCTCATCAGAAAGGATCTCTAACTTCAGGGATCTCATCTTTCTCAGATCTTTTAAACAACTTAAGCGACTCAGGTGCTTTAGTCCACCATATGGCTGTGACCAAAAGGTCGAAGAGTTCGTTTTGTGTACCACTCAGTAACATAAAAAGATTATGTATAGTGATTTAAGTACTTGTGGAGAAGACATGCTTACGATAAGTACATTCCCAAATTTGGTGGAACATGATTGACTTCATTATATACAAACTGTCAGTACTTTATATTAATTGGTTGAAAAGAGCTGCCCCCTGGATAGTGTATTGCAATGCTGCATTTTGTATATTATATTATCTTACTTTCAATAAGTTAACAAACATCCCATGAATTGCCTTATTTTGAAGACAATATTATTAATGCAGATTTTTATAAGTAAAGGCATAGACAGTAGTCTGTCTAAATAGTGTGTATTTGTTTTGTGTCAACAATTACATTTTTTAAGTACTGAAAGATTCCAGTTGGAACCGTGGGTGGGAAGTATCATCCCAGGTCGGAAGGTTGGATCCCGCCTAGGATCCCAAGTGGGATGTGTAGATTCCACCTAAGATCCCGGGTGGGAACTATAATCCCAGGTGGGATAGTTGGATCTTGCCTAGGAACCCGGGTGCAATGTGTACATCCCGCCTAGGATCCCGGGTGGGATGTGTGGATCCCGCCTAAGATCCCAGGTGGGACATGTAAATCCCGCATTTTAGGCGGGATCCCAGGTGGGATTACATTTGAGTCCCGGGTGGGAATGGCGGGATCCCACCAACCAAGGTGGGATCCCGCCATTCCCACCCGGGATCCCAGGTGGGAATGGCGGGATCCCGCCTACATCCCGCCTGAGATTTTACCTGGGTACTTGTGCAAAAGGTAGAATGCTTTATAAACTTTGGGTAGGGGTGGACGTCATGTAGCCCTTGCCAGTTGAAAGATTTTAAAAATTTCTTTAACAACTAAGTTATTTATTGTTGTTGACATCCATGACAGCATTTGCCTTCTTGTCAAAGCATCAGAGTATAGAGCGGCTGATGAACTTGCAGATAAATGGCTCTTTTGTCCTGAGAACTTCTCCCATCAAAGATATTTGGAAATTGTGGAATTTTATGTCAAGCAAGTTTTGTTCCCACAAGGAATGCACGAAAAAATTCATCAGTTTCTTGAGACAAATAAAGCACTTACTTCTGAACAAAAACAGGTTAGTCAAAATTTTTGGTAAATTTTCTCAATCTTGTGGATAAAATTAGTAGTTCAAAATCATGGCAACTAAAAACAGATGTCAGAGGATTATGAGTATTGTGCATGCTTTAATTAACATGGTGAATCTTTTAAGATGCAATAAAGCTTTTGGATGTATGGTCTGACTTGTACCAATTTTATGCAGGCCGATAACCAGTAAACTCATTTTGATTGCTCATTGACAAGTACTTTACAGACGTATAATGTGTCCCTATGATTTTTCCATGCAGGGATAAAAGGAGGCAATGATGTTGTGTGAGAAAACACTCGTCCCTTGTCAAATGTGATAAATTATATGTAGCAGTGATTTTTTGCAAAGAGTTTTCAGTTAACTTGATGCTGCTGCTGCTGTTCATGCTCTTGCTAATGCGCTCAAAGCAAACACAACCCTGACAAAGTTGAGTTTGTACAACAGTAACCTTGGTGCTGCTGGGGCTGCCGCACTTGCTAATGCGCTCGTGACAAACACAACTCTGACAAAGTTGAGTTTGTATGACAATGACCTTAATGCTGTTGCCGTTAGTGCCCCTGCTAATGCACTTACAGCAAACACAACTCTGACAAAGTTGAGTTTGTATAACAACAACTCTTGGGGCTGCTGCGCTTGTTACCGCTCTTAAAACGAATACAGCTCTGACGGTGTTACAATAACCTTGATGGTGTTGCTGCTGCTGCGCTTGCTGATGCACTTGAGTTAAACACAACTCTTACAGTGTTGCATTTGTCTCACAACAACCTTGGTGCTGCTGGGTTGCTGCGCTTGCTGAAGCGCTTAAAATGAACACAACTCTGGCAGTGCTGCGTTTTCCTAACAATAACCTTGATGCTGTGGCAGCTGATGCGATTACTAAAGTGCCCAATATAAACAACTGTATTTTCCTTATCTGAATAATTTTTTCTTTTATCTTATCTGTTGGTTGTCTTGTTATCTAATAATAATAAGGCATTCAAGTTGTGCATGAGTACGTCAGTGAATAACAGGTCTACTTGACTAACTTAGTAACAAATAACTGTATAATCAAGGACTCAATTATCTTTTTTCAGTCAATGCTTGTCAGCATTCAAGAAAGTTCAAGAAAATGTAATGAAAAGGTATATTTTGTTGTAATTATTACTCTGAACAGACTTATATGTGAGAATGTTTCAACCCAGGGTCTTCAGTAATCTAGTATGAATGTGATGACAGACATTTGAAAGGGCCCTTTGAATTTTTCCTAGTGCACATAATGTTGATATCTCAGACCCCAGTTAAACATCATACTCTCATATTACTTGAACCAAACACTTTTTTCCTGCATAATTGTTGGTTTGGATGCTGAAAGTTATGCAGTACCATAGTTCTAACAGAAATTCAAATGAAAAAACCTTAAATTGTTGATATGCACTAGAATGGTGGTATAAGTACTGCTGAGTAGTAGAAATCTTACACAGGATCTTAATAGGATTGTTATTGGGTTTTGTAGGATCCTAACCTAGGATCCTGATCATGATCAAATCCTATTTAAGATCCTCTTTATAGGATTTTAAACATATCCTTTACAGAATAAAGTACTGTCATTTAGGATCTTGGGTAGGTCTATGTTCCTACAGGATCCTGTAAATCCCATGGGATCCTGTAAAGGATTTACACGAGGGAAGTTTCAAACTTATTTTCCCTTTATTTAGCTAGGACATTGTTCAAGTCCAGTTGAAAGTGATTCTCGGGAAGTAGCAGTCCAACACAAACCTAAACAGAAACAAGGTATAACTAACTATATTATGAAGACAAATAAAACTAAAATATGATTAAATAACATTATAAATGCTAGGGATTATTGAAACTGTAGCTTGAAGAGCCACCCTTCCACTCCTAATGAAACCTGTCTGGCTTGTTTGGCCTTTTTCTTTTTAAATTTCTAATAAATAGAAAATTGGCATTTTCCATGTTTCTGTTATAATTGTCTGTAATCACTGACAAATGAGTAAACTGTCAATTCAAGTGCTTATAGCGACCCCTGGGTCTGCATGTGTGTGCTTGACCAGCTGAACTAAGTGGGGAAGGGGACAGGGAGGTGGGAGCATAGGAGAAAAAGGGATTTGAAGTGTACTGTTTATCAAGCTTTCCTAGCTTTAAGAAAAAGATGTTACAGTTTTTACTAAAATAATCCTGAATTGGCCTAGCTGCACATGTGCAGCACCCATTTGAAAACATAGTGATATTCAAGGTGGCCTCTCCCATAAGCCCGGTGGTTTCTTGAGGTCTCCTAACCAAAAAACAAAGCTGTAAATTTCATCTTTATATTTTGATAAGAGAAATACATGGTGGTGGTGGTGGTGGTGGTGGTGGTGATGATGATGATGATGATGATGATGATGATGATGATGATGATGATGATGATGATGATGGAAAAAAGGGGGTAGGATAGAAGGATCCCCAATGCGGTGGGAAACAGGAGAAACAGGGAAAAATTACACAACATTGCATGATATGCAATAGGTAGGAGGCAACCAATTAGGGGTGGGATCTGGGATTAAAGGGTATGGGAAGTGGGAAGTTTGGAACCCCCTGTCCCCCTCAACTGAGTCTGTCTATGCAGTGGCTGATCTAGGGAGATTTCCATTCCCCTACTTTTAAACCTGTGCTGGTCTTTATGATTTGGAATTGTAGTCTTGAACTAATCAACTGCATTCAACTAAAAAAGAATGAAAAGTTTCTTAAGAAATTAACATAGACTGGCAGAGCATTTTAAGTCAGCTAAATCTAAACTATCATTCTTTGGTTTTATTTAAACTTCCTCCTTCTTTGGGTACAGTATGTTGCCCAGTTTTCGTACACTTCAGTTTGTAATCGCTATATCTTTTCATCTTTGAGATGAAAATTTCTGAGATTTCTCCTAGGGATAGCCCATTTACTTACCTTTAATATGTACAAAGATGAGCGGCTTGATCGACGTATCTTCAAAATTATGCCATTTTCCCGAAAACTTGTAAGTTGCCCAGTCTGCGTACACCTGGCCCAGTTTTCGTACATCGACAAAACAACATTTTCGCGCGAAAACGCTAGCAGCAAACTGATGTGTCAGGCACTCTGCTGCATGCTTATCGTGTTTTCTCTTCGATTTGTGAATAGAAATCGGCATCGCGACTAATGTTTGGTGTACAAAGCGAAAGGTTACTTGGTAGGGTAGATGTAGGGTCAACTGCACATGGCGAGTCAAACTCGTTCCCAGGAGCGTACGATATACTGAGCAGGGGAGAACGCTTGGTGTCAGTATTTCTCTTTTAAACTACAGTAACCTACATCAACATGCTTAAAAATTTAACAAATCTTTATTTTTAAAACAGCTTTCTCCTCCGTGTCGTTAACAGCCGCACGCACTTGGTCCAGAATGTTCAGCTCCCGACCATCTTTTACTTCAATGAGGTACTCGCAAGGTATTACCGCTCCTCCTCCCGGCAAATGCTGCAGTGGCCACGGCGGGAAGCTCTTGCAGGGCTCGCCAGTCTGTTTGCTGAAATATTATCAATAGTTCAGTGCACACCTTTTTTAAGGAAAGTCAATAATAAAAATTAAAAAGTCTGTTTATGCGAGCCTTACATACCATTCGATGCATTCAACTTCGGTCAAGCTTAAGAGATCCCAAAAACAAGATGAAAGCCCTCGAGGTACCCTTCCAATCGGAAGGCCAGCGATTGTATGGACTCTTTCGCCGCGTTTCTTGTCTGTTATCACGTTTCTTAACTTGGTGGGAATTAGCAGGACAATCAATTAGCAGGACAACCGGCCTTGCTGGTGGCAAATTGGGCAGAAAGTGATTTGCGAACCACATGAAAAATGTTTGTGTGTCCATATAACCCGAGTCCGTCATTGAAAATACACTACCGTCAACGCCTCCTTCTAGCGGGTTGTAAGTTACTGGAATGCGCTTACCAGGGAAAATAAAATAAGGAGGCATCCACTGGCCGCAGGCATTAAAACAAGGTAACATGGTGATATGTTCTCGGCTTCCTGAAAGGACACGATACGGAGCTTGTTTCCTGTCAGACGGGCCAATGATATTCCCAGCTCGGCCTTGCATGTCAAAACCAGTCTCGTCACAATTCCAGATTTGCGACGGTTTATTGGCAAGATTTTTGGCAATCAAAAATTCTTCAAAGTCGTCAAACCAGGCGTCCACATCATCTTTAGAGATGTTAGCTCTTTTTTTCTCAAGAGGGCGTGCCTTGCGTACTTTCACCTTCGGATTTCTTTTAACAAATCCGCGGAACCACTTGTTGCCAGGTTTGTTGTTTTTAAAGGGAGTTGGTCTTCCATCCTTGTCAAGAAACTTTTTGACCGCTTGGAATAAAGAATCTTTAGATACACCGAAACTGCGGTTTGCTAATTCGATCAGCCAGTCTGCAAACTGATTCTCTTCTTGGCTAGTCAGGACTGGTAGTGGGCCACAGCGCCTTCCGATCTCAATTCGACCGTTTAGTCGATCCTGGAGGGTCAACTTTTTAATTCCCCACTTTTGGGCGGCTTTTCTTACGCTTCATCCCCCGTCTCTTACGCCATCTACTGCCTTGGTAAATGTAGATGAACGGTTGCTATTCTGCATATTACAGCTGTCAAGAAAAGGGCCTGTATAAGACTCGACGTTTCACTTTCGTTTCTGCTTACGCCTACGCTTGCTTAAAATAGCAAATGTCTTACTTCCGTTTCCGCTTACTCTTGCTTTAGTTAGCCGCTTTTGTTAATTGTTTATTAAGATCGGAATGGAGTGAAAAATATCAGTAAGACCGGTAAACTAACGATATTTCAAGGTGCATGTCAACCTTCTATGTATGCACATCTACCTTAGTCAATAATATACACGTTTTAGATAGTTGCGTAGGATTAAGTTAATCAAATATGCGTGACCTTTGCATGACCTGGATATAAAGCGTCACTGTTATTTTGTTGTTACCACAACAAATACATTTATTGTATCGTACTTTGCAAGGGTTGTTGTCTAATCTTTGCTACACTTGCACCTTATTAGTTTTCGAACAGAAAAGTTTAAAATTCAGTTCATTAACTTATTTAAAAATAGGTTTTGAGAAAGGCGCCGCTAAGTGTACGAAAACTGGCACAGTAGGTCGAAATATTTGCGAAGATTTTAACCGCTAAAACTCAGGAGCAGTTAAATTTAAGCTGGCATTGAAAGTTCCCCTATTTACTTTCACCTTTTATCTATCATCTCTTCGAAAATCACGAAGTTCCTAGCAAAATTCCCAGTAAAACGGACTATTTGTTTATCTACGATACCTTTACTGTGCAGTGAAAAGTGCAAATATTAGCCGCTAAACTTTTACTCACCTCGAAAGAGCTCGCCCTCACTGACTTGCTTCTGCATCAAAAAACCCGCCAAAACCGGCAATTTATAGCTGAAATGTTCGTGCTTTTTTTGGAATTCTTCGGTTGATGAAGATTTGAACGACCGACGAAAATAATCAAATACATTTTCTTGTGTACAAGAACTGGGCCCGTACGAAAACTGGGCAACGTACTGTACCTCATGCTAATGAACTGTCGAAAGCAAAATGTTTGATTAGCAACACAATTTGATTGTTTGTTGTCATCGACTGAAGAATGTAAAAATTAATGTTTTGTTTAAAAAAAATTATGTCATCTTCAGAAACAATGCCAATATTATTGCAATCTGATGTAAATTACAAACTTTCATTTTAAACAAAGCCAACTCGGGATTGGTTCATTTTTTTACATCAGTCCAATTGTGTACTTAAGGTTAATCACAAGAATTCCTGGTTTGCAAATAGAACATGTATAGCAAATGACCCAGGCTACAGAATAAGTATTTCGCAGTAAGAATGGATCCACGTAACTTCCATGAACATTTCTAAGTCATCACTCCTGTCCCAGAGATTGTTGTTAGGGCTTCATAGAGAGTTGTTTTTTGTATCCACACAGGTGGGCACAGTGCAGTGGTTAGACGAATGTTAGCAGTAATGAAAAATCTTCAAAGACTGTGCAGAAATTATGTTCCCTGTAGTCGCTGGCAGAAATCCATCACAGTTCTCAGAATACTGATTCTTCTGTTTTTCATTTATGCCTTAATTCTTGCAGCAAGTGGTCATCTCAGTGAGTATTTACAGCTGGGTTCATTTATTAACATATATTTGTTTTGTTTATAAATGTTTGTCAAGCTTGGAAAAAAACTAAAAAAAAACACCTGCTTACTCTGACTGACGGAAATAGTTATTATCCACCTCAGCACAGTGTTGTTTGTGCACAGTTAAGCTTATTAACTCCTGAGGGCTTTGTTCCCTCGCTGAGATATTAAGGAACTTTAGAACCATGTTGCCAGTACGCCAGTTAAAGGTGAGATCACGTGGCAGTGCTAGCAAATTGTATGTTAAGGGATCATTGCTTGACGATTTTGTAAATATGCATTTTTACATGTACACACTGTTTTTTAAAAGAATTGGGAGCCTGGTGTAGGGTTTGTACTGAGCAAGGAAAAGTAGGAAGATTGTTTGGACATGGAAAAACTATCAAAAATGAAGTTTTTTGTCTGAAAAAGGAGCTGTTTTGTCCAAGATGCTCAGTCCTTAACACGTGATTTATGTAAATTATTGGGAAGCGTATATGTGTGCTCGCAGAAAATATCCATACCCCCACTATGGAGGGTCATTGGAAATTCTGAGGGGGAAGGGGGTCTCAAAGGCCTTGTATGTTTTGCAATCTCTTCAGGTGCGTATCAAGTCTCTTTTTGTTTACAGTTTGAGCTGGACAAAGTAAGACATGTTTTGGGAAAAAATAAAGAATGAGTTCAGAACCCTGCTGAGTGAGACCTATCTGTGCAAAAAGAATATCTTGAGTAGAAATCATGGGAAAAAAACTTTTTTAGTTTCTGTGTACTAATTATAGAAAAGAAAATGTTGGCTCTCTTAGAATACCCTTGATCATTGCCTGTTTAGTTGTGATGATAGTGTGTGACATGAAGCTTATAATGGCCTTCAGTGTAACAATCACACTGATAGGGGAAGCAAGATTAAAAGTTGATGTTCTACTAAGCCATGTGAAGGTAGCAAATAAGCTCTGAACAGGTCAAGAAGTTTCCTATTTTTTGATTAGCAGAAAAATTCCTTTTTCAACAGTTTGTGTATTTCTTTTTGCCTTAACTTTCAACAGGTGTGACCCCAGGCCCATCACTACTAATTTTCTGGCAAGCTGTGGTAAATTCCTGGAGAGCTATGTTTAGTCCATATCACATGATGTAACATCACAAATTGCCGTGTAATCACAGGTTAACCGACTCCAGACTGGCCACAGGTGCACCATGTTGCAGTAATATTACGGCTGTGTTTCTCATGTTAAATGGGTTTTTCCTTGACTTTCTTTCTTAAAGCTGTTCCGCTTGGCTTCATGTATGACAAAGATTTCTTCCCATGGACAATCTATTGATTAACAACAAGTTTTAAAAACTGTCTTTGTGGTTTCCTCAACAGCAGTAATTATAGTCGAAATACTCAGCGCGTTCCGCTTATTATTTGGGAATGACTTTCATTAATCGGGAACGGATTGTATTATTGGAATCAAAATTCCACTTTCAAACTGAATGTTGTATTGTTCCAACGGTAGCCTTGTTCCAAATAAGGTCAGTGCTGACTGGCGAATCAGGCGAATCAGGCGAATGTTCACGTGCAAGTAGCAGACCGTTGGCGGCCAGACTGATCTGACCTGATTTGTGTTCGCTCAACAAAATATTAATCGCAAGTAGTTTTACACGTGAAGAAGCTGTCTGCTGTTATAAAACTGTGAAGAATAATTTCTTAAAAACAAGTATTTTGTAAATGCAAGAGAAATGTTCCTGAAAATTAAGAAAAACCCCCTGTAATGTCAAACCGACTTAAGCCAAGAGCTGCTAACCGTTTCGTATTTCGCGTGTGAACTTTTGGCTTACGTAAGTTTCAATCCAATCAACATTTGCTACTTTGCATGCGTCTACCGTTGGAAGATTTCAATCTTCAATTTAAAAATGGAATTTTGATTCAGATAATGCAATCCGTTCCCGATTAATGAAAATCATTGCTAGATATTGAGCGGAATGCGCTGAGCATTTTGACTGTAAAAACGTGTCAAAGGTATAAACAATAGTTACAATGTTTTTATAAGTTAATGGAATTGCAACAACAAAATTTGCATAAATTTTATGCTTCAGTGTTATTTGAGACAAAAGGCTACTAAGTCATTTGATGTGTTCTTTTACATTTTTCTTGTCATATCTTTAATTACCGGTACTTCTTGTTTGGGACTACCATACAAACAGGCTTTGTATCAGTTTCCCTTGCTTAACCATACCCATTTCAAAGGAAAGAGTTGTGCAAATATAACTTTAGAATTCTGTTAAGTTAAGGCCTGATCATTGGGTAGCCTCTTGGTCCTATACACACCTAAGTTACTCAACTAGAATTATGAAACTTTAACGTTTGTTTGGTAGAAGATCTTCTCTTAGTTGACATTTTACTGGCATGTACTGGATAATAAAGCGTTCACTGCTGTGAGTGACAATGCTACAATGTCAGCCTTTAGCGATGAACTCTGAGTAATGGTATTGATATTGCAAAATTTACCCAGGCCACTATTGCACTGGATATTGTGTGGAATTGAAAAACTACTCTCATCCCATCCTTTAACTAGTGATCAGGGGCCCATTTCTCGAAAGTCCCGATATCTTCTTTTCGGGCCCGCAGCTATATTTTAAGATCAAAATCTATAGAACGTTGGCATAGTTTTTAGCCCCCATATCAGCCCGATTTGTTTAATCAACTTAGAATTTCATAACTCAGCTTCCAAAACCACCAAAATTTAAGTCTTTAATGTAAACATTGCGTGCATAAAATAGCTTTCCGGGCCCGAAAAGTTATCGGGACTTTCGAGAAATGGGCCTCAGGTGCTTTAAGTTGCCATGTCAGAAAAATATCTTATAAGCACAATATTTTTCAGAAGAGACTCAATTTTGTCAATTTTGAAAGCTGGATGTTAAAATCTTTCTACTTTCATGGAACACATTGGCGAGTTTTGCTAATAATTATCATCTACTGGTTAAAAAATCGGACTTGATAAAGTACTTTTCAGGGTCATTAAGTTATTGGAATTTTTGAGCAATGTGCCACAGAAATGGTAACAGGCCATGTAATGGTAACACTTGACGAATTTCAAATTTAATAGATTCCTCCCAAAATTGAAAGTGAGGTATGTCGCTAGAAATCTGTTCATCATAAAGGAGTTTCAAACACTTCTTAAGTTCAGTAAATATATATTCAATAGCAGTGAATGAGTAAAAAATGAATTCAATTTGGCATTAATAAAATAATGAAACAAATCATAAAACTCTACCGTCATGTTAGCAAAACTTAATTTTTGTCAGAAAAACTTACTCTACAAAATTTACATGTATTGTTGTTGTTGATAATTTACTTTGGGAGTTTTGTACTTCAGGGAAAATGACAATTTTTCACAAGTTTTCAAGAATTAGCTTCTTTTTTAACTGAATCAAATCATATTAGCTGATTTGAATCAGTTGAACTCATGCTAATACTTGAAGATTTTATTGAAAGGAGCGGAAGATTCCCCTCTCATTACAAAGGGGTGATGACACCCTTTGTGATTAATAAAATTATCATAATTATGCTGCCCTGCCTGAGCATGTGAATTTTGAACATTGCTTATCAGAATGTGCCAAAGAGACACTCCCTGCCTGTACATGTGAACTGCAAGCAACTACAGATCTCTCATTGGACTTTGCTATGGTGATAGTTTCCCCACCAACATCACAATATTTACCAAAAAAATTTGTTTAATCAAAAATACTGAAAATCGTCTTTTCCCGTCTTTTTCACCGGATTTGGCATTTTATGGGAAGATGTGGTTGTTTTATGCTCAAAAGTGGATTTCACTAAAAAAATTGGGTATTTTGCTTAATCAAAAATACTGAAAATCGTCTTTTTCGGTCTTTTTCACCGGATTTGGCATTTTATGGGAAGATGTGGTTGTTTTATGTGCAAAAGTGGATTTCACTAAAAAATTGGGTACTTTGCTTAACCCATTGACTCCTGGACATTTTGCCAAAAAATGCCTTTTGAAGCGAGTCAAGCCATTTTTAGGTCGCTGTCTAGCCAAAAAGAATCCAAACTGTCCAAAACGTTGTTTTACAAGTCGAGCACGGGACTAGCTTTTGTTCCTGATGCCAAATTACAGCTTTTAAAGTTCGGGCATGCGCAGAAAGGAGAATTTCGAGATCTCTTTTTTCGAGAAAGTTTCGCTGCCCTTTCGTCTTTTACCTTTTGCTTTCTCTCCTCCCCGCTTCTTTTGCTTTTCTTTCCCCCCGTTTTTTTCTTTTGTGGGGCACTTACTAGGCTTCCTTTTGGTGGGAAAAGATTTTGCAAAACGTTCGAGGATCGTGAATTTTTTTTGAAGGAAGTACCAGTGGGTAGTGGGACAAGATTTTCATTGGAATTTTCTGGTCAAAGTTACACGGTTTTTTGCGTCTTTCTCTGGTCTGTTTGACTGAATCGCGCTCATTTGGGCATGGCTTGAAGGATCTCGTCTCCCTGCACAAGGTAGTTGTCAAAGTTGTCTAGGACCGTTAAAAGTGATGACGTCACAAGTGGTACAAGGGACGTGGTTAAAGAGTCTGACCCACCCAGTTTGCAACGCGCGCTTCTGTTATTGTTATTATCCGGGACACCGCTGTATTCTTCCCATATTTGGGTATAGCTTTCATTGTCCTTCAGCGCGCGAGATTCTTCTCATCGATATGGCGGAAAGGATGCAACTGGAAATGAGCGATAGCGAAGAAGCTCTAAATATCACTGGCGACAATTTAAGTGGAGACGAATACGCAGAACGTCCTGCTGTAGATGCTTACGGATCGCCAGTGAACGTGAGCCGAATCGAACCACGGCTCGCCGTGATTCAGTCGCCGGACCAAGCAGCGCTGTTGTCGCTCGTGTGGTAAGAAATCATCCCAGCTTTACATTTATCCGCTTCAAAATAAGAATATGCATTTCTTCCGATGTTTTTTTTTAAAACTCAAACGAGACTGGCTCTGGCATTGTAGGTTTGCCGCTGCAAAAACACATGTAGCCGAAAGAAGAGTGCGAGGTCGACAGGCTGCCCGTGTCGGAATGCAGACTCCAAATGCACGTCGAGTTGTCAGTGTGGAACGAGCAAAGCTGCCTGCAAAAATGGGGCCGTTGAAGTCCAGCCTGTATTCAATAACCCGAGCGCATATGCACGCTACCGAAGAGCTGTAGAAGAGTCCGAGAATGAAATAAAGGTAAACATTAGTTTAGTACAAATTATCGCACGCAAGCGAGAAAAATTGGCACTTGCTTACAAATTGTTTGTAGCTGAAGTCTCTCCGTTCCTGTCTTATACGATAGGAGTTTGTGAAGAAGCTATCAGAGCTATCAGAAGGCACGTAACAACGTGAATAATGCAATTAAGAATGCTAAAAAGTCCTATTATTTGAAATCTTTTAAAGCTTGTGACGGCAACTCACGTAAGACCTGGGAGATCATTAATGAGGTGACGGGTCGCAAATCTGAAAAAGCGATTATAAATGAACTCGAATTTGAGGACAAGAAATTAACTGATCCGACTGAAATTGCGGAAGGTTTTAATAAATTCTTTGCCGCGGCCGAAATCGGTCCCAAGCTGTCCGAGAATATTGAAGACATTGATACTTGTTTCGATGAATTTGTGAATCAATCTATCTCGGGCAACTTTACTTTTCAAGAAATAAGTCCATCTCTGGTTTCGTCTCACTTACGTAAATTATGCATGAGGAAAGCCACTGGACTGGATACAGTTTCCGCCAGACTTCTGAGAGAATGTTTCGATCTAATTTCCGACTCTCTAGCACTCATTTTCAATCGATCGATTGAAACAAGTATTTTTCCCGATGAATGGAAGAGCGCTAGGATCACTCCCCTGTACAAGAAATGTGGCAATAGAAGCGATCCCTCAAATTACCGGCCGATCTCGATTATCCCTGTGGTGGCTAAAGTTTTCGAGCGGATTGTTTACGATCAGCTATATCGTTATCTAACCGAAAACAAACTTCCCTGTTGTTACCAATCTGGTTTTCGCACACTCCACTCCACAGTTACTGCATTGATCGAAGCCACAGATAGCTGGTCTTTGAATGTCGACCGCGGCTTTGTCAATGCAGTTGTCTTCTTAGACCTTAAAAAGGCTTTTGACACGGTAAACCATGCTATTCTTCTTTCAAAACTTCAAGCATATGGTATCCGTGATTCTGCCAATCAGTGGTTCTGTTCTTACTTGAGAAATCGTATGCAAACGTGTCTCGTTAATTGCAACAAGTCATCTGAAACGTACATACCCTGTGGTGTCCCGCAGGGAACGATTCTGGGGCCTCTTTTGTTTTTATTATATATAAATGACCTTCCGAATTGCCTTATGCATTCACAACCAAGAATGTATGCTGACGACACTAGTATCACCTATGCGAGCAATGATGTTGAAGAAATAGAGCGTTGCGTTAACATAGATTTAGATAGAATTCGTATATGGCTTGCAGCGAACAAACTTACACTAAACACGACTAAGACAGAATTTCTATTAATTGGGTCTAGGCAAAGACTGTCAATGCTAGAAAGGAATCCCATAATTGAAATTAACAAGTTTCCGATTAAACACGTTTCGACTTCAAAATCCCTAGGTGTTCACATCGATGGAAATCTTTCTTGGGAGTGTCATATTAACGAAATCTCTAAGAAGATTGCTTCTGGCATAAGTGCGATTAAGCGTATTAGGTATTTTCTCCCTTTTGATATTCTACTTAACGTCTATAATTCACTGGTACAGCCACACTTTGATTACTGTAGTGTAGTATGGGGAAACTGTTCTAAGAACCTATCTTCTGAATTGCAAAAATTGCAGAATCGTGCCGCTCGCGTTCTGACTTTCTCTAATTATGACTGCAGTACCATTGAATTATTTCAAAATTTAAAGTGGTCGAAACTTGTCCATCAGCGCGCAGTTAGTAAAGCAATAATGATGCATAGCATTGTAAATAACACTGCTCCAGAATATCTGACTTCCCGTTTTGTTCGTCGCTGTGATTTAACTAATTATAACCTTAGAGAGAATGAATACAAGCTTGCTGTTCCGCAACCCCGTACTGAATTTTACAAAAGAAGTCTTTCTTACAGCGGTAGTGTGTTATGGAACGGCTTGCCTCTGGAGGTGCGGCAATTGACATCCCCTAGTATATTTAAGGGAAAATTAAGAGACATAAATTTCGATTGATAAATAATTTAACTAGCGATATTCTGTTTTTACACACGGCCTCCTTGAAAAGCAGGTGTTTTCTTTTCATCTTTATTATTTTAGTTTCTTTTATCTTAGTTTTCAGATTAGTTAGGAAGTTAGTTTTTTCTATACTTTAATGTAAATGTATACCTGAAGGAAATACCGTGTTTAAATAAAGTTACCTTACCTTACCTTACCTTACCTTCTCATCAGGGTACTGAGCCAAGGCCGTGGCAGTGTAGAATACGCCAGAGATCTACTAACAGGAACAAATGATCCAGAGTCAGAGCCGCCAGAACCGGAAAATGACATTGTGGACTGTGCCGAAGGATGCAGGATGAGCAGGAAAATGTTTGCTACCAGAAAAGAACCTGTGTTACTTCCTATGTAATGTTCAACACCACCTGTTTAGATCGGGAAGTTTTGCAGTTGGCAATAAGAGCCAGGTGTGACATCCGTGTAGATGAGCCTGATTACTCCACTCAAAGTTACCGGAAGGCCGCATACCGGCAGTACACGTTGTGGAAATATGGAAAACTTGGAAGGCGGAATCGAAAAATTTTGCCGTCTTGTGTAGTTACAACCATTAGGCAAGCTTCTCCAGCTCCAGATAGCAATTACATGGGCCTTCGCCGTTCATAGGTGCATTGAAACAAAGTGCATTTTGCGCTTATTTCCTCACAAAATTAGTATTTTCCCAAGATTCTAAAAAGATTCTGTCATTTTGCTCTTTTAAGGCCCATCAGTGACAGTGAATCCGCTTTGAAATATCAATGTATTATGATGCATAGGGCTAATAAGAAGTATGTGAATGGTCACTATAGCCTGCCAGCAAGCTCTCTTCCCCCCACCCGTCCAAGAGAGATTGCTTGGAGGCTGTGACAAGTAAGGAAACATTCTCATTGGTGTTTCCATTCCATTGGAAATGGGGATTGAAGGCCTATTTGTCATTACCAGATTTTATTGGAAAAAGAAAACCTAAAAATGCCCCCCTTCTCTCCCCCCCCCCCCCCACCCAATGTAACATGTCAACTAGATAAGTCTGGAAACAGTTGGAGAGAAGTTAGTGTTAAAGCAAAGCACTTTTTCAACCTACAAGTTTTTTCTTGACTACCGGTAAACTCATTTGTAAATATTCTGGGCTATCATCATACTGTAAAGTGCAGCTTATAGGTCCGGGGCATGCACTACTTTGAAAAGGTTGTTTTGTTGGCAAGTGGAAAATGTTTTCACAATAAACATTTTAGGGAGGTCTGTGGTATGCTTATTTATTGCAGGGAACATAACTGATGAGTCAATAGCCTTATAAGTATGCTGTGGGGGCTATAGCCTGTATTTTGTAGTATTGGCTGATGAAGTGGGGGTAAAAAATTAAGTGTTACTTTGCAAATCCAACAACCATGAACACATGACCAATCAGATGGGAGATCAAACCACAAGAAAAAACTGCAAGCCACAAACCTAATTATTGCTACAGGTTGTGGTTTTTTATCTAGCAGCTGATTGGCTTTTACTTCACAACATAAAAATATTCCAGAAATAATTCTAGTGTTCGTGGCTCCTGGATTTGCACAGTAACAGAATACTCCCATTCACACAAGAAAAGGTCAAAAAATCTCTGTTTCTCATCCATTTTAATGCTGAAAATAATTATTACAAGTGACAACCTTTATTTACCTTTGTTCCATGATATGATGGTTGTCGATTTGGTACACTTGATGAATCATAATGTTGTGCATATCTATCATAATTATAAAGACTTCAATTCTTTCTCAGTCCTGTCTCCTGAGAATGAAATTTCTGATATATTTATTTCTTTTTATTTCACTAAAGTATTTCCAAATAAAAAAATTGGGAATTTTGATAGACAATTATGTTAATATTTACAGACAAAGCATTTTAACAAAATTCGAATTTTTCTCATGTTGAAAAGATCAAACAGTGATCAACCAGTAAAACAAACATTCTTAGTTTAGTTACCCAGGTTACTACCCATCAGGACAAAATCAATTCCTGACTTTTCACATACTTCTCCCTGACAACAAAGGATGACCATTATGATGGCTTCTATGGTATGAAATCATAAAAACCAAATCACTAACAGACACTTTCTACAACTATAGGCCTTCCCATATCTAGAAATATATATCTGGTTAACTGAAAATAAAGTTCCCTGACTTTTCACAAAATAAGAGAATGTAGAATTTCTCTGACGTGATGGAAAATACCCTGAGTTTTCCCTGACCTTGAAAGATAACTGCTTTTCCTTTACTTTTCCCTGACTGTGGGAACCTGTCACTAAATAGTCTGTTAACAACTATTCTGGTTTCTTTTGAGTCTGAAAGCATGACAATTTAGCTTTGACCAACTCTTCAGTTGAAGGGGCCCTTTTCATAGCTATTGTTGGTGCAAGGTGAATTGGATGGGGAGACCTCAATGTGCCTGGTAATGGCATCTTCTGCACGACGTCGCAAGATGTCTGCCTGGAGCAAAGCCAAATGAGGATACTGCTTGGGTTCCTTCACAGGTTCCACCCTCCAGTTTCCTGAACGTTTGGAATAGATCTTTTTAAACTGCCCTTCCAGGGTCTTGCGGAAAACATGGAAGTTGTGGTCCAGGGCTGCTAACAAAATCTGCCCAGTAAAGACCTCATACCTGAAATATTAACATTCAGTTGACGTTATTGTATACTTTGAAGCAGACGAACAAGGAAAATGGTGTGGGCAACATAACCTGTCTCCCAACAAACTATCATCCTAGTTTGTAATTTTTTCCCAACAGATTTCCTTCTATTTGCATGAACATGAACTTACCCAAATGCAATCCATTTCAGAGCATACTTCAGACGCATCGAGTTGAAGTTTTCTAAGTTGCTTGTATGCCTAGTTTAGATAAATATAACAAAAATTCAAGACTGAGCCATTACTTGAGTCATTTTTTAAATAGATACATTATATATGGGTTATTGGTCAAGCATGAGATAAAGGTGGTGGAATATTGGCCAAATTATTTTATTACAAAATTAGGACCAAAACAAAGTCAAGATCCAGCTGTACTGACAGGTATAGTTTTTAATTTTTAACTTATTACTACTGATTCACTTCAGACAAGGCTTGCTTTGTAAAAAACCACCAGTAGGCGATGACGACCTGTATAAAAAGGTACTATTATGTAACATACAACCAAGCATATTGCCGACACAGGTTGCCAATGACATAGCAGGATTGGCTTTACTTTGAGTGCTCACAGACCACGCCATACAACAGGGAATACTATAAGCCACTCTAATGAAAAGGTACATGTACATCCATTCAGATCTATTCAGTGATGGGTACGGATTAAGTCATCTGAAAGGTCTGATGCAAGTGTCATCAAAAAACTGTTCTCCCGAAATGTACCTGAAAAACACATAGTGTTCCAGACTCTTTAGCCATTCATGGTCCAACACGATCTTCCGCAACTCTTTTGCAGCCTTGGAGTTCATGGCTAAGTACTCCTTGCCACCTTCCACTTCAGTCAGTGGTCCACGGGAACAAGTAGCTCCATCCCACTCATGCTCCCCACAGATCTGGTGCATTATCCCTAACCACTTGTCCTTAAAAGGAGGACATAATACTTATTTTATAAGATGCCACAACATAAAATTGAATACTCTAACTTGCCACAAAATGTTAATTCGAGCAACCTGACCCAAAGTGAAAGTCTCATACCTTCAACAATTCAAGATCTCCATCACAAGTTTCCACACAGTGCCAAAAATGGTTTCACACTGGTTCAACCCACTGCAAGAGTTTTTCACAGCCCTTGATCTTCCCAGCCTGCAAAACAATTAGGTTCTAAATTGAAAGAAGCAATATACAAAACAGTCAAGCAGTAATTACAAATATGGCTGGTTCCCCTCGTGTGCATGATGAAGCAAATCCTGTGCCATGATTGGCTACTCACACAGGCAAGCCGGAGCCAATAACTTGCCTGCTCAGGATTGCCTTTTGTCTGTCTGCCCAGTGAATCGCAGTAAACCATGTTATAAAACCTCCATTGATAAAGCTCGTTTGGTTAAGAAGGCCAGATATTGGTCTCATTCTTTTTTCATGTTTATGGTCCCCGGCTTTGTCTCAGCATATCCTGCATGGACTTTATTATCTTACCCATGAATTTAGCCGTTGGCATGCAGATACAAAACAAAACAATATTTCAATTTGAATGTAGAGAAAAATACATATATTTGAACTCTAATGGAAATATGAGAGAAATTTGGGATCCTCACTTTTGATAAGGGCCACTGTAAGCATCGCACATTGAACTATACTAAAATATTATTCACAATACAAGGATGACACAACAAAGAACAAATAAAAACCTCTGCTGTTCTCACAAGAAACACAAGCAAGTCACCACCATGTGTAACTGATGGGTCAGTCAAACAAATTCAAAGTTACTTTGAAAGCATTACCCCCTCCACCTATGGGTTAGTTCAACTGCCAGGTGTGTGACATGAGGAAAATTATATACAAAAATTCCTGTAAATCCAACCAATAACAATCAAACAACACAATAAAGCATAATAGGTAGATAGATGGAAAGGTAAAACTCTCTTACTCCTCATCGCTCACAACTTCTGAGTGAGGGTTTCCTTCCAAAGTGGAGAAGTAGGGATTCCAACTTTGGACCTGCTCGAGAAGAGTCTGGTGACATGTGGCGAGCTCTTCTCCGGGCTTCAGAGTGTATCGTGGCACTAGCAGTTACATCACCTTCAATGCTAAATACACCAGAAATAGACTATATCAGTAAATGCCGCACTTTTCGAAGTTCCGAAAAATGTCACAAGATTTCTCATTGAAAGTGACAAATAATAAATATTGCCAAACATACACACTGACTTCAAAGTACTCTCACTGCTTTCTCAGATAGAAACAAGAACTCACTTGCTAACAGATGTGTTGTCTGAAGCACTGGCAAAGGGTAACGGGGACACTGATAAATCCTCAGGTCCGCGTCTTATTCCAACAGGCGCTGACTGCAGGAACAATTCCTTTCTCTCTGTGAATAAATTCAAAACATTGTCACACAGACTACTCAACATTTGTCACGCACAGAATTTAGATACAAGATCGTTTATTGCCAGCTAGAACATTGGCTGGATAGCACAACAAAGAAGCCAATTTACTGATAACATGTTAGAAACATTTTCTTACCTCGCCTCGGAGTAGAAGGTGTTGAATGTGGTGATCCACGACCATGGTGAGATCCCGGGTGAGTCGAACGCGTACTTCTTGAAGGGCACTGAAATGCTGATGGAGAAGCATTTCGGCGAACTCGCTGTTTGTAATTCTTCGAAGCCCAAGAGCCTCCTTTCGCTCGTTCCACGGATTAAACGTTGACTCTCGCAATTTGAGTCGTTTGATGCCTTCTCGCCTCCGTGGACGTCCCATCTTGGGACGATTCGCCGCCATTGCGACGGAGGAACTTCTGAACAGGCACAGAATCCCACTCGATTACCGTTCGGAAAGTAGCGATTGTCCACAAATAATACCCAGTACAGAAAGAACAATAAACGACGAAAATATTTATGTGAAAATAGAGGCTGCTTTGTGCAGTGACCGCTCGATGGAGAAGGATTACTTTCTCTAACGATGAAATCCGGAGTTTTGGGTGCCCCGAAAATGGCGTCTGAACTTATGTAAGCGCGCAAAGGCTCTTGGGTGGGTCAGGCTCTTTAAAGAAGGGCGGTTACGGGCGGTTTAGGGGTCAATGTGTTAAAGGAAGTTTCAAACATAGCCTGCGAGCAGGCTTAGTTAGTTATTCGCGCAAGAAATTCCTAGTCCCATGATTCTTCTCGTCAACTTGCTTTGCATGATAGCTCACAAATCGCGGCTTCAACCCCCAAGTTACTCAGGTGAATAACTCACTAAGTGAGCCTGCTCGCAGGCCATCTCAAACACTGGGGGAAGACACGAATCATGAGGATCACGAGGGGCTGCTGAAGAAGGCAGGATATTGAAACCATAAAGGGGATTTCAACCACTTCATTATGATGAACCAACCACTTCCTTAACAATTTGGCAAGAATTTAATATTTCATGTCAAATTGTTAATGAGTTTTTTACAAGAAATTATTGTCACAAGGGGGTGTTGAAAGAAGGCGGGTTATTGAAGCCGTGAAGGGATTTCAACCACTTCATTGATGATAAATATTAGCAAAATTTATTTATTGTCAGTAAAAAACTTATTAACTGCAATTGTTGAATTGTTATTTTTGTTCACGAATAATGTACTTTTGGTTAGTTCAAATTAAGTGAGTTTGTAATCTTCCACGTTAATTCTTGAAGGTGACTTAGGAGAGGAAGATTTCCGTCTTATTTCGAAGGGTGAACACACCCTTTGTTGTTCATGATCATGTTTCCCTGACTGTGCACGTGAACTGCGAGCAATTGATGACTGGTCACCCTCTTTTGCTGAGGAAACCCTACCACTGCTACCAAACTCTGCATGTAAACTGGGAACACTTGTTTTTCTCTCTGTCGGCTTTCCAATGGTGGTATTTCTGCTGCTGCGTGATTGTGCACGTGAACTACGAGCACTTGACGATCGGTCGTCCTTTTTTGCCGAGTGAATCCTACCCCTGCTATGTGACTCTGCATGTAAAATGGGAACAGTTGATGTTCTCTCTGTCGGCTTTGCAATGGTTATATTTCTGCTGCTGCCTGATTGTGCGCGTGAACTGCAAGCACTTGACGAGCGGTCATCCAGTTTTGCTGAGGAAACCCTACCCCTGCTACCTGACTGTGCATGTAAACTGGGAACACTTGATGTTCTTTCCGTCGGCTTTGCAATGGTGATATTTCCGCTGCTGCCTGATTGTGCACGTGAACTACGGGCACTTGACGATCGGTCGTCCTTTTTTCCTGAGGAAACCTTACCCTTTCTACCTGACTGTGCATGTAAACTGGGAACACTTAATGTTCTCTCTGTTGGCTTTGCAATGGTGATATTTCTGCTGCTGCCTGACTGTGCACGTGAACTGCAAGCACTTGACGAGCGGTCATCCAATTTTGCCAAGGAGACCCTACCCCTGCTACCTGACTGTGCCTGTAAACTGGGAACACTTAATGTTCTCTCTGTTGGCTTTGCAATGGTGATATTTCTGCTGCTGCCTGACTGTGCACGTGAACTGCAAGCACTTGACGAGCGGTCATCCAATTTTGCCAAGGAGACTCTACCCCTGCTACCTGACTGTGCATGTAAACTGGGAACACTTGATGTTCTCTCTGTCGTCCTTGCAATGGTGATATTTCCGCTGCTGCCTGACTGTGCACGTGAACTGCGACCACTTGACAGTTGCTTTGACTTTCTGGTTCTATTTTTGCTTTCAGCTTTGGAAGAGGGTCTGCCACCACCTGTCTTCTCCTTATTTGTTCTTTGCCTCATAGAATCTTTCTTAGTACAGTTATCTCCACCCACTGTGCATTGCGCGGAAGACACTTTGGTTGAAGTGTTGCTCCCCATCGTCTCACATCTATGCAATGCAGAATCCCTGCTGCCGTCACACCCACTAATTGAATGTTTTGGTCTTAAGTCTGATTTCTTGTTTGCACTTGCCGCACGAGTTGGAGATTTTGTCTCAGACAAGCTTTGTTTTGAGTTTTTGATAAACACAAAGCTTCTGGATGTTTTAGGACTTGGCCCTACTTGATTATGATTATCTGTTGTTTCACTGGAAGACCCCACTCTCCTTGCTGAAGAGCTAGGAACGTTTGCTTTGTGAGTTTTATTGGATGCCTTTTTCTGTTGTATGGATGTACTCAACAAAAGCCTCTCACTGGAGGATACTCCTTTACAGCTCTTTCTGTTCAGCTGTGAATTGGAAGAACCTCGTGGAAGTGACTGCGGACTACAAGACTGTTTTTCAGCAGCAAGAGAAGCATTGCTGGTGTTGGTCTGCCTTGAGTTAACGTCCTGTTTCTCTGAGGCACTTGCAGCCCGTAGTGAGCATGTTGAACCTCTCTTAGAAGACTTTGCAACCTGGTCAATTTTGACTGAATGTGATGATCCATTCTTAACTTGATTCGTGATCACAGATGAACCAGATTTCCCGTTCCCTGATTCAGTTGCAGGAGGCTCCAATTTGTGTAGTGATTTTCTACTAGGAGAGGTTTTGCTCCTTTTCTCTTCTACCTTTATACTGGTTTCGCCGTGGGATCTAGCCTTGTTATGAGAAGGGCTCAACCTCGAAGAACTTCCTGTTGTATGTAAATCCTGAGAATCCGAATTTTCTTTTATTTGTGGTCTTGACTGGAGGTTTTTTGAAAAACATTCTTTGACCTGAGATGAACTACCTTCCTTCATGTTTTTTTCTGCTCTGTGCCTTGACTTGCTTAGTTTTGTCTGGCTTAGGCTCTTAGTTGGCTCTTGAGATTTCTGCGAGGAATCTAGCTGGACATTGTTGCTTTTCTTCTTCATGGACGAAAGACTGCGATTTCTTCCCTGTGGTTCAGTCTTCTGTGTCAGGTCCTTCAAAGACTCACTTTTCTTTGCTTCGTTAGTTTGTGGAGGGGCTGGGAAAATACAGCATTTGTTGCCCACTATTTCTAAATCAGTCTTAGAAATCTGAGCATCTGTTGGCGTCTGCTTATCTTTCTCAGGGCCTGTTAAGGAAATAATAAGTATTGCTGTCCTGGGACTAACATGACAACAGTTTAATCCCAAAATCAGTATTCCCCTATCGCCCTATGACAGTTAACATCTACATGGATATACAACATCAAATGAAAACACAAAGCTGTAGATTGAGGGGAAAACATACAAGTTATTTTTACTGCAACATTTTCAAATGAATTTTGCTTTCAAAATCTGCTTTCAAAATCCCTAATAGCCCTATAACAGTGAACATCTGAGGACTACGCCAAAAGATGAAACAACACATCTTAACAAAAAATAATATGCGTGGTGTCATCTCCTTCCGTAGCATCCGTTGGCACTGCACAAATGGCTTATCCTCCTCAGGGCCTATTGAGCCTTAATGTTTGCATTGTTCAGGGTAGTTTAAATCCCAAATTCAGTATTCCGTAATCACTTAATATAAATTAATATCTACATGGATATACAACATCAAATGAAAGCACAAAGCTGTAGATTGAGGGGAAAACATACAAGTTATTTTTACTGCAACATTTTCAAATGAATTTTGCTTTCAAAATCTGCTTTATTGCCAGGGCTAAAATGATATCCATAATGCCAACCTATTGGTTGTTACTTATTTTCAGTCGTTTGCATCCCCATAATTACTTTAAAGTAAGATTTGGAGGAACAACAAGATTCTTACTTGTTGCAACTGGTGTTCTCACTTTAGGGGTTCTCCTGATGAGAGGCTTTGGACTGTTAGGCGGGGTTGGTAGCTTTTGAGCCAGGTGCAATTGTGAACTAAGGATTTCAGCGATGTAAATGTTCAGTTCCGTTTCTGACTGCGAAGTATCCTGGTTAAAGGAAACAAGAACAATTGTCAATTGTCAATTACAGTCAGATTATTGCTGCTCCAGGGTGTCCTTAGATTTGCTGATAAAACTGTTTTTTAAACCTTAACAGTTGGAATTCATCCTATAAACTAACGAACGTCATGACACGAGTTGTCTTGTACCTTTGACTTTTTAGTACACAACATTTCATATGAAAATGAGTTTTCATTTACATGCAGAAAAATCTCGTTAATAATTTCCATATGAAAGGTTGTGCACCAGGCCTCTCTTTGAAAAAACAAAAGGCACAAGACAACTCGGAAATAGCCTATGTAGTTCACATGTGAGGTTGATAAAAAAAATAGGATGAAATGATGCATTTTGAAGATCCACCATTTACAGACGTTTGAATGGCATTGTAGCAACTCTTGCCATACAACCATGCAAATTTCTGTACATTTGGTGTTATTATCCATAATACAGACCTCTTCAGTACAAGCTTTGACAGGATACGTTGATTCATCTTCTGGAGTGTGGGCCTCATAAGTGGAAGATTCAGGATATGTTGTTTTGTCTTTTGGAATGTGAACCTCATCAGTGGAAGATTCAGGATATGTTGGTTTGTCTTTTGGAGTGTGGGCCTCATCAGTGAAAGATTCAGGATACGTTTGTTTGTCTTTTGTAGTGTGGGCCCCATCAGTGGAAGATTCAGAACACGTTGATTCATCTTTTGGAATGTGGGCCTTGCCAGTAGAAGATTCAGGATACGTTGGTTTGTCTTTTGGAATGTGGGCCTCATCAGTGGAAGATTCAGGATATGTTGGTTTGTCGTTTGGAATGCGGGCCTCGTCAGCGGAAGATTCAGGATACGTTGGTTTGTCTTTTGGAGTGTGGGCCTCGCCAGCAGAAGATTGAGGATACGTTGGTTTGTCTTTTGGAATGTGGGCCTCGCCAGCAGAAGATTCAGGATACGTTTGTTTGTCTTTTGGAATGTGGGCCTCATCAGTGGAAGATTCAGGATACGTTGGTTTGTCTTTTGGAATGTGGGCCTCATCAGTAGAAGATTCAGGATACGTTGGTTTGTCTTTTGGAATGTGGGCCTCGCCAGCAGAAGATTCAGGATACGTTGGTTTGTCTTTTGGAGTGTGGGCCTCGCCAGAAGAAGATTCAGGATACGTTGGTTTGTCTTTTGGAGTGTGGGCCTCGCCAGCAGAAGATTCAGGATACGTTGGTTTGTCTTTTGGAGTGTGGGCCTCGCCAGTAGAAGATTCAGGATACGTTGGTTTGTCTTTTGGAATGTGGGCCTCGCCAGCAGAAGATTCAGGATACGTTGGTTTGTCTTTTGGAATGTGGGCCTCATCAGTGGAAGATTCAGGATACGATGGTTTGTCTTTTGGAATGTGGGCCTCGTCAGCGGAAGATTCAGGATACGTTGGTTTGTCTTTTGGAATGAGGGCCTCATCAGTGGAAGATTCAGGATACGTTGGTTTGTCTTTTGGAATGTGGGCCTCGCCAGCAGAAGATTCTGGATACGTTGGTTTGTCTTTTAGAGTGTGGGCCTCGCCAGCAGAAGATTCAGGATACGTTGGTTTGTCTTCTGGAGTGTGGGCCTCGCCAATAGAAGATTCAGGAGACGTTGGTTTGTCTTTTGGAATGTGGGCCTCGTCAGCAGAAGATTCAGGATACGTTGGTTTGTCTTTTGGAGTGTGGGCCTCGCCAGCAGAAGATTCAGGATACGTTGGTTTGTCTTTTGGAATGTGGGCCTCGCCAGTAGAAGATTCAGGACATGTTGGTTTGTTTTTTGGAGTGTGGGCCTCGCCAGTGGAAGATTCAGGAGACGTTGGTTTGTCTTTTGGAATGTGGGCCTCATCAGTAGAAGATTCAGGATATGTTGGTTTGTCTTTTGGAATGTGGGCCTCGTCAGCGGAAGATTCAGGATACGTTGGTTTGTCTTTTGGAATGAGGGCCTCATCAGTGGAAGATTCAGGATACGTTGGTTTGTCTTTTGGAATGTGGGCCTCGCCAGCAGAAGATTCAGGATACGTTGGTTTGTCGTTTGGAGTGTGGGCCTCGCCAGCAGAAGATTCAGGATACGTTGGTTTGTCTTTTGGAGTGTGGGCCTCGCCAGCAGAAGATTGAGGATACGTTGGTTTGTCTTTTGGAGTGTGGGCCTCGCCAGTAGAAGATTCAGGAGACGTTGGTTTGTCTTTTGGAATGTGGGCCTCGTCAGCAGAAGATTCAGGATACGTTGGTTTGTCTTTTGGAATGTGGGCCTCGCCAGCAGAACATTCAGGATACGTTGGTTTGTCTTTTGGAATGTGGGCCTCATCAGTGGAAGATTCAGGATACGCTGGTTTGTCTTTTGGAATGTGGGCCTTACCAGTAGAAGATTCAGGATACATTGGTTTGTCTTTTGGAATGTGGGCCTCGTCAGTCGAAGTTTCAGGATATGTTGGTTTGTCTTTTGGAGTGTGGGCCTCGCCAATAGAAGATTCAGGACATGTTGGTTTGTCTTTTGGAGTGTGGGCTTTGCCGGTAGAAGATTTAGGATATGTTGGTTTGTCTTTTGGAATGTGGGCCTCGCCAGTAGAAGATTCCGGACATGTTGGTTTGTCTTTTGGAGTGTGGCCCTCGCCAATGGAAGATTCAGGAAGTGTAGGTGCATCCTCCACTTTATACTTTTCAGTGGTAGATGGAGATTCTTCTACTTTGGTTACCCTGTCCACATTGCAGCCATGCTGAGAACCTGCCTGCTGTTTCTTCAGTGAGGCAGTTGCCCTAGAGCTGGGATGATGTTTATCTGTAGCACTTCTGGGCTTTTCTGTAAGAAAGCAAGACAATTTGATTAGGTTCTTCATTCTGACATGGCCAGCCATCCTTCATACATTTCCTTCAGACACTATTTTATTCCTCCATTTTGATAAACCCTCTACCCTATCAGTTGTGGCCATGGAGGAACAGTTGTAAGTGGGGGGAGCATATAAGTTATACTGCCACAGTGTTTTCATGTTAACTAAAGGAAATGCAGGAGGAGCAAACTAAGAGGATGATTGGTGATTGAGATTCAATAATAAGAGCACAGGAATAATGACGTGAATAAAGTTATTTATGAACTGTTATCAGATTATGCAGTTTATAAATTTAAATAATAGTACATACAAGTTAAATTGGCAGCTTGATCAATGTGACATCTGGAATTAAATGAATGGCTTAATAATAGTTAATTTCCGTGGAATTTTCAAGCTTTGATGAGGCAAAACAAAGTGTGTGCATACTAACCATTGTTGCTGACACTAGTCTGTGTGTATGCAGGGGTCAAGAAAAACAAATGTGGTACTGGTTATTAAACGAATCCATGAGCACACTGCAAAGTTGTATTTCCTTCTTGAAATAACTTTGTATTGTTTCTGAAACGTTTTTTTTTGTATCAGAGAAAAAGTGAGTTCACAAACAATCCAACCTTTTAGCGGATGTTTGTTTTTGGCTGTGAAAGCCCACCAATGTGCATTTGACAAAAAAAATGAGACCAACGTTGTTTTTGTTAAAATTGTGGCTATTTCTTGAGAACCACTCGTTGGAGTTACAGGAGATTTGGGAGAAAGCTACAGTACAAAAACAAGTAACACAACTATTGAAAAAAATCCAAAAGCTAACAGAGGAAATTGCACTTTATAAAAAACCACAAACAATGAACACTTAAAATCCATCTGTTTAAAAGAAATGAGAAACCAATGTTGTTTTGTGGACATTGTTTGAGCTGTTGTAGGGGTTGCAGACAAATCGTGGAAACATCCAATGACGTATGTTGTTCCTAAGCAAACCTCAACAGCCACATTGCCACAGTAGTGCCCGGTAGCTCAGACCTGGTTTTTGTCTGAACATGAAAAGACGTCAAAATCCAAGTCCCAACAACCGAGAGAAAACCCAAGTCTCAACAACCAAGGACATCAAAAGCTAACACATCTCAGGTGACTGTAATTCTAAATATTACAAACAGTCAGGAGATATTCCTGGGGGGGGGGGGGGGGGGGGGGAACAGGATGAAAAAAAAAACCTCTTATGGGTTTATGATTAGTGTGTGTTTCCCAGAAGCACAATTTGTTAGGCTGGGACGAACGTTTTCACCAAACCCAGGGTCTGGTCGTTTGAAAGCCATTTAATTAAGGCTAACCCTGATTCGAAAGTTACAAATCCAATGAGCAGAGGTTTTATAGTCTATGTCATTATTTTTAAGTGATTCATGACAAGGTATCTAGAATTGGCAAGGAACAAGTGTAACCACAGAGGTTTATTCTTTTACGTTTTGGTAGAGTTACTGGATTGTTCACTTTTCCTCACTGATGAGGAACCTGATGCAGAGCATGAGAATGGGTGTCAAATATCAAAGTTGTCTTCACAACTGTTAACTGGATTACAACACTGTGCTGAACTCTCAATTGTTTTCCAACTCAATTTCTTTGACTTTTACGGACAAAGCAGGATTAGCATTCCCTCAGGAGTAAAAAATGAAGTTGGTTATTGCAGTATTGACTTCATTATTTGATTCAATAATCCACTTTTTAAGCAAATAATGAAAAATTTAAAAGGGAACTCAATCCAATAGCCAAGGGTTAAGGGGATAAACGATGCAGGATATCTACCAGTGTTTTCAAACAAATCAGAAAATGAAAAAAGCTTTGAACATTTTGATGGGACTGAAAGGAGCTGAATGCATTTAATAGGAAAACAGAAGATATGTCAAACGATGCAGCTTGCTGGTTAATTTTCTCAATGATCTAGATTGTGTTTCTTGAAATGTCTCACAAATAAGTTGCTTAGTATTGTTGTCACAGGGTGAGTTAGAGTCCAGTATTGAGGGGTTTCAACACTTAACTCTTTTACTAGGAATAACTTATTAGAAACATCTTTTCAGTTTCACTTCTATCAACAAAGCTCTAATCTCATACATATGCCAGCCTGAAAAAAATTAACAACTTCAAGGTCAACTGTTAAACCATTGCAAACCAATTAAGCAAACAATACATAACATTTAACATTTTCCTTTCAAAATTTGAATTGATATTGTTAAACTAACCATAAAGAAATCACTTACTAAGTTTAGCTTCATTAGCTTTTTTGCGAAGTTCTGCTGATTTATTTGTCCGGGGTGAAAGTTTGTTGGTTTTCTTGATTTCACACTTCTTGGCATTGCAAGCCACAGCTGTGGAAAGTAAAAGACATCTTTTATATTTAAGTTATTTTTACAGGAAGGCTAGAGAATGCAGCATATCAAGTTGATAGTACTAATATCTCTTTAATGAATAAAGACAAAATATATAACAATTAGCAAAATTCAACAAATCAAGCAATAAATAATGTAAATATGGTGCACGTATCTATTTTGACCAAAATTACAATATAACTTGCTAGACAAAATGCTACTATAAAAGGTTTTGCGGTCTCTGTATATGATTTCTTCGTAACTACAAATATTTAATAACCCCTTTTAGACTAAAACCTTGCAAGTATGTTGAATTTGACATCTAAACGCTGAAAAATATCTTCAAAAAAAAGATTAAATATATTTTTTTTCTAGGAGGTGATGTGTGTAAGGTTGGCACAGGTTTCGCAGCTACTGATGATAAACATTAGGTAGGTGGGGCAACAACTTAGTCAACCCTTACAACTGCGATCTGAAAAAGGAAGGGATATAATGTTTGCGGTACTTGCAGAAACGCTAAGGAATGCAAACAGAAGACTGGAAGGCTCAGGAGGTGAAAAAATAAATAAAAAATAGAAAGAAACACGAAACTGAACTAACTGGTGCACAGCGCAATTGGTTGATAAGAAAGAGTACTTTTGTCCGAGAAAGTTTCTTCTTTTGATAATTTTTTGCTTGTTAATTCCCAATGAGTTCAAATTGCTCAGATTGCTGAGAATTTTCCAGTACTCGTAGTTAAGATTGAGAATGTGTTGAACCATACTTCA
Organism: Siderastrea siderea; assembly: GCA_964030785.1. Taxonomy (NCBI): domain Eukaryota; kingdom Metazoa; phylum Cnidaria; class Anthozoa; order Scleractinia; family Rhizangiidae; genus Siderastrea; species Siderastrea siderea. The sequence goes on from OZ034978.1 coordinate 22,149,249, forward strand.
CAAAAACATAAAAGAATTATCAAAAGCTCGCCAAATTACCATGGCGCATGCTTTGGAGTGCGTTTCATGAAAACAAATTGATTGGGGAAAAGAAGTTAAAAACGGGTTTTTTTCTTACCGGGGCAAGGAGCGCAAGGAGTCTTAGAAGCTCCGCAGCCCATGCTGGGTTGAAAAATATCTTTCCGAAGAAACTTTTCTTGAAATGATCCAAGTATACTTTCCGCTACAAAATTCACGACTTGTCGTGAATGAACGAAGAGTGTAATGAAGTTACAGTGCGTTTCTAGGACAACGTTTGTGTTTACTTTTTGAAGACGTCACGATTCCATGGAGATTTTATATTCGTCACTCAGAGCGAAAAACTTGATTAACTGGTTGTTTACCACTTGACAGAAAAATGTACCTCAGAAAAAGGCGATAAGATGGTGTTCTCAGCCGGTTACAGTTCATCAAGGTTAATAGTATGCTTACCTTCAAAGACAGTTCATTCCTCTTTGAGTTGCAAAGTATCTTAAAACTCGGCCAAACGTTGATGTCACAAGTAGTCCATCGCGGCTTATATCTTTCCCTTTCGTTGAGTCCATTTTCAGCTGGACATTTGGGAAGAAAAAAAGGCAAGGAACTGTCCAAGGAACTCGCTTGCATTTCTTGCACAGAGAAACTGCCATTTTTAAAGTTGGCCAACCTCGTTCCCAGGGTCTCTCTTCGCTGCCTCCCTTATTGACCAGGGGCGGGGCAGAACTTAGGGCAGAACACTTCTCAAATTTTTGTATACCCATGTTCCAACGATATATGACGTCACATCCGGTTGCAAAAAGGCGCTGAACTGGTTGATCAGCGAAGGTTCAAGATGGACGCTTGGTGCCACTTAGTTTCTTCGTTATTTTCACCAACAGTGAACCATGATTTTGTATGTTGTGTATCATCGATGTTGCAGAGGTATTTTGCCAGCTATTTTAGCCAATATTTTGGCAAAACAAATATGCTGAGTATCATTTTGACGATAAATAACACACAGCTCCCGGGGAATGTCATGGCGATTTTTTGCGCACTTTCAAAACGAGTGGCGTTCAAGATTTTGGCTCTTGCGGTTTCTGATTCACTGAAGGCATTAATTAAAATAGCCTATCCTGGGTGGAATATAATGGAGAAAACGCTGGAAGTCACAGTTTGAAGTGTTAACATCGGGAAGGTTATTAACACTCGACGTAAAGTGCTGGGAGCGCTACATAATTACACCTCCGTGGCATGCTGCTACAAGGTTGGTATTCGATTTCTTTATCTTCCTTTAAAGATTTACGTTGCTATATACAAAATAGCCTTTATGCCATAAAGAAAAATGGCTTAATTGCATATTTGCGGTTTCCCCAGGGAAATTAGGTCACTTTGCAATTGTGCTGGAGTAATCTTAAATCTTTATTAAAATGTTTGGCGTTTTAACACAGGCAGCCCAAGCTAAGGTTGAGAGCTGCGCATAAATTAGACTGTTTTTCCACGCCATGCATAATAATGACATCGGCAACATTTAAGAGTTTGTATGGAAATGATACAAAACGTCTCAAATTGCCACAAATCAGAAAGAAGTCGAAATAAAAAAGATTTGTCTTAATTCATTGTATTATTGGTCATTATTGGAGGGCTTCCTGGGCTGGTTTGAAGCTTTCTGGGCGAGAAATTGAGGTTTATATTTTTCATCAGTTACTGAACGTTTAGAATTAATTAAAGGCAGGAAACAGTTTCACATTGCATCTCACTTGAGGTTCCATAAATTCCATCACAATAAACGAATCGCCCTACAACTTCAAAGGTGTATTCTTGGGTCTTGCGCATACCTCTGTTCTTTCTCATGGGTTCCAGATCCTATTTTAAGCCGTCGAAAATCCCTCTTAAATACAAAACTCGCCTTTCCTGGTATGCGTTTTCATTTGAAGTGCACACATGAATCATTGCGAGCCGCGTTTCGACGACAAAATGTCCCTCAGCCGGGGAGAGGCTGAGTGAGATTGTCCACAAGCAGAAGGCGACACTGCGGAGTCCAGAGAGGTCGGTTTGAGGGCCTGATAGAAAACTATCGGTACGCCCGTGAAATTTAGTCGCCTCACTTGACGCCACGAGCACGCTTTAATGTCTTCGTGCGACAATATATTAGCATAGTGATTTGTTCCGTCACATTTACCTGTTTACCGCAAAAAAAATGTTGTCGAAATTTAGAAGCAGAGACGAGGAGCAGTTTCCACCTAGAAAAAAAACTGCACCGGTTTTCAAAGGAATGGAAATTGTGGTGGGTATTTTCCACGGTCACAGCAATATTTTTTTTTAGGGAAGACAACCCTATATATGGGAATTAAATAATGAGGTTGTTTTGCGGGCAGTGAGCAGGATCACTTGCGCCAAATACTCGGCATAAAATCATCGAATGGATTGATTAGAGTGCAGCAAAAGATAGTTCTTCGTTCGTCCCTAAAACAAAATTATGGTTTAAGTCAAGTGAGGCGAGTGAATTTCACGGCCGTTCTAATATTTCTCTATTTCTGTAAACCGACCTCTCTGGACTCCGCAGTGTCGTGTTTGCTAATGTCGACAATCTCACTCAGCCTGTCCCCGGCTGAGGGACATTTTGTCGTCGAAACACGGCTCGCAATGATTCATGTGTGCACTTCAAATGAAAATGCATACCAGGAAAGGCGAGTTTCGTATTTAAGAGGGATTTTCGACGGCTTAAAATAGGATCTGGAACCCATGAGAAAGAACAGAGGTATGCGCAAGACCCAAGAATACACCTTTGAAGTTGTAGGGCGATTCGTTTATTGTGATGGAATTTATGGAACCTCAAGTGAGGTGCAACGTGAAACTGTTTCCTGCCTTTAATTAATTCTAAACGTTCAGTAACTGATGAAAAATATAAACCTCAATTTCTCGCCCAAAAAGCTTCAAACCAGCCCAGGAAGCCCTCCAATAATGACCAATAAAACAATGAAAATAATAAGACAAATCTTTTTTATTTCGACTTCTTTCTGATTTGTGGCAATTTGAGACGTTTTGTATCATTTCCATACAAACTCTTAAATGTTGCCGATGTCATTATTATGCACAGCATGGAAAAAAACAGTCTAATTTATGCGAAGCTCTCAACCTTAGCTTGGGCTGCCTGTGGTTTTAATAACCGAAATCTAGTTTGCCAACCACACACACACAATTACACACATAAGGAAAAAGAGAACTAACTGCCTCACACTGAGGCATTTTGCTCGGCAATTACCTCTCGTGTGTAACAAAGCTTTTATAACAATTTCCCCTCAAATTATGTCATGAAGAAAATATCCAACATCTTTTATAAACTTTGTCTTCTGAGACAAATTCTTCTCTGTGTGTACAGAATCTAGCTGTGTGTCATGCTCACGACTTCACAGCTTCGAGTTCAAGATGGTACCTGGTAGTGTTTTCAGTGGAGTTTAATATGAGAGAGAAAATACTTCTATACAGGGTTCCATAGGGGGGTCCATGGAGCCCTGTAGCCCTGAAATATTTGTTGTAGAGCCTGGAGCCCAAAGCCTCTCTCAACTTGGAGCCCGAACAAAAATGCTGTTTGGCTAAATGGAGCCCTGGAGTGAAGCAATGGAGCCCTAGAGCCCTGAATTTTCCGTCTTGGAGCCCTGGAGCCCTGCATTTTTTAGGCCGGAGCCCTGGAGCCCTAAACCCCTTTGGAACCCTGTCTAGTATTGTTACATCAGCAAAGTCGTGGGTGAAAGCATTATGGCATTTCTCAACATTACCACTTACTTACCGTAGTCACCTGAAAGAGTGCCGCCCTTGTATTAGTGCTGCATCATCCCAGCAACAATGCAGCACTATTGATTTTTATTTGTTTCTTGACATTGTTAATGCTGAAATGCTAATATGGCTTGTTATTGCTGTCATTGTTACTTATTGGAATCTGGTAGGGCTATGTTATTGATGTCATTTGTGAACATAGTACTGTGCACATGTTCCCAAATAGGAAGTTTTAAATAAGTGCCACCCTGAAATGAGCAACGCACTAACAACTTTCAAACAATTTAATAAGTGCCGTGAAATACAGTACTGTTTTTTTTTAGATTTCTGTCACTGCCAGATGTCTTCTGTCCCTGTTTTTGAAATCTGGAGAAAGACAACTTGAATTGGCTTTGGCCGTTATAATTCTACAAGTTTTTCTACTGCATTAGAAACTTACTACTTCACTGAGATGACTACCAGATGCTTTTTTGAACACCAACCTTTGAAGCCAAGTGAGCAACCTCATTGATAAATCTGGCTCAGCAAGTTTCTCATGACTACCACACGCAGTGAGGAATTTGCCTCGGGGTGCAAAATTGTGATGAAAACTTTGTTGCCTACAAGCTGAAATGGTTGGGCTAAATGCCTTGCAAGGCATTTTGTTCAGCTTATCCTCGGTTATGCGGACAAAATTTATTCATTGTGGCCTAGGATCAACTTAAACTGTTGACATTTGGCAACCACTGATAAATACTGTTAAACAGGGAAGAGTTTAGATTAGAACTTTCTTTGTATCAGTAATGTGTGTGTTGTGGGTGTGTTGTTTGGGTATTATTTATGTAAAGTTGTAATATGACAAAAAATTAAGAACAGACCTGCCAACTCTCACGGTTTCACCATGAAAAAAAAAAGCAAATGAAAAGAGTGAAGGTTGAGTAGTCAACAATAGTTTTGTTGACTATTCTGCCTTCTTCAATCTGGTAATATACAGCTTAATTTCAGATTTGTATTGAGCACATTACTTTGTGAACTTTCTGCTGGTTTGAAGTACATTTTGTAAAAAATAATTTGTTGGGAGACTACTCCCTGTTGATTAAGATTATTTGACAAATAAAAAAGGCAAAACCGTGCTTTGTTCTGTGATAAAGATACAAGGCAGTGACTAAAGCACGAAAGAAGTGTTGGATGAACACAAGCAGCAGGAGAGTGCTTCTCCCTACTTCTTGAGTGCTCTCGTCACTTCCTTGCGTGCTTTATCACAGAACAAAGCAAGGTTTTGGCTTTTTTTATTTGTTTTATAATATAGCTTTTGTAGTATTCTTAAAGGCCACAAAGGCCAGCAACTCGATCACACAAAGTAGCACTTTCACATACGCACTAAGCATCTCCAGAACACTCCTTCGCTAGACACGTGACCACAGTCTCCCGCGCTGTGGGAGTCCCGGATGTCTATACAAATGTGTAACACTACATCTCTCTCTTTCCTCGCTTACAAACTCTTAGTAAAATCTCAACAAAACAATGTCAACAATGTCCCACAAGGTAAATAGGGCACTCTTGCAAATGTAACATAATCAAAATACTGTCACTGCAGAAAACTTTTGTTATTGCAGCAAATAAGAGTTTCTGTCACTGCAAAATGGCAACCACCCTTAGGTGGTGACATAGTCACTGAATCTGTCCGGGGGTCGGGTAGCTCTCCCCGATCTCCTTGGTGCTGTCGGTGTCTGCGTTGAACTCTGATCCTCCGCTGCAACAGGGCTTGCTCCAATCTCCGGGCTGGGTGTGGCCTCTTGCCCACACATCTGCTCAAATGGTACTACTGCAGGAAGGCTTGGCTCCGCTGACTCTATAGCTGGAGTCACAAATCGCTTGACATGCTGGATGTTTCGCTTGTATTCCACACCTTGAGGTGATTTTAACTGGACCTGATCACCGTAACGTGCTGTCACCTGATATGGCTCTTTCTCGTAGTTTGGCGACAATTTGTTCTCCTTCCTTTTCTCCAGTAACACAAGATCTCCCTCTTGTATGCCTTTCTCTGCAGCTTGGTGCTTCTTGTCAACATGGTCTGCCCCGATTTGCTTTTTCTCTGCATCATGATCTCTGGCTTGCTGATATCCCAGATTCTCAGGTTCTTACAAATCAGCAACTTCTGGCAATTTAGTGGACATTTTCCTCCCATACAATAATTCTGCTGGGCTTTTGCCAGTCGTTACATGCGGGGTGGAACGATAAGCCAGTAGGAACTTGTTCAACTCTAACCTCCAGTCTCTCTTCTCAGCATGGGCAACTCTCATTGCTTTCAAAAGGGAACGATTTTGCCTCTCGACTTCCCCATTTGCTCTTGGCCATAGTGGGGTGGTCAACCTGTGCTTGATGCCCATTTCCTCCAAGTATCCTTCCATTTCTGCGGACACCAGGTTGGCTCCGTTGTCGGTTCTCAAGGTACTAGGTACCCCATATCTAGAGAACTGTTTATCTGAACACTTGATAATCACTGCAGAGGTAGTAGATTTAATTACGTCAACTTCCACCCATCGGCTGAAGTAGTCCACTAGGACCAGCAAATATTCTCCCGTTGGCATGGGCCCAAGTAAGTCCAGTGCTACATCCTGCCATGGCCTTTCTGGCATCCTGGTTGTTTTCACCGGTGGGGTGATGGTCTCCTTTGTAACCAATTGACACCCATAACACTCTCGGCACTTCTGTCCCGCATCCTTATCAATACCCGGCCACCACACCTTAGACCTCAGCCTCTCCTTCATTTTGACTATTCCCTGGTGACCCTCGTGTGCAAGCTCAACAACTCTCTGTCTCAGCACCTTGGGTATCACAATCCTCGTTCCACGCAGGATAACTTGCCCAATGAAAGTCAGTTCGTTACGCACCATGACAAATGGCCTCGGACACTTCTCCCAGTTTCCACTAACAAGGCAGTTACGCACTGCTTGCAGCTCTTCATCCTCTGCTGAGGCACTCTCTATCTCTTGAATCTTGACTGCTATAGGGACTGCTTTAAGGGCAACCATCCGAACGTGCTCATCGTCATAACGACACTTCTCTGATGCAGGGATTGTTGTCAAACGTGACAGTGCATCTGCAATATTATCTCTTGATGCAACACAGCACACCTTATAATTATAAGGCTGCAGTCTCAACACCCAGCGCTCGATACGTGCCGATGGTTTGGATCCTCTCGAGTAGATCACCTTCAGGGCCTCGTGATCTGTAACCAAATCAAAGGTTTGCAACCCGTACAGGTATAAGTTGAACCGCTCACATGCCCACACTAGTGCCAACGCCTCTTTTTCTGTCTGACTGTACCTCCTCTCTACACTGCTGAGGCTCCTGCTGGCGTAACAAACAGCTCGACCCACCCCATTCTTTTCCTGGACTAACACCGCACCTAGGCCCACAGGACTCGCATCGGCTATCACTCTAGTGTGTGCATCTTTGTCGAAATAGGCTAGAACAGGTGCACTGGCTAACTGCTGTTTCAGTTTCTGAAACGCCTTTTCCTGCTCACTGCCCCATTCAAAGGGTACTCCTTGCCTGGAAATTGCCCGTAGGGGCTCTGCAATGGTCGCGAAGTTGGGAATAAAACGTGCACTGAAGCCAACCATCCCCAGGAAGCTTCTAACCTCTGTTGGCGTTGTTGGGCGGCTCGACTCAAGCACGGCACGAACTCTCTCTTCTGTTGGACCAATACCGTACTTTGATACTAGGAGCCCCATGAAGACCACCTTGTCCATTCGGAATTGACATTTCTCTGCGTTGAGGGTTAGGTTCTTCTCCTCCAATCTCTGCATCAATCTATGGAGATTCCTGTCATGCTCCTCATTGTTCTTGCCATGTACTATCAAGTCATCTGCAATATTCTGAACTCCGCCAATATCTGATATCACTTGCGTTACTATCTGCTGGTACTTCTCGGGTGCAGAGTTTACTCCGAAGCTCAATCTCTTGTACCTGAATAGTCCATCATGTGTGGCAAATGTGGTTATGTCTCGGGAGCCCTCATCTAACTCTATCTGATGAAATCCAAGACGGAGGTCCAATTTCGAAAACACTGTACCGCCATTGAGGTTCTCTAACACTTCATCCACAGTTGGTATAGGAATCCTTTCGCGAATAATAGCTGCATTTGCCTTTCTCATGTCCACACACAACCTGATATCCCCTGATGCCTTCGGCGCAATCACCACCGGACTAATCCACGGCGTCGGCCCATCTACCCGCTCCACAATATCCTTGGCAATGAGGTCTTCTACCTTCGCCGTTACTTTCTTTCGCAGTGCAAATGGAACACGCCTTGGCTTCTGAGCTATTGGTGTCACATCTGGGTCAACATTTAATTTCAACTGGTAGTCCTTAAGTTTACCGACACCCACAAACACCTTTGGGTACTTAGCCTGAAGAGCTGGGGCTAGGTCCTCCCCGACAACATTGCATTGCACCGATCCACCACTGGCACCCAAACCGATTCGTAGCAGACCCAGGTCCCTTGAAGTTTCATGGCCCAGCAGACACCTTCCAGTCTTGGTCACCACTAAGTGTGAATTTATCTTCTTGTCACCCGCTGAGATCTCAACTCCAACCTGACCGATTACTTCTAACTCCTTTCCACCATACGCATACAACCGCTTGTGGCAATCTTCCATCTTCGCAGTAAGGCCTTGTGCCTTAAGTTCCTCATATTGTTTCATTCCTATGAGGTTGCTTACCGAGCCAGAGTCAATAAGAACCCTTGTTGTAATGCCACTAACACTTACTTCTACTACTGGTTCTTTAGAACTGATTACATTGCATGTTTCCTCTCTATTTTCAGTCACTGCGAATGCAAAAGCACAGTCCTCCTCACTATCGGATACCTCTTGATCACCCACAAAGTTAGCATTGTGACTCGGGCGTCGCTGATTTGTTTTACTTTTGCTTCCACAACTATCACTCTTTCCCTGACAACACAAAGCAAAATGACCATACCTTCCACATTTTGCACATTTCTTTCCTTTTGCTGGGCAGTTCCAGTCCCTTGCCAGATGCCCCTCTCTTCCACAATTGTAGCACTTTCTGCTTTTCTCATCCCCTTTTCCTTGTCTTGTCTTGACTGCATTGACACTGTCTTCCACTACTTGCGGTGTCGGTGGGCTCACCGTCATGTTTGTTGCCTGTCGCCCCGCCGCTTCCCACGCACGAGCTGTATCTAACGCCTCTTCCAGTGTAATATTCCTTTGTTCCAACAGTTTTCTCTTGAGTTCAAAATCCGTTAACTTCTCGATCAGCTGGTCCCTCAAATTGTCGTTCAAACTCATTCCAAAATTGCAGTGTCGGGCCTGTTTTCTTAGCCGAACCATAAACTGGTCAGCAGTCTCTCCATCTTGTGGTGTAAGTTGGCGAAAAACATGGTGTTCGTAGGGAATGTTCTCCTCGACTCGAAAGTAGGAGTCCAGCTTGCGAATGGCAATTTTGTAAGCATTGTCACCCTCCTCTGGGACAGGGCCAGGGTCTTGTAGATCTTCAAATATGTCTTGTACTTCCATCCCGGCGAAATGCAATAGTTGAGATGTCTTCTTACGAACATTTTCGATGCCCTTTCCCTCGGCATAATATTCGAACGCGCGCTTCCATTTACGCCACCTCTCTGCGACTTGCGAAGCCGGTCCGGTTAAATCCAATGGCGGTAAGTGCCTCTCAGTCATATTTGGACCATCCTCGTCGCCAATGTAGTATTCTTAAAGGCCACAAAGGCCAGCAACTCGATCACACAAAGTAGCACTTTCACATACGCACTAAGCATCTCCAGAACACTCCTTCGCTAGACACGTGACCACAGTCTCCCGCGCTGTGGGAGTCCCGGATGTCTATACAAATGTGTAACACTACAGCTTTGCTCACATGTGTAAAGAATTTGGCTTTAATTTGCAAGAAAACAAATTTTATTACTAGCTTGCAGGCGTGCACAAGAAAGGTTTTCAGCTTGCCAGTGCGTACAGAATGGTGTCACGGGTTACTCCTTGCATCTGTACTCTGATAAAGCATGATGTTTCAACCAATCAGAGCATGCATTATATTGAAATTTTATTATAAAAAATATATTAAATTTACTTTGACAGTATTTGCTTTGGTCCAAAAAAATATTGGCAAGTAGTATTAATGTAAACCTAAAACTGTTGGCTCAGAAATATTTGCCAAATGCTAATTTTGTTTATTAACAATTAAACAGTACTGTGATAGTCATTGATGTCCAAGTCTAGTAATTATGAAATGAACAGGGCTGTCACTAATGGTGGTGTAAAAGGTGGGTAATAGGTGGGTAAAATGTGAAAAGTAGTCAGAGATCTGATATTTTCTTGTGTTGTCAACATGCATGTACATGTATCTTGTTTCTACCAAAGTCAGTAGCCGGAACTCACATGTCTAGCTAATAGCCAGGCCAAATCCCAAATCCCTGGCCATTAATGACAGCCCCGAATGAAGGTTTAAAACCAATGACTACAGTGTACTCTTCCATTTTATTTCACAGGTTTCAACAAATCAAGAAGACATGAAGTATGTTTTCAACATATAGCTTTGAACTGTTTATATTATTATTTGTGAGCCACCAAAAGTTTGTTGTTGAGACTGAGTAGGTGGATGGCATCTTCAATGTTCATTATGAAAGTTATAATAGTGTAGTGTTGACTGTTCACAGACTGTTCATCAGTGGTGAATGTTACTTTAATTAGGCAATGTACAGACTAAGATAATGACATCTGTTGGTTGCCATTTCTGTTGCTTTGCACCTTCTTTACTTTGGGAGCAGTGGCTGTTCTCTGTACCTCCAGGGATAATTATATAAGGGACAGGTCATTAAATACAAAGAACTTGTACATGTAGCTGGAGGAGAAAGTTGGATTCCTGAAAAAGGAAATAGCAAATTGTGGGGACAATTCCAGTAGGCTATACAACTAGGCATCTCTTACAGGAGTAAGGCCTTTATGATTTTATGACATCAACTGACAACAAAAATAAATTTGGTATTAAAACTGATGGACCATAGTAAACAATTACAACTAAACAAAGTAATGTCCATATAAAGGTAGGTTTATGGTACCAGAAAATACAATGAAAGACTTCAGAATCCTTTTCTACATGTGTGTCTGACATTATTGACTTTTAATATTTATAACTTACTATAGAAAGGTTAAGACAGAAAGCTCTGCATAACTATGCATAGAGCAGTCCTAGGATAAGTGAAATGATCTATACATTGTGTTGTTTACAACTTATCATAAATACTGTAAACTACAACTTCATTAAAGTTATAAAGACAATGATTGTTCTTGTTGAAGAGTAATTGGTTCTTTTCAAACAAACCAGTTGTTTTCATTTATTTCCACTGTCATACTCACTATTCATTCTATTTTTTATTTGTCTGTCATGGGCTCATTGATTGATTGCTAACAACGATTTCCCAACTAATCTTAAATGTGTAGTTCCAGAAAATATGCACACTCCCCCCTGCAGAAGGTTTTTGTCCCCCCCCCCCATCCCCCAAGAAATTTCAGTTAAGCTTTATACTTTGCTTCTAAAATTTTGGCTTTTGAGACCCCCAACCCCTAGGAATTTCCAATGACCTTCCATAGGGGTATGAATTTTTTCTTGAACTACACAATGGTTTTAAAATGGTTAAAAATCTAACAGTAAGAAGTCTTTACTACAGAAGGATAGGTCGTTCTACGTTTCGGTCCTTGAAAATATATGACTGATTTTGCTTAAAATGGCAGGGGGGGGGGCATGGAGGTCTCAAGATTTTATTAAGTTCAACGGGGCCGTGAAAATTAATCTAAGTTAAAAGGGTTTGTCTGGAAATTTTTTTACAATAAAAAATTGGAATTTCTCCTCCAGACCCACCATCCCTATCCGTAGTCAGTAATCCATTCCCAAAGAACTTGTAAGGTTAAGTGTTGGATTTGGAGGAGAACCCAAAAAAAACCAACCTTAAGACCTAATGGGTTTTCAGTTCTTTACTCATCACAGCAGAGGAAAGGTATTCCAGTGTTAATTAGGGAACGAAATAAATAAAGAAACAGGAGAAGCAAAGTCTCTGTAGCCACGGGAAATAACATACACTCGGTATTCTTTTGACTATTTGTGCGGTCAAATGAGTGAACGAAGGTATGCTTATTAAAACAGCTTGTTTTCTTGAGCAGTTTCCTCAAAAAACGAAGAGTGTTAATGGGGTTCCCACTAGTGTAGAACGCTTCCTTTGTAATTTTTTGATAAGTGACTTATTATTCTACAGGATAGGCTATTTGAATGGAGTTTTACATACCTTGAATTCATGATCTCCAGCGATTTACAGAATCCTCTTAACTTCGGGGGAAAGAAATACCGACATCTTTCAGAGAAGGCAAGGCTCAAAAACACCACATTTTAAAATATTCATTAAGTCTATTTGTTTAACCAATTAAATGAGAGGAAAGCGTACATATTTGTCTTCACCTTCGCGAAAAATAAAAGGAAAATTTGCAGCCGATTGAAATATATGGCCATTTTACTCACTGAGTGAACGAAACTGTAGCTGTCAAGTTTGATTTTCCCTCTCGTGGGAAAAGTTGTACGCTTTCGGACCGGATGTGACGTCATCTATCGTTGGAACATGGGTATACAAAAGAAGTGCCAGGCTCTATTGGAGTGTTCTCCCCCGCCCCTGTTTCCGATGTTTCCTTGTGTTGTTGAGACCGAGGAAGCAGAGAAGAGAGACCCTGGGTCATGACGTCACCAAGTGAGTTGTGAAATTTGGCGCCAAGAGCAGAGCCTGGCGCCAAGTAAAGGCGTCAAGCGGAGCAAGCGGCGTTAAATCAAGAGCAGGAACTCCAAGAAGGAAACCCTAGGTACTAGGTTTAAAAGTAGCGAAAAGTGACGAAAGTGGTTCTTTACCAACCTCTGGAAAAAGAAACGAGATATTTGAGGTGAGGGTAGCATAAAAGATCCAGAGCTTTTTCGAACTTAAACTGTTCGAGATTTTCCAAAGTATTTGGGAGTTAAAAATCTTCATTAAGTTTCGACACAGTTTTTGACCAGCTCTTTCGGATACTGAATAACATGCTGCATGCATGGTGATTTTAGCCAGGGGAATACCCTTCCGATACCCTCCCCTTTTAGTTCCAGACCACACTGGCGCGGCTTTGTACTAGACTATTGCTTTCAGTTAATTTTGCTGTAGCCTCCGCGCCACCGTTGCGGTTCCTTCACTCTATTTTTGAATTGGCATGATCGACGGTAACACAACATGGTATGGGTTGAACCAGAAACTCTGGTTGAACACTAACAGACGTCAGTTAATGAAAACAAGATGACGGTCACTCACGATTTCTGGGAAACTGCAAATATTAAAAACACTTGATAAAACCAAGGTCGACAGGATATTATAAGCACCTGTTCTTCGATTTTCACCCATCACACCTACGCACCTTTCAACATTTGAACAACGCATGTTGTTGAAGAACCTCGTTCCCAGGGTCCTCTGTCTTCATCCCTTTTGCGAGGGATGAAGACAGAGGGAACCGTGTTGGGTGTGGCGCGCTGTGCATTTATAATGCACTATGACAGTTTATCAAACCTCAAGCCGAAATTTACATTAGGGCTTTTAAAACTGATGGACGTGACATAACAAGGCATGCAACTAGGCAAACCGCATATTACCCTCTCTTTCTCTACTTTTGAGCGAATCCGACCGCTATTTTGAAAATATTCCTCCCGCGAGCCTTAAATTGCCAAAGTAAACCCAGAAAAACAACGCAAAACAACATAGCAGCAATTTTACGAGTTTCTATTTCTTTTTCATCCGTTCTAAAAGCCCTAAATTTCGCCTTTAGTTTTGCTAGCCTCATACCCAGGCCCTTCTTTTTTATTGGCGGGTTTCTTGGGAGGCGCAGTGGATAATGGGAAGGTCCCTCGGTGCCTTGCGCTCTCTGTGACTAGAAAACCTTTTATGAGATTTATTAGATGGACCTTCCCTCTTTTGGCAAAAGCTCCAGAAGCGTCTCGGTCTGAGGTAGAGAGGAATTGTATGGGGAGGATAATTTTCCAGCCGGCATTTGGGTCGTTACGTAACGCTCCTCCGACTTAACTAGGAAAGGAGAGATTCTACACAGATGGTTCTCGCGAAATAGGCCTGAAAACATACCACAGTTATACAGTGTTCTTGAAAGTGTTTATTGTTGGGAGATAGGTGCACAAAACAATTCTTTAATTTACTGATTATGCCGATTATGCCACTAAACCAACAGAGATATGTTACCTCATAACTCACCTTTCCTAGTCTTATTCCATGAGTTGAGTAGCGGCTGGAAATTTTTAAATGTTAAACGTGCCTTTGATTTATTATTCCATTATAGTTACTTACCTAGTCGAATTTTTCTTATTTTCGCAAAGTAGCTTTAATAAAACGCTTTACACCCTCTGAGTGCAAGACTGTTTAAGAATTGCTACAATGACGATGGCCTTGTGAATTCTCGAGTTTTCGGCAAACGTGAACTCGAATTAAAGAGATGTTATACATCTTATAGCAACTAAAGAAATTTGGTAATACTACCTAATACTATTTAATTACATTGAATATATAAACTTATACTACTTAATTACATTTAATAATACTAGTACTGCCTAAGCATATTTCAGTTATAAAAAAACGAACAAGTTCTCGTCTGGAAAATAAGGCTTACTCTGCGAGTGAAAGTGCAAAAGACGAATGTATATAAAGTTAGAAATTACAAGAGCTTGAGGTTAATATTGAATAATCTTGCTTTAAAAATCATAAGTATTATAGCAGCTACAGTTTATTGAATTCAAAGAAGTCCCGTGCGTTCCTGCTTAAGTCTATTCATAAGATGGCTGCTGAAGAGCGCCAATCAGACCCTGAGCTGTGCTAAACAAGTTGATAGGTGAGCTGCCATCAGTTATCAGTGTGGATTTCAGGCCCAGCGACTGCAGCAGTTTGACCTATATAATAACAGCAAATGTGTCAAGAACTCGAACAACAATATACAAAAGGACGAAGTACAAAAACACCGAACACTACAAACAGGAAGACACCGCGGCAGTGTGGAACGTGTCACCTGTTAGGGAGTTCACGAAACTACGACGGCTACCCGATGTAAAATGTCTTTTTTTAAGTTATATCTTAAACTTTTTCGCAATTGTTCCAACTCCTACAATTGACCGAATGTGGCCGTAGAACCCAAACGAGGAGTTGAATTTGTTAAGAGGTGTGATAAAGTTCTCCATAAAATTTTAAATACTGGTTTTTGACGTCGTTGTTTTGCCACAGACTCTCAAGGCAAAAGCACATTATATTAAAGTGGCATCGCGATCGTCCAGTGATCGAAATACAAAACCTGACTGTTATCCTGCAAAAACTTTCTCAGCATTAATCAATGAAGGCAAGTTAGATAGAATCCTGTCACCATGGTTACACATACCTGCATCTCAGGGCCAGCAGTGGCGATTGCCTGTATAGTATCAGCACCAATAGAGGATACCATGTTCTGAAACTTATCTGTTTCAATAGCTGCCATCTCTTTAGCTTTGGACACATCCAAACTGTTCTGTTCTGACTGGTACTTCAGTTCTGCCTCGCGCTGTTTACTCAGACGCTGCAGTGCGGATTCCTTATCAGGAAAAAAACGATTATCCAACTTTCGTTAATCTTAAAACCCTCTTCTTCCAAGAAACAGAACACGAGTTATGTTATGAGATTAAAATCCTTGACTGTGAACGTTGAAACTGAACGACAACTAATGTTGAATGATTGTTTTCCAGTTTTCTCCAAAATGAAGTCTTAAAAATTTGTCGTTTCAAACAATTCTACGGATATTGCACTGACGTTGCAATGCTTTTTTCGTTCTTTGCAATGTCTCACACCTGCACATTTCGTGTCTGTTCTGTTCTCAGATTTACCACAATGGTAATAAGTGTGTCACCAATCACTAAGACGTTTGAAAAAGAGAAGAGTACTGCATCCTTTACCTTTCGACCAACAGAAATTGTCACCAAATCCAGTGCAGTCTCTCAATATACCTCCCAGAGAGAGTGTAAGTGGAGTTAAGTATCGAGTCTTTGACAGTAAATATCACGGGCGGCGAAAAAACGAGAAGAGACTGGGGAGAGAGGCGAGAGCTCTTCTCGTTTTTTTCGCGGCTCTCAATATTCTTTGTTCGCTCGCAACTATCTAAACACCTGGAAGAAGCTACGATTTTAATATCACCACGAATAAGGTATACAAGACTTACAGCCTCAATCTTAGCAGCTTCTGCTTTCAACTTAGCCTGCTGTACTGCAGCTTCTCCTTCAATCCTGGCCGCCTCTGCACGGGACTGCGCTTCAGCCTTAGCTTGTCCTGTTGACTCCACTGCAGCACTCTGAGCCTGTAACTCTAACAGCTCCTTCCTGGCACGTTCAGCTTCAGCCTCATCTGTGATCTTCTGTCTCTCCAGCCGACCCTTCGCTTCTTGCTCGAGCCGCTCTGCTTCATGCCTGAAATTAAATCACACAGTTGTAAAGACACCCCAGAGGAACTACAGGTAACAGCACTGACGTCACAAGATAGCTGTAACTATCAGTAAAATAGAATTTGGCCAACACTTGTTGTCAGAGGCATTGCTTTTAGCCCATCACCAGGAGCACTCCCATACTAAGGAGTTTTTACAGACCAGGTTATTTTTAGACTGGTTTTAAGTTACTATTTCCCGCGAAAATGTGAGTTTCGATCCGCAGAAGTCCGCATCCTCCAAAAATGGGGACCTTAGATCGTTTTTTCACCTTCTAAAATGCCCAATTCGTAAAGGAAGGCATAACGCAAGGTCGATAAATCATTTGCAAAGCTTGAGATTGGCCAGCAAGGCTCCTTTGGGAGTCTGAATTCGCGGGAAATTCAACCTAAAAATAAATTGGTCTGTAAAAACGCCGTGACACGAATATATGGTAGTTACGCGCTCCGGATTATGGGCTCCTGCCAATCACCAGGGACTCCTGCCATCACACATTAGTAAACCTCAGTATGACGATTCTAGCTTTTGAGTCTGTGGATCTACTGTACGACCGCTCAAATAAAAGCCCACGAGCAGTACTTTCCTGTGGTACTGTTAATTATGCTGTACGAGGTGGTTCTAACGTTTGTATCTTTGGTATGACCATTCAAATGAAAGCCCACGAGCAGGAAGTGAAAGAGTTAAACAACTTCTTTACCTGACGGTTTGCAGTGGCTCTCACCTTGCTGTAGCCTCTTGAGAATTAGTTGTAATCTCAATGGCTAACTGAACAGATTTCTGCAGTGCATCCCTGGTGCGCTGGTCTACGGGCTCCACAGACTGGATGTCAATACTTGTGATGTTCAGACTGTTTGCTGGGAAAGTGAACTTGTTTCGAATCTTGTGATTGTCATCAAGTCCAAACACTGAAGTACGGATGATCTTTGCTGAATTCTGCAAAAAGATTGAGCATGGGTGGTAATTTCTATTTCTGAAAACAAATAATCGGTAGTGTCCTTCACAGTACAATATATTTACTAGCTTTACCTGTTAAATAGGTCAGGACATTTAAACAACCTGATCTATTTTTGACAATCTAACTCCTTTTTTCCAATGACTGTGATTGGCGGGTGAATGTGCATGAACGTACTGCTAGTAACATGACGTTATCTGATATCAAACTGCAGAGTTTTAAGCTTAACTACAGCCTCAGAATTAGTCCAGAAGTGAGCATTTGCAATGTTTGAATCAAGTACACCACAAAAATTAGGCAACAAGGGATGTAATTTTTCAGAATGCAATTTCCGGATTTTTCTGTAACGGTGTAAAAGGATTTCGTGGATTGTCCAGAAAAATTGGTTGTCACATGGATTGACTATATTCTAAATACATTACTACTACATTACATTACACTACTAACAGCGTCCAATCAACCTCATTTAGCTTTGCGATAACACGATGAATTCCAAATACTGTTATGTAACTGCAATTTTTTTAGTATGCACAATAACTTAGTTGAACGAGCTTTCGTGCCACTTAGGGCTTAGGGGCGGAGCTACTGATTGTGAGCTGGCTAACAGGATGGGGCAGAGAAAACTGAAAAGTGACTTTTTCTCCTTGCTGGCAAGTGGATGCCAGCTCTAGAATAGTGGCTCTGCTGCCAAGTCACACAAAGAGCAAATCAAGTGAGCTGGCCAGCAAGGTACACAATTTGTTACAGTTAGTGCAGCAAACTGCCAATACGACATCTTTAAATCTTTCTGGGTGGTTGTTTTATTTGTTTATTAATTACCTTGTGAAAATCATCAAACTGAACCCCAGCCACTGCGCCACGGATTCTAGAAGCGATAGCTTTACAAGCATCTCCAACAAAATCTGGCACAGAGAATAGTTTGGCAGCATCTTTTGGACTCTTGTCACCAACCTCAAAGTGCCTGTGCGGAAATATGTTGTCAGCTTCCATGTCAATTCAGTTCCAAATAAAATGAAATCCACTCACATTAAGTTTCATAATTTGATGTTTACCACAATCACCCATAATGAGAAAGTAGTCTCAATCTGATGGGTGTCATGTGGTTCAGACATCATACACACAAATATGCATTATACAACAGGACTGACAGGATGGACAGACACAAGGACATCTGAAACTTTCCAATAGCTAGATCACCAGCGTTTTTGGACTTAAAACAAAGAGCGCCGATTTTAACCTCAGTTTATACTTACCAGTTGTAGGAGAGCTGAAGCTGCAGTCTAGCATGGTCAGAGGTTTCTACAGTGACAATATCAGTACAGAAGTCTGGGCCGAGAAGCAGGCACAGTGCTTTGATCACATTTGGTTTTTTTGGTTTTCCTCCTGAAAGACTGAGCTGGGTGAATTGTTCATCAGGACACAGCATCACCAACTCAGGACCAAACACAACCCTGCCAACCAACAACAGAAAATCTTGAATAAAAGTTGCTCTAAATCTCAGAGACAGTGAAGCATGTTAAAATAATTGTTGACATATACCTGGCAGTTTTTTCCTTGTAGTCATATATTTGCACTGCTGCATTATGAGGCACTCTGAAGGTCACGACTCTGGTCTTGTCTCTCCCAAAACTAGTCAAGGATCCTCGTTGTTCTACAAAATAAGAAAACATATGGTATCCTGGTAAACGTAAATTGAACCCATGGATTGAGCAAAGACGTTCAACATATTCCTTAGACAAGCATTACATTGATATTTTCGTAAATTAAGCTTATTTGCGACTATAGATGAAGAAGCTTGAGGAACCTGAGCGACCATTATTTCAAGTGTTCATCCTTATACAAATTTTAGATCATGGTCTCCATGACAATCTACTTGAAAGTCATGCCTTCAATTCAAGAAGACTTCCAAACTTATCAACTTAAATAGGGTTAACACACGTCTGGAGAATGGTTCAAGGGTTTATGACCTCACTATGTTAGCCAGGCATGAGATATTGGTCCATATCCAAAATCTGAGATGTATAATGTATAGTGATAATCACTATACGTATTTATTAAATTTCCAACCAAATTTTCTGCTGATTACCATCATGAGATTCCTACGTAAAATCTTATGCCAATCTTTTCATTACACTTTCTCACATACGTCTAATTGGGACTTGACGTCTTGATGAAGACTGACTTTGCTGCTCTGCACCTTGACTGAATTCACTCCACTGATTGGACATTGCTTGCATGGCTGGAAAACCTACACAACCATTAGGACCATAATTAAATTAATTATTAACTCATTGTCAGCAATCCATTAATCCATCAATCTGTTAATTTATTAGTTCATTAATTATTAATCCTTTGTGTGACACAACAACAACAGCCATTATCAACAGTGACTAAAGCTTACAACACAACACTCATTTTCCAGTGCACATGGCCCTTAAATGTACAAGGCTGAACGCATATTCAACAACTAATTTTTTCACCTCATTCCCATGCTAAACAGGCACCAAAAGGGACAAGAATGGATTGTAGTCAATCACTGAACAGCTTTGAGATTCTGTTAAACTAATTAGCTGCACCCTTTATGCATAGCACTCATGCAGACACTCTCTGTGCCTTCACAAGTTGTCTTTTGTATATACCATAAAATTCCAAAAATAAGCCCCCCTGAAAATAAACCCACCAAAAAAGCCTTTTGGACAAAAATATAGGCCCAGCACTTACAATTGGAATTTTACAGACTATACAGACCAATATTTTCATGCCTGAATATGTATATGTACTTACTGACTGAGATAGGTTGGACTCCTGGTAACAGCACTCAGTTTGTGTGCCACAACCATTATGTTTACAATCACTTCAACAGCACATCAAGTCTTACTTGATATTTCTGGTACAATGACATTCCTGGTGCCTCGGTCAGCCAAGGGATCCTTTCCTCCTGATAAAAGCTGTTCAACTGTTGGTGGCAGCTCCTTCTGCCACAGTTCTTCATCTTGGGTCAGCATGTACGTCTGTCCACACACAGCTCGCACTCTTCCAGTCTTGATGTCACGAATGTAGATGCCTTCATTTTCATCAAGAGGAATTGCTTTCCTACGTGCAACAACTTCTACTTCCACCGGAGGAACATATTCACTGGGCCCACGAATCATCCAGCGATCACCAGGGCGTCTTGTTACCTCTTTCTAAGCACAGAATAATTTACATAATTTATGTGATCAGCAGAGCACCTTTTGAGCTCTTTCTTAGCACAAAATAGTTACATACTATAAATTTACAATGATCTGGTTGTTGTGTGATGTTTTTCCTGACTAGTAACTTAAGAACAAATTGTTGCAATAGCTATATCAAGAAGCAAAAATGCTGGGGGATTCTGTCCTTTCAGACCTGAAGAGAAGAATGTTTTATTTAGAATAAATTAAAAATTTTTCTATACCATTACCTCTTTTTCATCAACTTCCACAAAAGCTTCATTTGCTTTCAGAATCAACCCCTCATCCTCGCCAAGAATAAACACATCTTGGATGCCCTGTTCAAGTTTCTCCCCTGGGAGCTGGAAAAAGGACTTTTCTCCCTGAAATGACCAATGAGATACAAGCATTTAAATGACTTGATCACTCATACTGAAATACTGGAAAAACGGAAAAAAACAGGAGACAGATGCATTGCTCACACTTATCGAAAGAATAATATTTTATTCTGAAAATGGTAGAACAAAAGGTAAATACAGTAGAAATAAACCTTAAGGCTACCCAATTAAAATGGCTAACATTTATTACAAAAGTTAACACAATTCTTTTTAATATGTAAAAACCCCTTTAATCTGGGGTGGGGGGGGAGGGGAGGGTATTCCCCAGAGAGGGTTATATGTGGAGGCTCTGCCTGAATGGGGGGCCTTTTTGCACTTGCAGTATATTGAAGGGCAAGAAAATTTGTTATTGTAGTATTTTGAAGGGTCGTTGAGATAGAAACTGCAATAACAGAATAACAAAGCACATATATACAAAAGCTTGGAACATTTTGAGCAACTAGAAGCCAGCAATGACGTGCTCATACTTTCTTTGGTCCAACAAAAGTACAAAAAAGGTGGAATTTTTGTTCAGGTATATGGAAGGGGCACCATTTGATAAAAGTTAGTCTATGAACGGGTAGGGGTTTGAACTTTGGGGTGAAGCCTCCTCATGCAAAACATTTTTAGTACCCTCCACCCCTGGGACTTACATCCAGCCACCTCATTAATATGCCAGATTTTTTGTGGCCCAGTGCAGCTGCTTTGTCAAAACTGGGTTCAAACCTAATTCAGCAACACCAACCTGAGCTTACTCAATTCTCTACATGATGACCATGCTATTATCAATAATTATTTACAATAAGGATTCAAACAATGAATAAAATAATATTGTTACCTTGACAAGTCGCTTTTGCCCCAGCTGGGGTCTGCCATCTTTGTCAACTGGATCTAGAATGACACAGTACTGCCGATTGTTCAGCGTTGTGATGTCAACAACTCCAACAACCTGTAACATGCAGTTAATAAACATATCGGCAATTAACAGCTAATATCAAGGTTACAACTCATCTATACCACAATTTGTAGATCTACCAGTGAGAGAAAAGAAAAAGAACCTCTGATCAGTTGAGATTTTTTAGTCACATTGCAAAAGCCTGCAAAAATTTATCCTTACAAAGCCTTTCCTACCTCTTCATACACATTTGGGATGTGAGCTTCAGTGTCTGCCATGGTGATTAACCACTCCTCCCCATTTTTGCGTAAAATACCTTTGTCATCCTTGAATGTCCGCGTGGACCGCAGATGTAGAGCTTTCTACAGTAAAAAATGGGCAAAAGTAAACATGCACTAAATTAAGTTTGTCTGATAAAAATTCCAAATTATAGAAGATTCATACTTAAGTCTGCAGGATTTTTACAGTATTTGGCTACAGGGCATTTTTGGGAATGAAAACATTAGTTTTGAAATAACTTGAAGACACACAACTCCATTGCCAAGGACAATGAAGCAGACAAGGTACATTTTATTTAGACATTGAAATATAAAGCAGAAAAATACCCTTCCTGGTAAATACCCTTCACCTCACCTTCTCAGTCAACACATAGGCATCAACAACATCCACCACTTCCTCATAGGCACCTGGAAGATAAGCACCAATCTTTTTCACCAGCCACTCCTCGCCAGCAACTCGCAGGTTACCATCACGATCCTAAACAATAATATAACTTGATGAGCTGTTAGTGATGAGCTCAAACATTCATGGCCTAATACTGACTCATCATTATCCCCAGTGGGTGACGGGAGGTACTCCCATATAATATAAGCTATATGTGTATGTGCTGCTCTGTTATGAAGTCTATGGTTTTCAGCCTGTTTAGTCTGGGATAGGGTATAGAAACCAGAGTTTTGGTCTAAAATGGGGTACTGTTTATCAGAAAACTCAGGACTGGCACTCAGTGAGTCTGGTATAGGGTAGGGATATTTGGTGTCTAGTTTAATTTACAATAGGGTAGCACAATGCAGCTGAACATGTCTGGAATAGTATAAGAGTTACACAGTGCCCCCCCCCCCAACACCCTCCGCTTATTATCTTAGGTGGGAATCTCTAGCTTCTGTAAATACAATGCTGCTACATCTGAGCAGTTTGTTTTGACTGTTTTGTAAGCTGTTTTCCTCTACAGTTCACTAGCACTCATTAACTTATAATGCTAATAAAGAAAACAGAGTGACTGTAAACTAAACCACTTAAATGAGTCCCTCAAATTTTGCTCTTTTGTACCAAACATTTGTCGAATTGTTCTCATAAGAAAGGTCAACACCCTGAAGGTCTTGTTAATTTGAATCAATAAAAATTTGTTCTCGTACATAAACTTTTTTGTTGGAGATAAACATCTCTTACCTTTGTTTCTTTTCTTGCTCTGAGTCTGATGGCTTGGTTAGGCTGAATGATGGTGGCACGGATTGTTTCTACAACTTCAACTTCTTTCTTTGGTATGTAAGTACCTGCAGTTCATGAAAAGTGCATCAACTCATTTAATTTACTCAATCTGTAACTTGATGTTGATTTTAAAAATGGATCTGTAACCAGGTTGATTCATAATATTTATAAAACATTACTCTGGTTCAAAACTTTTGTTGGAAGATGTAAAATATAAAAGTTAAAATCCCAACGTTTCAGCTAAACCTTTAGCCTTCATCGGGGGGAAGTGATAAAAAAGTTTCACAATGGGCGTGTGGCATATTAAGAAAAATGCAAACAATTTTTTCAATCGGGACACTCAATCGGAACAACGGCATTCATTTGCCACATGAGTTTTTAAATTTAGCTCTAAAGGACAAGACTTAATTAGGTCAAAATTTGCATTTTTCTTAATATACAACGTGCCCATTGTGAAACTTTTTTATCACTTCCCCCTGATGAAGGCTAAAGTTTTAGCCAAAACGTTGGGATTTTAACTTTTATATTTTACATTTTCGAACAAAAATTTTTAATCAGAGTTACGTTTTATAAATATTATGATGTTGATTTATTTAGAAATATTTCCCCTAGAGAATAGTTTTGTTTTTACCTGGTCCTTCAAACAGCCACTCATCTCCAGCAATCCTT
Source organism: Siderastrea siderea (assembly GCA_964030785.1). Taxonomy (NCBI): domain Eukaryota; kingdom Metazoa; phylum Cnidaria; class Anthozoa; order Scleractinia; family Rhizangiidae; genus Siderastrea; species Siderastrea siderea. The sequence continues at coordinate 22,173,107 of OZ034978.1, forward strand.
TTCTCTCCAGAATCAGACTCAAAATCCAGCATAGCACGGAGCCGTATTGCTGAGTTAGCCATCACCACCTTAAGGGCTGAAACACCTTGTTTCAAGACTTCACCAGGGTATAAAGGAAATGGGTCTTGTGCAAGGCGGATATCCTTCAACATAACAGCATCGTGTATTAAATCACTAACAAATTTATACCAACTTAGAGGCCAAGTACCACCATACTAGTATAACTACATTATTTCAAACACAAATTGCAACTGATATGCAAAAAGGAATAAAAGGGTGTAACTGTCAACTACTGGCCACTTGCCAGGCTCCTCTAAAGTGAACCTGTCTGCCATTTTGTCACCTTGCAACCTTGGGATTAACTGCAATTTTACCATGACAATATCCATGCTCTCCAGTTGATAACTATCCAGTTGATATAGCAGTTATATCTGCTGGAATATACGGGCTTATTCAATGTATAAAACTATGATCTACTTCTTGATCGATCTAAAAGTACACACGAGTGACCGTGAGTGACCACGAGTGACCATGCGAGTAGACCAAGAGTGACTACGAGTGACCATGAGTGAGAATGCATCAAATTTATTTTGCTGATGTCATGATGACGTCATCATTATATCATTTTATCAAATAATCACTATTTCACGGCAAACTGACCGTTTCCTGAGACCTTAATAACTGGATTCGACATTTCCGCCATTTCTGACTGAATGGGGGAGGAGCTAGGGGACGGACAGGAAGGGGGGATGGGGGCTACAAACTTCCCACCACCCGCACCCTTTAATCTCGGTTCCCGCCACTTTTCTTAACTTTTTCTTCCCGCGCTTTTTTCCGCCTCCCGTACACCTCCCTCCCTCTTTTCAACCCGGAGTCCCAAATTCTGTGCGCTCAGGACAAAAACTTCCCGTGTACAGGAGGTGTATTCGATAAATTACGTGCGAAGTTTGAAAATCGAACGTGAAGCATGCAAAAGGCAGAACTTGTGATTTACGCCAGTTTTAGCGTCAATACATTACCGGGAAAACCGCACGTGGTTAAATATATTCAGCAACAAAAACACATTTCCTTTTATAATTTTATCTTGAACACGAAAAAGCTAAAAAGAGGTCTTTTTTCACACCCTCTGATAGTATTGAAGGTTGATATTCGAAATGTCACTATGTCCAGCATGTAATAATTTTGGATTTTTTTTCGGAATTATCAGCAAGGGTTTTTTTAAACTTTTAACAGTAAAAGCAATCAGCCGTTTCGACCAAGCTTCACGTGCAAATTCAAACTGTGCATGTATTTTGTCAAATACGCCACCCATACACGGGATATTTTTGTCCGGAGCGCCTATTGTACAAGTCTTCCAATGAAAAAAGATCAGAAATTTGCCTTCGCGAACAGTTCGTCACATGGATGGTTCGATATCGTGGAGAGATTGTAAATTGCGATTTTATTAAGGAAAAGGACGTGAATGTTGGACTTTTTTGGTATGCCTTTTTTGTTACGATATAAAGCTATTGATGTCTTGAAGAATTTTAGAGAGAGGTGCCAAAACTCGAGATTTAGAGTAAATAAATAACTTTGAATCGGTCACGTGACGGCTTACAGTGTGTTACCTTTCGCTTCGCTTATTAAGTGATAGGTGCAAATAATCAAGAACGCTTATTCTCGGTCAAAACGCTTCAAATCACCCTATAAGGTCATTAAATAGCAATTAATACAACACAGAAACAAGGTGAACCATTTATATTATGAGTTATTTCGCATTTATGGCATTTACAGCGTCTTAGTTGCATTTTTCATATAAACTCTTATATTTTGCCGACTCATAATATGTGCCCCCGTCCCCAGCCCCTCCCCCATTCAGTCAGAAATGGCGGAAATGTTGAATCCAGGTATTAAGGTCTCAAGAAACGGTCAGTTTGCCGTGAAATCGTGATTATTTGATAAAATGATGTCATGATGTCATCATGACATCCCCTGGTGAAAATCTTTGAAGGATCTTCAAGGATCCTTAAAGATCTCCATGAGGACCTTTGAGGATCCTACTGAGGATCCTGACAAAGATCTTTATAAAATCTTCAAGGATCTTCAAGGATCTTCAAAATTCTTGCCAAGATCTTCAAGGATCTTCAAAGTTCTTGCCAAGATCTTCAAGGATCTTTTATTTTCTTGCCAAGATCCTCAAGGATCTACAAAGATCTTTCAATTTCTTGCCAAGATCTTCAAGGATCTACAAAGATCTTCAAAATTCTTGCCAAGATCTACAAGGATATTCAAAGTTCTTGCAAAGATCTTCAAGGATCTTTAAAATTCTTGTCAAGATCTTTAAGGATTGTCAAAATTCCTCTCAAGATCTTCAAAGTTCTTGCCAAGATCTTCAAAGTTCTTGTCAAGATCTTCGATGTTCTTGCCAAAATCTTTAAGGATCTTCAAACTTCTTGTCAAGATATTCAATGTTCTTGCCAAGATCTTTAAGGATCTCCAAAATTCTTGCCAATATCTCTTTTGATCTTCAAAATTCTTCCCATTATCTTTACATTTCTCCACAATTCTTCCTAGGATCTTCAAGGTTCTTCAAAAGGTCATCAAGTTCTTGCAAGATTAGAAAAGATCTTCAAAAATCTCCCAAAGATCTTTTTGGTTCTTTCAAGTTCCACAACAATCTTTGAGGACCATTGAGGATGTTGCAAACTCTTACAAAATGAAGCTAGGAATTCCTAGGAATTCCAAGCTTCGCATGGTCTTAGATTACCGTGGAAGAAATTTCTAGGAAACTGAGAGAATTTGATAAAATTTGAGAAAAAATTGAGATCCTAGGAATTACTGAGAATAGCAAACATAAGGATGTAATGTACATCAAACAACAAACAAACTTAAAGTTGATTAAGTATTTATTGCAAAAATTGTAAGGATTCTTCACAAGTTTTCTTTTAGGCCACCAAATTCAACATTGTTTTGATTAAATGAAAATTTTATTATGAAACCTTAAAACACTTTCTTGTGAATATATTTAGAGCATTACAGTCGAAATACTCAGCGCATTCCACTTATGATTTGGGAATGACTTTCATTAATCGGGGATGGATTGCATTATTGGAATCAAGATTCTACTTTCAAATTGAATATTGTAAGGTTCCAATGGTAGCCTTGTTCCAGATAAGGAATGCTGATTGGTTTATTATTGACATCTGGCGAATGTTCACATGCAAGTAGCAGACTGTTGGCGGCTTGACGTGTCTGGCCTGATTTGTGTTCGCTCAACAAAATATTAATTGCAGGCACATTTCCACGTAAAAAAGCAGTCTGTTGTTGTAAAACTGTAAAGAATAATTTCTTAAAAACAAGTGTGCTGTAAATGCACACAAATGTTCCTGAAAATTGAGAAAAATTCCCTGTAATGTCAAACTGACTGAGACCAACAACCGCCAATGGTTTCGTACTTCGCCTGTGAACTTTTGGCTTTTGTTAGTAACAATCCAATCAACATTCGTTACTTCGCATGAGTCTGCCGTTGGAACATTTCAATCTTCAATTTAAAAATAGAATTTTGATTCCAAAAGTGCAATCCGTTCCCGATTAATGAAAATCATTCCTAAATAATGAGCGGAATGCGCTGAGTATTTTGACTGTAATTTACCACAATTTCAGCACTCTGGAAACTAGCTTGGAGACTATATCAAGTACTGACACAGTGCAGTTGTGATTAAAATAACATCTCTATAAAGTTCACAAGAGTTTTTATAAAATTATGACATATTAAATACCATAATTGTCAGACCTATGTACATGACCTATGTATTGTCCTCTGCATTTCACATCACTAAATACATAAAAGTTAATTCAACATTGGGAAAATTACAATAATATTATTATTCTGAATTGCTACACCTAGAACTACTTTTACATAAAGCTTCATCAGTATACAAAGCGTGAATCAGACAACATTGTCTTGATTGTGTTTTTTCTCAAAATATTTTGCTGTGTTCATTTAGAGTGGATTTATAGCAATAACTTACAATACATTTACAATTGCATTGTGTCCTGGTAGTTTGAGTAGGTATGATTCACAGAAAGGGAAATCAGTAAACTGGACTGCTATGTTCATTAAAAGTGACTTAGCTTTAATACTGAGCACAGAGCAGGCTACTCCTGACTTGACGCTGCAGTGCTCAGCAGCTGATCATGAATTGAATGTATTCCTAGTAAAGCAAAACAGAACAAATTGGTCATTGTGTGGTTAAAATCATTTCTGAATTATTTTGTATTCAGTTAACAGTTCCGTTCTTTCAATTCTCTAGAAGATGATCTCTATTATTGCTTTCAAATCAAGACATTGTAAACTCAAGGCAGATCAGTTACCTTGTGCTAGTGCATGACCTTTTAACTACAGTGATGGAAACACTCTACAGTGGAAAAGCACTGGAGAACATTGTATTGGATGTTTCATTTTAACTTTTCTATGCACAATTATGCCATAACTGCTTCTTTAGTTAAATAAACTCGCAATTCAGCCTGCCTCAAGTGTAACTAGTTACATGTAAATATATAAGCTTATAGCTTATAATTATGTAGGTTCGAATGGAAGCAGATATAAGAAGACAGGAAAGAACATAATCTTCTTAGAATCGTTAATTTTGAAGCCAATCTTTCATTACAAATCATTCTCTTTTGAACTAACCTCCTTCTTAAGAGTAGATATCCAATTTTTGCTGCCTTGAGGCATCATTTAAGCTTGAAATAATAGGAAATCCAAGGAAACATATGTTGACCATTTAAAACGAACTCGAAATTGATGAATTCAACTGTTTTCTCTGAGCCCGCAATGATGAGGCTGCTGACCAAAAGCGGCTCATTCATTACCAGTCTCTCCGAGATTCCAAAATGGCGGCTGCTCCTGGCTCTGTTTTTCTTGCTCACTTTAAGGATTGCATTCTGCTAAGAAGTCACTCCTGAATCGTTTTTTTTGGACCTATGGAGACTTAGAACAAATTTACCCCTACAGAAGTTCAAAAACTAAGGAGTTTCATCGTTAAATTGCTGAAACTGACTGCATGAATATTAAGACAAAATATAAGCTTAAGCAACTACTGCTGAACAGTTCAAATATGATCATGTAAATTAACAAGGTACAGTAAAACTGATTCTTTTTCGACAAATAAATTTTTCTGATTTATTGTTTATTCTTGCACAGACTAAGCATAACATTCCAAGCAGAAATTAAGACTTATGCTTATCTGAAAGTCTGAAAATTGTGTTGGATACATGTACTTTGTAGTGATAGCAGTTTTGTTTTTGGATCACACAGCAGATCAGACATTAGAATAATACTCACCACCTCTCAAGATCCTCATTAGTTTAGTCCTTTCAAAGAGGATATTGAAGGAACCCAGCAAAGATGATCCCAGGAAAATCCTTGCAATGATGTTTGTAAGGATCCTCATCAAATCTTTGAAGATTCTGTCAACTGTGTCAAATTTTTCAAGGATCTTGTGAAGGAACCTTGTATGATCCCCAGATCAAAGGAAACACTTTAACAGAATACTTTCAAGATCTTTGAAATCCTTGAGGATCTTGCAGGATCCTTGCTAAGATCTTGTAAAGACATCAATAATTATTGGCATAAAATTATAGATTCCTTGCAAGATCCTGATCATATCCTTACGGATCCTTTCTAAGATCTTTATGCATCTTGTTAGGTCTTCGAAAGAACTTCATTAAATCCTTGAGGATCTTGAAGAAACCTTGCACAAATCTTGTAAAGATCTTGACAAGGATCCTTGGGAGATCCTGACCAAATCCTTAAGGATCCTAGCAAAGATCTTAACAAGATCCTTAAATGGATCTTTTTAAGATCTTTGAAAGATACTCATTAAATCCTTGAGGATCTCCAAGGATCCTTGCACAGATCATGCAAAGATCTTGACAAGGATCCTTGTAAGATCCTGACCAAATCCTTGAGGATCCTGGCTAACATCTTAACAAGATCCTTGAAAGGATCCTTTTAAGATCTTTGAAAGATCCTTGTTTAGTCCTTGAGGATCTTGAAGGATCCTTGCAAAGATCTTGTGAAGATCTTGACAAGGATCCTAAAAAGATCCTGACCAAATCCTTCAGGATCCTGGCTAAGATCTTTAAAAGATCCTTGAAAGGATTCTTTTAAGATCTTTGAAAGATCCTTGTTTAGTCCTTGAGGATCTTGAAGGATCCTTGCAAAGATCTTTGCTAGGATCTTTATTAGGATCTTTGTAGGATCCTTGGAAGATCTTGGTCAAATCCTTGAGGATCTTAACAAATGATTTTGCATATAAAGATCTTTGAAGATCTTTCAAAGATCCTTCAAGGACCTTTTAAAGATCCTTGTCTTTAAGGAGCTTTGGCAGGTCTTTGGCAATCCTTAAAGATCCTTGAAGATCCTGTGAGGTTTTTCACCAGGGTCAGCAATATATTTTGATGCATTCTCACTCGTGGTCACTCGTGGTCACCCGTGGTCTACTCATGGTCACTCGTGGTCACTCGTGGTCATTCGTGGTCACTCGTGGTCGCTCGTGTGTACTTTTAGACACAATCCTACTTATTTGATAATGGTGGCAAGGTAGCTACTTTCAGAGATTATTTTAGTGATGAATTAAAGGGGCATAGTCACGCTATTTAAGTTCACTTTAAAAATCAAAAATATGTCCTCAGATCAATGAACGCCCACAAATAATGGTCTAGTTTTGTTACCAAAGACTATATTACTTCACTGAAACTATTTTCTGTCGTCTGTTGCTATGGATGGTACGGATGGAAATGGATTGCAATTTGAAAAAATTAGGCTAAACTTTTCAAATTCTTTCAGCGTGTTGACATTAA